>CAWUFW010010078.1:0-727652 GCA_963921515.1 Calotriton arnoldi | reverse complement strand
GCATCTGGCACCCCCATGGCTAAGGGTGGTAGTGGTGGTAGGCATCCAGCCCCCTGGCTAAGGGTGGTAGTGGTGGTAGGCATCCAGCCCCCCCTGGGTAAGGGTGGTAGTAGTGGTAGGCATCCAGCCCCCCCTGGGTAAGGGTGGTAGTAGTGGTGGGCATCTGGCACCCCCCTGGCTAAGGGTGGTAGTAGTGGTAGGCATCCAGCCCCCCTGGCTAAGGGTGGTAGTAGTGGTAGGCATCCAGCCCCCCCTGGGTAAGGGTGGTAGTAGTGGTGGGCATCTGGCACCCCCCTGGCTAAGGGTGGTAGTAGTGGTAGGCATCCAGCCCCCCTGGCTAAGGGTGGTAGTAGTGGTAGGCATCCAGCCCCCCCTGGGTAAGGGTGGTAGTAGTGGTAGGCATCCAGCCCCCCCTGGCTAAGGGTGGTAGTAGTGGTAGGCATCCAGCCCCCCCTGGGTAGGGGTGGTAGTGGTGGTGCGCATCCAGGCCCCTGTGTGCATATGTGGCATTGGTGATGGGCATCCCGCCCCTATGGTGCTGCTGTTGCTGGTGTAAGTAAATTCTGCATCCCTCTGTGTGTGTGTGATGTGTCGTGTATGTGTTGTATGTTTTTGTGGTTGGTGTCTGACTTACCTTCTGCGCCGTACGCGTCCGTGCCTGTTCCGGTAGTATATGTAGAATATTGGTAGGATCGGAACGAAGGGATTCATGGTTGGTTCGTCTCGTTCGTCTTCTCGTTGCTTCGCGTCGTCCTCGTCGCTGGCGTGTTCGCCTCGTAGCCGTGGATCGTGTTGTGGCGCGAATCGGAGCTTATGTGCGCCTCTCCCGGAAGCTTTGACGTGCCGGACGTAGCGACGGGTTCGGCGCGTACGGAAAGCGCATCGTACTTGTCTGGCCGGTCGGGGCTGCATTTTCCCTTCCGTGCGACTCGATTCGGCGTTTCCGGATTCGACTCGGTCGGAGAACAGGACCTGGATTGGGTGAGTACGACTCGGCCGGATTCTATGCTGTTGTGCGCATCGTACTTGCTCGTTCGGAATAATGTACGGATCGGTCGGGAAACAGGCATTCGCATGGCTTTTTTCCCGACCGAATGGTATTGGGTGCGCCTCCGACCGAGATCGGAATCGGCCCCAAAGTATTGACATCCACTGGTAAGGATTAAGTTATAACATATGCCACCTCTCATGCGCATCCTCTAAATGTTGCATCAATTGCCAAACAATTTAACAAAATTATAATACATTTTTCGCCCAACAAACATACGCTGCCCTGACCCTCTCTATTCAGTTTCCCTTTGTCTACTAATTCACACAATCCTTTATACTACTGAATATATTTTAGGGCATATGTACAAGAGGAATGCGCCCCCTGAACGTCACTTTTTTTGACGTTCCGGTGGGCAGTGTCCTGCACCATATTTACAAAGCAGTGTTAAGCCACTTTGCATGACTTAACGCTGCTTTGTAAATACGGTACCTTTCACACAGGAATCTGCATGAAAGGGGCGAGCAATGGGTGTTGCTGTTGGCGTTCCACCACAACACCCATTGCTTTTTGACGCTGCCCCAGATTTACAAGGATGTGTAAATCTGAGGCAGCGCCAAAAACTAACGCCATGCAAAAGCAGGCGTTAGATTTACGCAACGAAGTGAAATACTTTTATTTCTCCTCGTTTTGCTTTTTCTATGTGTGCTGCATTCTGCAACACACAGTTATTTTTAGCGCCAGCGCAAGGGAAAGCACAGGGGTGCAGCGTATTCCTGCAAAAACGGAGCATCCCGGCATTTTTTAAATGACCCAGGGTGGCTCTGAAAAATTTGCCACTGCACAGTGCCATTTCCTTGTACATATGCCCCTTGGTATCCCATTTACATCTCATGTCCACCGCCCACATGTGGTGGTGTGGTGGGTGTTAAGAGTAGGTAGTACAGCAATTTAGAATATCAGTTAAAGGTAAGTCCTTCACTTGTGTTCTCGTCATTATTGAACCTCCCCTCATCATCCTTAACTTCCATGTAAATGTGGTTTTATCATGAAATATTTATGATGTACGTTTCTCTACAGGAAGTACATTAAAGTTCCGTCTTGAAAATAGTGGTTCAAGAAAGTTTTTATTGTTGTTGGTGAAAAAAATTCCTTCAACACAATAAGTGGTGTTAACACCATCGGCTATGGGTTAGGTTACTGCTTGCAAAACACTGGTCACACACTGCAACCAGTATTCTTGCGCCCAGGGAATAATTTTCCAAACCAACTTCTGTCCAATTAGGTAGGTTCCGAAAATTGAGATTTGAAGTGCATCGCATTACAACCTAACTCATTAGTATTCATGAGAAAAGCTGCAAATTGCGACTAATGCCGACAGGAGGCCATCACAGCTATGGTGGCCGCCTAGGGTCAGCAGACCACCTTGTTGGTGATTGGCTTTCAATAAAGTACACTTTTTTTCTTTTTTGAGTGCTGTCTGTTTCCCTTAAAGTAAACTGTACTGTTTATAAAGGGAAAAGTTTTTTTTTCCCCCCAAGTTTGAGAGTTGGCGGTGAACACATGGACCACTGCCAACACACCCACATTTTTTTTTAACATTCACAAAAGGGAAAGGGGCCCCTAGAGAACCCAATACACTTTTGTGAACGGGTTACCTCCTCAACCTGGGAGTTTGTAACTTTGCAGATTGCTATTTCATTGTTAAACCATTGATATATATGGATAGGAATCGGCTTTTTGGAAAGGATGTCTACAACACACTTCTTCCAGTAGCGACTTCCTATCAATTTCTAAACCCATGAAAAAAGTTCCCTTTTCCTAAAATGGGTTCAGTACATTGCTAAAAGCAATTTTGTGGTCGCATACTCTGAACCGAGCATCAGTAACCGCAAAAAAATGTTTGTTCATCTGGACAAATATTCACAAAAATGCCTGACTGCACCAATCCGCAGCTGAAAGGACACCAGTCAACTCTACAAATTGTCTGGTGCGATGTTATTTTCAATATTGAAAGTTGTTAGTAACTGTTGATCTGTCTGAGTTAAAGGCGAACGTTTTTTGTAGAAGTCTGCAAATTAGGAAGTTGATGGTGGGTTACATAAAAAGTGCCTCAAATTCTTCCATTTTATTATTACTTAGGGGCATATTATCAAGAACGGCGTTAAAATTATCGCCGGTTTAGCGGCAGAAAACTGCCGCTAAAGCGGCGATAATGGGCTTGATAATATGCGTTATAGAATTCCAATAGAAGCCCATGTTTACACCAGAACATGGACTTCAATTCAGCGGCGTCACTAGGGTTGGTGTCACCCAGTGCGGTAACTTACCCCATGACACCATCACATGGGGTGACACCTTTCCCAAATGAGACTATTTAGTAAATAGTCTCATTTGGGAAAGGTGTCACCCCATGTGATGGTGTCACCCGGTGCGGTCCGCACCCCCCGCATCCCTCTAGTGACGCCACTGCTTCTATTGGAATTCTCAAGGGCATATTATCAAGCCCATTATCGCCGCTTTAGCGGCAGTTTTCTGCAGCTAAACCGGCGATAATTTTAACGCCGTTCTTGATAATATGCCCCCTAGAAAGTGTAGCAAATGCTAAATCATGCGGTTCCGGTGGTTTTCATCATAAGTCAGCATTTTCATTGGTCCCTTCAGCAAGTACAGGCTGCGCTCCTAGAGGAGTTGGACTGACTCCATGAAATACACTAAACCTTTTCTCATCTGAGTTATTTTGTGTTTCTTCAGTGTCTTGAGGACATTTCTGGGCATCGTCACTGGAAGAATTGTCATCTGTCCCACCAGCCAAACGTGATTGCAATTAATAAAGTGACATGTTTAATCGAACCCCCTGCAAAGCTTACACCCCATGATGTGCTGAGGCTTGTGGATCTAAATTTACAGGTGGAAATACCTTGGTATCCTAACTGTGCTGGGTCCCATATTGTAAACACAGAGCAGGCCTCGTTCTTTGCTCGGTACTTCTTGTTCCCTAATTTGCTGCTAATGAGGGCTCTGTTCTGATCAGGGTCCTTGGCTGTAGCCTTTGTGTCCAGCTCGTGGGTCTTTACCAGGTATTGTTTCTAGATCCTTCCTGTGCCCTAGTTTTTTGCCGAGATTACTGCAGGGGCAACACCAGAGAAGATGCTCATGTGTCGCCATCACCTGAAGCAAGACAGGGCTTCTTACACCGGGCAAGGAGAGAAGGTGAACCAACAATAGATGCATACTCTGCAAAATGTCCTCTTATGGTTCATCGTGTCCTAACCGTGTGAATGTTGTTATACAGAAAATCGAATATCCTAAGATTAAGCAAAAGACACAGGTAACCATGAAACTAACATTGAAGGTATTTGTCATCCATAAGAGATCACACAATGTATAGCACGCTAGAGAAGGCTGGTTCTCTGTAGGCTTTTTATTGGAATAAGGAGGTACCACTTCCAGATTTGTGTAAGCTGCAGGTAATGCAAAGGCCCAGCAGGAACAGGGACAAACACCCTGCTCAGACCAGATCCTCACCAGCTCTTCCAGCTGTCCTGACCGGTCGCACCATGGCAGTGGCACACTCCAGGCCTCACCATTCTCAGAGAAGCATCAGTGTCTCAACCCCCACATCACACGAGAGGAGTCACACATTACAACACTTCTTCATTTATACTAACACAACATGCACACGCAATGCTACACTTCTCCTCCATGATATGTAATAAGGTGCACACATCGTCACAACATTGGACACCACATTAAGCTTCGACGCGGCGCACATTCCCCCGCTGTGCGGGCGAATTCCACGAGTGCGCAGATCGGACGGCCGCCCGACGCACACGCCCACCGTGACGTCGGACGGCCGGGGGCCATCCGACGCATGGAAGAGGTTAATATCATGAGGACAGCTCAATCTGGGATCTTGCAGTGAATTTCCACATGTCAAAGGATCAGCCTTCCTTCTGAGGAGGGACCATGGCAGAGCTAAGAGAGAAGGGGCCAGAGGACTACTGCTTTAATTGAAAAGATGGAGACCCAGAACGTGCCCCTTGAAACTATGCTTCACTCAGCGTTGGGATGTCCACTAGGCAGCAATCGCACTCAACAAATCATTCATTCATTCATCTTATTACAGGATGTATAATTAGATTTGAAGGATCTGCAATAATGTGTCTAAAATGACGTTTAGTAGGTCACAATCTTTCAAGTATCTAATTAAGAACAAACTACTGACAAATGGGCCAGAGGGGCAATCTCCCTTTCTATGTGAATGTGCCAGTTCTCGAACTAGGCCCATTCCGGCCTCGGTGATGTGGAGAGTAAAATATTCTGCAGCTGACTGGAGACAGTAAAAATAGCTCATCCAAACCTAAGACGGTGTAGGATGGTGTGCACCCTGAATATCGAAACCACAGTATCAATAGAACACCTTCCTGCACATGAAAAATCATCCCTGCAACACAGGCACCCCTGCACTATGTTGCAAGGGTTTCTGTGTTGGCGTTAGGCAGCTATGTTTAGCGCCAGTGCTAAAGAAAACACATTTTTGTAAATACAGCGCATCCCTGCATTTTGAAATTGACACAGCTTGGCGCTGCAAAATTTGCCTCAGCGCCATGTTGCGCCATGTCCTTGTACATATGCCCCAAAGTGTCTGCTTACTCATCATTGTTAAGTCCGGAGAGCACAGCTCTCAATGGCATTGGGTCATGAGCGCGTTTGCAGAAATTGTATGAAGGTATTTGAATACACATACATAGGTATCCTCATCTCGAAGGTTCTTAGATGTAAACACCTGGCACCCTTCTCTAAAAAAAGATTGTCCTTAAAACATGGAAATAATGAGCTTAACTACTTGTGTCAATGTTACTGCACAAAGCTCAGCGGAACTTCGTGTTGTAGAAAAGAACTCCATAGCATGGATTCCTGCGACGTAAATTCCTGAAGCCAGCCTTGAGATTAGAGCATGGCAGTTTTGACTGCCTTTTAGAAGAAGATGTGATGTACATGAAACTGTAACACAAAGCAAGACAGTCAGTTATTAACAATGACTAGAAAAGAGCACAGTCACCCAAAAAATGTTTGCTTTGATATTTATGAGGCAGAAAATATAAAGGAGGGATCAGTAACTAGCTGCATTGTTCTGAAGTGTGAATCCAACCATTACAAGATTCATCTACAAAGCCATCACACCCGGCACCTGCCTGATGACTCACTCTCCTTGGTGTCTCCTACAGCCATGCCACCCGTCAAACTATAGATGATAGAGTGAACAAAAATAAATAACTAGCAACAGGCCTTCTCTATCTAGGCATACAGGATCTGCAATAACATCCCTGTATCCATCAACCTTGCTCCAACCCTGTCCCAAATTTGGGAAGTTCTGAAGACACTTCTACTAGTGGCAGTACACCAAGAGGCAGTAAATAGTTGCCCTCCCCTTTGAGAACCCAGCACCCCACCTAGAATCTTTCGGTATCTCTACCTTTGGTTAGGTTTATGTTATATAAACACCACATAGAAACAGATACACAAACAGGTATGAAAAAGGTCAACCCTGACTAAAGAAAGTCCAAAGAAGTGAACTCTGCTTCAAAATTGGAAGAAGAAGCTGAAAGAAGTTCTTGGTTAGGCCTCAAAGAGGCCACCTGCCAACCAGATCTGTATATGAGTGGTCCACATGCCTAATCAATGTCAGCGAGGCAAATGGCAGTATTTGCGGGCCCATATGATTGGTTGAAAATGCAGGGATTGAGGCCAGACAGCAGACTTCCTTCCCTGCATTTGCATTGCCAAACGATTAAACATTCTTTGTTTTTTATTAAACGCAGCCCATATTCATTTAACGGACTAGTGATGCTCCAAAATTGTGAAAGGGGAAGATGTCTGAGGGGAACCTGTAGTGTCGTGGTCTAGTCTTTGCCGCCCGCGTGACCCACCGCAAGGCATCGCGGGAGTGACGCGGGGGGCCAGATTATGATCGCGGCGCGAGTGGATAATGGTGGCGCTCTCCCTCTCTGTTAATTAAATAAAGAGCACAGTACAAGCACCTTGCGTCCCGCATCGTCATTACCGGTGGGGGGCCATTCTACAGTGGCGACGAGGCGGAAGAACCACCGCGGCTCGGACCGCACAGCTTCAAGGAGAGGGAGAGCGGGCACACCTCGTCATTACCGGCTGAGGGACCTCAGTGCCGACACCACTCACAGTGGGCAGCCATCCCACACGGCAGACCCTCGGTGCGCACGTCGGCGCACGGTAACCCATGCAACTTCACGTACCTTACTGACCATGAGGGTCCAGGAGCAGCTTGTCTACTTCCTAGTGCCACGCCAGACTTTCGGCGCGTACACCGACGCGCAGGCATCCTTCCCGGTGAGCAGCCCATTCAGTCAAAGGGGAGGGTGGCCACGCAGTAGGGAGCGCGTGCCTCTACACCACCACCACCCGGTGCCAGCTTCCGCGACCATCTGGGGAGCCATCCCCAGCCAGCACCTGGCCGAACAGTCCTAGCCCAAAGCTGTGTCACCACAAGGGCCGCAGAGACCAAGGGAGCTCCGGGTACCACCAGGACAGCCACGGTTACAGCCACCATGTGTGCGCAGACCTTCTCGCTGACGAACCCCGTTCCCTTTCTGCCCAAACCAGGGGAACCGGCCATGAAGTGGGCCGACTGGAAGGAGTACTTCCTGAACTACCTATCGGTGCTCGAGGAGGAAGGTGAGGAAGCGCTCTCAAGCATGCGCAGGAAGAAGATCCTGCTACATAACCTGGGACCAGAAGGACTGCGGGTCTACGGGAACATGGTGAAGAAACCCAGAGCCGCCGACGACGAAGACGTCTTCCAACACGCCTTGGAAGACTTAGACAGCCATTACCAGCCCGTCATTTGCACAGCCATCGATCGGTACAATTTTTTCCAAAGGAAACAGACTGACTCCGAAACAGTGGAAGACTATGTAGCAGCCCTCAAGAAGCTAGCCATAAACTGCAAATTTGGGACCCTGCACGACAACTTTATAAGTGATCAGATCATAATGCACACCACCCACACCAGCGTCCAGGAGAAGCTGTGGGTCAGTGGGGAAGCGCCCCTCCACGAAATCGTCAAGAAAGCGGAACTGTCAAAAAGGTGCGCGCTCGCCGCCAAGAAAGAAAGCGAACAAAAACCCACGGTGTGCAAGATTACGGACCGGAAAGTCCCGAATGTAAAAACCACTGCAGGCTCGAGCTCAGCCAACACCAGACAGTCTACGCCACGGTTCCCGGGGCCCAACCGCAACACCACAGACAAACGCGGAACCTGCTACAGGTGCGGCAGCCAATCCCACATGGCCGACGACAGAAAATGCCCTGCGTTCCACGTCACATGTTCCTTCTGTGGGGTTATTGGACATTTCGGCAAAGTCTGCAGACGCAAACCCAGAGGGGCCACAGTCAAATATGTCCAGCACGAGTCCGACGACCAGGATGGAGTGGAAGAGACGGACCAGGATTGTATCCTTTGTATCGAGGACCAAGTCCTGGGCATTGAAAGCAGAACCTCCAAGAAGCCGTCCTGCATGCTGACCATCGGAGGTGTACAAATAGCCATGGTTGCGGACTCCGGTTCACCATATAGGATCATCCAGAAACGCCTATGGGACAGGGACTTTGCTCATGTGGTCGGCGACCACCTCCACCCCACGGATGTCCATCCCGTCACCTTCACTGGAGAAAAAATACCTATGGTCGGATTCCGGAGGCTACGCTTCGAGTTCAAAGGGAGAGACACCACAGGGAAATTATACGTTGCATGCACAGGGCCATCGGTCCTTGGATGGGCCGACCAAGGGGCTCTGGGCATACAACTCAACCCTGCCGGCGACACTCAAGTCCTCATGACGGACGACCCGCCCCTGCTGGACTCGTTGAAGGCCGAGTTTCCGGATGTTTTTGGTGGCAACATCGGGAAGATGTCAAAATTCACCCATAAGATCATGCTCAAGGAAGGTGCAGTGCCAGTCTCCCACAAGGTCAGGAATATCCCCTTCAATTGCAGGGAGGCAGTTCTACTAGAGCTCCAGCGGCTAGAAGACAACGACATCATTGAACCGATAGAGTGCGCAGAGTGGCTGGCGCCCTTGGTCGTGGCGCGGAAACAGAGTGGGAAGATACCCCTTTGCATAGACCTTCGAGAACTCAACAAAAACATCATCGTCGACAAATTCCCGCTGCCAAAAGATCAACAAACTGCTAGCCCAGACCAAGGGAGTAAAATGTTTCTCCGCTATCGACCTCACAGCAGCATACCATCAAGTGTCGCTCCACCCTTCGTGCAGGAAGCTCACATCCTTCATCACCCCGTTTGGCTGCTGCAGGTTCCGGCGTCTCCCATTAGGCCTGGCATCCGCTGCGGCCGTTTTTCAGAAACTAATGCACAAATTATTCAGAGATGTCAATGGAGTCCTATACTTCCAGGACGACATCCTCGTAATGGGGAAGACCAAAGAAGAACATGACGCCACTCTGCGTACAGTGCTACGCACATTGTCAGAAAACGGACTCACAGCGGAATGGGACAAATGCAGATTTGGCCTACGCAAGGTGACCTATCTGGGGCACGAAATCAGCGACACAGGCATCTCCCCAAAGACAGCCAACGTGGAGGCCATCAGGTCCGCACCCACCCCGCAGAACAAAGACGACGTCCGCTCATTCCTCGGGCTTGCGGAGTTCTACAGTAAATTCGTCCGCAACTTCGCCACCAAAACGCACAGTCTGCGCCAACTGTTGAAAGACAAGACAGCCTTTTCGTGGACCGAGGACTCGGAAACGGAATTTGAAGCCATCAAACAGGACATCTGCGAGGCCATTCCCCTGCACAGCTTCGACAGCTCCGCGCCCAGCATCCTCACCACAGATGCCAGCGATAAAGGGCTGGGGGCAGTCCTGTCCCAGAGAGCGGCGGACGGCACAGAAACCACCATCAGGTTCGCTTCGCGATCCCTCGCCCCCAATGAAGAAAAATTCAGTGTGATCGAGAAGGAGATGCTTGCGTCCATATGGGCAATGGAAACATTTTGCCAATACCTGTGGGGGTCAAGGTTCACACTCCGAACGGACCACAAACCACTGATCAAAGTCCTCACATCCGGCGGCAACATAACGGCCACCCCACGCATAGCAAAAATGACACTTCGATTATTGGACTTCGAGCACATACCAGGCACAAAGAACAGAGTAGCGGATTTTCTAAGCAGATCGGCGGCCATGGAAGGAGCCGTCACACAGTCGGACTGGGACAAATACCAAGTAGCCTTCACAACAGACCACGAGAGCATCATCAGCGCTCAAGACTGGGAGTCGGCATACGCTCAAGATTCAGAACTCTCGCACGTCAGAGGGTTCGTCACACAAGGATGGCCGGAAAAAAGGCACACGAGCGACGCCCTCAGGAAGTACTGGGAAGTCCGGGACGAACTCTCCATCAGTGACGAGCACATTTTCCTGTTACGCGGCGCCAGAGTTGTGCCCCCAAGAGGGCTAAGGGACTGCATACTCGCAATAGCACATGAAGGTTATTTGGGCATTGTGAAAGCGAAAAGTCGAGTGAAACTGTCATACTGGTGGCCCGCCATGGACAACCACATAGAGAGATTTGTCCGAGCTTGTGAGCATTGTGCCAGCGCGGACAAGACCCTCATCACACTGCGACCACCCATGGGAGAGTTCCACACCCCAACAACCCGTGGGAGGAACTATCCGTAGACATTGTGGGCCCTATTTTGGACTCGTGGGGTGTACCCAAGCACCTTATTGACTTAGTAGACAGATACTCGAAATGGCCAGAAGTAGAGATCTGTGAGACAGTGGACTTGGATGCAGTCATCACCTTCCTCACCAACACCTTTCTGAGAGAAGGGATCCCGAAAATCCTCACCAGCGACAATGGGCCCCAGTTCACGTCGGAGAAATGGACATCCTTCATCACCAGGAACGGGATCCAAGCCAAACACACTCCGGTGTACCACCCAGCCGGCAACGGCCTGGTCAAACGGTTCAACCGGGTGATCATGGGCTCTATTCAGGCAGCCATCAGTGCGGGCAAGAACTGGGAGACGGAAGTCAAAAACACAGTCTGGGCATACCGCATCACACCCACCCTCACAGGATACAGCCCATTCAAAATTCTAAGAGGCAGGGAACCGTTCACCAGAGACAACACAGCCTGGATGAACATGCGACTCCAAAGCAAGTGGTCCCCAGCGGTTGTCCGGAGCAACATAGTAAAGGCCCAACAAATCTACAAAGCCCACTATGACAACAGGCACAAAGTGCAGGAAGTCACGTTATCCAAGGGCGATTGGGTCAGGGTGAAACGTGGCCATCTGGGCAAGAAAGGAGATAGCAAATTCAGCAAGCCCCTACTAGTGATGGAGCTATACACACGCTCTGCTCTGCTGAGCGATGGAAAGGTGTGGTCACAAGCCAGAATGGCGAAATGCAACAAAGTCCTGGACTGGGGCAAGGAAAGCACCACCACAACCACCAGCTGGGATGAACCAGAGACAGGCTGCGACGATGACGAAAACACCCAGGCAATGGAAGTAAGGAGGAATGACGGGGGAGGTGCACCGACCAACACAGCCAATGCCTCTGCAGGGGGGAGTGGGGAAGGGACCCCGCAGCAAAGGCCGCACCCACACAGTCAAGACACTGACAAAGCCAGTGTCATGCAAGGACCTCCCACTCCGCCAGGCGATGGCCAGGAAGAGAGCACGGAAGAGACCGAACCCAGCATAGGGGAGACTCAGGAGGTCCAAACACCACCCAGACGCACTCGCAGAGGCCGGACAGTGGTGTTACCCAAACGGTTTGGTGAATTCCAGATGTAACTCACCATCTCATCTCTCTCTCTCTCTCTCTCTCTCTCTCTCACTCTCTCTCTCTCTCTCTCTCTCTCTCTTGCTCTCCCTATCCTTCTCCCCTACGCCCTGTAGGATTTGCATTGCGCCTCCCTGAGGCCCTCAGGAAGTTCTATCAGTTCATTGTGTTGCTGTTAAGGGGGAAGATTTGTAGTGTCGCGGTCTAGTCTTTGCCGCCTGCGTGACCCGCCGCAAGGCATCGCGGGAGTGATGCGGGGGGCCGGATTATGATCGCGGCGCGAGTGGATAATGGTGGCGCTCTCCCTCTCTGTTAATTAAATAAAGAGCACAGTACAAGCACCTTGCGTCCCGCATCGTCATTACCGGTGGGGGGCCATTCTACAGAACCCAGAACCCTTTGCGAATCAGTCACCACCTGCCTTGAGGTTCGGGAACTGTTCCGTGGTTTACAACCGCAATTGCGCCACAAATGATTGATACACGCGACCCCGAATCGCAATTAGGAAGTAGCGCTCCTTTTTAGGTCCCTTCCTAACTGCGATTTGGTATGAGTCGCAAAAGCCATCGAGTGAGTTGGCACAAATTAGCCTGAGTACACTGGAAATGGTCTTTTGTGGCCACAGGGTTTGCGATCTCAAAATGGCTTTGTACATCTGACCCTTAGAACTATAGTGCTAGCGCCTCGAGGGGTCACAATGCTTGGTATTAGGGTCACCGAGGATGGGAAACGCAGGAGCTTCAAGGACCACGACCTAAAGTACTGCAGTAGTTCTATTTATGTTTTCATCTTCTTCCCTACACGTGCTCCCATCTTTGATTGCTAGTGCGGGTCCAGCCGCATTTGCCTCTTGCACTTCCTGTAAATATACAAGTGGCATTTCTAGTTGTGGGGTGGATTAGTGATATGCGCCCCAGCAAATATACACCCTTAATCTAAATGACCTTCGAGCATCATCATTGCTCCCACCCGCTATGTACAAATGTATGTATTTATACTAATCTTTGCTAAAAATATGAATTGTTCAGGTGCGAACATCCATGTGACGTGCTCAGTGATATGTAAAAAAGTAAGAACATAAAGATCCTGAAATTCACCCCAAACATGAGGCTGTAGCGGGTGAATGCAGTGGCATCATTTCTTGTGCATTTGTAGGCATACACCAGAGAGGAGGCATGCTGGATGAGCCTACTGCCTCTTCTAGCTAAGTGGCTGTAACCACAATTACTGACAGGACATCTACGCAGACCAGATACATTCCTTCTTCCCAGATTTTACATCTCTACAACTTACCGGGTTGTGCCTTCTGGTGATGCAGAGGTGCCTCTGACCGAGGATTAAGATCCTGTCAAGTACTCTATGTCAACTGTTGTCATGGAGGCACATGAGCGGTGCTATAAAAGGCTGGTACTCTCAGGCACTGAGTCCCTGCACTTCTTTCATTTGTAAGGGTGAGTATCAGCACTTCTTGGCAGGGGCGCAGTACTTTCAATGGCACAATGCGGCGCTTCTCAGAAGCAAACAACTACTCTTGGATAAGGACTACCAGCAATTCTGAATTTACATTTCAGGAGCTGTACTGGACCATCAAGGTCAGGAGCCCCTGAGGCAGTTCCAAGTACTGGAATATCTGATATGTTGGCTTCTGGACCTCCAGGTGCAGGTTCCCTCATTTACCTCTAGGCTAAACCAAGCTGGCAATTCTACTAAAGAACTCTACAAGGTTCTCAATTCTTTTACCAACCCCCCAACCTGCACTAATCCGATCCCCCCTCTCAGACATTATGTGATAATGTTGCCAATTATTTTGACGTTAAAGATTAATATAATATATGACCAATTTCCCAGTGACTCTCAACCCCCAGTTATCTATGTCCTATTGTCTACTTCTCAGAGAGAGAGAGGTCTGCCTAGAGAGTTTTCCCACCTTGCAAGTACCGCAGGTAGAAGAGATGCTGAGAACAGCCAAATCTGGTTCACCCCTCGATATTCTGCCTGCCTATCTGTTTGCTTCTCTAGTCATGCAACTAGCCCCCTCTGTTTGAACTAAATTAAATGCCTCTCTGAGGGAAGGGTTACTCCCTTGTGAATGGAAGGCGGCACAAGTGCTCTCGACTCGGGAAAAGGACATGTACCCTCAACAGAGTTGACAAACTACCGTCCTATCTCAATCCTTCCACTCGCGACTAAACTCCTGGAAAGGCAAATCAACACTAAGCTCACGGGGTACTTAGATCTCAAGGCAACCTTGACCCTTCTCAGTCTGGTTTCAGATCTCATTACTCTACTGAATCCACCCTCATAGGCGTCACAGACTACATCAAACTCGCCCTGGATAACAATAAAGTGGTGCTGCTAGTACTGCTGGACTTGTCGGCAGCTTTTGATACTGTGTCTCACCGGTGACTACTCTACAGATTGAACTAGATAGGTATCCAGGGACTGGCACTAAAATAGCTTGTGAGTTTCCTGGACCAGCGTTCCCAAACTGTCGACTTGGGCCCTTTCCGGTCACACACCTTAGAGCTCACTAAGGGGGTACCACAGGGCTCCTGTCTCAGCCCTACCCTGTTCAATGTGTACGTCGCCCCTCTCGCCAAGATTATCAGAGACCATGGGTTCACCCCTTACTCCTATGCGGATGATACCCAACTCCTCTTATCTTTTGATAACGACAAGGTCTCGACCAAATCTCTCTTCGCTGATGGTATGCGAGCAATCTCTGGATGGATGACGGAAAACTTCCTCCAACTTAATGCAGCTAAAACTGAAATCTTGCTATTCGGCAACGCTCAAACCCTGTGGTCCCCCGTCTGGTGGCCCTCAGAGCTGGGTTCAGCCCCTACCCCTAAACTTGTGGCTAAAAATTTGGGTGTCCAACTAGACCACTCTCTAACTCTGAGAGACCACATCATGGCCACCTCAGGTACCTACTTCAACACGTTGAGTCTTCTCTGTAGAGTGTTCCATCTCCTTCCCTTATCTGTCCACAGGACCCTGATTCAAGCCCTAGTAATCAGCCACCTTGATTACTGCAACGTCCTTCTTATGTCCACAAATGAATCCCTGCTGAATAGACTGCAGGTGGTTCAGAACACAGCAGCCTGCCTGGCTTTTAACATGCCCCCCAGAACTCCTTCTCGGCCACTGCTGCGACAGCTTCACTGGCTTCCTATCTGTCAGAGAATCAAATTTAAAATTTGCAATCTAGTCCACAGGGCACTACATGGCAGAGGCCCAAGATTTCTCACGGAAAAACCTAAGCACTATCTACCTGGCAGATCCCTTCGCTCGGGGAAGAAAGCTCTGCTGATTATCCCCCGCTACAGAAAACTTCGGTCGGGGGGCAAAGCTTTTGCATTTCTTGCCCCAGTGTACTGGAACTCATTGCCCATTCAACTACGGAAGTGCATTAATCTCCTCCACTTTAGGAAACTCCTAAAGACTGAACTGTTCAGTAACTGACCGCCTTAGCTCTGCATCTTCCGCTCCCCTAGCACGGAGATACCCATTCGGGGGCGATTCCTCCGCATTACACATTCAGTTCAAATTCAAATCCATTATGCACCCCAAGCTCGAGCATGATGCTGGGCTCAATGGAAGAACAGATACCTGATTACAACACTTGTCCACAACTTCTTTGCATTCAGACCATAGCTGTAGCTGCTTAGATGCCTTCATTACTCCAATGGGGAACTGATGACATGTCCGTTCAGAGACATGGGCTAAGGCAGACACTCAGATACTCTACTCCTCTGAGCATTGAGGCCTCTGCCCGGACAGGCATTTCCCAGGCCTTGAAGAGCACCTTTACTCCTGAGGATATGGTTCCACCCTATAGTATACCACAAGTATTACCCCGGGAGAGGGGTATGTGGAGAAACCAGAAAACAACGGAGATCCTCTAGGGGATTATCATTTAGGATATCATGAAAACAAGATATGAAGACCCCAACCAGGCCGTGCATGGGAGGGAATCACTACTACACTCATCTAATATGGAAAATGACCTGTACCCTTAATAGTCAAGACTGGGTCTAGCTACAGACCCTCCATCCATCTACACTGCCTCGTCCTCAGTCACTTCATATCATACATAAGCCAACATCCACCCAAGTGAACATCCCACACCATGTTCAGAATGCCCTGAGAGTTCTATTTTCACTACAGTCATATGCATGCTCCCAGTCTGCAAATGTAGCTATGATTCTCCTATATGTATCAGCCCTTGTCTAATGGTTATGAAATGTTTTTAAGCTGTACTGTCCTCAAATATGTCCAAGATTTCAACGGCATGTCCACCTCATATTTGGTTCTATGTAAGTTAATGAAAAACAGCTTTTGTGAGGAACAAGCGGTCCATCAAATATCAGAGCAAGTGCACCATCCGTATGGCCATGGTACAGTGAAAACTGCTTGCTCAACCATTTCAATTCTGAGTTGTTAATGTCGATTCTCAAGAAAACTGGTCCTGCAAAACATAGTTGCCAGAATGTTCCTGAGCATTTGATAAAGACACCATAATAAAACTGTGTTAAAAGCACTTCCCTGGCTCCTGGTGGTGGAGAGAAACAAATAAATCTTTCTATGCAGAATACTAGGGCAGAGGCCGTTTCTCCTTAAAGAAATGTGCTCTACATTATATTCTAAAAAGGACACTCATTGGCGTTATTTAGGGGTTGCAGTTTCCTGTGACCATTGCAACCCCTGGGACTGTGGTTTGCAACCCCTGACCTCAGAGGTGGCATAATCAGTACCAAGAACTCAGGGACAGCCACCGTTATAGGTTTCGGGTCGCCACTCTCCTTGTTTTCTGCCGAGTGTTTATTGTACTAATAGTGAATAATAGTCTATTATTCACTGCTACTATAATGAAAAGTGGAGCAGCAGGAACACATGTTGTGTAGGCGCGTGTGGGCGAGCTCATGTCTGAGCTTCTGTGTGTGAGAGCTTATGTATGGGAGTGAAAGAGATTGAGTGAGAGTGGGTGACCAATAGTGAGTGAGAATGAGTGGGATTTGGTGTATTAGTGAATCAGTGACTGATAATGGGTGATGGAGAGTAAGAAAAAGTATAAGAAAGTGTGAGTAGGAACGTGTGAGTGAGAATGAGTAAAAGTGAGAGTACCTGTGAGTGAGACTAAACAATCCAACCGAGTGAGAAGGAGGAAGAGTAAAAATGAGTGCAAGTGAGTGTGAATGATTGAGTAGATATTAGGGCGTGAGAGTAATAGTTTTCCGAGTAAACATGAATGAATTAGTAAGAATGACATCATTTGTAAGAGTAGGAGTGAGTGGTAAGTAAGTGTGTGAGACTCAGAATAAGAGTGAGGGAGAGTGTGAATGAGTGAGAATGAATCAGTGAAAGTAAGAGTGAGTGCAAGAGAGTGAATGGAATAAATGAGTGCAACAAACTGAGAATGAATGAGTGAGAGTGTGTATGAATGAGTGTGAAGGAGTGTGAGCGAGTGAATGTTAGTGAGCACGAGAGAAAAGGATAAGCTACTTTCCTTGGGTAACTATCTTTCTGGTTGATATTCTTAACTGCAGGCTTCTCACCTTGTGTCTCTTCCCCAGGCATCAGACTGGATCTGAAAAGATACAACAGTACTCCTGCCTGCCGGTAGGTGGCGTCGTAAGAATCTGCTCCAATGTCTTTATGCTCTGGAAGCCACATATAAGCACTCCCCATGTGCATGTCTTAAGCTGCACAAGCCTTCAGACACAGAGTAGATTGGCATAAGGAGTGTGCAGATCTCTAAATTATAACGTTTTTAGATGGAAAAAGAGTTCAGTTCACAAAATGGGAAGGTAGGGCTGTGTGTGAGGATACTGTGGTGAGATAGAGTATCCAACAGAAAGATTGTTAACAAAGGTGAATAACTTGCTCTTGTGATCTATCCTTTTAAGTGCAGATTCCATAGCAGTACCTCCCCAGGTGGTGGGTGTGTGAACTGGCCAAACCAAAAAGTACTGCAGGACCGATTGGGCATAAGACCCTTCTCGACAGACATGACTGTTGAGGCAGTAGTGCTTAGTGAATGTATGTACCGATACCCATATACCTGCCTGAAAAATGTCTATGACTGGCACTCCATGTTCCAGCAAGGTGGTAACAGCTGTGGCTCTGGTGGAATGAGACAATAAATCTTCTGGAAACTGCCTCTTAATCAGTGCATAGTAGAACTTAATGCAGAGAACACTCCATTTGGTTGTGGTTCATTTTTGCACTGCCTTGCCCTCCTTTACCCCGGACAACACCACACAGAGCTGATCCACCCGATGACCTTTCGTGTGATCCCTATAAAAGCTTAGTACTCTCTTAGTTTCTGAACAATGAAGACTCTCTTTATCCTTAGAGAGATGAGATGGAGCAAAAAAATGCCGGAAGGGCAATAGCCTGCCTGCAATGAAATGGAGTGATCACTTTTGGCAGAAAGAAAGCTCGGGTCCTCAATACCAACTTATGTGGGAAGAATGTTGTATGAGGTGGCTTGACTGAAAGAGTCTGCAGCTCATTCACACACCTAGCAGACGCTATGGTCATGAGAAAGACCGTTCTCAATGTCAGCTGCCTTAATGGGCAGTTGTGCAGAGGCTCAAATCGGATGCACATCAAAAACGTGAGATTTAAATTCAAGTTCCACTGTGGCATTAGCAAGGATTTAGGCAGAAACACATGATTTAAATAAAGAAGGCTGATCTGGCAACAGCATAAAAAGCTGAAAGAGCTGAGAAACAGCCTTTAATAGTGCCCAGAACAAGTCCTTGCTGGGCCAGGGATAAAACAAACAGAACTTGAGACAGCTTTGCTTTGCTTGGAGTGGATCAATTTGATGAATGCCACACCAAGCCACAAATTTGTCCAAAGGCTGGCACACACAAATTGTGTAAAAGAACATCTCACCACCAAGATGGCATCAAAAACCTTAGGAGGAATGACAAATGTAATCAACTGCTGCAGCTCAATCTCCACACATGGAGATGCAGATTGCGCTGACCTGGGAGCAAGACCCTGCCCTGCTGTTGAGACAGAATATCCTTCCAAAGCAGCATGTCAATCAGAGGACAAATACACATGGCCAGGGCTCATGGGTGCCACACTCTCCTTGCCCAATCTGGTGCTATGAGGATAACTTGAGCCTGGTTGTTCCTGATCTTCTCTAGAACTTGGGGCAGGAGAGGTAGAGACAGGAAGGCGTGCAGGAGTCCCGAGCTCCACTCCTGGAGCAATTCATCTGAGAGAGAGAGACGTTATTGAAACTCCAGTGTGCAAAAGTGAGGTGGCAAAAAGATCAAACCAGGGTTCTCCCCACTGATGGAAGACATCATGCGCCTCCTCCAAGTTTATTGCCATTTGTGGTCTGCTAAACATTGGTGATTGGTATCTGCTCTGACATTTAGAGATCACACCAGGAGGTTCATCATCAGAGAAATTCCCTGGTGGTCCAGCCATTTCCATAGAAATAGCGCCTCTTGCACAGGACCCAATACCCCATCCTGCCCTGTCTGTTGCAGTACCACATGAGGGTGGTGTGTTCTGAGAAAACCTGCAACTCCCTTCCTCTGATTATGAGCATGAAGGGGTTCAAAGCAAAGTGATTTACCCTCAACTCCAAAAAATTAATGTGGAGTTTATCTTCTTCCAAAGCCCGGAGGCCTCTGATCGGCAACTCAGCCGGAAGCCCTCCCCAACAAAGAGGCAATGCATCCATGAACACTAGGTCAGAAAGGTGGGGGGTCTGCTATGACCAATCACAGTCCATCATACACCACTGCAGGCCTTTTGCTGACTCCTCTGAAATCTGGATACAATCTGACAGACCCTCTAGTGCTGTGCCCAGTGGGACTTTAGATCCCACTGCAGAGCCTTCATATGCCCCCTGACATGTTTCACCAGCAGTTGCCAAGTGACCTATTGACTGATTGTCCTGTACTTGATTTCACTCAAGTGCTCAAGAGGGTATATGTAATGGTTCCAGAGGTTATTTAGGTGGTTGACCAGGCTGTAGTACCTATGTAACAACATTAGTCTTCACCTCCATGCTGGGTAATTGAAGGTATATTACTTCTGCTGCATAATGACAGTGAAGGAGGCACTTTCTTCTGTAGAAGTGAGGGTGGATAAATTAAGCCAGTATTTGGAAAAGTATGTAGCCCCGAGCATCCTGTAGTTCCTTATCATATTGAAGAACAAAATCATCTCTTGTATCAAAAAGTAATTGTCTGAATCAGTGCCGAAAATATTGTGTAAAGTTTGGTCCCTACCTCGTGGTAAGACCATGGTATCAAAATTAGAAGGGGTTGCAGGTTGGCTGTGCTTTGGTTGGATCAGAGTGGAGTCTCAGTCAAGGTCAGGGTGAAGTCTGCTCAGAGTCAGAAAACACAATGAGATGGCAATCTTCCTCCAGCATCGGCAGCGTCAGCATCAAAGTCAAGTGAAGCAATGGGTGGCGCCAAAACAGAAGTGCCAAAAAAGCGCTGCATAGCCTCATTAATGATGAACCCAGAAGTGCAGGGTGTATTGAATTAGGCTCAGGATTGGCTCTGATGGAGATCAGAAAAGAGACACGGAGGCATATTTATCCCCTTGCATCATCTCTGGAGCTTAACAGTGGCGGGAGGGAGAAAGCCCGATTCTGTCTTTGATTTCCTATGCTTCTTCTTGGATGGGGTCAAAGATTTTAACCTCAACAAATATCTGCCGAGGGTACGACTTCAAGAATAGTAACACGACCTTCCTTTCAATCTCAACTGGCAACAGCATGAAGTCTTCCATTGTTTGGCAACATACAGCTTCGCCTTGTGGTCCCATATGGCCTTCAATCAATCAATCAATCACTGCATTTATAGAGCGCGCTACTCACCCGGGAGGGTCTCAAGGCGCTGGGGGAGGGGGTAAGTTACTGCTCGAACAGCCAGGTCTTGAGCTGCTTCCTGAAGGAGAGATGGTCCTGGGTTCGCCGAAGGTGAGTGGGGAGGGAGTTCCAGGTCTTGGCTGCCAGGTAGGAGAAGGATCTTCCTCCGGCGGTGGTTCTGCGGATGCGTGGTACGGTGGCGAGGGCGTGGCTGGTTGATCGTAGCTGGCGTGTGGGCGTGTAGAAGGTCATGCGGTCGTTGAGGTACTTTGGGCCCAGGTCGTGGAGGGCCTTGTGTGCGTGGGTGAGGAGTCTGAACGTGATTCTCTTGCTGACGGGGAGCCAGTGCAGGTCTTTCAGGTGTCCGGTGATGTGGCTGTGTCGGGGGATGTCCAGGATGAGTCGTGCGGAGGCGTTCTGGATGCGCTGGAGTCTCTTTTGAAGTTTGGCTGTGGTTCCGGCGTAGAGGGTGTTCCCATAGTCCAGTCGGCTGGTGACGAGTGCCTGGGTGACGGTCTTCCTGGTTTCAGTGGGGATCCATCTGAAGATCTTGCGGAGCATGCGCAGGGTGTTGAAGCATGAAGATGAGACGGCGTTGACTTGTCTGGTCATCGACAGGGAGGAGTCCAGGATGAAGCCCAGGTTGCGTGCGTGGTCCGTTGGCTTGGGCGCGGTGCCCAGGGCCGGGGGCCACCAGGAGTCGTCCCAGGCGGAGGGTGATGAGCCCAGGATGAGGACTTCCGTCTTGTCTGAGTTCAGTTTAAGGCGGCTGTTCCTCATCCAGTCGGCGACGTCTCTCATCCCGTCGTGTAGGTTGGCTCTGGCGGTGGTGGGGTCGTTGGTGAGGGAGAGGATCAGCTGGGTGTCGTTGGCGTAGGAGATGATGTTGAGGTTGTGTCGGCGTGCGATGGCTGCGAGGGGGCTCATGTAGACGTTGAAGAGGGTTGGGCTGAGTGAGGATCCCTGTGGAACGCCGCAGATGACTTCGGTGGCTTCGGATCTGAACGGGGGAGGCGGACTCTCTGGGTTCTTCCGGCGAGGAACGAGATGATCCATTCCAGTGCTTTCTCTCGGATTCCGATGTTGCTGAGGCGCTTCACTAGGGTGCGGTGGCAGACGGTGTCGAACGCCGCGGAGAGGTCCAAGAGGATGAGGGCAGCTGTTTCCCCGTTGTCGGTTAGGGTTCTGATGTCGTCGGTGGCTGCGATAAGGGCGGTCTCGGTGCTGTGGTTGGCCCGAAACCCGGACTGCGAGGGGTCGAGGGATCCATTCGTCTCGAGGAAGGCGGCAAGCTGTCTGTTGACGGTCTTCTCGATGACTTTGGCTGGAAACGGAAGGAGCGAGATGGGACGGTAGTTCTTGAGGTCGGTGGGGTCCGCCGTTGGTTTCTTCAGGAGGGCGGTAAGCTCGGCGTGCTTCCAGCTCTCCGGGAAGGTGGCGGTGTGGAAGGAGGAGTTGATGATGTCCCGGAGATGGGGTGCGATGGTGGCGTCGGCTTTGTTGAAGACGTGGTGTGGGCAGGGGTCGGTTGGTGATCCGGAGTGGATGGAGTTCATCGTGCGGGTGGTGTCTTCGGTGCTGATCGGGGTCCAGTTGCAGAGGGTGGTGGTGGCGGGCGTTGGTTCGGCGGTAGGGTGCGTTGTTTGTGCGTCGAAGCTGTTGTGTATGTCGGTGATCTTGCGGTGGAAGAACGCGGAGAGTGAGTTGCAGAGGTCTTGCGAGGGGGTGATGTCGTTGTTTCCGGCGCTGGGGTTGGAGAACTCTTTGACGATGCTGAAAAGTTCCTTGCTGTCATGGGCGTTGTTGTCCAGTCGTTCTTTGAGTGCCGACTTCTTGGTGGCACGGATCAGCTGGTGGTGTTTGCGGGTGGCGTGCTTGAGGGCGGTCCTGTTGTCTGTGGTCTGGTCGAGTCGCCAGGTTTTCTCGAGAGTGCGGCAGTTCTTCTTGGATTCCTTGAGTTCGTTGGTGAACCAAGGGGTTTTCTTGCTTCCGGGTCTGCTGGGAGGGTTTTTGTGGTGCGAGGTCGTCGGCGCAGGCGGTCAGCCACTTGGCGAGGTTGCTGGCTGCTTTGTTTGGGTCCGTTGTGTTGGTGGGTGTGTTCTGGCTGAGGGAGGCGGTGAGCTGCTCGGCGGTGATCTTGCTCCAGCTCCGGCGGGGAGCCTGTTGCGGGTGGTGGTGGGTCGCAGTCTTTCTGAAGCTGAAGTGGACGCAGCTGTGGTCGGTCCAGTGGAGTCCGGTGGCGTGGCTGAAGGAGATGTGCTTGCTGGACGAGAAGACGGGGTCAAGCGTGTGGCCGGCGTAGTGGGTGGGCGTGTTCACCAGTTGCTTGAGTCCGAGGTTGGCGAGGTTGTCCAGCAGGGCGGTGGTGTTTCTGTCGTTGCTGTTCTCCAGGTGGAAGTTGAGGTCCCCTAGGAGGATGTAGTCGGCGGAGGGCATGGCGTGCGGGCTGATGAAGTCTGCGATGTCTTCGCTGAATAGTGTGCGTGGTCCCGGGGGTCTGTAGATGAGGGTGCCTCGGAGGGTGGTCTTGGGGTCAGTGTGTATCTGGAAGTGTAGGTGTTCGGCGGCGGTGAAGGTCTCGTCGGAGTTAGTCGAGATGCGGATGGTGTTCTTGTGTACGATGGCGATGCCTCCTCCCGTCTGGTTGACGCGGTCCCTCCGGGTGATCTTGTATCCGTCCGGGATGGCTATGGCGATGTCGGGCGCTGAGGAGGCGTTCATCCAGGTTTCGGTGAGGAAGGCGATGTCCGGTGCTGTTGCGTCGAGCAGGTCCCAGAGTTCCACGGCGTGCCTGTGGACGGAGCGGGTGTTCAACAGGATGCATTTCAGGTGGTTGCTGCTGTTGCTCGACTTGGCGGAGGTGGTGCACGTCCGGGGGCAGGTGAATCGGCAGGTTTGGCAGGTGAAGGGGTCCGTGGGTGCGTCTCGGTGAGGCTCGGTAGCAGGCAGGGTTCCGGCCGGCATTGAGTGCGGTGAGTGTGGCGGCGTCGTAGGTCCGTCGAGTAGTGTTGCGTTGGTGGGATCCAGGGGTTCTGGCGGCCTTCAGATTCAGCTTGTCGTAGCCATCGAAGGCCCTGGAATTGTGCTCTGATCTTAGGCACCATAGACATACCTTGTTAGGATGGGTGACATACTTCTGTTTGCAACAATCCCTACACGGTTTGAACTCTGTTATCTTAGGAGGTGACATATTCCCCTGCACGCTGAAAAACGTATGCAAAAAATATTTTGAAAAAGGTCTTGAAAAAGACCAAGGGGTAGCTCAGGATCTGGTCCATGCAGAAAGAAAGAAACTGATATCAGCACGCATGGGTGCCCCTAGTCACTTCATTAGTGGAATGATGTGGATATGGATACACACAATTCAGCCTAAAGGCTCACAATCATACCTCTTTAAAGATTCCAGATCCAGTCTGACGCTTGGGGAATAGAAGTATTCATCAGAATGTGGTTTAAGGTTTGTGAGTGTGCCATTGGTCCTGGAATACTGAAAGAAATTTTTGGCTTCTGGAGGGTCCCATGACAAAATTGGGACTGGCGTACTGGAGAAAATTCTTAGCATGACAGGCATTTGTGATAACATAATGGTACTATCCTACTAGACGTAATACTTGACAAAGAGGTAATAGCATGGCAAAGTGATGGTGCTGGCATTCTGGATAAAATATTTTAATGGGGCACCCCTGGCAAAATATATGCTAAATGTTCTGTGCTGGAATATGAGAGGTAATTCTTTGCATATGGTGGGGACACCATTGCATATGGGAAGGAGAAACTGTGACACAATGCATTCCTTAATGCATTAGGGATAATGTTTGACACATGGTTTGGAAGATGGACAGAACTAAAGGCAAAATTCTAGCACTAGCATATTGGATGTATTTTTTGGCATAAGGAGGTAAACGTCATGTTTGTGCATCAGTGATAAAGTGCTGAACCTGGCACCCATAGCATGTTATTTTTTTTAATTGGGGGTCAACTCCTGGAGAGGACCAGTTTTCCCTGGCTTAGCATACCATTAAAAGACTTTAATATTTCATGACTGCCCTTTCAGAGCCTATGGCTTTTAAGACATTGTACATGATAGTTGTTCTTTAAAATGCACTATTTGACCCTATTTCTTTAAAAAAAAAAATTCTGTCAGTGAACCCCCTGCCCCGAACCCTCTCTACAAGAGGTTGGGCTCGATCACTTTGCTGGCTTGCTACAATTCAAGGCACGTGTTATGCCCCAGCACTTTTAGAGATCACCAGCCAACCGAATGTATGATGGAATTCCGCATGCGTTTTTTCACACATGCCTTAGGAACTCCGTCATTTGACAAAATGCGCCTTTAGCACGCATTTGTTCTGCACAAAAGTCGTTTTAACAACTTGCCTTAGGGGGACGATGGATATTGGAATAGTTTAATTTAGCAAGACCTCTGACCTCCTGGTCAGGGTAACCGCTCTCCCCTTGCGCAGCTCCATCCTTAAGGCACTGCCCCCAGTGCCTTCTGGTCTCCAGGTAGGTGTTTGAGGCCCTCCTCCACCCGCAGGCTCCTGCCTGCACCTCATCCCTGGTGTTCCAGTAGGAGAGCCGTGCTCTTCTGCTGGTCCTCTCTGCCAGCCTTTCTGTGGTCTCTATTTTCATCTGTCTATGCCTCCTTATCCGTTGTGCCTTTTTATCTGTTGTGCCTTTTTATCAGTTTGTGCCACTTTATCAGTTGTGCGTCTTTATCTTTGTGTGCCTTTTTATCTGTTTGTGCCTCTTTATCTTTTTGTGCCTCTTTATCTGTTTGTGCCTTTTTGTCTGTGCCTTTTTTCTGTCTGTGCCGTTTCTGTTTTTACTTTTGTTTTGGTTTTCCCGTTGTCTTTTTTCTGACCCCTTCCCGCTGCTGCTGTCCCGCGGCCCCTCCCAACCCCCCTGCCTATTCCCGCTCCCGCCTCCCAGCTGCTCTCCCTCCCCCGATTCCTACTTAATGGGGGCCACTGCACGGCCTCATAGCGGGCGCACCGTTGGTGCGCTGAAGGCACGCCAAAGTCTGCACCTGTCTGCGACCCGACTGCGACCAGCGCCAGGGACCCTGGTCCACCGACCCTCCGCCGCTATGACTCAACAACCCTCCATGCACTCAGCTCTGGGCGCAAGAGCAACTGCCAGCTCTCGATGCTTAGCATCACCCAAGGCCCGTTCTCCTGCCGACACTGTGGCCGCACATTTAGTCACCTCCAGACCTCCACAGCTACCGCCAACCCACCTGATACCAGCGCACCCAAACCCCTAAGCTGCATCCTCCTCAACATACGCTCCCTGCACAGACAGGCAGTAGAAATCTGGGACCTCCTCAACACCCTCTCGCCCGACGTCACCTTCCTCACAGAGACCTGGACCAACGACAGCTCCGCACCCGACAAGGCAACCACCATCGTCGACGGGTGCAAGATCCAGAGGAAAGACCACCCCAACCACCCTGGAGGAGGCCTTGCCATCATCCACAAAAGCTCCCTCCAACTGACAACTCCAATCTCGAACGACTCCTCGCCCCCTATGGAACACATCCACTTCCAGGTCAAACCCAGAACAACTCTATGTGGAACTCTCGCCTACAGACCCGGCACCCGTTCACTAACACCATCACAGACTACATCGTGCCCTACGCCCTCGACTCTAAGGACTACGTTCTGCTTAGAGACCTGAACTTCCACCTTGACAAGCTCAGCGACCACAACTCCACCCTTCCTAGACAACCTCGCCAACATCGGGCTGAAGCAACTCGTCCCTACCCCACCCACAAGGTGGGACACACCCTCGACCCCATCTTCACCAGAGGAATCAAGATTCGCTTGGGTCACACCACGCAACCCCTCTGGACGGACCACCAGAGCGTTCACTTCTCCTTCTTGAAATCTACCGCACACAAGCCAACGCCACGCCCCACGCAGAAACTGGAGCAAGATCTCTGACGAGCACCTCGCCTCCACCCTCAGCCGCACTCCTCTCCCACCACGACCAACGCCAACTCTGCAGCCAATGAACTCCACAATGGATCGCCGACTGCGCCAACACGCTCACACCCCTCCAGAACTCTGACAAACAACACACCACGAAAGCCACCTGGTTCACCACGCACCTCCAAGAACTCAAGCGCTCGTGCCGAAGACTCGAGAAAGTGTGGAGGAACAGCAAATCCCCGGAAGCACGCACCGCCTACAGAACCGCCACTACAGCACACCACCAACTCATCAGATCTACAAAGAAGAACTTCCTCCAGGACAGAATCCTCTCCAACTCCCACAACTCTAAGGAATTCGTCAACATCATACAAGAATTCACAAGACCCCCCAGCGAAAGCTCCGTGGTCCCTCCCTCAACCTCTGCAACAAACTCGGCTCCTTCTTCCACAACAAGATCAGGATACTCTACGACAACTTTGATGAACATGACCCAGGCACTGACCCAACACCTCCCACCAGCAACGCCACTCAGACGACCATCCTCGCTTGGACCCCCATCACCACAGAAGACACCGCAAAGACCATGAGGAGCATACACTCCAGAGCACCCACTGACCCCTGCCCGCCGCACATCTTCCACAGGGCCACCTCCGTTATTGTACCAGAACTA
Organism: Calotriton arnoldi; assembly: GCA_963921515.1. Lineage (NCBI taxonomy): Eukaryota > Metazoa > Chordata > Amphibia > Caudata > Salamandridae > Calotriton > Calotriton arnoldi. The sequence goes on along the minus strand of CAWUFW010010078.1, from coordinate 700,341 downwards.
CACGGACAATCAACGGCACCCTAAAAACAGGCACATTCCCCGATGACTGGAAACACGCAGTAGTAAAACCCCTCCTCAAGAAGCCCTCTGCAGACGCGACGGACCTCAAGAACTACAGGCCCATCTCTCTCCTCCCCTTCGCCCCAAAGTCACTGAGAAGATCGTCAACATCCAGCTAATGAACTTCTTTGAATCCAACGACATCCTTGACACATCTCAATCCGGCTGTTGCAGCAACTACAGCACCAAGACTGCCCTCCTAACTCCCACAGATGACATCCACACTCTCCTCGACCAAGGCCACACTGCGGCCTCATTCTACTAGACCTCTCAGCAGCCTTCGACACCGTTGATCCAGCAGTGTACTAACAGCAGATACTCCACTACCATATACACACCTGGGCCCATATAACTACTTCCACAAAAACACCATGTAGACCGCTGGAAAACTTAGTTTATGATTTTCATACTTCAAGATCTAGTTATTTCTTTCCCTAACTAAATCTTTCACTGATCAATTAGTTCTTTCCTCTGGTCAATGGACCATTAGTTGGAACTAGTTGATGGTGATAATTAACATAATTTTTAAACATTTCTTGATTAAATGAAATAATCACAGACTCGGGAAGTTTTAAAAACCTTTATCTAAATTAGTTGTGTGTGAACCATCTCAAACGTTTCAGTACAAACACCCTCATTTGCAAGAGTGTCAATTCAATCAAGTGTCAAATAGGCATTTAGCAATTCAGATCCACACAATAACTATGCTCAGAAAGAAGAGGACAGAGAGAGAAGAACACCTATCAATACGATGAATTTTATATTTACCAAGTATGGTGTGAAGACCAACCCCCTGGCCAAAGGGCTGGTAAGGGTCCCCCCGGGATAGATCAGGAGACAAAGACCTCAGGACAGGAATCAGGACAGGATACTTCACCTCTCTAAATACCGATGACTGCGTCGCACCCCTCTCTGACACTCTCTTCCTCCTCGTGGTTCTTCCGCGATCTTCTTTCTAACCCAATTAAATTAAATAGATGGTTCTGCATTCGATTTTCTTCATCAGCGTCTCACAGCTTCAGCACCACCCCCAGCACCGACAGCATCCCGAGCTCTGCAACGCTTCCGCCAAAAAAAGCAATAACTAACTAACTAAAACTACCTCAATTATACCTTTCTATAGCCATGGACCACCCATTAATGTTTCAATTTTACAGAATACTAACTCTGATTGGACAGGCGAGGGGGGATGATCGTCACACCATGCTTACATTTCACTTATTTCTTTAAACCATTGTATTCAAATCCCTCCCCTCAAACTTTATTAAATCATTTCCTTTCCCATACATCTCCAAACTTTATTAATACAAAATGTTGCAACGTTATGAATAAAACTCCTTCATATGAACTCTTCACCCTCATGTTCCCAGGGCACATCTTCGCTGGCCTTGGACGCGTGACAAGTCCTTACTCATCTTTTTGTATTTTCTCTCTAGTACGCATGCGTAGGGTCAAGACAGTCAGCTTGATTCAGACAAGTATAGAGGGCCCAAATGCGCACTAATAATAAAATCAAAAGAAGAAATGTTATTTTCAAAAATAAATGGTTTCACTGTACACACCAACCTCTACTCTAACCCACTTAATTTATTATTACCCTTTCTGCATTTGCGTTAGTATAAAACTTATATTCTATTTCAGGTAAGCAGGTGCCATGCATGTGAGCTTTCAAGCAGCCATTTTATGGTCTATTGCGCAGGCGCAAGATTTTCCCTCCAAGCATTAGTACGTCGTACTACGTAGATGCAGTAGACGCATGCGCAGTAAAGATCCCTTGTTAAAGTGCGTTTTTAGTCCTTTGTTCATGTTATTGCTGTTAGTAAACACATAGGCAAGCTTCCTTGTCCCACGTGTCTTGCTCTAAATGCGATTTATTAATTACAAACACGTCGTTAGTAGTTCGTTAGTGAGTTAAAACGAAAGGATTGCTTCCGAGCAAGGCTCATTTACGAGTCCTTGCTGCATCACCGTCTCCCACCGCACTCTAGCTGCCAGACTCCACGACTTCGACATACAGGGAACTGCCCAAGACTGGATCCGCTACTTCCTCGCTGGCCGAACTCAAAGAATAAGACTCCCGCCCTTCCTCTCCGAACCCACAGGGATCAGATGCGGAGTACCCCAAGGATCCATCCCTGAGCCCCATGCTCTTCAACATCTACATGGCCCCCCTCACAACTATCGTCAGAAAACACAGATTCAGCATAGTATACTACGCCGACAACACCCAGCTCATCCTCTCTCTCACCAAGGAACCCGACATCACCAGACACAATTTCCAGGAAGGAATGAAAGACGTTGCATCCTGGATGAGCAGCAGCTGCCTGAAGCTCAACTCAGAGAAAACGGAAGTCCTCATCCTCGGATCCACCCCCACCGCTTGGTACAGAACCTGGTGGTCCCCCCTCGGCAACCCTCCCACACCCACAGACCACACCCACAACCTCGGATCATACTAAACTCCTCCCTCACCATGAACCTACAGATCAACGCCGTATCATCCACATGTTTCAACACCCTCCGCATACTCTGCAAGACCTTAAAATGGATCCCCCCGAATCCAGAAAGACCGTCACCCCGCACTCATCGCCAGCAGGCAGGACTACGGGAACGCCCTCTATGGCGGAGTCAACAAATCTGTACTCAACAAACTCCAGACCGTCCAGAACGCCGCAGCCAGACTCGTCCTCAGCATCCCACGACGAGACTACATACCCAGAATCCCTTGGCTCCACGTCGAAAAAAGAGTAACCTTCAAGCTGCTCACACACGCCTATAAAGCCCTCCACAACACCGGACCCCAATACCTCAACGAAAGAATCTCCTTCTACATCCCCAAAAGAAACCTCGGCTCCGCTGACCTAGACTTGGCCGAAATCCCCCGCATCCACAGAGCCAGAACGGGAGGCAGATCCTTCTCCTTCCTCGCAGCCAAGACCTGGAACAAACTCCGCCTCAGCATCAGACGAAGCCCCACACTGCATACATTCGGAAAGAGCCTCAAGACCTGGCTCTTCGGATGACTGTAGCTGCCCGAAACACCCCTCCCCCGCGCCTTGAGACCCTCACGGTTGAGAAGTGCGCTCTACAAATTCCTTATTGATCGATTTATTGAATTTACTAGTCCAACTCCAGTCTGCACAACAGTAGGGAAGGTGTTGGACTTTAATTCCAACACCACTCCATCACTGCGCCCCCCCCTAAAGAAAGCCGTTATAACGACTTGTCTGCAGAAGGATTGCATGCTAAAGACACATTCATTCTGTTGCTGGCGCTGGGAAGGCACAACATGATTCTGGGTTTTTCCTAACGGACGTTTCCCCACTAACCCTGCAAGAGCAGAAGATAAAGCGTGTTTTGAGAAGCGCTGTCTAATTGCTACAGCTTCCACCAAGACTGATATTACGCTTTAGCTTTTGTCAGTAAACTTGCCTTTCAGGAAAAATCTTATTTGTACCATATAACTTGGTTTTGCCCACCTACAGAAATACAAAATTGCAGGTGCAACAAACATTCTTGTGTAGAGCAGACACCAAAATACTGGTATAATGCGAGTATAAATACTGAGAAATGCCAACTTGAGATAGTAGCTGGTCTTTCGCTGTTTCCAGGCACTATGCAGGTAGACTGTAGAAGAAAGACAAACTAGTATGTAGATATGCTGTTAAAAAAGCAGAACATTTGATTTATAGCAAATTTGATATTTATTGCACAAATTCTAAGCAGCATTGTTGTGCTTAGCAACGTAATACTGAGAAGATGAGCCAGTGGCTGAGCGACAAAAATAATATGCAGCATTATAACCAACAGTGTTTAATTTGTAAAAGATTAAGAGATAGGCCTAAACCTTTGGTCAGAAGCTGGCAATCGGTGCTTTCAAACATAGTGTTAAATACCAAGGCTGCCTAGTTTTGCTTCCACATCACGCTTGTTTTACCCACCACTATACTCACCGTGCCCCTGTATCCTCCTTTTTAACTTCCTGCAATTTTCTTTTGTCACTGTTTTCCCTTTTTCACTTCCTGCTTCTTTTCCCTTCTTGTATATAAACTAAACAAGGACAGTCCTATAAGCCCAAACGGACTAGGTTAATTCAATAATATAAAAAAGCAGTTGTCCCATGGGACACATTTCAGGAATAAGTATAGTCTAACTTCAAGGTATTCAATTGAATTGTATGATGATTAGTGTTGTGTTGATATATAATCATTGCTGAAAGAGACAACAGGCACAGCGGTGTAAAGCAGCAACCATCCTGGATAAATTAGTGGCATCCACTTGAAGGCAGTTTTGATGCATTTTGCACTAACATGAATTTCTAGAGAGATGTTTTGCTGTGGAGGTTGTTCGTGAATGTTGGTACGGATACTTATCACTGCCGTTAGGCAGATGACATTGGTCCTGATGAGACCCTACAATTGGAGAGTGTGTTAAAATGGCAACACCCCTTTCCCTAGTTACAGAATCACATGGAGGGAATATATGAATGAATATAATCCTCCAACACAAACTGTGTTCCAAATATTTGCTAACCAAGGAAATGTGAGATATATTTTGTATTACTCTATCAAATGGAAAACAGCGTTTACATCTCATGCGCAACAACACATGCGATTACAACGCGGTCGTTACAACGACCGTGTTGTTACAACGCAAGCCATTACATCGCAAGTCGTTTCTACGACTTGATGTGGGGCTCGCTAAACTAAGGAATAGTATAAATTACTATTCCAACACCTTCCCTACTGTTGCACACGCTGGAGTTGAAATAGTAAATTATAATATTCCTAAGTCCAGCGCGCTCCCTACAGCAAGTCGTAGAAACGACTTGCGATGTAATGGTTTGCGTTGTAACAACGCGGTGGTTGTAACGACCACGTTGTAATCGCATGCGTTGTAGCAAATGCAATGTTACATCGCATATTCCTCTAGCAAATATTCACCTACAACAGCTCTCTGTTATCTGCACTTTTCCATTGTACAATTCGAACCATGTATGTTTGTATCTTACATGAATGAAAATATAATTCATACTAAGAAGTGAAGTGTTTGGTCTTGACTAGTGTTTGTATGATTATATATCAACAGAAAACAAATTATTACACAATTCAACTGAATAATTTGGTGTTAAACTATAGGTATTCCTAGAATGAGTCCCACAGGGAACTTATTTTTTTGTTGTTGCTTCTTTTACCCCCTTCTGCTGATGATTTGTTTGATGATGAAAAATAAGTCTTGGTCCCTAAGAATGAGTGCATGTGGCTCCACTGGTCACCATATGATCTCTCATGAAAGTCATGTTGCATTTATGCTGACCACAACTATAAAGGTGTTTGCCTAACGAAAGCACATTTTCCAGATTTGCAAACTGTGAACTCATACCTGAGGCATTACGATCAACTCAGCATTCAACATTCCACGTTAGGGAGATCTGGATGATTATTTGGCAGTTCCTATTTGGGTGATTGTTAATTGTCTGGAAAACAAAAATTACTTCTGTTTTTAAGTGCTCATTACTGACATTAAAGGGTCAAATAAATCATAGAATAGACATTATCAACAGAAAAAATATATGTATTTCCCGTATGAAAGATCACCCCACATGTACTTTTAAAGTTAGAATTTGATAAGTATGCTGAAAAGGTTCTGTTAGAAAAGGAGCTACTTGATATTTATGGAAGGTTAGAAATACATCTTTGCAGGATTAATTTGGCATTGGGTTAAGCTGAGGGGTGCCATCTCATGTATGGTTAATGTTATAAAGGAATGCTTTAACATAAGATTGGAATACAAAACAATACCCCACTGTTAACCCCTTCGCTGCTAGGCCTTTTCCCCTCCTGTGCTATGCCTTTTTTTGGCTATTTGGGGTAGTTCGCGCTTAGGCCCCTGTAACTTTTTGACCACATAAGGTATCCACGCCAAATTTGCGTCCTTTTTTTCCAACATCATGGGGATTCTAAAGATACCCAGGGTTTGTGGATTCCCCTGGAGGGGACCCAGAAATAAGCCAAAATACAGCTAAAGTTTATTTTTTTTGGGAAAAATGCGAAAAAAGGGCTACAGATGAAAGCGTCTGGTTTTTTCCCTGCAAATGGCATCAAAAAGGGGTTGTGGTGCTGAAATCACCATCTTCCCAGCTTTCAGGGACAAGCAGACTTTTGTCTGAAAACCAGAATTTTGTACACAGTTTTGGCATTTTTCTGGGACATAGCCTATTTTTGCTATTTTTTGTGCTTTCAACCTCCTTCCAGTTAATGGTAGAAATGGGTATGAAAGCAATAATGGATCCTGGAAATCCATACATTTCTGAACAGTAGACGAAATTCTGAATTCAGCAAGGGGTCATTTGTGTAGATCCTTCAATTTTTCTTTATAGAAACAAACAGTTAAATATAGGAAAAATTGAAAATTAGTTGAAAAAAACAGCCATTTCTGTCAACGTTTTCAACTGTAACTTCTTCTAATTATGACAGTTATTTCAAAGCAATATACCATTACATCCGCTGGACCTTTCTGGTTGTGGTGATATATAGGACTTGTAGGTTCACCAAGAACCCGAAGAACCCAGAGCCAATAACTGAGCAGCGTCTTGCAATGGTTTTTTATTATGTACCGGGTATATAGCAATTATTCTCTGAAAATGTATACATGGAAAAATCGGTATGAAAGACTCCTATGTATTTCTGAAATGGGAACAATTATAGAGTTTAGAAACAGTAGATATTTGCCCATTTCCGAAATTGGGAGTGCCCATACTAGCATGAGAATTATAGGTCATTTTTCAAAATGACTTTTTTTTACACATTGTCTTTCATTTGGAAGGCAGAAATGCATCGAAAGTCAATAGATAATAACAGTTGCTCTACAATTTTGTGTTACCCTAAGTCTCCTGATAAAAATGGTACCTCACTTGTGTGGGTAGGCCTAGTGCCCGCGACAGGAAACGGCCCAAAACGCAACGTGGACACACCACATTTTCACAGTGAAAAATGACCCTTTTTTTTGCAAAGTGCCTAACGGTAGTTTTTGAACCCTAGCTCTGCCGGCACCTAGGGAAACCTAGCAAACCTATACATTTTTTAAAACTAGACACCCAGGGGAATCCAGAATGGGGTGCCTTGACTGGCTCTCACCTGGTTCTGTTACCCAGAATCCCTTGCTAACCTAAAAAATTGTCAAAAAAAACACATTTTCCTCACTTTTCTGTGGTGGAAAGTTCTGGAATCTGTGTGGATCCACAAAATTCCACCCACCTCGCGTTCCCGAAAGTCTTTCGAGAAAAACAGTACCTCACTTGTGTGGGTAGGCCTAGTGCCCGCGACAGGAATTGGCCCAAAACGCAACGTGGACACACCACATTTTCACAGTGAGAAATGACCCTTTTTTTTGCAAAGTGCCTAGCTATAGTTTTTGAACCCTAGCTCTGCCGGCACCTAGGGAAACCTAGCAAACCTATACATTTTTGAAAACTAGACACCCAGGGGAATCCAGGATGGGTTGAATTGACTGGCTTGCACCAGGTTCTGGTACCCAGAATCCCTTGCAAACCTAAACAATTGTCCAAAAAACCACATTTTCCTCACTTTTCTGTGGTGGAAAGATCTGGAATCTGCATGGATCCACAAAATTCCACCCACCCCGCGTTCCCCAAAGTCTTCCCAAAAAAATGGTACCTCACTTGTGAGGGTAGCCCTAGTGCCCGTGACAGGAAACAGCGCAAAACGCAACGTGGACACACCACATTTTCACAGAGAAAAATGACCCTTTTTTTGCAAAGTGCCTAGCTGTAGTTTTTCAACCCTAGCTCTGCCGGCACCTAGGGAAACTTAGCAAACCTATACATTTTTGAAAACTAGACACCCATGGGAATCCAGGATGGGGTGACTTGACTGGCTCTCACCAGGTTCTGTTACCCAGAATCCCTTGCAAACCTAAACAATTGTCAAAAAAAACAAATTTTCCTCACCTTTCTGTGGTGGAAAGTTCTGGAATCTGCATGCATCCACAAAATTCCACCCACCCCGCGTTCCCCAAAGTCTTCCGAGAAAAATGGTATCTCACTTGTGTGGGTAGGCCTAGTGCCCGCGACAGGAAACAGCGCAAAACGCAACGTGGACACACCACATTTTCACAGTGAAAAATGACCCTTTTTTTGCAAAGTGCCTAGCTGTAGTTTTTGAACCGTATCTCTGCCGGCACCTAGGGAAACCTAGCAAACCTATACATTTTTGAAAACTAGACACCCAGGGAAATGCAGGATGGGGTGACTTGACTGGCTCTCACCAGGTTCTGTTACCCAGAATCCCTTGCAAACCTACAAAATTGTCAAAAAAAACACATTTTCCTCACTTTTCTGTGGTGCAAAGTTCTGGAATCTGCGTGTATCCACAAAATTCCACCCACCCCGCGTTCCCCAAAGCCTTTCAAGAAAAATGGTACCTCACTTGTGTGGGTAGGCCTAGTGCCTGCGACAGAAAACAGCACAAAACACAACGTGGACACACCACATTTTCACAGTGAAAAATGACCCTTTTTTTGCAAAGTGCCTAGGTGTAGTTTTTGAACCCTAGCTCTGCCGGCACATAGAGAAACCTAGCAAACCTATACATTTGTGAAAACTAGACACCCAGGGGAATCCAGGATGGGGTGACTTGACTGGCTCTCACCAGGTTCTGGTACCCAGAATCCCTTGCAAACCTAAACAATTGTCCAAAAAAACACATTTTCCTCACTTTTCTGTGGTGGAAAGTTCTGGAATCTGCATGGATCCACAAAATTCCACCCACCCCGCGTTCCCCAAAGTCTTCCGAGAAAAATGGTATCTCACTTGTGTGGGTAGGCCTAGTGCCCGCAACAGGAAACAGCGCAAAACGCAACGTGGACACACCACATTTTCACAGTGAAAAATTACCCTTTTTTTGCAAAGTGCCTAGCTGTACTTTTTGAACCCTAGCTCTGCCGGCACCTAGGGAAACCTAGCAAACCTATACATTTTTGAAAACTAGACACCCAGGGGAATCCAGGATGGGGTAACTTGACTGGCTCTCACCAGGTTCTGTTACCCAGAATCCCTTGCAAACCTACAAAATTGTCAAAAAAACCACATTTTCCTCACTTTTCTGTGGTGCAAAGTTCTGGAATCTGCGTGGATCCACAAAATTCCACCCAGCCCGCATTCCCCAAAGTCTTCCAAGAAAAATGGTACCTCACGTGTGTGGGTAGGCCTAGTGCCCGCGACAGGAAACAGCGCAAAACGCAACGTGGACACACCACATTTTCACAGTGAAAAATGACCCTTTTTTTGCAAAGTGCCTAGCTGTAGTTTTTGAACCCTAGCTCTGCCGGCACTTAGGGAAACCTAGCAAACCTATACATTTGTGGAAACTAGACAACCAGGGGAATCCAGGATGGGGTGACTTGACTGGCTCTCACCAGGTTCTGGTACCCAGAATCCCTTGCAAACCTAAACAATTTTTTTTAAAAACACATTTTCCTCACTTTTCTGTGGTGGAAAGTTCTGGAATCTGCGTGGATCCACAAAATTCCACCCACCCCGCGTTCCCCAAAGTCTTCCAAGAAAATTGGTTCCTCACTTGTGTGGGTAGGCCTAGTGCCCGCGACAGGAAACGGCCCAAAACGCAACGTGGACACACCACATTTTCACAGTGAAAAATGACCCTTTTTTTGCAAAGTGCCTAGCTGTAGTTTTTGAACCCTAGCTCTGCTGGCACCTAGGTAAACCTAGCAAACCTATACATTTTTGAAAACTAGACACCCAGGGGAATCCAGAATGGGGTGACTTGACTGGCTCTCACCTGGTTCTGTTACCCAGAATCCCTTGCAAACCTAAACAATTGTCCAAAAAAACACATTTTTCTCACTTTTCTGTGGTGGAAAGTTCTGGAATCTCCGTGGAGCCACAAAATTCCACCCACCCCGCGTTCCCCAAAGTCTTTCGAGAAAAACAGTACCTCACTTGTGTGGGTAGGCCTAGTGCCCGCGACAGGAAACGGCCCAAAATGCAACATGGACACACCACATTTTCACAGTGAAAAATTACCCTTTTTTTGCAAAGTGCCTAGCTTTAGTTTTTGAACCCTAGCTCTGCCGGCACTTAGGGAAACCTAGCAAAGCTATAAATTTTGAAAACTAGACACCCAGGGGAATCCAGAATGGGGTGACTTGACTGGCTCTCACCTGGTTCTGTTACCCAGAATCCCTTGCAAACCTAAGCAATTGTCCAAAAAAAACACATTTTCCTCACTTTTCTGTGGTGGAAACTTCTGGAATCTGCGTGGATCCACAAAATTCCACCCACCCCGCGTTCCCCAAAGTCTTCCAAAAACAATGGTACCTCACTTGTGTGGGTAGGCCTAGTGCCCGCGACAGGAAACAGCGCAAAACACAACGTGGACACACCACATTTTCACAGTGAAAAATTACCTTTTTTTGCAAAGTGCCTAGCTCTAGTTTTTCAACCCTAGCTCTGCCGGCACCTAGGGAAACCTAGCAAACGTATACATTTTTGAAAACTAGACACCCAGGGGAATTCAGGATGGGGTGACTTGACTGGTTCTCACAAGGTTCTGTTACCCAGAATCCCTTGCAAACCTACAAAATTGTCAAAAAAACCACATTTTCCTCACTTTTCTGTGGTGGAAAGTTCTGGAATCTGCGTGGATCCACAAAATTCCACCCACCCCGTGTTCCCCAAAGTCTTCCAAGAAAAATGGTACCTCACTTGTGTGGGTAGGCTTAGTGCCCGCGACAGGAAACAGCGCAAAACGCAACGTGGATACACCACATTTTCACAATGAAAAATGACCCTTTTTTTGCAAAGTGCCTAGCTGTACTTTTTGAACCGTAGCTCTGCCGACACCTAGGGAAACCAAGCAAACCTATACATTTTTGAAAACTAGACACCAAGGGGAATCCAGGATGGGGTGACTTGACTGGCTCTCACCAGGTTCTGTTAACCAGAATCCCTTGCAAACCTACAAAATTGTCAAAAAACCCACATTTTCCTCACTTTTCTGTGGTGCAAAGTTCTGGAATCTGCGTGGATCCACAAAATTCCACCCACCCCGCGTTCCCCAAAGTCTTCCAAGAAAAATGGTACCTCACTTGTGTGGGTAGGCCTAGTGCCCGCAACAGGAAATGGCCCAAAACGCAACGTGGACACACCACATTTTCACAGTGAAAAATGACCCTTTTTTTGCAAAGTGCCTTGCTGTAGTTTTTGAACCCTAGCGCTGCCGGCACCTAGGGAAACCTAGCAAACCTATATATTTTTGAAAACTAGACACCCAGGGGAATCCAGAATGGGGTGACTTGACTGGCTCTCACCTGGTTCTGTTACCCAGAATCCCTTGCAAACCTAAACAATTGTCCAAAAAAACACATTTTCCTCACTTTTCTGTGGTGGAAAGTTCTGGAATCTGCGTGGATCCACAAAATGCCACCCACCCCGCGTTCCCCAAAGTCTTCCAAAAACAATGGTACCTCACTTGTGTGGGTAGGCCTAGTGCCCGCGACAGGAAACAGCGCAAAACGCAATGTGGACACACCACATTTTCACAGTGAAAAATTACCCTTTTTTTGCAAAGTGCCTAGCTCTAGTTTTTCAACCCTAGCTCTGCCGGCACCTAGGGAAACCTAGCAAACGTATACATTTTTGAAAACTAGACACCCAGGGGAATCCAGGATGGGGTGACTTGACTGGTTCTCACAAGGTTCTGTTACCCAGAATCCCTTGCAAACCTACAAAATTGTCAAAAAAACCACATTTTCCTCACTTTTCTGTGGTGGAAAGTTCTGGAATCTGTGTGGATCCACAAAATTCCACCCACCCCGCGTTCCCCAAAGTCTTCCGAGAACAATGGTACCTCACTTGTGTGGGTAGGCCTAGTGCCCGCAACAGGAAACAGCGCAAAACGCAACGTGGACACACCACATTTTCACAGTGAAAAATGACCCTTTTTTTGCAAAGTGCCTAGCTGTACTTTTTGAACCCTAGCTCTGCCGGCACCTAGGGAAACCAAGCAAACCTATATATTTTTGAAAACTAGACACCCAGGGGAATCCAGAATGGGGTAACTTGACTGGCTCTCACCTGGTTGTGTTACCCAGAATCCCTTGCAAACCTAAACAATTGTCCAAAAAAACACATTTTCCTCACTTTTCTGTGGTGGAAAGTTCTGGAATCTGCGTGGATCCACAAAATTCCACCCACCCCGCGTTCCCCAAAGTCTTCCAAAAACAATGGTAACTCACTTGTGTGGGTAGGCCTAGTGCCCACGACAGGAAACAGCTCAAAACGCAATGTGGACACACCACATTTTCAAAGTGAAAAATGACCCTTTTTTTGCAAAGTGCCTAGCTGTAGTTTTTCAACCTTAGCTCTGCCGGCACCTAGGGAAACCTAGCAAACGTATACATTTTTGAAAACTAGACACCCAGGGAATCCAGGATGGGGTGACTTGACTGGCTCTCATAAGGTTCTGTTACCCAGAATCCCTTGCAAACCTACAAAATTTTCAAAAAAACCACATTTTCCTCACTTTTCTGTGGTGCAAAGTTCTGGAATCTGCGTGGATCCACAAAATTCCACCCACCCCGCGTTCCCCAAAGTCTTCCAAAAACAATGGTAACTCACTTGTGTGGGTAGGCCTAGTGCCCACGACAGGAAACAGCTCAAAACGCAATGTGGACACACCACATTTTCAAAGTGAAAAATGACCCTTTTTTTGCAAAGTGCCTAGCTGTAGTTTTTCAACCTTAGCTCTGCCGGCACCTAGGGAAACCTAGCAAACGTATACATTTTTGAAAACTAGACACCCAGGGGAATCCAGGATGGGGTGACTTGACTGGCTCTCATAAGGTTCTGTTACCCAGAATCCCTTGCAAACCTACAAAATTGTCAAAAAAAACACATTTTCCTCACTTTTCTGTGGTGCAAAGTTCTGGAATCTGCGTGGATCCACAAAATTCCACCCACCCCGCGTTCCGCAAAGTCTTCCAAGAAAAATGGTATCTCACTTGTGTGGGTAGGCCTAGTGCCCGCGACAGAAAACAGCGCAAAACGCAACGTGGACACACCACATTTTCACAGTGAAAAATGACCCTTTTTTTGGAAAGTGCCTAGCTGTAGTTTGTGAACCCTAGCTCTGCCGGCACTAGGGAAACCTACCAAACCCACACATTTCTGAAAAGAAGACACCTGGGGAATTCCAGGGAGGTATGACTTGTGTGGACCCCCCAACGTTTTCTTACCCAGAATCCCTTGCAAACCTGAAATTTAGCAGAAACAAATCACTTTTTTCACACATTTTTGTGTGGGAAAGTTGTGGCATCACTGGGCTGACACAAATTTCCTACCACCCAGCGTTCCCCCAGGTCTACCGATAAAAATGGTGCCTCTCTCGGGTGGGAGGCCCAAGTACCCGCGGCAGGCAAGGGCCCAAAACGTATTGAGGCGACAACAGAATTGCCTATCACAAAACGACCTGCTTTTGCAAGGGGGGTCCAATGACTTTTTGGCCCGGGGCTCGGCCGCCACCTAGGGAAACCTACCAAACCCACACATTTCTGAAAACTAGACACCCGGGAGATTCCACGGAGGTATGGCTTGCGTGGATCCCCCAACGTTTTTTTACCCAGAATCCCCTGCAAACCTGAAATTTTGCAGAAAAAAATCACTTTTTTCACACATTTGTGTGTGGGAAAGTGGTGGCATCACCGGGCTGACACAGATTTCCTACCATCCAGCGTTCCCCCAGGTCTCCCGATAAAAATGGTGCCTCACTCGGGTGGGAGGCCCAAGTACCCGCGACAGGCAAGGGCCCAAAACGTATTGAGGCGACATCAAAATTGGCTATCACAAAACGACCTGGTTTTGCAGGGGGGGTCCCATGACTTTTTGGCCCGGGGATCGGCGGCCACCTAGGGATACCTACCAAACCCACACATTTCTGGAAACTAGACACCCGGGGGATTCCAGGGAGGTATGGCTTGCGTGGATCCCCCAACGTTTTCTTACCCAGAATCCCCTGCAAACCTGAAATTTTGCTGAAAAAATCACTTTTTTCACACATTTGTGTGTGGGAAAGTTGTGGCAACACCGGGCTGACACAAATTTCCTACCACCCAGCGTTCCCCCAGGTCTCCTGATAAAAATGGTGCCTCACTCGGGTGGGAAGCCCAAGAACCCGCGACAGGCAAGGGCCCAAAACATATTGAGGCAACATCAAAATTGCCTATCACAAAATGTTGTGATAGGCATAGAGTTCCATTAGAAGATAGGGTCTACACTGCTGGTAGTTGACTAACTTACTCCATGAAATATAAAATAAAGATGTTAACAGACCGGCAGGAGTCCACTGTCAGGAACACAGTAGCCAGCATACAGAGTCGCTCATCTGGCAAGAGGAAATCAATATACACTCTTTATGCCCACTCGAGATTGAGAAAACATCACCTCATGTCGCTATTTAGAATATTGCTGTTTATTTTGTCTAGTTCCCATTGCCCCACAACTAAAATGGCTCTTCCCCATGACCGTCATTTAGCTCTCTAGTTTTGTGAGTATTTCTCCCACTGCTCTCCTCTTGGCTCACTCGCGCTTTGGAAAACACACACTTCAACTGTCACCACACAAGGAGAGTAGTGTTTCCTCAGCGTGCCTGCTCATTGTTGTTTTTTGACTGAAATTCAGCATTTTGGGGCCCCGCCCACCTAGTCCTTTAGTGTGCACACTTTGGGTTATTCCCAGCCGCGGCCTGTGCAGGTAAGAGCGGTGGAGCCGGATGGAGGGGGGAATTTTGACGGATGATGACAAGGGAAAATTAATTATTTATTTGATCTTCCCTCGTCATCCTCTGTCGAAATCCCCCACACCCACCTGGCCCCACCGCTCTTACCTGCATGGGCCACGGCTGGGTATTCCCCTTTTGGAGAGTAGTTTTTCTATGGCAAAGAGGTCGATTTTGGCACCAGATGAGGTCGTTTTGAAGAGAATTATTTGGTGATAAATCAAAAAAGGAAGAAAGTCAGTAAACTTTTAAGTTTTACAGAGATTAAAAGGATATCAACAATATACAAGAGAGACTATTCAGAAACAATTCAGTTTGATGATTCTCCAATTTTCGCCTTTAAAATATGTTTCAAGTTTAATACCAAAGGCTAAAGTTAAAAAGAAAGAATGCAAGCTACAAGAGATTCCAGAGAGATGTATATTTACATGGATTAATCAATATATAATAATTATAGAGAGAAACTAGTCTACAGAGTCTACCATGTAGATGTAGGAATGTATAGTGTGATTGAATTAGACATTACAGAATGAGAAAATGCATATTTATTACGTTTGTTATTGCTATTAATGTGGGTGCAGCAGAAAACGCTCTAAAAGAAAACATAGACGGTTAGAAGAAGAAAAGAATTTACTGAATTTAGAAGAGCACATGATTCTGGAGGTGGTCTCTCTCTTTCTCTTCCATTTCCCTTTACCCCTTGCTTATGTTTATGCTGAATAGCATTTGTTCAGGGTGAACACAGGTGGAGAGGAATGGGACATAACATCTTGTTCCGTGGAATTCTCTGGCACAGGTTAGTTCTTCCTGACAGATTAAAGTGACATATCTTTAATTCCAACTCGGCAAGATGGCAGAGGGTATAGACATGGTTGTAATTTGAAGGAAGTCAGGGGTCGCAGCTGTGATCTCAAGCTTTCTCCCTAGTACTCCTGGCACTTCCTTTGCGAACCCTGGCCTCAGGGGAGGCAAAGGTTTTGACCCCTCTGAGGCCAGGGTTCACAAAGGAAGTGCCAGGAGTAGTAGGGTGCAAGCTAGAGGTCACAGCTGCGACCCCTGACTGCTCCCATATGACATCCATGGCTATAGATGTAAACGCTTTAGCAGCCCTGATAGAAAATATGCAAATACAATTGACCCAAACTGGGGAAGAAAATAAAAGTCTAAGAGAAGAAATAAATAAGTCACGCTTAGAGTCTCAACAACTCATGCAGAGACAAAGGGCCGGATGTACAAAGCTTTTTTTTTTGCTTGCAAATGACCCGATTCACAGAATCAAGCCGTTTGCAAATAAAAAAAAGGCATTTTTCATTGTAGAAAGGCCCAATTTGCGATTCAGTATTAGGAAGGGATTTGTTTTTGAGCGACCCTTCCTAATACCAAATCACAGTGGTGTGTGTGAATTACTTGCGGACGCAAACCATGCACATTTTACCACCTACTTCCAGTGGGTGGTTACCCATTAGCTAATGGGAAGGGGTCCCCAAGGAACCCCTTCTTCTATTTGAATGTTTGTAAAAACATTTTTTAAGAGCATAAAAGTAAAAAATGAAAAGAAAACTTTACATTTTGCTTTTTGAAACACATCCTACTTTCCTTTAAGAAAACGGGCTGCAATTCACCCCCAAAAACCATTGCTTTATTAAAAAGCAATCATAGATATGATGGTCCGCTGACCCCAGCAGGCAACCATCCCGATGCTTTTTGCGATTCCCAATGGGTCGCAAACCGAGACCTACCTCATGAATATTAATGGGTAGGTCTATATATGACGCACCAGGAATCACAAAATGTGTTAAAGACACATTTGCACATTGGTGTTTGCAATTACGAAATAGAGAATCACAAAAATTCACTGTTTGGTAATCGCAAACTATTACCAACATACAACTGGCCATAAATGGTTTAACTGCTGGAACTTCACCTCAAGTTAGTGGGTCAACAAACAAACCATCATCTTCCACAGCTTCAGAAATTCTCACCCAGGTCATATATTCTGTACATCCAATCATTCCCTTGCCCCCCTGAACGTTTATGGGGATCTAAGGTAAGCCCAATAATAACGTGGACACAGTATGATTTACTGTGGTTTATTCTTGTTGTAAGCGTATCATTGGTCACCCCAGGCTGCTCACTGGTAGCTCATCAACTGCCCAGCTTCAACCCCCAACATTCTCAGAGCCCCATAACCAGGGTTGCACAAAAGAACACATAACCGCGCGCAGTAAGGGTAAGCTTTACGCTACCGAAAGACACCAATACAAGTTGTAACTATTACATGAGTTTTCTCCATTTTTTTTAAACAAAAGGAAACAATAATCAAATTGAAAAAAAAGTTTTAAATTGAACTACCAGCAGAGAACCAAAATGACTAAAAAACAGACTCTAAATACAGAATGCCTAAAGGACTCGCAAGTGGAATCATCTATACCTCAGTGATACACGATGACACCTTGCACTCTTACGTACAGAAACCATTTTGCTTTGTTTTTGAAAACTACTGTCAATAGGAACGATTTCAAGTCTTTCAATATTTCTTTTCTTTGTAGACTTGTATCGTTTGAAACACAATCAGGTTTTTTATTTCCTTCGTTGTTGGTTACCTTGGTTACCCGCGCTTTATTCCATCAAAACGTCCCTACACCCTTACTGCAGAACCACACATTTTTTCCACCACAACTGGTTCATAAAACTTATGTTCACTCTTCTTCACAAAGCCAGGTTTTCTTAAACTAATACAGTCTCCAACAACAATGGGTTTGTCGAGCATCCCCATTCCTTTGGTCATAATATTTTTTTTGTTTGGGCTGAGCCTCATTCATATTAGCCCTAACAGTGGAGTCCAACTCTTTCGGAGAATGGTGTTCTTTTAAAAATCTAGACATTCAAGCTAGTCTAAACTGTGTTGCAGGCTGCCTATTTTTTAGAAGTTCAAATGGAGAAATTCCAGTGGATGAATGGGGTGTGGTTCTGTAAAACCACAACATAGTTTGTACTGCAGTAGTTACAACACACTTGTTAAGCAAAGCCCACCTTACACATTCCCCTAACACTCTGTTGAAACGCTCAATGAGACCATTGGTTTGCGGATGATACAAAGACATTTTCAAATGTTTAATAAAACTCATGGCTAAAACTTCTTCCACCTCAGCTGAGACAAACTGCACCCCATTATCAGATAACAATTCTTCTGGGAAACCCTGTCTTTTAAAAATGAAATCACTGATTTAGAACTGGTCTCACTCACAAATTTATCATACGGCCACTTGGAATAATAATCCATGAGG
This sequence comes from Calotriton arnoldi, assembly GCA_963921515.1. NCBI lineage: Eukaryota > Metazoa > Chordata > Amphibia > Caudata > Salamandridae > Calotriton > Calotriton arnoldi. The sequence continues at coordinate 682,181 of CAWUFW010010078.1, read as the reverse complement.
ACATAAGCATATCTTTCATGAGGTAGTAATGAGTTAAAAGGACCTACCAAATCTATTCTCAGCTTCTTCCAAGGACCTGTAGAACATTCTATAGACTTCAAAGGTGAGGAAACAATTTTAAATGATTTATCACATGTGGCACACACCACACATTTCCTTACCAAATAATCAGTGTCACTGTCCATCTATGGCCACCAATATAAGGCGCACACTCTAGGTTAGGTTAAGTCGCCCTAGATGTCCCTTATGAGTTTTCTCCAGAATCTTGTCTCTGAGGACACCTGGCAGTACTAACTTGTGCAACCTCATGATAAGACCATCTTCAAATAGTCAACTCCTTAGAAAATTTGCTGTAAGGTTGAATGGCCACACTCACCATTTTTTCCCTGGGCCAACCTTCAATAATATACTTAGCCACAGCTTTTAGCGCACAATTCTTATCAATGGCTTATTTCCACATTTTTTTCTGAAAATGAGCTTACATTTTCCACTTCAATGGCTGCCAACAAACATGCTTCATCATCGTTAACACAATTCTCAGTCATTTTCTCCTTGATGGACAATCTTGACAAATATTCTGCACTAACATTCTTTCCGCCTGATATGTTGAAAGCATCAAAATGAAAAAGAGTAGCCTGGCTGCAACCTAGCTATCCTGGACATACTGAATTTTGCTTTGGTACCACTAAGAATAGAAACTAATGGCTTATGGTCTGTTTGATGGATGAAATGCCTTCCCCATAGATAACTCTTGAAATTTTCAATAGCCCACTAAGACAATAACAGTTATTTTTCTATGACAGAGTAGTGAACTTCTGCCTCTCAGAGTAACCTGGATGCAAGACCAATCTTAAATTCTTGATCACCAGATTTCTGTGAAAGCACAGCTCCCTAACATACTTTGCTTGCATCAACAGTGAGAATGAATCTAAGATTCGGATCATAAGGTTTTAGCACCTCAACCTTTGATACTTGCTGTTTTATCTCATTGAAAGTAGTTACACATTCAAAATCCCACACAAAATCAATACGAGATTTAAGCAACATAGAAATGAGCCTGACTCTAGAGGCAAAATCAGGAATAAAACGTGAATAATATTCGCACAGTCCCAAAAAAGATTTGACACAAGCCTTGTCAGCAGGTGGTGGTGCTTGTAAAATGGCATCAATCAAACCAGGTTTCGGACGAACTCCATCACATGCAATTGCATGCCCCAAATATTACACCGTCTCTTTAAATAATTCACATTTTTCCCTTTTTAGGACAACTCCAACACCATCAAAAATAGACAAAACTTTACGTAAAATGTCATCATGTTCCTTGAGTTCTTTAGCATATAACAAGACATCATCTTGAAATATAGAGACATTGGGAACCCCCTTAAGCAGTGAGGTCATCACTTGCTGAAACACTGAAGACGCAGATGCAAGTCCAAACAGCATCCGGCAATATTGATAACTTCTCCATGGAGACACAAATGCAGTAAGATGGCGACATTCAGGTTCCAATTCCACCTGGTGATATGCTGATGCCAAGTCAAGTTTTGTAAAATATTGTGCTCAAGAAATCGTAAACAACATTTCATTGATTTTCGGTAAAGGGTGTATGGAACACATATTTCTCTGTTTAGTGCCCTAAAATCCACTTATAGTTCTCCATTTTTTTTTCATGCGACCACTAGGGGTGAAAGTCACAAAGAGGATTCAATAGGTTTAATGATCGCTTTGCTGCATAACCCTTCCAACTCTCTCTCTAGATCCTTCTTAATGCTAAACGGTACCTCTCTCAATTTATGCTTTATGGGTATAGCATTGTCTTTGGTCTTATTCATGTGTTTGAACCCCTTTATTGCACCAAGTTCGCCTGAAAACACTTTGGGGAACTGATTCAATAACTCCTCTACCCCACTGTCATCTCGTACACCAGTTACCTGTTCACTGGTTCCTGGACGTAAAATCATGCCTAACAGTCCTCGATGGAACCACCCCAAAATGTTTAAACCTTTAACAGCCACATACACTTTACCATAAATCCTTCGCCCTTTAAAAATCAAGATATCTTCAAAGAAATCTTGCAATTCAATCTTTCTTTCTTCGTATGATACCGGAGACCAATCCAGAGGCAACAATTTACGCTCACCCCACTACTGTTTAAATAACTCTTGAGTGAGCATGGCAATTCTGGCACTGGAATCTACTAACAACTGTGCCACTTTGTCACCTATCTGAATATCAACATAGGGATTAACACAGCATTCAGGATTACCCTGGATGACCTCACTATCGTAAATGACAAGGACCATATCTTGCATTTCATTAACTCATCAACATTACTCTCACACTCTACACATGCTGTTCTAACATTAGTAGACTTCTGTGTATTGTTCTGGCCAACTTTTGCAAAATGCCCAAGTTCCATACACACGACATTGAACATTTTTGGCAGGACAATTCTTTCCTCCTTTAACATGTGACACATTCCCACATCTCAAACACATATATTTTTGTTTAAAAATACATTTCTTCGACCAAACCTGTTCATAACAGGCCTTGATATGACTACCTTATTACCCTTGTCTTCTTTAGTCTTAATACTATTAACTTGTTCAAGTGCTTTATCATCTAATTCTCTAGCAGCCTTGACAGATGATTCAGTACTTTTTGCAACCCTAATTGATTCTGCTAAAGAAGGATTGCCCATGGAGAGAAACTTCTGCTTAGTAGCCTCATCCGTACAATGAGAATAAAACTGATCGTGTATCAATTGTTCTGTCAAATTTTCAAATTGACATTCTGCAAGTAACTTACGTAAAACTAAAGGATAAGCATCAACATCTTCGCTTGCTTTCTGCTCTCTTTTAAAAAATTTGTGCCTTAACAAAACTAAACTAGGAGGCACACCAAATGTATAAGCCAGTTTCCTAACTGCTTCTTGAAAATCATCAAGCTCCTCCCCTTCCACTACACGAATGTTAGGCAAATGTTTGTAGGTAGACCTTCGCTCAAATCCCAATGAATGTAAAAGTAAAACATTTTTCTGTTCTGGCCTAAATCTTGATGCACCTATGGCACCTAAATAAGTTTCAAAAGCATCAGACCATTTTCTGGTGGTTCTCCAGGAGATTCTAAAAATGTTGGCGGAGGACAAACAGACTGCATAGCTATAAATAGTTTTGAGAAGGAAAAAGGTGAAAGAAAACAAAATATATAAAAATCACAATTTGTTATTAAACTGTATAACAATAAATCAAACACATCCTTACCTAAGTTGTTTGCGAGCAGCACAACTTACAGCTGTATTTACCACAATTCACCTTGTAACCAAAATTACAATTCTAGGAAATGGTGAAGAATAGAAACACACAAAAATACGTGAGCAGGAAGTTGTGCATGCCACCCTTGTTGCCGTAGTACATAACACACCTTGAGACTTGAGCATGTGAGTATCACCATTGTAAAACAAACAAAATACCCTGGAAACTGTGTTCTAACTTGATACATAGGTGTGCGTATCACTGGGAAAATTTCATGTTCTGTGACACGCTAACAACAGTGACTTCAAAGTAGGTGTTCACGTCACCGCTGCGAAACTAAGACATGCCTTTGCAATTCTTCAGAACACTATACAAGTAGAAATATTTTGCCTCGAAGGATAAAATAATTTGCCACATAGAGTATCCCACAAACTTTAGCAAAAGTCTGAATTCCAAAATGGTATTTAGCAGTCATGTAGGCACATGCATCAAAGGTTTTTGCGAGCGCAAACAGTGCGATTCGCAAAAATCGGCCGTTTGCGTTTGCAAAATGGCCTTTTGCAAAGCATGAAAGTTTTGGGGATGCGCAATTTAGGTAATCGCAATTTCTTGAGATTTCCTAAATTGCGATTGCATTTAAGGAACCGCAATTTGCGATTCCTTAAATGCAATGCAAGAAGCACTTCGAAATAGCGATTTCGCTATTTGGGGCCGCAAATTACCGTGAAATCAAACTGTTCGGTAATTTGCAAAAACTTTGACAAAATGCACTAAAGTGCATTTTTCAAAGTTGCAGGTTACACACACACACATGCCCTTGGGGCATGGGTGTGCGCAACATGGGTGCACACCACAATTTCAGGGGTGCAACAGGGTGTCCTTCTGACACCCTTGCACCCTTGAAATTGCATGCGTAATTTGCGACTACCAATTGGTACTCGCAAATTGAGCATGAAATTTCCCATTCATTCCTATGGGCCTATAGGCCCATAGGAATGAATGGGAAGCCATTCCTTAATTGCGACTTGCAATTTGCGAGTCGCAATTAAGGAATGTTTAGGAATTGCTATTTTTATAGCGATTCCTACATGCATAGGCTTTTGCGAGTCCTTAATAATCGCAATTAAGGACTCGCAAAATCATACCTTGATGCATGTGCCCCTAAGTCTTTAAATATATATAAATATTTTTTATTTAATTTAATTTCGCTATATTAAAGTTGTCTTCCTTAGTGCAACAATAGTAAAGGAGAACTGCCCAGCTTGTTGTAAAGCCCTCAGAATAATCATTAGCTGCCAAGCCCCCCCAAAACACAAGAGCTAAAGGTATTCATTCTCAATATTCACCATTGCTTCGAAAACTCCTCTCAAAATGTCTGCCATGCATTGCCACATAAACCTTTGGATTGTTTTCTGCAGAGAGTGGAGCTTGTTATGAACTCTGCTACTCTTTTTTCATTGCAGATTGTGCACACTACGAACAAACTGCCCCGGTGGAGCGCAGATGCGTTCCACACTAAAATTGCTGAAGGATACTACCCTTTCATACTGGCTTACACCTTACTGACTAGCGTTGTGCTCCTGTTGTCAAGTGTTCTTTATAACACCCTTAAAGCCACCGTGCCGCACTGCCACAACCAGCTGTTTCTTCATCACGCTAGTTGCCATGAAGCCAAAATTCATCTGCACGTCGTGGGCTGTTATGCTGAGGTGACCACCGGCTCGTTGACATTTATGGTAATCCCAATAATCACGTAGACGCTGCAAGATTTACTGTGGTTTTTTCTCGATGTAGGCGTATTGTTGGTCACCCTTGGCTGCTTGCAGGCAGTTCACCAGCTGTCCAACTTCAGCCCCAAACATTCTCAGAACCCCATAATGAAGGTTCCACAAAAGAACACATAACCACACGCAGTAAGGGTAAACTTTACGATTCCCAAAGACACAAATACAAGTTGTGACTATTACAGGATCCTCACAAGGCACAGCTATTTCTGACCCAATGTTCTTTACATTTCCTTTGTAGACCTGGTATATTTTTAGAGGACCGATCAAAGGTTGCCTTTGTATTTTCTTATTTGAACGGGGATACTGCAGCCTGGTATATGCCCTTGGTCTCCAGGAATGATCCTGTGGTGTATGATTTTGAAAGATTCAAAGCGGAATTGCCCACAAATGTTTGACCGGAGAAGAAAGAAATTAGTCTACAGATGTATCAATGAATAGTATGAGTGAATTAGAGATTACAGTATTAGAAAATGCATATTTACTAGGTTTGTTGTTATCGCTAGTAATGTAACTGCAGCAGAAAACTCGCTAAAAGAAAACCCTAGACGGTTAGAAAAAGAAAAGAATTTACTGAACATAGAAGAGCACCTGACTCTGGAGGCAGTCTCTTTCTTTCTTTACCATTCCCCTTTCCCCTTCACTTGTGTATGTGGTGAATAGCATTTGCTCAGAGTGAGCACAGGTGGAGAGGATTTAGGACATAGCATCTGCTCCAGTAGAGTTCTTGCACAGGTTAGTCCTTCCTGACATTCACAGTCACTGTGCCCACACTATTTAATCAATTAATGTTTCAAATTGTCTTAAACAAGACAAACAATGCAACATTTCACCTTGAACTTTCCTTCACCCACTGTCATCTTCTGGCCCCTCCGACCATCACCTAATCCATTGCTTCTTCCTCTGCCCCATTTTTATAATCAGTTACACTCTGAGTTGGTAATTACGGGGGTCCTTGGAATTCTGCTAGCCCTATATCAATAAATGAAGATACACTGCACACTAGTTTTTAGGAGTCCTAAAATGTCAAATTAGAGAGTTCAAATAGTGGGATTTGGTGCTATTAATTGTGTTATTATTAGGTGACTTTGTAATTGGATTAGATGTACCAATTATATTATTATCACTGTAGGCCCTGCACTATGTATTAGAATAATTTACTTAAAATATGTTAAAATATAGATTTTACTCACCATCATGTGTATATTGTTATTGGTTCATCCTATATATTTATAAAGCTATTCTGATGGGTACAAAACTCTAGTAATCACAGTTAGCAAAAGCTAAAGTCTCACTTGTCTTTAATAAATCAGTAACCATCAGAGCTAAATAACACAGAGTGCAAGGAGTAGCATAGGGGTGGTTCCTCAGAGTCCCCTTACTTAGGATTCTTCAGAGGATAGAGGTCTCTACAAGGCAAGCGCAGAACTCTAAATGTGGCCAACTCCTAGCACTCTAATTGAGACCCTTAATAATTAAGCAAATAATTAACCAACTGAGTGATCCTTACTTTGGGAACCAATTAATATCATCCTACTTGAGAAGTCTCAACACAGAATTCTGGGGGTCCAATTTACTAAAATCCTCTAAATGCAATGGTGTATGAAATGCCAATGCTTTGCGTGAATGCAAAAATATTGGATTGCATCGTATCTCAATGACGCACATACCGATGACATCCCTGCCCATGCAGAAGCAAATAACGTCAGGCTTGTGTGAAGCTGAACATGATTTAGCATTTGCAGACATCGTCAGATCTAATGGACTCAACAAAATCTCCTACACTGATGACACCCAACTTATCCTCTCACTCACCATGGACCCCTCCAACGCCAAAACCAACTTCTGCAACACCATGACCAACGTAGCCAAATCAATGGGAAGAACACCTCTGCATGGGACCACAGCTGGTGGCCAGCAGAACTCGAACCACGCAGGCAACCTCAGCATCATACTCAACACCCAACTGACCATGAAACAACAGGTTAACGCAGTCGCCTCCTCCTGCTTTCTCACCCTCCACATGCTACGCTGAATTTTCAGGTGTCTCCCAGCCAACACAAAAAAGACTGTCACACACGTCCTTGTCACCAGCCGCCTTGAGTATGGCAACGCTCTCTATGCCAGAATTTCCAACCCAGCTCCTCAAAAGACTCCAGACCATCCAGAACACCACAGCCAGACTCACCCTGAACCAACCCAAATAGACCAGCATCACCCCTCACCTCAGACACCTCCACTGGATACCCATCCAGTAGAGGTGCCAGTTCAAGATCCTCACGCACACATACAAAGCTCTGCATAACGAAGGACCATCCTACATCAACCAGCAACTAAGTTTCCACCTTTCTGCAAGACACCTGCGCTCCACCTCACTTATCCTCGCACACACACCCTGCATCCACCACAGCTGCTGCTGCGGCCACTCCTTCTCCTACATCCCTGCGAACACCTGGAACAACTTGCCCCTCCATCTCCAAAAAGCACCCTCCCTGGCAAATTCAGAAGGAAACTCAAGACCTCACTTTTCGACGGAGATACTGCACCCTCAGCATCCAGATACCCCTAGGGGTGACAGTGCTGCACTATTCAAATGCTGATTGATTGATTGTGCCAAGGTGCAAAGACTATTCAGATGTACCTCACATGCAAACAACCGAACAAGGTTAATTCTCACAGTGTGAGTACTTTTCATAGTTCTTGCATGTATTACATGTTAAAAAAATCACCTAGCCCAATTTCTGTTCTAATTTGGTTTTGTTATTGTTTGCAAAGTTAGGGCACTCTCCAACCTTCTTAGTTACGAATTTGCATCAACTCCTTTAGGTATTTGCTCAGTTCCCACCCTTCATGACCACTTGACATCCAATTATGAGGGGATTCATGCTACGTGACGCAATGCCTTTTAGCGATTTGCTTGCAAAACGTATGAATCAAATAAACCCTATACATGCAAAAGTTATTCAACGCTATTGTCAGCATCACTCTGTATTGCAGGGGCCAGGCAAAACTTTAGTAAATATGGGACTGTTTCTCATGAATTCATTCTCCGAGTTTCAATGTAACTCTTCTAAAACTGTTATAACTTGTTCTGTAGGATTCGTAACTATGTGAATGGATCTCTTCCTGGTCAAAGGTAGTTCAGCTGCTCACACACTTTGTGCGCTGGTTCCTCTGAGGTACCATTAGGCGAGCTGGGTTGTTGCTGCCGGTTTCATGAATACCGAGTAAGGTATACGTTTTATTTTCCTATTTTCCTAGGGCAACACCATGCTTAGAGTAAGCCTCCCCAATCCTTGTTTAGGAACTGAAGTGTGTTTGTGCACTTGGATCAGGCTAGGGTAGTTCTCTCTTCTAAGCACAGCCCTCCCTCTTCTGCCTCTCATTTTCTCCTCTAGACCCTCTTAGCTTAATGAGAAGAGGCACCAAGCACCCAAGGGACTGTCCCAGAATTAATCCCTCACACATCCTTGCCTCACTTCCCTGTCCCCAAAGATGGTGAGTTCCTTATTGGTGTCTGTTGGCTCTTGTGTAACGTACCGCTCTCTTCTTCCAATCCCACCATCAGAAGTTGAGTTCAGCAAAATGTAATCAAAGCAGCTCCTTTTTTATTGGGGAATGCTCCCACTTTTACAGAAGAGCTGAGATACAGTGAACTCTGAGGCATCTTGTGTGAGTGATGTAGGACTGATCACAATCTTCTCTCAGTTGACTCTGATAGACTGTACTCCTCTCTGCCACATCTCCAGACCCAGTGACTGACCTTTGTTACTTTACAACATTTGGAGTAGATTCATATCTGGTCACAGCCATCCTGGCTGAAGGACGGGAGAGTGGTAAACTTGGAGTGAAGGACTGCCTCCTTTTCAGAATCATGGCACGTGTGGGCTGCCCTCCAGGTCTTGAGGTCTATAGATGTTGGCTCTACTTGCAATATAGAAGACCCTTAAGGACGCAGTGCTATAGCAAAGATTTTAGTCTGTGTTAACCAAATAAAAGGCCATAAGAAAACATTTCATTGTGAGGTTGCTGTACTCTGTTTTTACAATACAGTTCTTGTTTTATGATCATTCTCTAATTCTTTTACTCTCTGAGGGAAGCAATCCTCTTTGTCAAAATTGAAATGTCTGCCTCAATAAAAAAAATCTTTAGAAATTTCATTTCTTCATTACATTTTATTCCAATATCATTTTTCTTTCCATCCTGTGAGTCATGTAACCATATCATTATTTTGCTCAATTGTTTTAGGAATTTGCCTTCATCAGATCCATAGTCATCAATTACATCTGTTTTGACTATGAAAAAATATAAAATGTACTTAATATAAATTGAAGCTAAACATTATGAATCATAGATATATTATCTAAGAAACACTTCAGCAGCAAATGTTCTACTCATGAGGCGTTCTGTAAAACTCTAAGGCATTGTCATACCACACTTTCCACTCTCCGAGAAACACTTAGGTAGTTCACTTCGGGTTACCAACCTGACCTCAAAGTATTCATTTATTTTTGAGAGATGCGCTTGATAAATGAAATGCAATGAGGAGCACACAAGTGGAAACACACAATGCATGCAACAAGACTAGAATTGAGGATACACAAAAGATGGAGAAGCAGAATCCCAAAGACCACTAGATCCAGCAGACTAACCTCGCAAAGCAGAAAGGATGGAGGGCAGCTGCCAGATTCATTGAGTTGGCTGTCAGTGGGCAACACAGCAAGCCATCATTAAGGACTATAAAGACTGAGATCAAGTTACTTGGGAACCAGTAGTTAGGGACCGTTTCATCAGTAAAGCAATACATAACTATCCTAATCTTAGACACTGACCCAAAGTTATGGTCTCATGCCACACAGAATACTAACAGCATTCTTAGGTAAAATCAAGTATTTGAGATGATCAAAGAAGAAAGCAGTCTTTATCTACTTACAACAGAGTTATTGACTCACATTTTATTGTGTGGGAGACTTCTGGTCTATGCCATTAGGGAGGGAAGAGGTGCCTAGGCCCATCACAGAATAGAGAAAAGTGTTTTACTTCCCTGGCATGACTGTGAGATTCCAGGGAAGAGATTATTTGTTATAGGATCTGTGTTTATGTGCTTCCAGAGGGAGGAAACTGTGCATAAATTTCTAGAGAGGCATTGTTGCCCTCAGTTACATCTAGACTACTGTGGTAGGGGCTTTAAAGTTAACTCTGGCACACAGTCCGCTTTGTATATTAGTTTTTTTGTTCAGTGGGTTCCACGAAGGAGGGTGGATCTCTAAGCAGAATGAAGGCATGATTATTGATTATGCAAGATGATATGCCCACATGCAAGACCTTCTATACAGATTAGTGAGTCTGCCTGCTTCCGTACAGGTCCACCAATGATACCCACACAGTAGGAGTGCCACTGGAAGGGTGTATTTAGTGTACCAGTGATTAAATAGGGGCTACTGCTGGGATGCGTCTTGGGTTGGATTTGTGTGTAAAAGAATCACATCTGTGTACTGGTGTGCTCAGTGCATATCAGGGCTGATCTTCTCCCCTCCTTCACTACACCTCTGCAGCCAGTTCATGGTTACTATTCTCGTTTCATAATCCCATTCCACAAATCTTCTGCCGGTTAGCCGCCCAAGCTTGGCATGCCGCTTCTGCACCAAGGTTAATAGCTCCATTCTGCCTCTGTGTAAGTATCTGATGGACTTAGCCTGATGGTGCAGCAGGGATTGATACATCTACTTCTGAAGTCCAGAGGGCAATGGGATCCATAGAAAGGATGTGTATGGGAGAGGTCGTCATTGTAGTGTACTGGGACTGTGTGCATAGTTTGAAGGGACTTTGAAACTAGTTCTGCGATTGCTTTTAGACTTGAAACTAGCATATCAACAGCCTGTTTAATTTTAATGCTGTGAAACCTATGCTTGTTTATCTTTAGTCATGTGTGAGAACATTTTAGGTGCCAGGGTTGAATATTCACATGTGTCATGCAATCTCATGACCTGCCATCACCAGGTGTAAGAGTACTGTGACACCCTGCAACCAATAGGAGTGCTGCTGCTGCTGGCAGAGTACAAAGCAGTGGTTAGCTGGAACCACCCACACGGCTCCTGCACTGAAGGGCCTACATGCACAGCAGAGCAAGAGTGACTAGAGGACACATGCATGGTCGAACAGGAATTCATTTCCAATCTCCACATGCATGATGCACATGTCCTTCACCTATCTCAATTATTGTCTGTCACTGAAACATGAAGAGTAAAGGACATCTGTGAGACCTCTAAACCTGCACGAGGAGGAGCTGCTGTAGCTGGAATAATAAGAAACTGTGCTTAATATTAGCCAGAGGTTTCCGATGCTCGGCACGGACACTTAATTTCCATCACCGGCCCTGGCGACAGTCTGCCACATAGTGGCGCTGTCTGTTACTGGAAGTGGGGGTGAGGAGGGTGCTCCAGTTTCTCCCGTATAACCATGCACAAGTTCTTAAGGTGAATTTGGAATACAGATGCCTTTACATTTCGTTTTTATCTTGTCACATTTGCTATGCTTTCCTTAATCGAGGTCAAATGTCAGGCTATGTTGCCTTACAAATTGATGCTTATTCTTATAAGATGGAGAATGGTGTTTAGTTTTCTTTTTTCTGACTGCAAAGTGAGAGGGTTTTGTAAAGTGAAACTATATGACAATCTTGCAAGTGTGAAAGGAAAGGGTACAAATGACAATGTGCTACTACACCATGCTTTAGTTACATATTTGCAACAGTGTGCTCCAAAACGAGCCACCACCAGCTACATACTACACCCGTACCACTCTGTTGCCAGAGGGGAGTAGCTCATTTTGTACACTTGTTCTTTTTCTGATGCTTAGATTGATCACAATCCCTATGATTGTTCCAACAACACTGCTAATACCTGCCATCCAAGCCATTCTTATAGCTTTGGGGACCTGGAATAGTCTGAATTGTCACACTTGTGGAGTGTGATGCTTTGTAGTTGTGTTGGTACTGTCATTGGCAGCGGTGGCAGGGGCAAAGGGTGGTGCAAGCTGTAGTGGCCTCCTCTGGCATTAAGCATTGACGATTTCTGTGACATTACAATGAACGTTCGAGTCACAGAGGGAGCAATGGGTACAGCTGATGAATCCCACCCATTAGGTTAGATTACAGCAGACACCTTTGAGGATACTTGGAGGCCTTCAAAGTAGACCATGAAGTAAACGTGTGAGCTGCAGTTGACAAAGAGCATTCAACACCATAGGGTGGGAGGTAGGGAAACCCATAGTGACCACAGGTGATGACTGTTCATGATTTGCAGCAGTAATTTTGAAGATTTTAATTAAGTATGAGTGAGGTACCAGACACCACCAATTTAAGAGAAATGTATGCCACCTTTCCCTGACAGGAGAAATAGAACGGTGAACAGCCATTACAACGCAGCTGTTTCACCGCAAGTCATTACATCGCATGCGTTACAACGCATGCGATGTAACAATGCGTAACCATTACTACGCATACCATTACATCGCATGCGCTTTTACAACGCATGCAATGTAATGGCTATCCACATCGTTGTGAGGAAACTGAGGCTCTTCCGTTTCCTCACAACGACGTGCAGCGCCCCTTAGACGACGCTGGAACCAGGAGAGAGGAACCACGAGGAGAGAGAGGTAAGGGGGATTGGGGTTAGGGAGAGGGTCGTGCTGGGGGTAGTGTTTCAGTGTAAGGACCGGACTGGGGGGCGGGGGAGGGTCGTGCTGGGGGTAGTGTTTTAGGGTTTAGGGTAGTGTTGTGGTGTTTGTGTAGTGTAGGGTAGTGTTTTAGGGGTTAGGGTAGTGTTGGGGAGTCGTGCAGGGTAGTGTTTCAGTGTAGGGACCGGACTGGGGGGAGGGTCATGCTGGGGGTAGTGTTTTAGGGTTTAGGGTAGTGTTGTGGTGTTTGTGTAGTGTAGGGTAGTGTTTTAGGGTTTAGGGTAGAGTCGGGAGGGTCGTGCAGGGTAGTGTTTGTAGGGACCGGACTGGGGGGCGGGGGAGGGTCGTGCTGGGGGTAGTGTTTTAGGGTTTAGGGTAGTGTTGTGGTGTTTGTGTAGTGTAGGGTAGTGTCTTAGGGTTTAGGGTAGTGTTGGGGGGTCGTGCAGGGTAGTGTTTCAATGTAGGGACCGGACTGGGGGGCGGGGAGGGTCGTGCTGGGGTAGTGTTTTAGGGTTTAGGGTAGTGTTGTGGTGTTTGTGTAGTGTAGGGTAGTGTTTTAGGGTTTAGGGTAGTGTTGGGGGGTCGTGCAGGGTAGTGTTTCAGTGTAGGGACCGGACTGGGGGGCGGGGGAGGGACGTGCTGGGGGTAGTGTTTTAGGGTTTAGGGTAGTGTTGTGGTGTTTGTGTAGTGTAGGGTAGTGTTTTAGGGTTTAGGGTAGTGTCGGGGGGTCGTGCAGGGTAGTGTTAGGACTGGGGGTCGGGGGAGTGTCGTGCAGGGATACTAAATTAGGGTTTAGAGTAGGGCAGTGTAGTGTCACTTACCTTTCATACTTTTACCATGAGTATACCTTTACCACGCATGCCTTTGCGTTGTAATCGCATCTGTGGTAAAGAAATATGCGTGGTAAAAGTATGCAATGTAATGGCATGTCGTTGTAATGACAACTCGTAGTAATACCCGCGTTGTAATGGCACGCGTTGTATTACTATGCGTTGTAATGAGTCATATTCAATAGACCAAGGGCAGTTCATGTTCCAATCAGGACCTGGGTCAAACACTTAATGTGAATATTGGTTCGTTTTCAGAAAAATTAAATCATCAAATGACTAACTACTTGGTACCCAAACCTCATTGACAGATGTTGCTAAAGAGATTGGTGTTCTCTTAGAGCAATACACAGAGCTGATATAAAACACTCAGGGAAGAATACTATATGATTGTTTGTTAACACAGTCATGTATTGAACATTATATGGAGTTATACAGGGTGCACCTTGAATGACATACATCACATGAAGTCAGTAACATAGAATGTTGTATGCAACATATGGTAACATGAAGATAGTATTAAAGTAGTATTAACACTGCAAAAACAAATTGAGCCTGATTCACAAAGGTAAATATGCTTGTTTATATTTACTCATGTATTTTTACTTCTCTACATAAGTTTAACTTTCCACTTTATGAGTGGAGATTCACACTTATGAGTAGACTTCTGTGTCTCCTCCCCCTTAAATGAGAGGGTGGAGCTTTATACAACAGAATTTACGAATGTAAAGTTACTGGGGTGGAGATACCCCTATAGGAAGGTATAGGGAAATGTAATAAATGTTATTACTTAAATATATATTTTAAATAATATACATGAAATAATAATAAAATCAAGTTTTTAGCACATTAACTCACAAATTAAATGTGTTTTACATAATAAAATAATTATGCCTGATTAAATTAATTTATAAATATTAATCAGTAAACAATTATTTAAAAAATACGCACCCTCACTAACATCCTTATTTCATTTAATATTTAGTAATCTTGGTTAAAAGTTATGAATGTAACACATTTACAGAATTTAACGTTTTTGTAAAAACGTTAAAAGTTTAATTAATTCTTATTTCAAATTAAGTTTATGAGCTGGGTTTAAAAAATGTGACTGGGCTGGAGTACATTTTTGCCTCTTTTGACAACTTTACTTACTGTACTAACCTTTGACATGAATTTTGTGAATTGCAAATGTGTTACTCTCTTGAGAGTGTGTGTTTTATATTAGCATGTCCCTCCCAAACATGTACTTAAAATGTCCTTAATCCCTTCCTATTTAGTATTCTTTATTCCTCATTTTCCCACCATTCATCCGAGCCCTCCCACATTTACTACTAATTTGAATACCTATGGGTGCAGAGATCTCTGCACAGAAAAGAAAGGAGTAGCAGGGGTCTCTAGCTGTAGGTTTGTGAATTGCATTTTGTAGTACGTAAGTAGTACTACTGTAGTTCTTTTCTATATACTACAAAATGCAGTTTGTGAATCATGCCCAAAGTCTCTTCTTCAAAATTCTCAGATCTTTCATCCATCAAGTTCAGTTTAGGCTGTCATGTTGTCAGTGCCACTGGAAGTTTTGTTGGAGGAAGATGACTTTAGGTTCTCTCTACCTTCAAGGTATGAAATTAAGGATTTATCCTTCTGGATGGTAGCGGGTGTAAGTGCCAGCTTCAGGGTACGATTGCAGAGAAAGCTTGTTTAAGGGTTCCAGCTTTTTTGAAAGATGGTTTGTCCAGACAGAGAGGGTCTGTGCTTCAGAATGATGGTGAGACATACTCTGATGTGATGCCCTGTGTGCTATGCATGCAAGCTTCAAAAGCTTTTGCTTCTAAGGAAAGCCAATTACGAATGGTCAGTGTAAGGGTGATATGATCAAATGTTCTGAAGCTGTGTACTTGCAGCAGCAGCTTTTATAGCTTCTTCCAAAGGAGTAAGGTGGATTCTGGGGATGAATTTCAGTAGGGAGTTACCACAGTCAAGGCTTTTAGAAAACCAGTAATAGATTAACAGTTTTGAAGTTCTCTGCTGGGATAAGGGACTGTATTCTTTGGAAAAGTCTGACTTGGTATTATGTTTCTTTTGCCAGCACATTAACTCTAATAATACAACACTAAAGTAACTAATGTTGCAATGATATGAACAAACGAAGGCTTGTAGTTGAACATTCCATGGTTACTGAGTTTTAAGTCATTGTATGAAGGCCAGGGGGATGCTTAGTCTGTATTGTATAATAAAGGATTACACACCAGAGACTAAGTATCAGGGACTGATTTGTGGATGTTTTGCCACAAACGCACATCACTCAATAATTCTCATGCAATCATGACACAGCCCGCGTCAAGAATCCACTTTCATGTCCAACAGTTAATTTTAAAAAGATGTATTTATTTATTTAATAGCTTTGTCTATTGCCATCCACCAACAGGTATTCATGCACTTTACATAAAAGATTGGTCTGACCATAAGCAAATGTCTATGAATAATGGAAAGGGTGGTTGCGGGAGGGTAGCAAAATGTGCCAATTACAAATGTATTATTCTGTTAATACATACTGTTCATGGTCATACTGAAAGGCAGGATCTAGAAGACTGCACATTCATTAATACAGATTAAAAGGACAGACGGCCTAGGTTCAAACACAGACAGCACTAAGCCAATCAGTATCCACCATTAGGCCATGTTAATATAAGCTCGCTCACATTGAATGTTTCCACCTTCACTCGGGCTGACAAAGATGAATTATTCTTCTACACAAAACTGCGAGAATATCAATCAAGAGTCTAGAAACTAAATCATAGAATCTATAGATACAATCATAGTCTCTCTTCCCTTTGAAGACACCGTCCCCACAACTCCAAGAACATCCTTATAATTGTATGAGAAATGTCTTTTGGTTTTGGTCTCATGAGAAAGCCCTGGATGGACTGATCCAGAGAGAATGTCATGAGAATTATTCTGCACCTGAGAAATGGCTTCAATCTTTGGGCAAAAGAAAATTGCCTATGTTAAACAAGAAGGATACATATACACACTACAAATGTTCAACAACATACTTTAGCTTTTCTGAGAAGCTGTATAACTATAGGCTGCTACACTGCTTCAGAGCGTCATCTTAGTCCGATGTCATGAAAGGAGGTACACAATGCTTGTACAAAAGTGAACATCAGAACTGGAATAAGAACTGTGCTGGAGTTTATGAACTGTCCTCACTGGCACAAGAATGAAGTAGTTATAGAAGGTTATTTTTCCATTCAAATTTCTGAAGTAGGAAGCTAAATGCTTTAGTCCCAATTGTGCAACCAAAATTTAACCGGCTGCAAAAAAAGGCAGGAAATAAACAAGTGTTGCAAATCCGTCCCAGGCTCTATATCGAAAATAATTCAATTGATTACACATAGTGGTCAGCTATGTGAGCTTGCTACTCAGCAAGCAGTTGAAGTGGGATTGTTAGGAGTGCTGATTTATAAAAACACTGTCACCCAAAATGGAAATGTGAGTGCACGAGAATCTGGTCAAAAACATTTCACACATTGTGAGCTCACTTCAGTTAAACTGTTCTTAAGAAAGTTCTCTTTTTGTGGGTGTGACAAGGTTCATAATTCTACCAAACTAGCTTCAGATATTAGACTTTCAGAACAACTGCTTCTCAGAGAACAACTTACTGACTTCAAGGGGTGTTCCAGCTTTTCATCTGTGCAGCCATCATATTATGTTTCCCAAGTACCCGTATCATTTCGACCCATTTTGGAGTTAATAATAGAAAATTTGCACCCTATGGGCCGGTACAATATTCCAGACTCTTTATATAAGACAATATTTCTGACTATGCGAGGGCCATCTAGACTCCTTGTACTGGAAGGCTTCAACCACTGCTAAATTGGCAGCCAACCTTCCAGATCTTCCTGAATTATTAGCTCCTGCTTGTGTGATCTCTGTGGTTACTTTGTTTGCTATCTACAATTCGAAGTCCCTTGAGATGTATTCTTTAGTCACTTCAGAGTCACCTCTTCAGAAAGCAGTTACTTCTATCAGGGGAATCCAACACACTAATATTAACAGGTTGAGCAATGCAAGGAAGATCCTGTAGACGGTGATCCTAAAAGATGACAGGGAATATCTAATAGATTGCCATACAGCCAATGCCACTTCTGGAACAAGTTCAATCGTCTCCTATTTCAAACGAAAAAATAGGGAGTAGGAACAAAGCAAGCATAAAGCATCTCACCGCCCCTAAACCTTAAGGGTCTCAAAGAATGAAAGCTTATGGTAAATAATAAAACACCAGCATATCCCATAAATCTCTACATACCTCTATGGTCAGGTCTAGGGTTCCCTTCTCTGACCATTGTTTGTCCTTGTATTGTTGGATTTCTTTTCGTTCTTCATCCCCCTCATTCACTCCCCACCTGACCCCTTTTGAATCTCCTTCCTCTTTTACCTTGCTCTGCCTGCTTCCCCCTTGCAACTTCTCAATTGACCTGCTTGCCTATGTATTAGTAGTCTTCTATAAAGTGATCTAATACCTTATGGTGCAGTGGGGCTACAGAAAACATCTAAACAAATAAATAACTAAATATCCCACACTCAAAAAGTATCTCTAACCTGGCATAATTATAGCCCAAGTCAATACACAATAGAATCATTTGTGCAAAACAAAAAAATGATGGGAAGCCCTAAAGAGACCCCAGCATCAATACCACCCTGAAATACAGAACCTTTTAGACGGCGGAAGCAACAAAACTTATAAAACATACTGAAAAAAAGGAGTGGATTAACCCAACTCTTGCCACACTTGATCTTTGATCAGACCACCAGACTCGTGGTGGCGCAACGGCGGCAGTCAAGCCACTGCCACACCGGCGGTCCAATCTCCCTATTATGACTTTGGCGGTCGGACTGCCCCGGAACCACCACCACCAGGGAACCGCCGTTCCCTGGCGGTGGTGTGGCAGTCAGAGGCCACTATATGCTTGGCTGAGAGAGCGGATAGGAAAGAAAGAGGGCCCTACAGGGCCCCCTTATGCCTCTGTGCATGCACACAGAGCGCACAACATGTGCCCCCATGTGTGCATGCACACGAGTTCCTGCACAGGCACCAAAGCAACGCCCACCAGCCAAACAACCAAAAACTTATAATCGGGCAGGCAACAGTAACTCTTGGAGGTGCGGTGGCGTGCTGACCGCCTGCACCCCACCGCCAAAAGTTGTAATCAGGCCCTTAGTAGCATGTGCTTCCTTCCCAGGCAATGTAGTAGGCCTGTGCACCCAAAGACCAGATTATCAGGAAATCCACCAACTTAGGCACTTGGTGACAAAGCTTGGGTTTCACATAGGCTCCAAAAATGAGACATCAAGTGTAAACCAGTGCTAAAAATCAAGCATAACATATCTGGAAGCCTAAAGTCCAACTAGCGTTTAATGCAAAATAGCAGCAGCAAATCAAAGATCAAAGACAGCTGTCACTTCAATTGGCCAGGTCTCTCACAAGGCAACAGCCAATTGAAGCTATGAACCAAAATGCCTGTAAAATCAACCCAGTACATCTATTTATTTTATTTATTTATGTATAAAGTTTTATATAGCGCAAACATGACCCGCGGGGGTATCAGAGCGCTTTACAATATACAGTTGTTGAGCTTTTGATGGTTGAGGTAGTATACATAGATTCGGTATTCGCCATTCAGTACAAAAGAGGTAGATAGGAGAATATGGGTGGCATAGGAGACTAGTAGTTATTAAGGAATTATCCACGAGGGAATCAGAGCGCTTTACAATACACAGGTTATTACATATTAGGTGGTTGAGGTAGTATACATACATTCGATATTCGTCATTCAGTACAAAGAGGTAGACAGTAGTATAAGGGTAGCATAGGAGACTGGTAGTCATCATAGAGTTAAAGTCTTAGGATGTGAATTTGTTCATTAGAAGCAGTTTTACTTCTTTTTTGAAGGAGGTAAAGGAAGTGATTCCGCAAACCACTGGAGGTAGGGAGTTCCAAATCTGCGGAGCAATCCCCGAGAATGCTCTGCAACCAGTTCTCTTTTTGTGGAAGGATTGTGGTTTCAGTAGTAATGAACTCGCACTACGCAATAGTCTGCATCCTCCTGATCGCTCAAGCTTTCGTGCTAAATAGCTGGGGGTATTGCTATGCAGGGCTTTGTGGGTCATGCAGGCGATCTTTAGGTGTATTCTTGCCTCGTAGGGTAGCCAGTTCAAAGCTTTCAAGGTTGGAGAAATGTGGTTATTTCTTTTAGTTCCTGAGACCAGTCTGGCCGCAGCGTTAAGCGAAGCCCTCAGTGGGGCAAGCTTGCATTTGGGAAGACCGCATAGAGTGGTGCTTCCATAGTCCAATCTTGTTAGTACTAGGGCTTGTACCGCCATTTTTAAGTCGTTCTGTGGGAGGAAGGGCTTAAGTTTCCTTAGTATGCTCATCTGATGATTAGCTCCCTTGGTGGCAATATTGATTTGCGCCTGCATGTTCAAGTGTTTGTCTATGGTGACTCCCAAGGATTTCGCGAAGTCAATGATGTGGGGAGCACAGTCAAAGGAAGTAAGATGCTTCAACCATAAGTCTATCTTGGGTGTGTGATTGGGAGGGGAGATGAGTAGGAATTCCGTTTTTTTGGTGTTAAGCATGAGGTGGTTGTCAGTGAGCCAACTTTGAGTATTCTGTAGAATAGCGTTGAGGGAGATGAAGTCTTCTGGTTGGGAGATTTTCATATACAGTTGAGTGTCGTCCGCATATAGGTGATATAGAATGTTTGCAGAGTTCAGTGCGTTTGCCAGGGGTTCCATGAGTAAATTGAAAAGGATGGGTGAGAGTGCTGAGCCCTGTGGAACCCTTATGGTGACCATGGAGGGTTGAGAGAGTGAATGCTTTGTCTTAATTCTTTGTGTTCTGTTATTTAGGAAGGAGGTGAACCATTGTAGCACTGAGCCAGTTAGGCCCATCCTTCGTTCCAGTAAGGACAGTAGGTTGTCATGCTTAACCGTATCGAAAGCGGAGGATAAGTCAAGAAGTATCAATAGGCATGATTTGTTGTGGTCAAGCATTTTTAGGATGTCGTCCATTATGTGGGTGAGTGCAGATTCAGTGCTGTGACCTTGCCGGAAGCCGGAATGGTGTTTGTCTAGGAGGTTGTAATTCGCGATGTGGTTGCATAGTTGTATTTGAACACATTTTTCCAGCAATTTCGCCAAAGTGGGGATGTTGGATATAGGGCGGTAGTTGTTGACATCCGTGGGGAGGGAGTCGGATTTCTTTAGTATAGGTGTGACCTGCCCTATTTTAAGACAGTCCGGTATGGACCCTTGTCTCAGAGAGGCGTTTATGATCTTTGACCATAAGGGAAGACTAGAGGTTTTTATCATTTTGAATAAAGAAGGAGGTAAGGGGTCCGAGGAGTGATTTGAGGGGTTAATCGTTAGAAGAGTGTTATAGATTTCTTGTTCAGGGATGGGCGAGAAGGTGTGCCAAGAGGCATTGTTTTTGGGGATTTCCGTCGGAGTATTAAAATGGACCTTGATCTGAGAGTGAGATTTAGCATCAAGGGCCATAGTTTGTGGGAGGGCCTTCTTAGATTGGATGTTGAGTTCAATGGATTTTGTTTTTTCTAGGAAGAAATTGGCAAGCTCATCGCAGTTAGGTGTAACCGAGTCGCTTGGTTCCAGGGAGTTTGGCTTGTTGCGCGCTTGTTGTTTGACGATTTCGAATAGTTTTTTGGGACGGTTGATGGCTTGGTTCAGCTGGGATTTGAAAAAGTCTGCTTTAGCCTTTAGGATCTTCCTATTGTATGAATTCCTCATCACTCTGAGTTGATATAGGTGCTCAATGGAGGGTGCTGATTTCCATAGTCGCTCCGCTGATCTTAGCTTGCGCCGATCCGAATTCAGGTTTTCATTGAACCATGGTTTGGAGAGTTTGGAGGAAACGTTTTTTTTCTTGGAGGGGCGCTGCAGAGTCAAGAATTTCAAGCATCGTGGAATTGTAAAAGACTGTGAGGTCATGGACGTCAGCCATGTCTGTCGAGGGGATCAGGGAGGAGTTGCATCGGTTTACCAGGTCGATGGGGTTGATGTTTTGTATATTCCATTTCCATTGTTTTGTTTTTGTGGGTTGACCCCTTTTTGGAGTTACCTCGATATTGATGGAGAAGAGAATGCTATAATAATCTGTCCAGTCACATGGGGTGATGGATTCTAATGATACAGTGTTCATTTTAGCTATGATGAGGTCTAGTGTCTCTCCCTTGTTGTGGGTTGGACTGTCACAGAGTTGGGACAGATCCTGATTTACCAGAAAAGATTTAAGACAACTTACACCTTGATCGCTTGAGTTGTTCCAATGGAGATTGAAGTCGCCCAGGACTGAGTGAGTATCGGGGGTGATGGAAGCCGATCAGGTAACGGGGTAGGCAGTAGGTCATGGGGAGCTATGCATGCCAGCTCAGGTGGAGATGGGGAGAGAGGGATGTCGTGGGTAGAGTCCAGGTTGGTGAATTCTCCCATAGACACCAGGGATATCAATGGTGTGTCTGCAGTGTGGTGGCCGGTAGCTAAGAGTAACCCTGTCCCTCCTGGGCCAAGGGATCCCGGTGTGGTTGAGATCGATGTGACGGAGGGGTAGAGTTCATTGGGGGTGTGGAGAGATTTTGGTTCCATTGAGATTGTTATGGGATTTTGTAGTAGAGTTGGGGTGTCATCGGGATAATCGGGGAGAGTAGTGGCGGGGGTGTGATTGTCTTGCTGTTCACTGCTTTCTTGGGAGTAGGGAAGATCTTGTCTATGGTAGCGAGATTGGAATTAGAGGCTTGTATAAGGATATTACCGTTGTTGTATATGGAGATAATGGCATTCGCAGGGCAGAAGTCTGACGTGGCTACCGACAGTTTGAGGGCATGCAGGTTTTTTTTGACATTGGAGATTCGGAGCATGGAGTAGAAGGTATTTCTCCACTGAGCACGTTCTTTTGTGTAGAAGATGAGGTCGTTCGATAGTGGGCCTTTGCTGATGCAGAAGTAGGGATCTGAAATGAGAATCTCAGGGTGAGATTTCATTAGCCTATGCTTGAACTTCTTTGCTGCATTTTTGGAGAGATTGGGAGGGTATGTGATGGTAAAGGCATGGAGGCCTGAGGGTTCTAGGTTTTTTCCATTTTTTTTATATCATCTCTCCTTCTTCATTTTCTTATCTTCCTTGTATCTCGGCTTCCTTCCTTCACCCGTTCACTGGTAGGATTATTTGCTTACTAATATGTTTAGAATTGACCTACATTGTTTCTTTACTATCCTCAATTGTCTGGGGAGGACATTGTTGATGTTTGAAGCCTTTCAGGTTAGTAAGAACCTGGTATAGTAGGGACAAGTCCCCCAACGTGTTGTAAAGGAGAAATGGCTGTCCCACAATCAAACCTACAACCTTCCCAGGCTGCTATATCGCTTGTTTACAATAGGTAGGGTCTGATTCACGGGTGCCATTTTAGGTACAGGCATTGGAATTGTGGTGAGAACCGAGGTGAAGACGGTCTGAAAATGGGGTGCTACTAGATGACCATAGGTTTTACATCGGCAAAGGTCAGAGGCAGTCGGGATGCCGAATTTGAAACTAGCATAATAATCAAAACAATAAGGACGCCAGGATCTGAAACACGGATGCCATTTTAGGGTCAGGCGCTGGAGTCATGAGCGTCGTGTAGAAGAGATCAGTGTTGCAATAGATCACTTCTAAGAATAATTAGGCATCGAGTCAGGAATAATTGTTCGTATTGGGGGATTCCAGTGCGCAACCCGGCCGGGGAAGGTGAAAGGTGCTCCTAGCGCTTCTTAAGAGGGCGCCATTTTAAGGTCAGGCGGCTTAGAGTTAGTGCAAGCCTGGGCGTCAATATCATACGGCAAGGCTGCAGCGGCAATAGAATACCTCAGCACTGCAGAGCGAAGTCAGCTGGCACCCTCAGTGTCAGGCAGTCGGAATTCGGAACTCCGCTTCGATCCCACTACCTCCGCTGTCGAAGCCGCTCTACATCCACTCGGTGGGAACATGGGCGGCAACCTTGCTTCAGTGGCGACTCGCAAGCTCAGCACCTCGTCGGGGACGCGAGCCCGACGCTCCGGTCTGCAGTTGGTCAGCAGTCCGTCCCTTGGCATTGACATCCGATGTCTGTTGGCACCTTCAGCTTCGGTCCGCAGTCGGTCCCAGCGGCAGCAACAGCCCACTCACGAGTCACAGGCAATACCCGGGGAGCCCCATCAGCGCAGAAAGGCCATTCCGGTAAGCCCTTGCACGGTCAAGAATGGATTGCTGAGTTGCAGATGATCTACCCAGTGCTGGGATGCCGAGCTGGAGGGAGCGTAGGAGGGATATACGTATATGTTCACCAAACAGTGATCCCCAACCCCGGAGCTTCTCAGATGATCTCCACCACGGCGGCCATTTTCCCTACGAACGAACCTATGATTTCTCACGGTACAAATGAATGCCACAT
Organism: Calotriton arnoldi; assembly: GCA_963921515.1. Lineage (NCBI taxonomy): Eukaryota > Metazoa > Chordata > Amphibia > Caudata > Salamandridae > Calotriton > Calotriton arnoldi. Next base: position 658,162 of record CAWUFW010010078.1, on the reverse strand, counting down.
GGCCACATGAGGGAGCTCTCAGTAAAAGTATATCTAATTTGCAGATGTCAGGACCTTCTCCAAAATAAGAACAGCGTTTAGAGGAAGATATCATTCTTTATACAATACTTGCCCCATTATTCTCATAAAATGCTGCTTCCCTTGTAAACAGAAGGCGACATCCATATTTGATAAATAGTTTGTACATTCATAATTACGTATGAACATAATACAAACATATGTGAATTGTGCTTTCACAGCAGCATTCTGGCCACAACATAAAATACATCAATGAACAATTACAGACCTATTGCAAATCTAACATCAATAACTATAATCTAAGGTGAACTGATGTTGCCTCACTAAGTACGCACCCCACCATCCACATTCTCCTTCACACCCACAATATGGATTTTACCTAGGCAAGAACTACCCTGCTCAGAAATTTGAGGAAAGTCCTTAAAAACGACTCAATACTCTAAGCAACCGAATTAAGCAAACCATTCAACATGGTTGATGGTAAGATCTTGCTCAGCTGCCTTTTTGATGAAGCATGTTTATTTGCAAAATCATAATGTTGTAAACTAATAGAAGAATGGTTGACATGTTTCTTCCTCAATTATGCCATATTGTTCAAAATTCTGCATGTTTTATACAACATGTGAAAATGTACTGCTGTTTCCCCCAAAGATTGCTTTCTATTTCAATATTTTTAGGATCTTTAATTATTATTTTTTTTAACTTATTTTGCAAGGTCCTCTATCATGCTGGTAAGACTGGCTATTAAGGAACTTTGTTATCAAAATGAGTGCAAGGAATGGGTTAAATAACATTCCATGGCTGTAGAATGTGACCAGGTTGGCTTTCTGCACTGAACTTCTGGACCATTGATGTCAGCAGTTTCAATAGTATTTTTTTTAATTTCTAGGAATAGTTGCAATAAAATTCTTGACTCCCTCTCATCTAGTTCCTGCATTTCCTACTTTCTAACATCTGTACTTTTTTTTACTTCACCTAATATGGTTTTGGACAGTAATTCCCTACCTAAATTTTCTCTAAATAAAAATATATACACAAAACAACACACAGACAAGGTCAACCCTTTACCCCATATTTTTGTTTGTTCGGTGGCTCCTGTATCCAGGTTGGTTAGTATTTGTTTAATGCCTTACCTTAGATGTTTCTGAGGTTGAGGCACTCACCACCTTTGGTTCCCAAGCAGCATTTTTTAACATCTGGGCAGTCTCGTCATTGTTACATTTGTTGCAGACATCTCCCAAAGGCTCTACCTCTGTCTGGTTTTGTCCTATCTCTGAGCAAGCACCCCATTTTTCTAACACAGAGAAAACATATAAGCAACATTTAATTACAGACCGTATATTAATGCCACTCTATCATCAAAATCTATGGAAAGTATCACCATTTATCTGTATTTTTTTAAACTTCATAGTATTTGAATTTATTTATGCCCAAGTTTAATTTCTTATAAAGCATCACACCTGTGCAATATTAACATATTTGTATTCTCATGTTCAATCAATCAGGATTTGTATAGCATGCTAATCACCCGTGAGGGTATCCAAGCACTGGGTCTAGCTGCTCAGAGGTTCAGTCAGGAGCCAGGTCTTGAGCCCCCTTCTTAATCTTTGGAGAGATGGTGCTGTTCTGAGGTGCTGTTCTGAGGTGGGTGCTGCTCTGAGGTGGGTGGGGAGGCAGGATTTCACTGTGAGGTAGGAGAACGAGCAGCCTCCACTATTACAGGTGCGGATGCGGGGATGTGGGCAAGGGAGAGGAAGGCAGAGTGCAGTGGTCTGGAGTGCAGGTGGAAGTTGAGGCGGTAGTTGAAGTTGGCTGGTCCTTGATTGTGTAGGGCTTTGTAGGCTTGAGTCAGCATCTTGGATTTGCTTTGTTTGTGCATGAGGGGCCAGTGGAGTGTCTTCACCATTACTTGGTTAAATGATTTGTTCTTGTATAAATGAGTATGTTCACCCCCGCTTTACTAGAAGTGTGCTAATTCACAGATTCATGAGCGAGGATTCTCCCATCCTCCCATCAGGCAGTAGAGCCATGCAAACCTGCAAATATCTGCTTGCACTGTGAGCACGTGACCCCACTGCTACAGTAAGAATGTGTTGCTCTCTGTATAGACAGACAGAGAAATTTACTTTTTCCAGATATCCAAGTCTTTGTTAACTTACATTTTTTGATCTGATTTCCTAGAACAGGGCAAATCTTTCCTCAATGCAATAGACATGGATAGAAGCACAAACTAGGAAATGGATGTGATTTAATTTTAACTGACAGGAGATTGTGATAATGTATTTTCAAAACCCAAAATGATTTGCCTCTCGGAATGTGGAATTTGCTTGGTGTTGGTTGGATGACAGAATGGCGACAGGCAATATATTGCAATACAAAAATATTGCAGAAAAAACAAGGAGCAAAAATATCAACTTTACATACATAAAATGTAATGTAGAAGAATATCAAATGCCAAAATGTTGTGGACCGAAATTGTATTTAAATGTAATAAACATTGTTGTAACTTAAAAATATTTTTTGTTTTAGTAACTGTAATATATTTCTAAAAACATATAACATCAAAGACCGAGTAAATATGAATGCAATAACTTTTCAAGACTGTAATTCATAGAACTATAAGTACATTTAAAATAACTATAAGAAATAATATAAATACATCTAGGCGTTAAATATAACTTACAATAAATGAATTAAACAAATAAATATGATTTATACATTGAAAACACAATCTTTATTTATATTAAATAATAAAACACAATATACATTTCAAATTATTAATAATGATTTGAATAACTAAAATAGCTACTTATTAAATCGCTGTGAAGGTATGTGAAACATGTTACTAAAACTAACATTTCTCAAATTCTGAAACATAAAAAAATTAAATGAATGTAAAAAAACAATTACAAAAGGATTGTAATTATATTAAACATATATTTATTTTTAAATTAAGTATTCTCAAAACCTCTTATTACAGTTACAGAATGAAATACAAAATAGAAATCGAATATCAATCCAAAAACAGTAACAAAAAAACAAATACAAAACAATTGAATCACATATTTGTAACAAACATCTTACAAACATTTGGAGCAATACATACACTGTGGTAGGATATCAGACTAAGGGCCTGATTTAGAGTTTGGTGGATGGGGTTACTCCGTCAGGAACGTGACAGTTATTCAGTTCGCCGTATTACAATTCCATTTTATTCTATGGAAATCGTAATACAGCGGATGGTAACCAGTCCACCAAACTCTAAATCAGGCCCTCAATATTCTATGTCCAATCTACTAGACATTGGGAAAAATAGATACATTTGTGAGGTTAACCATACTATTTGAACTCCAGTTAAACAAAAAATGGGAAACGTGCACATATGGGAGGTGGTCAGATTTATTATTTTAACTGTAGTCTATCAAACATTCAGGAAAGTGCATACATATCAATATTATTTTGGAAAAAAAAGACTTAAGCAACCCCACCAATTACCCCACAACACATTTAACAAATTATTAAATTATTTTAGAAATGTCTAAATATATACTTTTAAATGTAATATTAATTAAATACACAATGTTAATTGCCAAGGAAACAATCACTTTGCACTATTAAAATATTAATCAACCTCTGGTGACACATATATCATTTTAAATACAACCCGCCCAATCCCCAATAACCCCCGCAAAACCTCAATATGAAATGTAATACATAATTAGAGGAAATATTTAACATTTCAATAAATAAAAAAACACTATCATATTGTAACAATTAAAATATTAGTCAATTATCACAAATAAAACGTAATATATTAAACCGATATAATAAAAAAAATAAAGTAAACTATATTTGAAAATTCAATATTATAGTAAAACTGTTAACAAACATATACTTACCTTCAATATTCTGTTCCAGGATATTTTGGTTGTCACAGGTATTTCAACCATGATATTATGGCCAGAATATATATTTGAGTCAATATTTAGGTGGAATGCCCTTGGCCACACAACTTAAGCATGTGTATTGTTCATAAAACAGAGATGACGTCCAAAGGGAAAGTGTTTACATGCCCAACATTAAGCCTAAATGGAAGCCAGAAGATGAGATCACAGAAGAATACTCAAAAAGCTATTGGAGAAATAAATATAAGAAAATCATCCAAGGAAGGAAGATTCCCAGTTGAATTGTGTGATGTATGCTGTGTCAAAGTCATTCCTCTGTATTGCGAGGCATTTAGAGAGGCTGGAAAGAAGTGAGATTTTGTAAAGGTATTCAATCAAGCAATCATACTACTGATCCCAAAACCTAGCAGATGTGTGTATCACTCAAATACAGAAATCTAGACACAGGTGACACAGGAGAAAAAAGAACCCAAGTGGGCATTTTCCTCAGATTCTCATCAAGAAAACGGCGTATCAGATGAGACAAAACCTCGTGAGACACCTCCAAATCCGAACCCAAAAGGTACCAAACTCAGCTCAAAGAAGCCAAGAAAGTGGTCTTCATGCTTAGACTCGAATGCTGCTCTAACTCCTGCAAAGAATAATTTAACATTGTCAAACAATTCACCAACTCCACAGCAGCCTCCAACACCATCATCCCCTCTAAGATCCTCTGTAATTAATTTTCTGACTTTTTCCATAACAAAATACTGAAGAGTGACACCAACATTGCACCCCATCCCACAGTGGAGGACATCATCACACAACGCACAACCACCAGGAACAGCCACCTCCTAACAAACTGGAAAACCCTCACCACATATGACACCACAAGAACCATGCAGACCATCCACTCAGGTTCCCCTACAGAGCCCTGCCCACACCACATGTACAACCTGGGCAGCACACTGATCAGCACCAACCTTACCACCATCGTCTACTCCTCCATCCTCATTGGAAACTTCCTGGACAGCTGGAAACATGCATAGGCGATAGCTCTCCCGAACAAACCATTGGCCAACTCAAAAGGCCTTAGCAACTACACGCCAAAGTCCTGAATAAGGAGATCAACAAGCAGCTCTCTGTTCATCTTGAAAAGCACCATCTCCAGGATTCCACCCAGTCACGGTTCCGCAGCAAACACAGCATGGAAAGTGTACTTCTGATTGCAACAAGTGACATCTACTCCATCATGGACAGAGGACAAACCACCTCTCTCATCCTGCTCACCTCTCAGCAGTGTTCAACACAGTCTTCCATGATAGTGTTATCCCCAGACTCCAGGACTCACCCTGGGCTAGATTGCATCCTTCCTCTCTAACAGGAAACAACAAGTCAGACTTCTCACTTTCACCTTTGAACATATGAAGCTCGTCTGCGGAGTCTCCAAGCGCTCTTTCTCAGCCAAACCCTGTTGAGCGCCTAGATGGCACCCCTCATCCACATCATAAGAACCTACGGCATCAACATTGTCTCCTACGCTGGCGACAACCAGCTCATCCTCTCCCTCACCAACATGAACAACACCACCAGGACTAACTTTACCTGCATGTCCAAAGTGGTCAACTGGATGCAAGAGACTGCTTCAAACTCAGCACAGGCAAAACGGAGGTCCAGATCTTCAGATTAAGAGCTCTTCCTGGAGCCCACCCGACCATGCACCCATGCCCACCCCTTGGGGGTCAAAAATGCCATAGTCCCCAAGTTTAAATGCTCCTCTTGGGGAAACAGAAGCTTTGTTACTTGCACAACTAAAGTGTGGAATACTTTACCTCTGCTTGTTAATTCCATTGTACTCTCATTTCCCTCAGAAAAGCAATGAAAACATAGCTGCTTGGGAAACTGTAAGCTTTCCTTCAACCTGTTTCAGCAGAGATAGCGCCAATACACCTCCAGGTATTTGCATGCTTTAGAAACATTTATCGCATTTTTTAACACAAACCATGCCAGAAACATTGCGTCATATTTGTTGACAAGCTCAGGATGAACAAACAGATCAACACCATGATCGCATCCTGCTGCCATATCCTCAGAATGCATCACAAGATTTTCAAATGGCTCTCCACGCAGACAAGACGATGGTCACCCAGGCCATCAACACCAGCAGACTCAGCTATAGCAATGCACTCTGCATCAGCATCTCCAACAAACTAACACAAATACTTCATAACCCAAAACACCACTTCCAAACTAGTCTTAGAAGTTCCCAGTAGCACCCACATCACTCTCTACCTCACTGAACAACACTGGATACCCATACAGAAATGCTGCAAATTCAAGTTGATCATCCATGCCTACAAAGGCCGCCGCAACACAGTAACAGCTCATCTCAACCTGAGACTCCAACTCTACCAACCATCCAGACAACTATGCTCCACCTCTCTCTCCCGCACACAAATCGCATGCATCTGCAGAAGCAAGACAGGAGGGCGCACCTTCTCCATCACTGCCAAAAACTTAAATGAACTTCCTCAACACATCAGAACTGCTGCACCACTTCTCAACTTCTGCAAGAAGCTGAAGACCTAGTTGTTCAACTAGGAGGCCCGCTGGGCCCACAGTACTGCTCCAGTACCTGGATATCCTCATGGGTGATAAGCTACACTATGCAAATCCACATGACATAACATCACAAGATATGAAGGGAGTATTTCTACCTTTTTTGTAAAAACCAAGAATAATATAGATGTTATTACTGTGATTTGGCACAGAAAGAAAATTGCATGCCTTCAATTGAGTTACTTGTTTTGGAGACTGGTGAGACCTTGCATAAAACCCCAACTATACCAACTCTTCAACATAAACAGGTGTATGCATCAAATTTGCCCAATTTCACTGCCCCTTCTCATTCTCACTTGGCAATGGAAACATGTATGTCTGTCATCTGCAAAAACAAGATGATCAAATGCATTGAAACAGCAGCAATAGCTGTACATGACATAGTGATGATTCTGAGAACAACATAAGAACAGAGAGGGGCACTTAGAGAGAAGATTGAATAAGTTTGCAAAATATTCAGATACAAACATCAATTAGCCTGGGGAAGTACATGGGGAACAACAGCTGTGTATCTATTGATTTTAGTGTCTCAGATCAAGCTGCGGCTTTACCAGAGACTAACTTTTCGCCCAAAAATGTTCCATTGTTGTGGGTAAGTGCTCCTGACACCTGTAAATTCTCAAATTCACTCCTAAACCAACTAAAACCCTGCTGAAAATTCTTCCAGCCTCACAGATCGATGAACATGTCAGAAATCACGATAATGGGGGCGATACAAGAAAGAAACATGACAATGGTTGAATCAAGTTTGCCGAGCAATGAGATTTAAGGGGCCTATTACGATGGCGGTCGGAAAACCTCCACGACCGCCATGGTAGCGGGAAAAGACCGCCCGCATGGCCCGCGACATCACCGCCGGTCGAATTCCGATTACCCGCGGTCGAAATCCGACTGCGGCGGTCTGATCGCGGGCCTTAACATTGCGGCGGTTGCTGCTGCCCGCAGCACCGCCGCGATGCAGAAAGAAGCATGTCCTGCATTTCCCTGCACTGCGTGGCAGGCACTGCACAGTGCCTGCCACCTGGTACATGCAAATGTAGGGGGGGACCATGGGTACCCCCCCTATGCACCCACACCCCCCCAACACATTGGGGGCCTGCAACGGGCCCCCGGAAGACAATCTCTGCATGCCTTTCCATGGCGGTCTGACCGCTGAGGAAAGGCTGGCTACCGCCGGCATCATAATCGTGCCGGCGAAGCCTGCTCTGCACCGCCACCATTATCCCAGTCCTGCTCTGTCTGCCAGGCAGGAGTGTGGATGGCAACCGGCGGAAAAGCGGCTGTCAGAATTTCCCACCGTCGCGGTCACCACCGCCATCCTAATTTGACCGGCGGTTTTCTGGCTTGCGATCGCGGGCGGATGTCCACCGCCGGTCCGGCGGTGGACATCCGACCGCCATCGTAATAGGCCCCAAAATGTTTTGTCTTGGGTCACCCCAAGCGCACTCACCCCATGATTTACACCCCTCAGGAATATCAATGAGGATCTCTCTGATTGCTTCCAATAGCCTGATGAAACTGCTGTTTCTGGGACAACTATTGAGAATGAAGATCAATGGGATAGAGGAAGCCTAAACAATGGTTCAGCACCGATAGGAGGTAAGCCACTGACCAGTGCAAATGTAAACCTTCCACTGGAGAGCTGAATGGCAGGTTCTACACCTTACAATTGCTTACTTTACTGCCACCAATCAAACAATAAAATGAACTTTACAAAAAACTTGAGGTCCTAATCATGACTTCATTTTGAAATCTAAGAAAGCCTGCATCTCCTTAAAAAATCTATCTATTAGTAAACACTAATAAGAAATGGTAGCCATGCACGTGGGCGCTCTCCTCGCGGTGTCGGGGTAATCTGGTGTGATATCCAAACAACAGTTCGGTGCTCTAGGGCCAGAGTCGGATACCTCACAACCCATATATGATGCAGAGGTGGTTTAAAATATACAGAATCTGTCCTGAGCACTTAAAGTAACACAAATTATCTGTTTTGTCGCAGGCGCATAATCACCTCCGACTTCTTTAGGCCATAGAAATATCAGAAGAAATCTCTGCTTCCTTTGTTTAAATCACAATAAACCCTCCGTAATATCAGCTCGTATAATCGCAATATATCTTAATTTTCCGCAGCGCCGGAGAGTTCTCCTCACTCCTGTTTCATGGCATGAGTTGCCTTTTGTGGTGATTAAGAAGTTTTACTTCTGTGCATGAACTGATTAAAAAAAATGGACTCCAGGAAGTACTTATGTATCCAATAAAATACAACAGAAACAACACAACTCCTATTTTGGCATTTAATGTATGTTACTTTGAGCACTCAGGACAATTTTTGCACGTCTTAGGAAACGCACAATCAGTGCTAACCACCAACTACCAACTATATCAGTCAGCCTTTTTAATTTGAAAAGATTCTGTCTGGTTCCTTCCTGTTAACAAAACATTGGCAAAGAAAAGAAACCTCTTTGCTTATGTTGTTACAGCTACTGCCCAGACTCACTAAGAGTAACACCCAGACGCACATTCCAGCACACTCAACCAGTCACCACTAGTTATTACTTCAACTTAATAGTGAATGTTCTAATAGGATAAAGGTATCCAGCACCTCTCTGGAATAATAAAACAATTAAAATAGAGGGCTCCGTGCTTTAATGGAAAGACTGGGCTACTTGAAGCAGAAATGTGATCGAGGATTTAGGTTCACTACACTGGCCACTGATGTCCACTATTCTGAACCACAAATTTGTCCTAGAAAACTTTTTTTGTATACGTTTAAAGTTGAGGATGGCGCTTTCTAAAATTAGTCTTCATGATGAAACACATCTCCCCCAACTTTAATAAAGATCGAATCGGGGCGGTTTTTCAAAAAGAGCCCCGGGGGTGCAAAAGGCATGTGCCCCTTCTTTGCGCGCCCTCAGTGCAATTTGGTATTGCAAAAAGTGCTACAACCGCTTTTTGGCCCTTTCTGAAATACAGATAGCGATGATGCACATATATCGCCAGCGCTATCACTAGAGGGTGATTCCTCAGTTGCATGGGGGGATGTGGCCCCATGCAAATGATGGAATCTCTTTGCCTCTGCGCTCTCGCTGTATTATAGACGCAGGCGCAGAGGCAAATAATCTGTCAGGAGGTGCACGGACAGTGTGCCACCTAAAAGTTGGGGTAACTTCAGTCAGTGCACCCCCTGATGGCAGCCCTCTGAAGGGGGAGAAGGGGATCCGATAGACCGCCAGACATTCCTTTGCAGGCGGGTGCAGTCACTCACTGCACCGGTCTGCAATGGGATCTCTAATCCCCATTAAAAGTGCAGGCGGGTGCCACCTGCACTGTGAAACGCGGAGCGGCTTTAAAGCAGCCACTTCGTTTTTCACTTGAATGTGCTACCCTCAGGGTTGCGTGAGTTCCCAGCTGTCTTGGCAGCAGTGCATTCAATATAATATGGCGAACTTTCCTTGTTTGAGGCGGGCGCACCATTTGAAAGATGCGTTCTGCACAAATAAGGAGAAAGTGCTGCATTTTGTAATACTGCCCCAGGTGGTTTGAAAAACTTTAGTATAGAAGTCAGCTCAAAGAGGCCAAAGCAGAAACATCAGGTCAAGTGGGAGGAAACATGGGATACAAATAACCAAAATTCCTTTCCAAATGAGAAATGGCCTCTGATCCAAAATTCAGCACACATATCCAAAGCCATACCATCAATAGCCCAGACACAGTACCTGCCTGATAGACTGTCAGGGAGCGAAGGCAGTGCCGAGTGATTCCAGAGGTAAAGGAGACAAGGCAAGGTAATGTCAGGCTACTCAAAATATAACTGAGACCACTAAATACCTCAGGACGGTAGATAGACAAGAAGAAGGTGTGATCAAAGTACGGGGTGTGCTGGTATATGAACAAGAGGTCTCTTGGTAGCTTAGAAAAAGCCCTTTGGACTGACACCAGCAGATTGCTCTTAACAACACTCATACCGTGAAGTGATAGTGGGGCCTGCTGTATAGAGACTGTTGTACTCTGCAAGGTGAACAGAGACTGACAACAACACTGAGATAGATAAGACTCCAAAGGACCTGGGTGCAACAATAGAAGTTTTTCCCTTACCTAATTGGAACAGAGACCAAGCCAGAACTCACACTGTAAATGGATGTAGATTGGACAGAATTTGGAATGGAACAGAAAACCTGAGTGGAAAGAATAACCAGAATACAAGACAGCAATGAGACAAGGAGAACAAGATAAGGAATAATGAACAGGGCTTCAGAAATCAGGGACAGGAATATAGGTATCACAAGCAGGCCGTACCCAACAGGCACTGGATCAAATAATGTCCCGTTGGTACGGGGAACTAGAACTACTATTCAGAGCAAGGAACTCAAGGGTGTACCCAACATGCACTGGAATAAGTAATGCCCTGCTGGAACATGGGATAAACACAGGAATTCAGAACAAGAACAGAATGAAAATTCAGAACAAGGACATAAAGGGAAATGTGCCAGCTCTGCAAATACGTGGTCAGAATCCCAACAGGGAAAAAAGAAATCAGGATGTCAGGCTAGAAAAGAAAGGCAGAAAAAAAGGTGAGAATGAGAAACAAAGAAAACACAAAAAGCGCAATGCTGCTCAGGGCAACCACAGGAAAGCAGGACAGTGCAAAAAACAGTAGCCGGAATAAGGAACTCCTCTCAAGGTTTCAAGGATTGGGCAGTGCAGGCAACTGGAGAAGAAAGCAGGTGCTCCCAGGAACTGCAGTTGAATCACAAGTTCTGAATGCTGAAGGTAGGCCTCAATCTCTCCTTCCAGCTCACAGCCACACAGGGCGATTGGAATTTAGCTGCAGCAAATTGCATGTGAGAGCAGTCAAAGTCCCTCCTCTAGCTCTCTCCCTAAAGAAGTGCACAGAGGTTCCAGGAGGCAACTAGTGGGCAGAACGAAAATCCAGAGTGGAATGTGGATCGGATCTAGTTTTGTAATATGGAGCACATGCACATACTGGAAGAAGTAAAACAGAATTCCAAGTATAATATGATTCACCAAAAGTCTGCTCTATGGCTTTCATGGTAAGGTGAACCATACAAGTACCATAATACATTAGTGGTTGATAATTAAACCCTGTAATGGAAACTGGAGTGGATTTGATTTCGAACAGGGTTTGAACAGTGAAGTTCAGCACAGGTTCCAAACTAGTATTCATGACAGAAGCAGGCTCTCAAAAGGTCCTCAAGTAGTGCTACCCAATGGCAGGATCGAAGGATCCTGACAGACACTATTAAGACTATATGATCTGGTCTCTCAACATCAGATTCATGCTGAAACTGCAACAACGGCAAAGGTGTCCCAATGCACCTGCTGATTGACTGCCAACTTGTTAATCTACTGTAGAGAGATATCAATGCATATGTATTACAGAGATGTATAACATCCATTGAGAAATTAAACCATTAATGGTTCTAGGAGTACAGCCAATCAACTTCCCACACAAGTTGAGCCTTTCTGACTTCACGCTGCTTGACCTATTCCTTATACGAGACAATCCTCTCCCACTGAAAGTCAGTCAGTAAAGTATTGACATACACATGGGTGGGCATGACTTTGCTTTATTCGAAATGCAGGTAATATCTCTCAGAGATGTTTGGGCCCCATCTCCAGCAAGAGATCAATTTGAATAAATCAAACCTTTACTCGAAGAAAATTAAACAGGGACCATCTGATGAAATGTATAGGGGACAACAAATAGTGGAGAATTAAAGCATCTGCATGATAAGATGGGGTGATTTAATCAGTGCTAACAAGTGTATCTGCTACGGGTTGGTCCACTTTCACATCTCATGTACTTACTCTGAAGAATGAATGGCAGCTGCTGTTGAGACTGTGGAGAACGTTATTGCTGTGTCAGTGTTCATACACAATAAAGACACCTATTCAAAAATATGATGGACGGAGTGCTGAAACTTTTCAAACACTCACCACAGTCACAGATCTGGATTAAATCCATTGTTTTTTGCTCATCATGCCACCTCAGTTTGGACCCAGCCATATGCAAATCAGTCTTGACCCTGCTCCCCATGGGGACAGTCCAGCCCAAACTGTCAGGCCAAGTCCTCCTTGGACCAGAAACAAGCATCCTGGGACCAGTTTCAGGGTATCACCCCTCATCAGCCAGGCTAACATTAATCCAGTGGCACAGAGAGCAAGGGACCCACGTCTGGGCATATTCTGGCCATTTAGGGCTACTATAGCAACACAAAATGATGGTGGACGGAGTGCTGAAACTTTATGGGCCCAGTCCAGCCCGAACTGCCTGGCCAGGTTCTCCCTGGACCAGAAACAAGCATCTTGAGACCGGTTTGGGGGTATCACCCCTCATCAGCCAGGCTAGCTTGAATCCAGTTGCACAGCGAACAAGGAACCTATGTATGGGCATACCCTGGCCTCTTAGGGTGACTATAACAAAACGAAATGATGATGGACAGAGTGCTGAACATTTTCAAACACTCACTCCCAGCCATTAGCCTTCTGCCAGGCCTAAACCTTCCTTTTTAATACTTATAAGTCACTCCTAATGTAGGCCTTAACAGCTCCTAGTAGCAGGTGTATGGTACTTAAAAAGGACTTATGTTTTACAAGTCCTGAAAGTGAAAAACATTTGCAGTTGTTGTTCACTCTGGTCTCCCATAGACTAAAACTGGGGTACCTTATTACATTAATTAGTGCTAATTTTGGATTTAATAATAATAAATAATAATTCCTATTTGTAAAGTGCGAACATAGCACCCATTATGAGTTTCAAGGCGCTGAGGGCCGTTGGAGAGATTAAGTGATCTATTGCCCAGAGTCACATTATGCTGAGCTGAGCTGCCACCGGGGATCGAACCGTGAGCCCCGTGCTCTGGAGTCAGCAAATGCGCCACACCTCTCACTCTTTAGAACAGATTGTGATATGCTGTTTGGACACAACTGAAATGTAATTTAAAATCCTATTTAATAGTAAAGTCACATTGTGAGTCACAATATACAATGTCCTTCTTTCTGTGACCTACCTGACATGTATAGAGGAGGAGGCACTGTGCAAAGGGCTGTATTACACTAGGTGGCTTGGTGGCACAACATGTGTTTGTGTCCAGTGTCTGTGGCCCTGGAGCATTTTTGTATTACTGAAGGTACTACAATCTCTAGGGGGATTGTCCTTCTTTACATGGTTCTATGTATGTATGTAGGTGGCATTTGTATAGTTCGCACCAAGCCAAAAGGCAGCAGAGCAATGTAGAGGGTCAAATGAGGCAACACTTTTCCTCCGCAAACATGCTGTATTGCACACATGGGTATGGAGGTAAAGGAGCTGTCAAAGGGAGCACTAATTGTGCACAGTCAGTACACCAGCAAGGTCTCTCCCTAAAAGGGAAAAGATAGGTCTCTTGGACACCCAGACATCCACGTGCATGCTGGTATACTCACTCACTGCATCCACTTGGAGCGGGATCATGGCCCCCCTTTCCCCTTTCAAGTGCAGAAGGTGTTGCCACCCACACAGTTAAAAGTGGATGGACAACGTCAAACAGGTGGTGCGTCTTTCACACATCAGTTGTTCCCTAGGCAGGCATGGGTTTGCACCTGCCCTAAATCAGAGCATTAGTTGTGATAAAGTGCACTGTTCCACTCGGTGCCCTACGCATAGAGTTTAGCATTTGCGCTGCACAGAAGTACATTGCATTAATCAATAATATGGCCCCAGTAGTGTAAGGCTTAGCTGACTGAAGACTGAGTTGAGGATGTTACAGGAAATGAGGCTTCAAGGAGCTGCATGGATATTGTAGGCCATATGGCCGAAAGAGACCCACAAAATGCAGTACTAGTCAGGAATTTGAGGAATACAGAGATCATTCCAAGTCTGCAAGTGTGGTGAGTGGTCTATTGCCCCTGACCCTTTCCACACCAGGCCTCACTTTGTGGAAGTCAATGACATCGAACGGCACTCAGAACGGTTCCCCATTGACTACACATCCTGGTTGTTTGTTAATCTGCTACCAAGAATTTCAAACTAGTTCAAGAATGTCAATTTATCATCCTTGATGGATGCAGACTCAGTTTATTATGGGTGGAAAAGGTTTGGACTATTTTTACTTTATTCTCAATTAATTTGGCTCAAGCCAAATTTAGGTATCTGACCAATCAGGTCCACTAGAAAACTGGAGTGGAAATTGGCTGTATTGTAGCCAACATGATTTGTTGTAGCGTTCTGTCTATAGCCCCAGTCCTATTGATTGAGTTCAGTATTATTGGTTGATATTGGTTACCATAGACGACAAGGAAGGATGGCCAAACCTGTGTTATAGGACAGAATTGATACTTTGAAAAAACAAAAGACAAGAGGCCTTTGGCAAAACAGGAACAGTTGGTTTAATTAAACACTACGGCTGGGAGAACAGTTACAGAAACGGGGTCTGAGGACTGTCTCAAAGTACAATCGATCTGAGCGGTGTTTTATACATTTTCCTGGGCATCATAAAACAATTTGAGTATTCCTTTTTAGGTAAAGAAAATGGGCCGCTGTTTTGGAGTCATGAATAAGGTCCCTGATAACAAATACAGGTGGGAATTGTCCTTGCATGTACACGATGGGGGCATGTGGGTAACATGTCCAGATGTCCGGCATGAGGTGCGCGTGGTTGCTGCATGGACTTGTGTGTGCTGTATTCTGATGGACTGAGTGTTCCTAACTTCATGTGTCATCGCCAATCATTTCTTATGGATTCCTCTGCTTTTCTTTGGGGGGGTGTTTCTACAACACTTCATTTGCGCAATTTTAGTGATGCACCAGAAGGTGACCCCACTCGGGTATCAATTTTGAAAAAGTAGGTTATTTTTCATGGGATGCATTAATTTTATGGGCTGTTAGGCCTCCTCCGTCTCTGTGACTGACTAGGTGTTACGGAGGTAAAGCATTTTTTATGGGGTGATCTGGTAAGCATGTGGGTGATTTCAATTATTAACTAGCACTCTGTGGGCATTGCTAGACCTCCAATAGCCTATCCCTCCTTGTGTGTGAATGGGGATGCCATTGGTACATGCAGTGTCTTTCAACGTACATGTGCACGGGGCGATGTACAAAGAGGAGGTGTGTTGCAACTGAACGTTGTTTGGCGGTCGCAACATCCCCTGAGGTCATGTGTATACCCCTCTAGCCCGGCATGTGGCATGCAACACGACCTTCTGTGGTGAAGTTAGGTGTCTTAGCAATCTGTCGGACTTTGTGGGTGTGCTGTGGAGGTGATGGGGTCTTCACTAACCCAAGCGCATGGGAAACCTGGCTCCCGACACTGGAGGACAGCTTCGTTTTGGAACTAAATGGGGGCCTCCATTTGGTTAGAGGCTGCTAGCTTTCTAGGGGTGCTGTTGGGACCACATGCCATAAAGGAATTTTGGTCCTGGGCTGGGTGCCCAAGAATGGGGAATTCACACCTGTCCCAATTAACTTGTGGGTGCGTGGACCTGGGTTCTTGCTTTTCAATACTGGTCAGGGAGCCTCCCTGCATCCCTCATCAGACTGCCCTATCCTGGGGTGTGGCAGGCCAACCCCGCCCTGGGGGATCAGCAGCAGAGTGGGGCCTAGGCTCCTGCAGGCACCCTGAATGGTGGACTCTAGTGAGGATACCCGATTGACAAGACATGTACAGCAGCCCTCAGCTTCCCGAATGCAAGCAAAGGCTTGAATATCTAATTTTGTCTCATTTGTCCTTCTTTTGAGTATTGGTTCAGTGAATTTTGAGGTGTGCGTGAAACGGATGCTTCGCATTGGAGGTTTCAACTTACTGCACATTTGGGTTCTGCGTTTGTGTGAAGGCATTACTTCCCCAAACAGTTACCCTTCCCTGCCATGGTTGTGGCCACGATCCCTGTTGGGCTGGGTTCCCTGTCTGCGGTCGCTGTTGTCACATGTTTGTCCAAATACCCTACCCTTGTTGCTTTGGTGAGGCAATGGGCTGACTTTCCTGTGGCTGAGTGTAAGGTGCATTTAGGTTTCTCTGGGCTTAGTTTTGTGGATAGGGATTTTGCGGGGACTGGCCCAGGCTCATCGACTTCTGTTTGTGATATGCCTTAAGCCAGCATTTGTCGGCCATGTGGCTCATTCTGTGTGGCAATAGTAACATTCCCACAAGGTCTGGCTGCTGCCAACCTCCCTGGTTTCTAGTCTTATAGCTAGGTTGAAACCCTCTGGGGTGTTGCAGTGGAGCACCCTTCAGAGCTGGTGCCACTTGCGCGCTCGCAGCCAACGTGGTCCCCTCGAGGATGTACTTTTTTCAATTTATGTTTGACCAACTTAGCGGTATCTCTCTGGACTTGCTGCTGTTTTTCCCTGTCGTTTTCTTGTTTCTTTTTGTGATAGTATAATATGTGAACTTGTATCTCCCGCCATGGGTTTGGTGTCTAGTCCCGCTGTGCTGTCCAATCCGCTTTGTATTTCGGTGGGAAATAT
The DNA here is from genome assembly GCA_963921515.1 of Calotriton arnoldi. NCBI lineage: Eukaryota > Metazoa > Chordata > Amphibia > Caudata > Salamandridae > Calotriton > Calotriton arnoldi. The sequence continues at coordinate 641,176 of CAWUFW010010078.1, read as the reverse complement.
CTTTTTGAGGACATTGTAAAAGAATGTGACCTGGGGTCCGTATTGGTCCATGGCTGTCCTGTCTCTTGTCCCCATTGTTCCCTCATTCTATCCCGAAAATGGGCTATAATCTCCCCAGGTTTCATAGATTCTGCCAATGACCCTCCTACATATGGGCAGTCAGGGAACATTACCCTCAGGGCTGTCCATTTGGTGCCTGTACGAATTGAATGTGGCCCCGTCATGCTCAGTGTTTGTCATAGTGACGGCTGGGATGCGAGCTCAGGTGAACACCATGTTAGTCTGCTCTCCAAAAAGACTACTTAGCAGACCTTTGACATCACCTATTGCTAAGTTTATTCCCATGGGGCTCTTCTAAAAATATGAGCTCCATTTCCCCTCCCTATCCAACAATGATGGCAATTTGGTCCTTATCCCTTGTTTAGCCATCTGATCCCATGGCACATAGATCGTTTCTGCAGTAGCAGGTACATTTTGGCTTTAGGTAGCTCCACTGATTTCTCCCTAACACAGCGTTCTCATCTTTATAGGCAATCCTGCAGGTAGTGGAAGTTCCAGTTGGGATCTCCTCCTCTATGCCGGATGCAGTCTTCCGCAATGGCCATGTCCTCTGGTTCGAAGGATCCCTCTTCCGGCCAGGTTTACCATACTGGTCTCTTCCTTCGGTCCAGCGGGCTAGCAGGTGACAAAATGGGCACGCAAAAAACTCACCTTCCTCTCAGACCACTATGTCTCTTGGGGTCAGTTTGTCTGTCCTACGCGTTTGAGATGAGCAGCAGATGTCTTCGTCACTGCCCCCCTCGTGCACACATAAAGGTACCATCTTGGTTCTCCTGCATCTAAGTTGAGTTTTCACCAGGCTACCTTGGTCTCTTATTTCCTAGTCAGCCCTTCTTCTTTGTTGATGATCTGGTGAGGCTTGGATCCCAGCCAAAAGGCTCTCCTCTAGCTCTGCTTAAGCGGTGATCTGTACTTAGCCCTCTCCTCAGGTGGAGGGCACACTGCTTTACTTTCTCGTTGTGCTTCCAGGGTGCTCTCTCTCTCTCTCTCTCTCTTTCTCTCTCTCTCTCTCTCTCTCTCTCTCTTTAGTTCCCGGCTTTCTCTTTAAATTCCACCTAAGTTGTCTCCTTTGTTCTGAGCTATGCGCTGTTCTTTTTGGTTGGAACTTGCCCTCAAACTTGCTTTCTGTTGTTTCTTCAGCTACCTGAGCAAACCTTGTGGCTCCCCTCTCATCATCGGATCCCAGAGAACTGGGATCCCTTTCCTCACCCCGCTAGTTGTGTTACTTTCCAGAACCACTATGAATCTCCCTGTCACTAGAGTGGGTTCACCTGAACCAGTGGTAGTGTATGCTTTCTGTGCAGCTGTGGTTCGATGGGCTGAATGCGATGGAGGGGGGCTCAAACTTCGGGAGGCTGTATCGCTGGACTGGGTTGGTGCTGGGATTGCCTGGGCCTGCTTGCCTGTCAGACTGTCATGCCTGGACCTAGCAGTTTGTTGTTCGGTAGTGGACACCCCCGCTCCTTCAACTGGTGAATTGGTATAACCTACTGCGGCGATAGCAGGCATTGGGGAGAGTACCTCCATTCCTTCATATGGTGGGGGATGTGTGGACACCTTGCTTGCTGACTGTGGGATAAGATTATTGGTCTGGGCCTTCTCGAAGATGGCCCATAGCTCTAATAGTACTTCTATCCTGTCCTTCTTTTGCCCTACATATTTGGTCTGTATGTGTGTCCTCATTTGTTCGATTATGTTAGAGTCAAAGGTTCCCTCCTTTGGCCAGGGAAACGTGTATGCGTTAGTGTGTGCTTGCCATTAGTGGAAAAATTTGATACGTTTTTTAGTCTGTGTGGGGAACCTGATTTGCATGTATTTTAGTGGTGACTCCATGATAAGTTGGGCAGTTTTTAGGGGACAGATACAACTCTTGCTTTTCTGGTTTTAGGGAACCTTCAGTTCTACTCTGGTCATGGGGAAATATATACACAGGGATTGCTAGTTCTAAATACTTTACTATGAGTATATATTAGAAATGAGGGCATCTAGTTGGCAGAGTTATGCACCTTGTCCAAGTAGGGACACTTCCTTCTAGTCAGGGTAAGGGGATTACCCATCTAAAATAATCCTTGCTCACCCCCTTGGTAGCGTGGCACAAGCAGTCAGGCATATTTTCAAAGGCAATGTTTAAAGCATTTGCACAGCAATACACTGAAAATGCTACAAAAGGACATCACACAAGTTTTAGAAAAATAGCTAATATTTATCTGTGTAAAACAAGACCAAAATGACAGAAATCAAAAATACAGTAATCAAAATATGAATATTGCAAACATAGACTTAAAATACAGTTTCTTGACGTCGATAGCTCTGTCTGGGGCTATCACTGCGCTGTGAATAAACAAATCCAACAGTTCAGGCTGACCGCAGTGTCGCGGGCCAGCTAGGGTATAGAGAAGACCTGCAAACAGTACCTTGGAAATGCAGGGTGTCATGGACCTTGAAGTCACATGTGTTGCAGATCGAACTCCCTGAGGTTGAAGACAGGAGCACCGGCATGGCAGGCGTCTGGGTGGCAGTGCGTAGTGCAGCGGTGCGGCTTGCGGTGCCCTCGGGTTGCTATGCAGGCAGCGACTTGGTGACTGCATTCAGCAGCATCGGTGAGACCAGGGCTGCGGTGCGAAGTGGAATGGTGCTCGTCGTGGCACTGGCAGGTCACGGTTCAAGCAACTGCGTCATCGTTGCTGAAGTGCTATCATCGGTAGACAATCTGCAGTCAATGGTGCCGGTGTCAGTTGGCCAAGGCTGCGGTGTGGGACGGTGCGGTGTGCCTTGTCACTTACGAGCAGTGCCCCCAGACCACGTTGCAGGCAGTGGCATCAAAGTCAGCGTGGAGCAACGGCATCGGGAATACCAGGGCGGCAATGTGAAGCGAGGCGGTGCAGTGCCCTAAGGTCATGGTGCACGCAGCGGCTCAGGGGCGGGCATTGGCGTCGGTGAGACCAGGGTTGCAGTGGGAAGCGGGCAGTGATGTCTACGGTGCCAACAGGTCACAGAGCCGGCAGAGGCGTCGTTGATGGTGTTGAGTTGCTTTTTCTTCGGTTGCACCACAAAGCACACAGTACCCAGTGCTGGTAGCAGATGATCTTGAAGTCTGTGCTGTTCCTGAGACTTCTTGAACAGTGGGCAAGCTCTACCTTAAGCCCTTGGAGAAACTTAGGAAAATAATTTGCAGAAACTCCAGTCCTTTCACTGCCCAAGACAGAAGCAGCCACTAAAGGCCAACAAAACAAAGCAAACAGCAAAGTGGTAGTTCCTCCTAACAGCTTCTCCAGTTCTTCTTCTTGGCAGGTTCCTTAGTCCAAAAGAGTTCTGAAGTTCTGGATTCATGGCCCTGATATTTATACTACTTTTCCCTTTTAAAGTTTAGGGCAGAAAGTCTCTGAGTTCATTGAAAACCAGTTCTGCCCTCCCTGGTACAGCTTCACTACAGTAGGTGGGGACAGCATTATGCAGAGCAGACTCATCCTTTTTGGGTGCCAGTGAAAACTCCTACCACCAGTCTAAATGCAGAAAAGGTCTATTCAGCCTGGCTATGAGTCACCCAAGAAAGACAGGACACACCTTGACCCTTTTTGTGACTGCATAGTGTGAATGCACATCCCCAGCTCCTATCACTCCAAATGGCCAATACACAAACAAGCAGTGGCACACAGGATGGTTAAGTAAGGAAATGGCCACTTTTTAAAAGTGGCATTTCCAAACACACAGTTTAGAAACCACCTTACTAAAAGATGTGTTTCTAAATTCTGAGTTCCGAGAGCCTAAACTCAATTTCTCTATCTTGTCCCAATGGAATGTTACACTTGTAAGATGTTACAAGCCAGCTCCCTTGTTCACCTACGGGACAGACAGCCTTTCAATAGTCAAAAACGAAATGCGCAGTTTTTCACTATCAGGACATGTAAAACACACTACTACGTGCTCTACCTTTCACATACACTGCACTCTGCCCATGGGACTACCTTGGGCCTACCTTAGGGGTGACTTACACAGCGGCGGCTGCTCCATTAAAGTGGAGGAGTGACGCCCCCTGCCACCACCAGCAAATAAAATGATAATAAAATGGGTTTTAAACCTGTTTTATTATCGTTTTATATAATCCCCTGGACCCACCCTCAGGAGTCTGACAAGTCTTCGGGGCAGGTCCAGGGGATGACACTGCTGGTGAGGGAGTGGTGGGCACTCCCTTCACAGTGCATGAGGGTTTGGCCGGTCGTCTCAGTCCGGCCTAACCCCCATAAGCAGTAAAGCTCTCTCCAGCCTCAGCTGCGTTGCTGGGGCTGGAGATAGCAGGCACAGGCTCCCAGTCTGCCTGGGAGAGCAAGTCGCCTGTGCATTGCTTTCGTGCAGCTCCAGGATTGGCTGCATTGCAGACTGGGAGCCTGTGCCCAGATGTAGGAAGAGCGCGAGGCGGGGGGAGCCGGCAGCAGCGTTAAGGTACGTTTTTGTTTTTATTTATTTATTTATTTATTTTATGTCCCCTAAACCCCTTCCTCATCTCTCTCCTCTGGCCCAGCCCGCCCGCCACTTTGGCTGGGGACGTGCCGCTACTGGACTTACATGTAAGAAAAGGGAAGGTTAGGACCTGGCAAGTGGGTGCGCGCAGACACTGCAGGGGCAGGTCTGAGGCACCTTTGAAAGGCTACTTGTGTGGGTGGCACAACCAGTGCTGCAGACCCACTAGTAGGATTTGATTTACAGGCCCTGGGCACACACGGTGCACTGTACGAGGGACTTGTTAGTAAATAAAATATATCAATCATGGAAAACCAACCATTACACAATTTACAGTAGGAGCACTTGCACTTTAGCACTGAATAACAATGAAAAAGTGCACAGAAACACTAAACCAGCAAAAACGAAGTCCAGCATACCATCAAAAACAGGAGGCCAGAAGGCTAAAAGACAGTGGAAACACGCCAGAAGATGCCGGGTCTAACAGTATATGAAAATGAAGGGTCACAACCTAGAAGAAAGTGCATTTGTTAAATCAAATGTCATGACATTTGGCATCAAAACAGCAAACTTTACTTTGGTATTAAATAACCATTGTGAGAAATGGTAACACCTTTATATAGCACATTGAGTCATTGACAAAACTCAATACTCAAGACAAAATACAGTTGCATAAATTTACTTGTACCACAACATCAAAGATACATCAGCTTTTAACTATAATAATGAAAAAGCTGACCGAGAATAAATCATGATTTTTCCTAAAATATCTTAGCCTGCTCCTAGTGCTTGCTATCCTGTGACCAGGGGAAGCTCTTCGCAGCACACTGTACTAAGTGAGCTTGTTAGTCTGCCTATATCGGCTCCGGGACAAAGATAATAACAATTTATGCAGAGAAAAAGGAATAACTCGACAACCACAGGCCCTGCCTAGCCAAACATAAGCTAAACCTAATCTCTCAGATCGAAATCTTTTTACCTAATGTCTAAATCACACTCTATATCACACCCAGGGGTCAGGCGTACCATCTGTGTGACTCCCAGTTGTCCAAGCGATCAACACAGATACCAAAAGTGTTAAGAAACCTGTAGCACTGAGAAAACCCTTTTAGACTAAAAAATAAGAATGAGGTGCCGGCCCTATATCACATCCAGGGCCCATGTGTACCATCTATGTTACACCCAGCGGTCCAAACAGTTAGGCCTCAACCCTGTATCACACTTAGGGAGCAAGCATACCATCTCTGGTTCACCCAGCGGTCTAAGCGAACAACACCTCTCACTTCTTTCAGATACCAATAGTGTTAAGAAACGGATAGCACTGGGAAAACCCTTTTAGATTAAAAAATCAGATTGAGGTGCCGACCCTATATAAAACCTAGGGCCCATGTGTACCATCTGTGTTACGCCCAGTGGTCCAAGCAACAACCAACATTCACCTTTCCTAGCGTGCTGACTATCGAAAAAAGGTGACCTCCGCTGGAACGCCTCTGAGGCCGCCTTGTGACTACTCATTTGGACACATAAAATAGGTAACATGCCATATTTCTGTCAGTGGCAAGGCGCTCAGGTAAACTTTTTGCGCTTCTCCTAGTGTGCCGTATGCCAACAGCTGGGACTAAGACTCTGATGTAGTCTCTTACTCTCTGACGGCTGCTTCAAGACAGACCTCCACCCCACGGATTCAGCAAAACTTCCAATCAATTAGGGCATCTGCTCACCTTCCTTGTTGTGCAAATGAGAATTCTATGGCCACAGTTGGGTTCAACGTACTGATCAGCTCCTGGCTGATTTACCAAAATGTTGCTCGAATAAGAATTTACCTTGAAAAAAAAAAGACGAGAGGTGGTTGGCAAAACAGGAACAGTTGGCGTAATTAAACAGTACGGCCAGGAGAACCGTTACAGAAAAGGGGTCTCAGAAGTGTCTCAATGTACAATCGATCTGAGCGGTGATTTATACATTTTCCTGGGCATCATAATACAATTTCAGCATTCCTTTTAAGGTAAAGAATGTGGGCCATTGTTTTGGAGTTGTATCTAAGGTCCTTGATAACAGATGCAGGTGGGTCTCGACCTTGCATGGACACAACGAGGACCAGTGGGTAACGTGTCCAGATGTCCGGCATGATCAGTGCATGATCACTGTGTGTACTGTGTGTCCTGTGTTCTGATTGGCTCAGTGTTGCTTACTTTATGTGGCATTTGACTTTATCGTGTTTTAGGCACATGCGCACACCTCCGGATAGGTGTGCTCTATTGGGGCCAATGTCCTTGTGGTGTTGTTGTGCCTAACTGTGGCATTGATCTGAGTTTCCTGTTTGCACGTTTGCCTGCCGCCTACGTGCAACCCCACCTGCAACCTGCCAATCAGTAACCTCAAGTCTAGGTCTCAGAGTCTGCCTGATCACATATTTCTGAGTAGGGGTTGATGGAGCATTCATGACAGGCGAATCTGATAATAGTGATGCATTTTCTTTTATATATATGAATGTATCATTGTGCACATCGACATCGACTTTTTAAATATTAACACAGGCTAACCATGTATTGGCAGTGTAGCACCTTATTGTATAAAAGTGTTTTAACCTCACATCCGAGAGGCTGCTTTACTTTCATACCTGTAAATAAATTACATATTTTTCGCATACTGACTGTACTGTGAGTTTCCTGAGTGTCCTTTTTGTGTTCTACAGTTTCTCACATAAATACAACCAGTCCAGCCATGATTATGACTATCGCAACATGCAAACTATGTTTAAAAAGTAAAAGATATGGGAGTCACTGTCGACTAAGCCACCCCTAAACACAAAGAAGGTGATCTCAGGCAATTTAGTAAAGACATGGGCTTGTATTGCACAAGGTACTCATCCCCACAACGGACGCTGGTACATCTTAAAATCAGTTTCCTTTCCTATAGGCATATGCTACATTATGCTTCTTGTCTACAACACTCCTCATTTTCATTATTATTTGTATTTAGAATCTACCTGGCTTTGTAATACCCAAGGAGTTCCTCTCTCTTTCATGAACAATGTAAATCTAGGTTGCCCTGTACAAGCGTGGAATTTCATTTATTTTATTTTAACATTATGATAGATACATATGTAGACCAATGTGTGGGAGCAGTGAGTACTTTACAAAGCACAAAGAGTGGGTGTCTGTGTGAGCAGGCTATAGAAACAGGGATGTTTCCTTCACAGGAAGTTGTGGAGAAGACAATAGTGCAGGTAGAAGATGCAGTTGACAATTTACACAAGTGGCCGAGAGAGACACGTAGTGGAGATACAGACTCGAATAAGGAGCGGCAGGTATGAGGAGGTGCTGCAAGAATAGAAGGCTTTGGGAGGATGGGGGCCAGCCTTAGAAGATAAGGCTGTTTGTACTAGAAGTTTGGGGCATAGCAGGTGAAGTGCTTCAGATTTTGTGTTTGTCCTTTAGCTCTGCAGTTGCATCAGGTTTGTTGTGCCTATGGTGTGACTGTTGCCAGAGAAAGATAGTTGTTGTTCAAAGTATTTTGGTTTACCCATATAGACAGCTTTCTGAAGGATCTGAACTTCATACTTAATGGGAGAGGGACTACAACAATAAACAACTGTTCCCAAACAAATTGGTCAAAAACACCAATATTGAACTTATTGACTGAATAACTTCATATGTGATATACCATAGTTGCATATCAAACAGAGGGAGCAAGTAAAGATTCTGGAATGTGGAGGTGATGTAGTTGAGCTCATATCTGTCAGTGATGAGGTGAGCAACTGCAAGGAGGACAGCATCCAAGGGATGCGGGTGGAGTTTGAGAGGTCATGAGCAGTGGTTTGCATCCATCACTATGCGGCCAAATGAGATGTTGCCAAAGGTGTGATGTGGAAGGAAGTATTTGATTCTTATCAGCTGGATGTAGAAGCCCGAGTACTTGGCATTGGTGCAGCAAAATAGAATGAAACCATTCGATTTCAAATTGTTAAGCCAATCTCTGTTTTCTGAACTGGAGCTTGCCACCAGTTAGGGGGATAGACTTAGGTTTGATCAGACTGAATTTGAGGAAGACCGCTCCCCGACTGCAAAGTTGGTGGCAACACTTTAAAGTGACGATGCCAGTCATTCGTGAAGTGATGACAGGCGATGTTTCATTTGATTCATAGGAAGCGTTTTCAATGGCTTTACATTTTCCTTACTACTATAGATCCTCTACGGTACTAGTACAGGTTCTAGTGTGGTCTGGGTTTTGAACATTCCTCTTCACCATCTAAACCTTTTTGAACTACTGCTCTTTTCGTGAAATATTTTGTGTGAACCTAATGAGGTTTTATTGACCCTTTCTAAAAAAGCAGGCTGTAACTTCAAGAAAATCAGCAAGCATCAATCTCTCATGGCCAATATCAAGGGTTCATCAACTTTGGAAGCTTCCGTACATTGTTAAAGAAGCAATAAACATCAGTCCAAACTTTGCAATATCAACGGTACATCAACTCTAAAAAACCACCATATGTTGTAAAAAGTCAGTAAGTATCAGTTATGACTGACCAATAATAAAGGATACATCACCTTTGGAAGCTTGTGTACATTGGCTTTTGCAGACAAAGCTGCAGCACTTCTCAGTAGCCAGGCATTGTGAGTCGCCATTGCAGGAGGAGGATTCTGTGACTTTGGGAAAGCAATCAAACACCATCATGAAATTCGATATGCGGCAGAACCCTGTGTAATCTGTACCAGAAGAAGTAAACAGTCATAAATTTATCAAGATAACACAGCAATAAAATAATAACACATATAGTACTTAAGTGCGCAATTTTGAAACAGCTATTTCCGAGGCCTCCCAAAACATTTCCAACCAACAAATCCATCAAACAACCAATTAGTCATTTATTTCCCAGCAAACAGACTCCGTACCAGACATCTTTCCCAAACCACAATTAGGGGATATATGGGTGCTACAGCTCTACTACACTGAACATAAAACATAGGAATACAAAGTCTCAAATTAACCCTAAGTAGAATGATGAACAAATGGAATGTTTTAAATCTCCTGAGTTGAAATTAGATCCTAAAGTTTGATGAGTTCTGCTGCACATATGCAGCCATGGCCAGCTCCTCTAGTAGTGTCTGCTTAAATACATTCTGCTGCACCACTTGCCCCTGGCACAGACATAGGTCCCAGTCTACAGAAATCATTGTGGGACATTTGGATTAATTGACAGAGAGAGAACCCTGAACTATCAATATGAATGAGGCATGATTTCTGCAAAACCTACTGAGGGGGCATTTTGCACTAGAACAGATTGGTACGTCTTCCCCAGTGCCAATATGCCCTCAGGTCTAATTTCAGATGCTGCACAAAAATTGCATTGAGATGTGACCAGAGCATAGTGCATTGGGTCCTAAACTGCCATCTCTGGAAGAAGAGACACTAGGAAGCTGTGGTGGTATTCTCAGTCAAGGAGTACCCAGAGCCAGACATGGTGCTTACTCCTCTGTAAAGAGAGAAATATGAAGAAACTTTACCATGAACCAGATTAGAAGCTTTAGGAGAGTAATACAAAAGGGATACAAAAGCAATAAATTAAGGCCCAAAACCATGCCAAGCTAAGGATTTAAACATAAACTCCAAACTGATCCTATCAAAGGCCTTCTCAGCATCTATTGTTAGGGCCGCAAGCGAGGATTTAAACAAATGGGCTTTGCTGAGAACATTGAACAGTAAACAAGCATTATCAGAGATAAATCTACCATTAATAAATCCTGAGTGCTCTTTTCCAATGAGGCACGGGAGACAGGACTCTAAACGAAGAGCAAGCAATTTAGCAAAGATCTTATAATGTACATTTATCAATGAGATGGGTCTATAATTTTTACAATCCTGGGGATCTTTACCTTCTTTATGAATTAAACATGCAATAGCGTCCTGAAATGTACCAGATGTGGAAGAAGAATCAACAAGTCAGGTAAGCAGGTGAAATAAGTAAGGAAGAAGAATATTTGAGAAATGAAGAAAAAACTCCACTGAAAAATCATCAAGTCCTGGGGTCCTCCCCCTTTGGACTTCTGCAATGCACAGGAAATTTCCTCAGCTGTAAGATCCATCTCTAAGGTTTGAAAATCTAGATCTGGAGGAATGGTATGGGAGACTTGACTCAAATAGTTTACAATAGTGGAGGACTGAGACAGGAGTATACAAGGATTTATAAAATGTAACAAAGTCTTCTAAAATATCATTATGATTAGTAATAGATCTACCTTGAGTATCGATCACTAAGTCAATAACTCGCCGTTATTTCCTAACCTTTAAATTGTTTGCTAAAAGCTTGCCCGCTTCGTTTTTCCCTCCATAGTAACGTGCATTCTGTCGAAGAAAAATACAATTGGTAGAAATAGAGTTAAATTTTAATTTTGCCTGAATTAAACTATAAAAGATCTGAGGACAATTTAGAGGAAAAACACTTTTGTTCCAAAGATGCTAAAGTAGAGCTGTGTGTTCCTCAGCACAACTTCTCTTAGTACTAGACACATAACGCAAGATAAAATCCCTTGCAGATGCTTTAAATGTATCCCATAGCAAGGGAGGAGAAACATTCAGAGGCGAAAGAAACAGAAGAACAAGAGAACTGATCATCTCATAAGAGAGAGTTGTTAAACCTCCACCTATGAGAAGAGAGATGGGGGGAGCCAAATCCAAGTCGGTAATAATCATAGCATGGTCAGAGAGGACAATTGGGGAAATATATGATCGTAGGGGAGCATGAAGATTAAGAAATTCCTTTCATCTTGCTGCAGTTACATTTGAGACATCTTGAGACAGGAAGACTGTTTGACCTAACCAAGTAACTTGACGATTTGCTTTGCTTCAGCCGCAGAAAGGTCTGCCAGTAAGTCAGTAAATTTAAAAAAAAGGATAATGACACCTCTGGGATTAGCAGAAGACGCAGACAAAGAAGAACGAGGCCCAAGCCTATTATCCCTCTGGATGTAAATTGAGGTTGAAGAAGGCATGTCTAACAATTTCGGGAGGGAGGAGGTAAAAAAGGAGATAGGATCATCCCCCTCCGAAGCCTCAGGTAAGCCATAAATATGGAGGTTAGTCCGCCGATTCCTATTTTCCAAATCTTCTGTGTGCTGTTGGAGTCTAGGCAACTCCTATTCCAAAGAATGAATTATGTTATTTTCATCACACAGATCCAAAATCTGTTGTTCCATTGTAGATACCTGATTCTCCATTGATGACCACTTGTCATCCAGATGTTGTATTCTATTGTTAGTCTTGTCTACAAAAGGACGTAATGCACGAATTTCCTCCAGCAACATCTCTGAAGAAATATGGGACACTGACTTTTCAGGTGAAGGGGGATCCTGCTTCAAACTCTTAGATGCAAAAGAGAGCAACAAAGTTTTGCTTCCCGCAGACCGAAGAGAGGCACATCGGAGAGTGGCAGAATTCACCATTTCCAAAAATAGTATATACCTCTAAACTGACCTATTTAATTTGACAAACGACCTATCAAGGTTCAAGTTACCAAAAAAACCCCTTCACAACATACATTTATTTTAAAACCCCACAATTAAGTAGATTTGCAAACAAAATAATAAACAGTGTATCTTTTTTAGAAAAAATTCCTTTTTATTTAAATTTGAAAAATATATTCGTATTTATCTCTGAGATTCACACAATTACATATATATATAACACATCCAATAATTTTGATTTTTCTAATATTTCATCATAATACTTTTACAAACATGAATTTATCACATTAGACATCCCATATAAAAAACAAACAATGTAAAGTTGTGGTCGTAGTTTGCGCAAACTACGACCACAGCTTACTTTCAGATTAGAGAATTGGGAGAATTTTATCTCCTATAATTGGTGTTTTTGGAAAATAATTACATAATTTTGTTTACAAACACCTTATAATCCACCACAGGGTCAAAAGATTAGTCTTTTCCGTCTTTTATAGTATGTTGTTGTAGTTGGTTTGTATGAATGAGAGTGTGTGATAGAATGACAGTGGTTTTGAATGAATTATGCAAGTGAGATTTTTACATTGTTTGTTTTTTATATGGGATGTCTAATGTGATAAATTCATGTTTGTAAAAGTATTATGATGAAATATTAGAAAAATCAAAATTATTGGATGTGTTATATATATATGTAATTGTGTGAATCTCAGAGATAAATACGAATATATTTTTCAAATTTAAATAAATAGGAATTTTTCTAAAAAAGATACACTGTTTATTATTTTGTTTGCAAATCTACTTAATTGTGGGGCTTTAAAATAAATGTATGTTGTGAAGGGGGTTTTTTGGTAACTTGAACCTTGATAGGTCGTTTGTCAAATTAAATAGGTCAGTTTAGAGGTATATACTATTTTTGGTTTTTCCTTCCTCCCTCCTCTTGGACCTAAAAGTAACTTAGGGAGGGCCTTTCTTCCCCCATTTTTAGAATTCACCATTTCACCAGAGGAAAGTGAATGGCTTCTGATAGTGCTTTTGAAACAGGACCAGCACACAAACCAGCAGGGGAATGCGTCTTAGGGGTAAAAACAAACTGTGGTTTCCGTAGCTTTCCCATAAACAATCCATGCAACTTGTGAGAGGTTGATGACGTCTCGGGTGTTATCAGACCAAGCCAGGACAAGTGAAGAGCCACACAAAACTCCCAAAAAGCTTCAATTCTACATAGGTGTCAGGAATCAAAACCAAAAACGTGCGTAAAAGCGGCAGCATATCCAGTCTATATCTTACGTTAAGAAACTTCTTCAGCTTGTTTTGGTATTTTGATTAGGATGTTTGTAGGCTATGTTAGGAGCTCCTTATCATTTCTCAGTTTTACTGAGTAATAATAATGTCCTCAAACTCCTAGACCTTTATACCGCGCTTAGTTCCTGGTTAGACTGGTTGTGTTCACTTGTATGTAGTTCCTGATAATGCCCTCCATCAAGTTGTATCCACTGGTGCTGTTACTACAATTTGCACAGCAGGAGAATTCACCTCTCTGCATCATTTCCAGCTGAGTATGTCAGGTACATTATTTAAACTAGCTCTCTGGGATTTCAGTGCAGAGAAAGCAAAGTTGAAGAAGAAATAAAGTAATGTCAAAGAGACTTCTACAGTTTCTAAAAAGTAGAGCACGCCTCCATTCTCCTTATCCTTATGTGAATGCAGCACTTAAAATGGACAGCCGCTGCTGAGGCAGCATCTGTGACGCCGAAAGAAGGCATAAATGAGCGCCGTACCTCATTTCAAACGGCATCGCATCAGGCCAGTTCTCGCCTCCTTCCGCTCTGGCAGAACTTGCCGTCGTAATGGCGTGAAGAGATGCCAAAAAGCTGCGGTCAACCTGTAGCATGGCAGACCTCCCTCACTAGGCTGCCATCTCAGGTGGCGTTGAAGCCATGCCCCTCCTACCAACCGCCCTTACTTAGAAAACTCTGTTATCCTAGGCCTCGTCTACCTGTTCTTTCATCATTACCCTTCGATCTACTGCACCCTAGACTCTGGAGTGGGATGGACAGCTGTGTCTTTCTGAAGATCTTTAGGAGCTCGTCACCATAATCACTCGCAGCTTTTCCCTCCACTGGTGGTTCTGTGCAGTTCAAACGATATACTGCACTCACCGCAGTGCCCTACATATGAATTCCCAAAACACAGAGCACACTAAACTTTCTTGCGTGTGTCTATCACCACAAGAGAAAATATGAAAACGTGACCACAGTTGAAGTGCTTCGTGGGATCAGCACTGCCGCCTCATTCTGTGTCTTCCACAAGCTGATCGCATAAACAGTCTTACCATTGACTCACTACACCAACCTTACCCACTCCATCCTAAAACACTGCTCCACTTTTAAGACTATGCCTTTGAATGACTTTCCCAAACCTAGGTTAAAAAATCTGTTTCTAGCTCTAGCTTGACAGCCTCCTGTAATTACATGAAATGTACACAGAAAATATTAATATTTCAAACACCTACAGAGGCTTTTGTGCTAGCCCCCTTCTGCCATTGCTCAGTTGGAGTCTCATTCACTTGTTGGATCAGCCCACAGAGCAGCATACAAAGAGAGGACACGGAGTTACCCCTTCAGCCATTGGGTCAGTTGGAGTGTCATTCACTTGTTGGATCAGCCCACAGAGCAATGGCGTAGTGTGGGTTGCCAGCACCCGGGGCAAGGCAAGTATCCTTCCACTTTCCCTTTATTATTTTGCACCCCTATTAAAATTTTGCACCCCTAAGAATGTTCCTCAGAATTTTGCACCCAGGGTAACTGCCCCTGTGGCCCTGCCAATGCTATGTCACTGCCACAGAGCACCATACAAAGAAAGGACAATGAGTCACCCCCTTCAGCCATTGGCTCAGTTTGAGTGTCATTTACTTGTTGGATCAGCCCAAAGAGCAGCATACTAAGAGAGGACAATGAGTCACCCCCTTCAGCCATTGGCTCAGTTGTCTCTGTCACTCGCAATATGATCCATCCACTGCACAGTCATTGGTTGTTTGGAGTGTCAGGCGGTCAGGGTGGAAGCATTTTGCCCATTTACATTTAACTCTGTGTCAAGAAGACAGAGCACAAGAGGCAACAGAAACCAAACCATAAAGCTTAACAAGCAAACAGAGGCTGTGTGCCAACACTGTTTATAACTGCTTTCTTGCCACCTGTAAAAAAGCGCGTTTACTGCTTCTGGTAAAAATTGTTTTAGAGCTTGTTAGCTTAGGCCATTCAACCAGATTTTTTCTGGGTGTCTTTGACACAAACCCTCTCGCCCTGAGGTGTTCAGCCCAGAGTTTTGGATGGGGCCTGTAAGCACAAACCTCATCCTTGCACAAAGAGACATTTCAAGGCATGGGCAAAGTGGGCAATTGCCCAGGGCCCCCACCTTCCAAAGGGCCCTGGGAAAGTGAACTTTCTATCTAGCTCTCATCCGTCTATTTCTCCATCTCAACCTTTTAGGTATTATTCAATATTTATGGCATCATGGGGCTTGAATTAGCAGAAAATCAGCTACAACATAAAGAGCTGTGCTGAACAGGGGCCCCTAAAGTATGTTTTGCCCAGGGCCCCCAAAATCCTTAAGATGACACTGTTTGCACAGAGGTGTGCATTCCGGCTCAAGACATACGACCTCGTCACAAGATGCTTTTATTCAAACCCAGAATGTCATGGGAATCAGGCTGAATATCATGAGGGCAAAGCAGGAAAACAAGGTAAGTAGTATGCTATCACGTGTCACGCATCCGCAACACTGCTCGCCCCCAAGTCTCAACCTGCATTCTGGTCAACAATGTAAACAGCACTGACTCTGGGGTCTGATCAGAGCTATGGTCCTCCAGCTGCTGCAACTATCTACTATTAATGACAACTCTGTCTTGGGTTTCCAACATAAAAATGCATTTCAAAATGTGACACGCAGGCATTTGGTGCTGGAAAAGGAAAACATGTGGCCTTTAATCAGACGCTTTCCCCTTAATAAATCATGTAAAACATACACAATTAATTCATAGTTTGACTTTAATGTGGCTAGTTTCGATTTTGTCCTCACTAAAGAATGTAGTTTTAACTTACAAAAATGTTTAACATGCACAGTAGTAGCAGATAGTATATTGAATTAACATTTTAAAGTATAGAAACACAGGAAACAACTTGTGATTTAGCTTGCTCTGAGAGCTCCAGCTTGACCTTTAAGATAACAGAGGAATGTTTCTTCTTGTGTGAAAGAAAGACGCCTAGTATAATTTACTACGTTAATCAACAAAACAATTGCCAATACTGATAATCTTTCAATCAATCATTCACCTTAAAGATCACACATTATTCCTATGCTTGTTTCTGAAATCAAATTCACCTTTGCGATCGTCACTTGCAGACAGACCGAGACAGATTGGTGCTGCGTAGCCGCTGATGGAAATCTTGACAGCAAAATAGGTGAATTTGATTTCAGAAATGAGCATAGGAATAATGATGGCTATAGAGG
Source organism: Calotriton arnoldi (assembly GCA_963921515.1). NCBI lineage: Eukaryota > Metazoa > Chordata > Amphibia > Caudata > Salamandridae > Calotriton > Calotriton arnoldi. Next base: position 624,689 of record CAWUFW010010078.1, on the reverse strand, counting down.
GGCTTCATGGCTGATAGTTCGGCAAAGGAGAAGTCACACAGAAAGTGGAGTAACTACCTTTGGAGAAAAAAAGAGCTCTTTTGTTCTGAGTCCTGAGGAGAACCCCTAAAGACACCTGGACGGGTTTGAAACGCGTCAACAGTTTTTCCTTAGCCAAACAAGTGTTTTGTGCAAAGTATACCACTGTATCAGGTGTAATTAAACCATATAGTCTCATAATTAATATATGAAAAAATCTCTTTTGAGCTCAGTAGGGTCACTGTTTGGCGGTATGCCCTTGTAGGAAGAAAAAAAACGTCAAACATTTTTTGTGGATGGTACTCTACAAGGTTGACAATTATAATTTTTGTATTGTTTAATCTTAATCTTTATCTGTACAGACCCAAATAGAAAAACAAAGAATATATTGTTTTTTTGATGATATTGTATTGTTTATTGTAATTGCGATTTGTTCAGTGTTGCATGTTTTATAAGTGAGTTTGTCTCTGTGTATTGTAAGGTCATTGATTACGATTAAATGTGTATAAATTGATGAATATTGATGAAAATAATGTTTTACAAAATAATTTGAAAATTGAAAAAAATGGTCTGAATAAATTTAAAGGATCATAGTAATTAGAGTGTGGGATCTTTAAAATGAATGATTGATTGAAAGATTTTCAGTATTGGCAATTGTTTTGTTGATTAACGTAGTATATATGGCCTAGCCTTACTGATTACGGGCCAAACCCTTGATAGGTTTTAGTATTATTTACAGCATGTAACCTGCCTTATCGTATTTAGTTGCTGGTAAAATGTTTCATTTAAACGAAGCCTTATTTATTTCTTTGCTTAGAGAGAATAGAAAATCACACACATTTTAAAATAGAATTACCATATTATGTTTTAATAATTCCTACTTACATAGTAAGTTATTTTGCAGCTGTTATATGTTTAGTTAAAATAAAATTTCTCTTTAACAAGAAGGTTAGGAGAGGAAATCATTTTAAAGAAGATTCAAAATGTGCTGTGGGAAGGATTTCGCTTGCCTGATGGATCACGTGTGGAGACAGCAGAGAGGTGGAGATGTCCCTCTGGAGAATGCTGCATTCCAATTGGATGAAGAACGAAGATCATGCCACCTGTTTTGCAACATTTCCTATCTGATTTATAAATGTGTTCCTAGTTTAGGAGTTTCAGTTGCAGATTTGGACTTAGACTAAGAGACGGAGACCCGCACAGGAGGAGAGGGCAGAGGCAGAGCAGAACAGATTCAGACGAAGCTGAACAGGGGGAGGCAGATTCAGGTGGGAGAAGGGCAGATTAGATATAGTCTATGTGTTTCCATTCTGACTTTTATTAAAACCCCCAAGCTTTATGCTTTGACTAACTGGCTTTGCCAAGGCTTATTTGCTCTATGCTTTATTTCTCTTTATGGGAGATTCTGTAATTATTAATTATTGATTTAGCTTCATGCAAATCTCACTCTTGCTTTATTTTTGAAGTCGTCCATGGGTTCTGACTGTCATCATTTGTGCCCATTTCTTAGAATTGGGATTCTTTCCTTTATGGAACATGCTGTGTGCCCATTATAATATGCTTTGTACTAACTTTATTTTTTTATTTTCAATTCTGTTACCTTATTGATATCTGACTAATGAATTGAAGAGTCAGAGAATCTTATACTTTAATTAGAGAATAAAACCCTTTAAACTACTCAGGACTCTCATTAGTGACTAAAATATTTATTTGCATTTGATTACTTGCCTGTGCTTATGACAGAGCTCTTTTGGTCAAAATACGGAGGCAAAGATTAATCACCTTTAGAATAGATATTGGTGTGGAAAAAGGGTAATGGTAATTAAAAGTAATTGTGCCACATTTACTAGATTATCAAAAGAGAGATTACCGCAAGATTTCTGCGCTATCAGGACTCAAGCTTTTATGCGGGAAAAGCAGGAAAACAAGCTCAGTGGTATGCTATCACATGTCTCGCATGCGCAACACTGCTTACCCCCAAGCATCTACCTGCTCAGCTATTTTCCCAGGCTCTGTGCATTCTAGTCAACAATGTAAACAGCACTGACTCAGGGGTCTGGTAGATGTCAGAGCTATGGTCCTCCAGCTGCTGCTCTCGTGCAGCCCACCGGAAGTGCCCCACTAAGCGCTTCAGGATTCCTGGAGGCTCCTTGCCTACTGACTGAATTAAACCATCTCCCAGCTGGCACCGACGTTGGAAAGAGGAGGGCCATGTGCTTACTGCTTGGTTGTTCATGGGTCAAACCAAGTAACTTGTGCTTTTGTGCTTTCATTATGTGTAACCCATGAGCACCATATTATATGTTTGTACTATTCCTGATCCTTTTTATGTTCTGTATTAGGTTATTCTAATAACACAAAGTTGTTTTCAAGAAAGTTTTGTCTGTGGGTACCTTTATTTGCACTTTTGTATGTGGTTAAACCGAATTCTTTCATGAAAAAATAATTCTTCCCTGAATTACTGTAGCTACTATATCACTTCCTAGAAGTGGCATTTCCAAGCTAGTAATGACAAAACCGCCTTTACCACAGAAAATGGTTGGTCATTGTGAATCCAGTGATAGGAAACATTATGAGGCTGCTCCACTGCAATCCGCTATTGCAGCCTGAAGTAATTTCAACCCTTCCCCCATGTTAGCCTATGAGAAGAGCAAACCTCATAGGTAGTAAAAACACACATGGGTATTCTTCAGTACCTGGGCAGGGAACACACATGTGTATCTGCCCTGCCTTTCACCTAACACTTGCTTCACTCCTCAGGACTTACCCTAGGGGTGCTCTAGCGGTAGCCAAAGGTCCCCTCAGGATTGGCCAATGGTTTTGAAAGGCCAGCCTTAGCATAAGTGCAATTGCACACACACAGACCTGCAATGGCTGACTGGACACATGTTTAAAAAAAACATAGATGCAAGTGCGCACACACAGGCCTGCAATGGTTGACCTGATCTATGTTTAAGCACAGCATGTCAGCACCCCTTCCTAACATATGTAGGAAGGGCGTGCACACTTTCACACTTCATTTACAGTGGGAAAGTGCCCAGAGCCTTAGGCCACATGCAGGTGGATCAAATTTGGAGAAACACCCAGCAAAATCTATGTGGATCACCAATGAAGAATTGAAGAATGTAAGCAAACAAGCTCCTCCATCATTGTACATGCAGAATCATTGATCTCCATCTGAATAGTGCCCAACGTAGTACCATAACTGAACAGAAAGTCATGAGTCATGCACTGCCCCACAAATAAATAAACCTGTGATTGGGCAACAATTTGCCAGGCTAGCAGACTTTTTCAAAATGAGGACCTTTGCGAGCTTTCAAATTACTTTTGACAATCCACTGAGTGAATTATTCATGTTTCAAGGGTAAGCTGACAATCTGGAAGTGCAAAGTATCTAGGTAGTGGGTAAAATAAAATGTTTATGTTAGTTTAGATCACACCAAATATGAGCAGGATCTGTGGCAAAACATTGCAAACGATTTTCAATGTTCTAGAAATACCTGGCCTAATGAACTCAACTTAAGGCTTGTGATTCATTTTCAATGCACTTTGTGATGTTGAATATACTCCTGGGGTGGGCAGGTCTATTACAAATTGAGACAAAAATGCACTAGACTTGTAAGGATATTTGTTGACAATAACCTATGCGTTGATTAACTGATACCTGTTTGCAAAGAAACCACAATTTCACAGCCATTAACAGACCTTGTACTGCTTCTAAACATTTATTTCCACATTTATTGGAGCACTTCTCGGTTGATGGACAGTCACTGTCACTTTGGCACTGGGGGTCATCTAACACTCCACTGCAGGTAATATATCTATGAGGGCAGGCACCAGGTTTCTGTGGAAGAAAAGCAGAATTGAAAAGTTATTATTTTTGTTTGTAAGACTCTATTCATTTTGCAACTCATTGGGGCATATTTATCAAATATTGACACAACGCAATGCAATACGCTACCTTGCTACGCTGGTTGAAAGGTGAGTGCATTAAAGCAACATATTTAACTTTATATGGTGCATCCCTACTCTCTGCCTGTGATGGCACACAAACCTATGCCTAGTGCCAACATAGGCACCCTTGCACCATGGTGTAAGGGTGCCTGCATTTTAGGCAGAATTCTTTTTGTGCTAGAAGGGGCACATTCCTGCACAAAAACAATCCTCTGAGGCTTTTTCCTCTTTCTATATATGCAGCAGAATGCAACACACATAGGGGCATATTCTCAAGAACGTGTGATAACCACCGCAAGTTTAGCTTAACGCAACTTTGCACATCGCAGTCTATCGTGGGAAAACAACGCCGTGTTAACGTAGTATTCCCAACCTGGCGGCACCATGCGATAGCCCCACGATAACGCGTCAAATGACCGCGTTAAAATCAACGCGACGTCGCAAAAATGCGAAACGCGAACAAAGTTGCGATGATGCCAACCGCGTACAAAAATCAGCGATAACCAGCGACAGGCCTGCAATTCCCACGCGTCATGCGAGAAAATGCACCATAAAAGCCGAACAAGAAAAACACACCAAAAACAAAATAAACTGCGTAGCAACATGGATGCACCCGGAACGAGTGCCCAGGTCAACGCGAACCCCACAAGCCACACAGACCACCAGCAAGGAACCTCGGGGTCCGGGAAGGCCAAGGAGAAGAGGAAGAGGAAGACTGGGTACAGTCCGCATGACAACCGGATCGTCGTCACGGTGGTGACAGAGCACTAACAGCAACTGTCCGTCACCTCCACCGTGTCATTGGGAACACAGACGGAAAAATGGCATTCCATCGTGAATGCAGCCGGAGTGTCGAGGAGGCCAAGATGTGCTGGCACGATGTGAAAAGCCAAACCAAGCAGAAACCCGCTGCCAACAGGAAGGCCGAATGGAGGTGGGAGTCCTGCGCCACAGGAGGAGCTGGAGCAAATGGTGGCCACAGTCATCAGTGTGGAGACGGTGCAAGGAGTCGGGAGTCCGGACACTGCTCGACATGACCTGACACAACATCAACAGGGTGAGTAATGAACAGGGACTGTGGGGACAGGGGGGGACGGGCACAATGGCACACATGCACAACGACGTGTAGCACACCGCACACCCACAATGACCCTGGGTCATGTCCCTGATCCCTGTGGCACACTGCAGCACACAAACAAACATCAAGTAGGCCCCCATCCACCATGCGCCCAAAGGGCTCCCACCCCACACATCACCAGTTCCACAACACACACATGCACCCGTGCGAAACACAGCAAAGATGCGTATGTGAGAGCCACACTGACAATGAAAGTGACACCACATGACGAGCAGCATGGCTGGAGTACAATCACCATGACATTGTGCACGCCACGAGACTGAGGTGGCTGAGTGTGGACCACATCCGGAAAGGAGCAGGTCACACTCTGACACATCCACCTGCACAAACAACCACTGACGTCAACAATACATCTGCAGACAAACAATGCACAAGAGTACAAAAACTGTCCAAGAGCACAAATGACCCAAGTCGCCAACATCACAGCACCTGAAAAGCACAAAAGCCAAAGGCACACCACCTCCAAGGGATAAGAGGCAGCAAACTCACAGCTGCAGGTGCGACTCTCACACAATGCAGCACACACACGTAGCAATGACAGCACATCCACATGGACGACAATGTGGTACACAGTGCAACACTTACACTGCAGAACAGAGGACACAACTGGGTCCGCCTGTGCGTAGAAAATGGCCAATCACATCGGACATAGCAGGAAACTGTGAGATGCAAATGTACGTGTACAACCTCACCTACCACATGTAGTCCAAATGTCCACTGTCCCGCATCAAATAGTCCGCCCCTCCCAAACAGTCACAATGTACATCGGCATGCAGTCTGTATGTAAACCTGAACAATGTGGCAACATACATGCCAACACAATGTCAACAAGCATCACCCATTCACATTGCAGAGGGACACACAACACCTCCAGCAGGGCAGACCAGACAACTCTACAGTGATGCTGAAGAGGACCTCCACACTTCCGACACCGACGCCCTACAACAGTCCATGGACATCTTAGGCAATCGACCACCAGGAGATGGGCAGCACCGCTGCATCGAGGATACCCCACCCCCTGCACAGACAACACAGCTGAACGCACCCACCACCCCGGCTGGCTCCCAGCAGCCCACCGAAGCACACATCGCATTCCAAGGCCAGGTGTCAGACTGCCAGAAGGGGGTGGCCGAACATGTGCGGGTGGGGTACTACCTCATGGAAGCCGAACTAGATCACATACGTGGGTGTCTAAGTCCCATCAGGGACCACCTACACTCCCCAACGGAGACCCACACTGCGACAGAGACACATGCCTTTGCACATTTCCAGTACTGAACCACACCCAGAGCCACAGGATAATCATCCACACCCCCATGCTGGACTGGCGTACGCCGGCCCAGGTCACTCCTCTTACGTATTGAGTGGGGGACGACAAAGCTACATGTGCAATGTCTCACCCACTGCCTGCGGTGACAGGGCTACGTCCTCTGTACACAGCACAATGTAATGTTGTAGGGCCCGGGGCCCTAATGCATACATCATGAGCACACAGACACACTCAGATAGTTCTTTGAAATGGCTACGGGCACGCGCGCTCGTCACCTTTATTGGCATGGTCACATGTACAGTGACGCATGTGCTGGATGTGTGTGGGGTGAGTGTAAGCCAGCCGTCATGGAGTCGTTGATGCTGGCAACAACTTGAACTGTGATCACAGTAAAGCGGAAACAGAAAACACCAGCATAACAGAAACAACTGTGAAGCATCATGGTGGTAGCCGGAGAAAGTACAGTGTGCACCCAACATGCAAACAGAATGGTCCATGATTTGTGGTGCATTGAGTCAGTGGCACCTGAAGAGCTGAGCAGGGTATCAAGCTGATGATGTCACCCACAACAGGTGTGAGCAACTCTGATAGTCCGGCAAAAAGACACTTCCGACTCTGGCACCTGTTGTTTGGAGTTGGTCCTGGCGGTGGTGGCATGTGCATCCTGCGGTGATGCGACGTCCGGGCAGGTCAGGATTCGATTTGATGTGTGAGCCCAGGAGGACCGCAGTTGAGGCCGGAGGCAGCGGACAGCGCAGGGCCACAGACACATGGCCTTGATGACCTCCAGTCCATCGACCAAGAGGCCATCCAATATGCTATCAAACAGGGGCCATGACTTGAGCTGCACAGAGTTAGTGGCCCCGGATGCACTGCGGCCGGCACAGGCACACCGCCACGGGATGGTGACTTGTGGTGCAGTGAGATAGGGCCACGCGAGGTGAGCGGGTCCTCGTCGATGTCGAAGGTGAATGTAGCGGAGGTTTGCGGGGGACAGTGGAAGGTGTCCTCCAGGGCATGATGCAGAGGGCAGAAGCCGGTCGAAAGCGGCAAATGGAGGAGTGGAATGCTACAGCCTCGTTTTTGCCACAAAGTCAGTATCACCGACATGATGATGAAGACAACCCATAGACTCAGTCACCACCAAAGTTCAACCAGAAAGTGCCCATGGATGTCGGGGAACAGACTTAGTGGCACCGGAGCTGAAAGGGGATGCAGTCTGCGATGAGGCCAGTACAATGATATCAGGTCTGCCATAAATGAATCATGACTGAATTCCCAATGTGTGACCTACTCGACCGCAGTGTAGGCCGAAGGCGTAGTCATCAAGGGCCCACAGACACGTGTGGTTGGGATGCCATGCACATACTTTGTGTCACCACATCGAAGGGAGTATAGTGAGTTAAACTCAGCATTGATATGTGTACTCGGCCATTGTGTAATCAAGACTCAGTTCCTTATGTGTGACCTAATTGACCGCAGTGTAGGCCGGAGGCAGCGGTCAGCAGGGGCCCACAGCCTCGTGTCGTTGGCCCGCGATGCACAGAGTTAGTGACACCAGAGGAGTTGTCTGCAGTGTTCAATCAACTCCGTAACGATGATCCTTTTCTCCTCCGGACTGAACCGCGTATTCCTCTTACTCGTCTCCTTGCGTACATTGATATGAACTCCGCCATGCAGAAATCAAGACTCAGTTCCACATGTGTGACCCACTCGACCGCAGTGTAGGCCGAAGGCAGTAGTCAGCAAGGGACCACACACAGGTGTAGTTCAAATGCTATGCACAGAGTTGGTAGGATCAATAAAGGGTTCTGGCCCTTAATCAGTAAGGCTGGACCAATCTAATCGATTCAACAAAAACAATGCCAGTACTGATCATTATTCACCTGTATCATTCATGACAATCACACGTGACACTCATAGTGATTGGGAACACATAAGTTAGTGAATGACTTTTTTATTTTCATTCCGAGTTATTTTTAGAGTAATTTTGAGTTTATGTTATTATTTTCATAAACATTACAAAAGTTTTGTTGACACACAAACCACAATACATTTATAAAACAATACTATTTACAATCATGATCAGTGCATAACAATTCATACCTAATTTCGAACTGAAAAGAGCTCAAAATCCCTAAGAATTCTAAAGAACAAGAAAGGAGAAAAAAGAGAGATAGCACCCAAGGGAGAGATTTGAAAGGATACAACACAGTTAAAAGTTAAGAAGTAACACAAACCCAGGGAGGGTTATGGCCAAACAGTTCAGTATTCAGGTCATTCGTACATTACTTCCTTTATACTTTTTTGGAAGGGGAACCTGATACTCAATAGCTAATGCAAGTACTTGTTTGGGCTCATACAGATGGTCTACGCGTTTCAAACCCGTGATAATTTCAGGGTTTTCCTCAGGACCTAGAAGATTGAGCTTCTGAATTCATTTGAACGGGCACTTCATATGCCATGCCTCGCTAGTACCAATTAAACCGTCAAAAATCAAGCGTGCCACGAGTGGCTAGCGGGGAATGTCGGGTTATCGACTGGGGCTTCAAGGGTCATGCTCAGCGAAAGGCTTAGTCAGTTCCATAAATCGGGCGGGAGACCGGGCTTTCTCAGTGTTAGCTTTCAGAAGTTTTTGACAAACGTACTCGTGGAATGAATCTGGAGTATCAACAAATTAGTTCGCGTCCGACCTCCGCTCTGTTTGAAAAGCTGGCGTCTGGTTGATCAAAAACATCTGAAAGCTAACACTGAGAAAGCCCGGTCTCCCGCCCGATTTATGGAACTGACTAAGCCTTTCACTTGAGCATGACCCTTGAAGCCCCAGTTTTCTCCTTTCTTGTTCTTTAGAATTCTTAGGGATTTTGAGCTCCTTTTAGTTCGAAATTAGGTATGAATTGTTATGCACTGATCATGATTGTAAATAGTATTGTTTTATAAATGTATTGTGGTTTGTGTGTCAACAAAACTTTTGTAATGTTTATGAAAATAATAACATAAACTCAAAATTACTCTAAAAATAACTCGGAATAAAAATAAAAAAGTAATTCACTAACTTATGTGTTCCCAATCACTATGAGTGTCACATGCACAGAGTTGGTGGCACCACATCGAAGGGAGTACAGTGATATAAACTCAGCCATAAGGTGTGTACTCTGCCATTGCATAATCAAGACTCAGTTCCAAATGTGTGACCTACTTGACCGTAGTGTAGGCCGGAGGCAGCGGTGGAGTACGTCAACGAAAAAGGAGTAAAGCGGGCCTGTGTCGCGGAGGCCGTGATGGTCTGAGGAGGCTGCCAAGGTCATGGGCTTCGGGCTTGGAGCTTGCGCCGGCACGTGGTGGGCCCTCTTCGACACACGCCGGTGTCGGCAGGTGAGCAATGAGGCCTGGCTGCGCAGGGGCGGGCATGACGGGTTCGGGGACCAGCGGCCCGGGGTGCAGCAGGCGCACAGGATCGCAGGCCACACCGCTCACGGCGACAGCGTTGGCCTCATGGCGGGGTGGGAGGCGCCGCCCTGGCAGACACGTTGGGCATTCCAGAAGAGAACCACGCCCAGAGCTACGTGCTTTTTATTCACACCCCTACGCTGGCCTGGCGTCCTCTGGGCCAGCCCACTCCACACACGCTTACAGGGGGGACGTCACAGGCTACATTTCTGCGATCTTCCCCACTGGCTGGGGTGACATGGTTGCGTCTACTGTCCACTACATTCCAAACACCAGCAGTGCATGTAGACATGGATATGTCTGTGGTCTGCATACTGCAGTCTGTCCAGCACATCTCCGCCACACTTGGCATTGTGTACATTCTCATTCATGGGTCACTTGCCTCCTACGCACATGCCTGGTTCCCACCTCTCCCCACATTCCGCTATTGTGTGGCTGAGGTGCCATGCCGTTGATGGCTCATGTACATGGCTAACCAAGGTTGCCACAGTAAGTTGTGCTGTCGTGTCTGGTGGGTGGGCATGTTGTTTGGCATGTTGTATGTGATTTTGTGACGTGTGCAGTGCCAGAGGTGTGAGTTGCATGATTGTGGAGTTGAGGTGTGTGGTGTGTTCATTTGGTACTTGCCAAGGAGCAGTGCATTCCCATAGGTGCCATCCTGGAAGCGCTGGTTGATGTTGGACTGTCGGAAGATGAGGGGATCATGCACAGTGCCTGGGTAGTTGGCTACGACATTGGTGAAGAGTCCCCTGTGATCCACTATTGCCTACACGTTGATGGAATGCGTGTGCTTTCTGTTGCGGTAATTGTGTGCAGTGTCGGCAGGGGGCACAAGTAGGACATGTGTGCACGGGCACGGATGGGCTGCCGATAGAGTTTTATTCGACTTATGTCGATATATTGGCTCCTAGGCTGCTGGCGGTCTTCCGGGAAGCCTGGGGCCTGGGACGGTTGCCTGCTTCCGCTCGTGAGGCCATTATTGTCCCTATATTAAAACCGGGAAAAGACCCTCTGATACGATCGGCTTATCGCCCGTTGTCCATGTTAACTACTGATTACAAAATACTTAGTAAGATCCTGGCGACTCGGCTCCTTCCATATATGGTACAGCTGGTTCATAGCGATCAGGCGGGATTTATTCCGAAACGTACCACGGCAACTAATGTAAGGCGCCTCCTACGCATAATGGGGGAGGGCAATAGTATGGCTCCCACGGCGACAGTCCTCTCAGTAGATATTGAAAAGGCTTTTGATAGCCTAGAATGGCCATATCTGTCTGTGGTACTGAGGGCGCTGGGCCTAGGGGAATCCTTTGTGAGATGGACGGAAATCTTATATCAATCAGCGACAGCTCGCGTACGAACGGGAGTAACAATTTCTCTCTCTTGTTCAGTGGGCCGGGGAACGAGGCAGGGGTGCCCGCTCTCTCCATTGTTATTCGCTTTGGCCATCGAACCATTAGCTGCCCATGCCAGGTTGGGGACATATTACCCTGGGCTAGATCTCCGTAGGGACGTGCAATACATCTCCCTGTATGCTGATGATTTATTAATCTTCCTTGCAAACACGGAAGAGGCTTTAGTGGGAGCGAAGCGATTGCTCCATGATTTTGGCAGGGTATCGGGGCTGGGGGTGAACTGGCAGAAGACATGCTTGTTCCCGGTTCTGCCATCCGAGGCAGACCTTGACCGGGTTGCAGATGTTCGCTGGGAACCTAGATGTTTACCTTATCTTGGCACTAATATATATCATGCCCTGGAAGATTTGCTGGAGGGTAATGTAGGTAAGGCCATACGAGGCCTTAAGAGCAGTTTTGCCTTCTGGAGCACTTTGCCACTATCGGTGGCGGGCCGGGTGGCACTTTTGAAAATGGTGGCGCTTCCCCGCCTCCTGTATTATTTTCGGACGCTGCCGATTTGGATTCCAGGCTCCGTATTTAAGCAACTCCGCTCTATGGCTGGGGGATTTTTATGGGGAACTGGCAGACGGAGGGTTGCGCTAACAACAATGATGCGCCCGAGAGTCGATGGGGGGATGGCAGTGCCTGACTTCGAGTTATATTATTTAGCGGCCCAGTTGCAGTGGCTCACCCAAGCGGTGGCTCGGGAGTTCCGGGGCCCGGATGGCCCTGAAGGAAGATGGGTCCAACGACATGTTTTGTCCTTTATTGTACTACAGCAGCGGCTGAACCTTGGGCAGCTCACTGGCGAAGAGCGTACGTTGAGGCTTTGCTGGAACCAGAGCCAGCGCAGGGCTGGGGTGGCCCGCCCTTATGCTCCAGAAATCCCACTGGGGATGTGTACGGCCCTCCCCCATGGCGGAGACTGGACAGCATTGGCTGAATGGGAGGTTTTGGGGGTGCAGATGGTGGGCGACCTCTATGAAGATGGAACGTTATTGCCGTTCCAGACCTTGCAAGATAGGTACGGCCTCCCTCAGGGAGATTACCTATTGCACTCAGCCCTTGTATCAGCAATACAACGTTATTGGAAAGAGGGTCTATTGGAGCCACAGACATCAGCGGCTTGTCAATATGTGGCGATGGCCGCAGGCACTTTTAAGGCGATCACGTGCCTCTATAGGCGCATGCTGACTGAGAGGCTGGAACCTCTCCGAGAACTACGAGGGAAATGGGAGGTAGACTTAGGTAAAGAGATCCCTGAGAAGACTTGGGCCCAACTAGTCAGGTGGAACTGGAAAAGTACTAGGAACGCCAGGTTTCAATTGGTTAATTTTTTCATTTTGCATAGGGCATATTTAACACCTGCCAGAATTAATCGGTACTTTGAAACGGACGCAGCCCGGTGCCCACGCTGTAGTTTGGAGGGGGCGAACTTTCAACATATGATGTGGAGGTGCCCGCAGCTGGGAACGTATTGGGAGGAAGTGGTTGCCCAACTTCGGGGGGCTACTGCCCGTAATATCGAACCCGACCAGAGCACTTGCCTATTCCACTGGTTTCCGCACACCTCTAAAACGAAAGTGACGAGCAAGTTAATGGATTTAGGCCTGGTACTAGCTAAGAGAGAGATTACAGCGCAGTGGAAGTCAGCGAGAGGGCCCACTTTTGGGAGATGGAGGACGGAGTTCCTCAAGTGAGCGTAGAGCGACAGCACACTCAGGTTTGAACAGGCTGCGCGCACAGATAATGAAAAAACATTGGAGGTAGCGAGGGCATGGGAAGCGCTGGTAGCTGCATTGCAGATATCTGAGGCAGACTCAGAGGGTGGCTCGATCTCGGGGGCATCAAGGGGTTCACCAAACCGCGCAGTAGTGATAGAGTGACGAGATACTTACTCTGCGCGATACTAGCTAGACTCAGTTGGGGGCGGGTTCACCTGTATTGGGTTGCTGGTATTCAGGACACTATAATGGACAGGGTAGATGTTAGTACAATAATGAGCTGCGAACGGGAAAGGCACACCGGTGGTTTGGGTGGGGTGGGGAGGGGGGGCTAGGTGGGCCTTCATTTATCATTTAAGTTAGTCAGTTATTGTATTGTAAAGGATTGCTTCTAATAATTATTTGGAACTGGCGTGGCATTAAAACAAGAGATCAAATGATGTATGAGGTTAAGGACAAAAGCAGATAATTTTGATAGAGTGTTAGTTGCATGATGTTTTATTGAAAATCAATAAAATTAGTTTAAAAAAAAAAAAGTAGGACATGTGTGCAGTCGATTGCCCCCAACACGTGCGGCAATCCAGCTATGGCGTTTAGTCCTCGCTTGGTCTCCAGCTGTTCCTGCGCATTGTGGGGGATGTATAGGTACTGGGGTACCTGGCTGATGATGGCATCCAGGACAGGTGTGAGGAACTTGGATGGGGCTGGCTGTGAGACTCCTCCGACTCTGGAGGTTGTTGGTTAGGAGGTACCAGAGGCCAATAGGTGCAGCACAGCCAGCAGCTTTGTCTGCGGAGGGATATTGGTTGTCCGCTGTGTTGGTACCGTCAGCCTGTGGGCAATGATGTTCAGGATGCGGAGGATGGTTGTCTGGTGTTAGGTCTGTGAGGCTGGTGCGTTTCCTGAAGGTCCGCTGTCTTTGTCTGTGCTGCCTCTGTGGTGGTCCGGGGGGGGGCGGGGTGGCGATCCTGGGGGTGGTGGCGGTGGGTGTTGGTGCCCTCCCGGGGCTCCGGGATGCATGGTGTGTGGCTCCATGGCATCTGTTGTTCTTCATGTGTGGCTCTGGGCTGGGCTCCCTTTGATGGTGCAGGTTGTCGTCTGACTTTGCACCAGGTCAGAGCAGGTGTTAATTTCCTGCTGCTAACGCGCCTTATCGCCTGTTTTGTGGACTTATCGCCGATGTGGCTGGTAGTTGAGAATGTTAAGGTGTGGTGTTGTCGCGTCTTTTTGCTTGGGAACGCCTACTCTGCATCTCATTAGCGATAGTTGCTGGGGTCATCTGTGGCGATGTTTTTTGCGGATGCTTTCGCAAGTAAATTGGTGGTAGTGGCTGTTAGCACCAGCTTGTGAATGGGGCGATGAAATTATCGCGACTTTGGCTGCGATGAAGTGCCGATAACTCGGCGATAGCTCCTTGAGAATATGCCCCATTGAAAGAAGAAAAACTAGGAGAAATAAGCATGTTTCTCATTGTTACGCCTCCCCATGCGCAGACGTAGCATTTTAAAACATTACGAAGTCTACCACTAATGGTAAATCTGGGAATGTGCCAAAATACATGAGTGGATGCCTGGGGACACCCATGCTCCACCCAATAAATACCTCCCTGGGCAGGAGTAGCATAATGCAGTGACTTGTGCTGTCCTGCGTTGCTCCACATTTACCAAGCAAGTAAGGTACCCAGCCATGAGTGACATGGTAATTGTCATTTAAGGTTTTGCGTCACCCTTGCGCCCCCTTGTGTGACGCAAGGCTTGCGCAAAACCAGGATAAATATGCCCCAATATGTATATATCAATGCACAGAAGGACGTTTTCAACTTTGCATCATGAAATAACATAGGCAGTTTCAATGGAAAGAAAAGCACAATTTTGATTATGCTTTAGTGAATAGTAAAAAAAACGTAAGAGACAGGAAACCATCTGTCAAGGTGACTATACATGTGTGTGGAATTGTAGCTCTTCATACCTAAACTGTAAAATGTAAACAATGACATGCAAACAAAATATAAATACCTGCAAAACGGATTATGTTGTTTATTACTTTAATGCAGAAACCCTAAAATGCATTACAAATGAGGATATAATAACTGTTTGAACCATTGCTGATTTTAGCTTTAACACTTAACCTAAATTTAGAATCTAACCCTAATGCTAATGTTTGGGTAAAACCTACTCCAAACACTAAGCCAATGCTAACCATAGCCATGACCCTAAGTTAATGTATGCTCTAAAGCTACCCTTAGCTCTGCCCCTTCACCTGAACGTGGAACTCACCTAAATCATGAATGTAAGCCTACTCTCATTATTTGCCTCACCTACCTTTGATCCTAAGCCTAATGCCAACACTTCGCTAAGCTTAGCTCTGTGCCCTAACCCTCATTCTACAGAACCTAACCCTGAACATCAGTCTTATGGTAACCATGTTGTTATGAGCCCCAATGTACCCCAATATAGGCCTAGGTAGTTGCACAACCTTTTACCTACATTTGTTCTTCCTTGCTCTACATGACAGCTCTGGCGTTGACCTTTTGCCTAGTTATGTGCTGAATAAATGTTGTGTGGTTTTCTTTGAAAACTAGCCTCATTTATTATGCATGAGGATTCTTAGTACCACACAGCAGGATTACCATCTTCTGTATAATAACTCTGTACAAAAGTTACCGTTATCGTCATCCTTGGACAACAGGCCCACAGTACCATTACACATCTAGGTAGAACCCCTGAGGGCACCTTTCGGGTATATAAGCACTACATCTTCGCTGGGCAAACCAGAGGAGAAGCTTCCATGCTGACACGAGGCACTGTAATCCCTGCACACAGAAACTTCAGCACACAGTGGTCTGACATCACTTGCCGGGTGTCCAACTCGAGACCAAGGGCTGCAGCACACACCGCAGAACAAAAGGTGGTCACTACACATATCCCTACACTATGTAGCAGGCACCATGTGGTGCCTTCCACATGGTGCAGGGATATGTAGGGGGGCACCATAAGTGCCCCCCAAAACCCACAGCTGAGGGCCAGGTTGGAAGGGGGCCTACTAAGGCCCTCATTGTCCCTTTCCGCCAGCCTATTCATGGCTGGTAAACCGCCATGAAAGGGCCGGCAGAGAGGGACATTATAATCCCTACGGCGGTGCCTGGCAGGCACCGCCATCATTGTAGGGATTCAAGTTCCCTCCGATGGTCCGAGGGGCTCGTTGAGCCCATCGGATCCATGGGAGTCGGTCTCTCCAACTGTCACCCATCCGCCCGACATCCTAATTTGGTGGGAGGGAATCCTCATTCTGATGGCGGTGGGACCGCCAACGACAGGCTGTCGGTCCCACCGTCATCGTAATCAGGCCCACAGTTATTAGGGCTGACTTTACTAATATTTTATTTTTACCCAAAGCAACCCTTTTCAGCTAAATTAGGATAATCAAAAAAATGGGAAAAAACATAATTTTCTAACCTGTACCATGTAGTCTACATGTAGCTCTTTGATGGCAGTTCATCTCTCACTGCGCTACATTATCATTGTAACCTATGAAGTGCACAATAACAAAAGGGTCTCTGTGACAAAAGCAGTAACCCACTGAGCTATGCACATAAAATGCTGTTCTGTGATCTGCATGCCACACGTTCTTTGTGGCAGGCATATTAACCCTCTGTGCTACCTTAGATGAGTCAAAGTACCAGAGTTATCTAGACACTTTTGTTGTTCTCTGAAAGCTGCTGGATGTACAAGGAACTCTGCAGTGGGTGCTTTTAAAACTGCTGCACTGCTACAAAACCGGCCCCCAGTAACAAAAGAAACTCCAGTACTGTGTGTGTTGTGACTGAGGTGCACACCAGTGTACACATCTCATCTATGCTCCCTCACAAATTCCAATCTGAAATTCATTTTCTCACTCATTGTACATAAGAAAAACCCAAAGCAACATACATTCCTACATGTTTGCATTTTCATTTGTTTTCACCGAACCCAAACATACAATATTAGAGACCCTGGCAATATATAACAATTCTGTCTTTCATTTCTTAGATGAGTTCAAGACAAGGGCTGAGCACGGACCTTGAAATCCACCAACATAGAGACGATTATTTATGTAAATTAAACTCACTTCAGACACAGCTCCGCTAACAGAGACAGAGGCATGTTTCATTCATACTTTAAATATATACACACTTTACTTATTAACTTTACATATGAATTGTACTTTTCCTTGGCTGCCTACCAGCTGTGACTGCTCCATGCTCCTCCACCATGCCCTGTCCCAAGGCGCAGGACAGCCCCCCCCCCGCAGAGCGCTAGGATGGTCAGAAGAGAACAGGCGCTTGACGTCTTCATGGCGCTGTCCGGAGCTCTCCCTGAAGTCCTCTGCCTCTGATTGCCAGCGCTTTACCGTGTGCTCTGCACAGCACCTAGCAGCAGTGCTTAAACACCTTGCGGTATATGCAAAAGAAACAATTGATGGATGAAATACTGGACAATGCAAACATTCACCCCCAGTCACAAGGATCTGGGTTTAATCCATCATTCTTTTGCTCACCACACCACCCCAGTTTGGACCCAGCCATATGCAAATCAGTCTTGACCCTGTTCCTTGTGGGAACAGTCCAGCCCGAACTGCCAAACCAGGTCCTCCCTGGACCAGAAGCAAGCATCCTGGGACCGGTTTCAGGGCATCCCCCTTCATCAGCCAGGCTAGCTTGAATCCAGTGGTGTAGTGAGCACGGGACCCACGTCTGGGCATACCCTTCCCACTTAGGGCAACATATGCAAAAGAAACAATTGAAGGACGAAATGCTGCACAATGCAAACATTCACCCCCAGTCACAAGGATCTGGGTTTAATCCATCATTCTTTTGCTCACCACACCACCCCAGTTTGGACCCAGCCATATGCAAATCAGTTTTGACCCTGTTCCTTGTGGGAACAGTCCAGCCCGAACTGCCAAGCCAGGTCCTCCCTGGACCAGAAACAAGCATCCTGGGACCGGTTTCAGGGCATCACCCTTCATCAGCCAGGCTAGCTTAAATCTAGTGGTGTAGTGAGCATGGGACCCACGTCTGGGCATACCCTTCCCACTTAGGGCGACATATGCAAAAGAAACAATTGATGGACGAAATGCTGGACAATGCAAACATTCACCCCCAGTCACAAGGATCTGGGTTTAATCTATCATTCTTTTGCTCACTCGTGCTCTAGTCTCCATGCCACTGGAGTCAAGCTATCCTGGCTGATGAGGGGTGAAACCCCGAAACCGGTCCTAGGATGCTTGTTTCCAGTCCAGGGATTACCTGGCCTGGCAGTTTGGGCTGGACTGATCCCATAGGGCATAGGGTCAAGACTGATTTGCATATGGCTGGGTTCAAACTGGAGTGGCATGGTGAGCAAAAAAATGATGGATTTAGGCCCAGATCTCTGTACTGGGGTGAATGTATGACATTGTTCTGCATTCTGTCCATCAATTGTTCTTTTTGCATTTGTCACCCCGAGTGGGACGAGTATGCCCAGACGTGGGTCCCGTGCTCTCCATGCCACTGGAGACAAGCTATCCTGGCTGATGAGGGGTGAAACCCCGAAACCGGTCCTAGGATGCTTGTTTCCAGTCCAGGGAGGGCCTAGCAGTTCGGGCTGGACTGTTCCCATAGGGCACAGGGTCAAGACTGATTTGCATATGGCTGGGTTCAAACTGGAATGGCATGGTGAGCAAAAAAATGATGGATTTAGGCCCAGATCTCTGTACTGGGGTGAATGTATGACATTGTTCTGCATTCTGTCCATCAATTGTTCTTTTTGCATTTGTCACCCGAGTGGGACGGGTATGCCCAGACGTGGGTCCCGTGCTCTCCATGCCACTGGAGTCAAGCTATCCTGGCTGATGAGGGGTGAAACCCCGAAAACGGTCCTAGGATGCTTGTTTCCAGTCCAGGGAGGACCTGGCCTGGCAGTTCGGACTGGACTGTTCCCATAGGGCACAGGGTCAAGACTGATTTGCATATGGCTGGGTTGAAACTGGAATGGCATGTTGAGCAAAACAATGATGGATTTAGGCCCAGTTCTCTGTACTGGGGTGAATGTATGACATTGTTCTGCATTCTGTCCATCAATTGTTCTTTTTGCATTTGTCACCCCAAGTGGGACGGGTATGCCCAGACGTGGGTCCAGTGCTCTCCATGCCACTGGAGTCAACCTATCCTGGCTGATGAGGGGTGAAACCCCGAAACCGGTCCCAGGATGCTTGTTTCCAGTCCAGGGAGGACCTGGCCTGGCAGTTCGGGCTGGACTGTTCCCATGGGAACAGGATCAAGACTGATTTGCATATGGCTGGGTTCAAACTGGAATGGCATGGTGAGCAAAAAAATTATGGATTTAGGCCCAGATCTCTGTACTGGGGTGAATGTATGACATTGTTCTGCATTCTGTCCATCAATTGTTCTTTTTGCATTAAACACCGTGCAGCGCCTGCAGCCTTCTCAAACAGGACATTAAGAAATTCATGATGTCATTTACCCAGGACGTCCCTGTTAATATGCATTTAAGTTCATCTCTCTTAAGTATTGCGTTGGGCACGTAACACCATGCATCGCACAACGGTAATGCACTACAATAAAAAATCTGTGTGTTAGTGAGTACTTTTGTGGTCTACTTTGACCCTTGCCGATGGGCAAGCAGTATATCATTTTTCCCACACTTTGGATGTACTTTGTGTTAGGTCTTTATGTATAGGTAAGTAGTAGATTTTCTTCGTTTTCCCTACCTATGAGCACTTGATTAAACCGTTAATAGGCATAGAAAATAATTTATATTTTTATACCTATTTTTAAAATATTCATGACGTAGAGTGCTAGTAGGCAAGCACCTGTGTTCTGTTTCTTACACATTTACCATTTTTCTTTCAGTCAGTCAGAATAACTTTATTTCGCCAACACAATGTAGGCCTAAAAAGTATACTACATTTAAAAGAAACATTTCACAGCATTTCACAGTATTACAGTAAGATTAAAATATGTAAGAGATATTAAAAAACTATTGCATTAAAATACAAATTCATAATTATTTACACAATACAGTAAAGTCATTTCATTGTTCGGGATATAATTTTATCAGATTGTACGTCTCTTTTTTAATGCAGATAACAAAAAGGACGCCAAAGAAAAACAGATAAAAGGGTCAGGTAGTAATTGCAGGTAATAAAGGGCTACACGACACTGTTTGAAGTTCATTTTACGCATAATGGGGATAATAAATCGTTTCCTTTCATCACAATAAAATTTACAGAAGAACAAAAAGTGTATATCATTCTGTACAGATCGATCATCACAGGAACAAAATGGGAGGTCAGAAGCAACATAAACGTTACGGGGAGAACCCAACATAAAAGGAATATAATTTAAACGGAATCTCACCAGGATGTACCTGTGTTGTAAGTTGGTGATGAAGGATAGATATATTGTATTTGTGTCCATTTGCGTTATACTAGGGGAAGCCAAGTATGTTTTTATTGTCGACAGATTGATATTTTTAGTCTCCCTTCTTATCTGCCGATTAGAAAGCAATTGCGCTTTTAAGTCATTTTTAGAAATAGAACAACAAGTAGTAGGATCCAAAAAAAGACGATGTAGCCCAACTGCTTTCAATGTGGATTCAACATAAGTTAACCAAGTGATGTTACCTACCCCATCTAATTTCAAAACATCCTTTATAATGTCTCTTGTTAAAGCAAGGGTCTCCTTTCGCCATACTGAGTGCCACATTAGAATCGGCGCCATTGCAATTTTATCGGTAATGTAAGGTGCTCTCAATTCCATGTGGCACTTATAGTTGGCACATGACTTTGGTAGAGAAAGGACCTTTTAAAAAAAGTTATCTTCAATGGTCTGCAGTTTTGCACAATCTCTCGTTCCCCAAACAGCTGCTCCATAGGTGGCAGCGGATAGAGTCTTAGCCTGATACACTGTTTTTATTAAATCTATTGGTTTTAAGCCAGTTTTTTAAATAAATTTAGTTAGTGCCCCAATATTCTTTTCCATCTGGGACCCTCTATTAGCAATCATCTTTTGCCAATTAGTTTGGGAGTCAAACATAATCCCTAGATAGTTAAAAGAATCAACAACTCCCAATTTTCCCCCTTCAGTAGTAATTTGCGGATGATTTCGCTGTTTAGTGCCTGCTACTAGAATAAAAGACTTTGAATAATTAACTTTCATATCTAGATTATTCATAAACTGCGTGTATTCCAGGACTAGACGATGCAGTGCATTTCTAGTACGAGCTAAAAGCACTGCGTCGTCTGCATATAATAGAATTGGCACCGTGCTGAATTAATGTAAGGGACATCCGGAGTGGAACCCAACAGTGCAGATTCTACACCAACGGTGTAGAGTGCGAATAAGAAGGGGGCAAGAACGCACCCCTGCCTCACACCTCTTGCAATTTTAAAAGACCTGGTGCACTCACCATCCCTTCCATAGCGTACACAGGCTGAGGCACCTGAGTACAGGTCACGAAAAATATTAATAATATTCAGGTCAATCCCCATTGCCTCCATGATCTGCCACAGCCTATGCTGTGCCACGCAGTCAAAGGCTGCGGACAGATCCATGAAGGCTAAGTGGAGATGACCTTTTTTTGCAGCTGTGTATTTCGCTATAATTAGGCTCAGGTACAGACACTGGTCCACAGTGCCTTTCCCTTTTCTAAAGCCAAACTGGCATGGAATAATAATATTTTTTTCTAAGGCCCAATCCTCTAGTCTGTTTAAAATCAATCGACCCATTAATTTTGCGGTAGAATCTATGAGAGAGATAGGTCTATAGTTGTTCGCAATCGACCTATCCCCCCTTTTGTATATTGGAATGATTACAGTTGTCTTCCACGATGGCGGTGCACCTGTTTGGGCAATTTTATTAAAAACATTTGTTAAAAGTGGAGCCCAAAGATCTTGATTATCTAGGAACAAGTCAATAGGGACTCCGTCTGGTCCTGGAGCCTTTGCCCGTTTGCATTGATTTAGAGCATGCTTAGTTTCAGCAACGTGTAAAACTAGCAGCAACCTCAACTCTTTCTAAAATTTGGGGAGTAGATTGTAGAGTTGTCATATCGCCCGCTCTGAAAAGACCTTCAAAGTGGGTCAGCCATTCTTCCTGGTCAACATAGGTATCTGTGGTCATAGCCTGCTCATCTTTTAAGAACGGAGCTTGCGAGCTTTTTAATATTGCAGCCTTCTGCAGGTTTTCCCACCATTCTTCCTTTAAGGTCTTAATTCTTTCTTTTTTATAAGCTTTGCGCAAACATTTGACTAATACTATATTTCGAGGTTTGGACTTCAAGGCTATATGTAAACTCTTTAGTGTTTTATCACAGGTCATCAAACCAACTATATGTTTTACGCCGGCCATTACGGATAACACGGGTTAAGTTATTTTTAAAGTCAGATAAAATTAACTCAAAATCCGAAATCATGCTGTCATGTAAAGCTGGATCTAAACAGAGCATTATCTCCCCAAAACGGTTTGACACTAAGTTGGCCAAAAATCTCCCAGTGTCTTTTTCCCACTTTAAAACAATCCCATTTTCTCTTGCAATTACGGGGTTTATAGGGAGTTTAAAGGCACAATCGACTTTCTTTACGGATGGCATAGAAAAGGTTATTGCAGCGTGATCACTGAATGGGTAAAACACAATCTCAAAATGAGAAAAAAGACCTTTTATAGAGTCAGAGACCAACAGATAGTCAAGGGTAGAAGAAGAAAAATGGTTTTTTTAACTTGTGTGGTATTTTAGCACAATTCAATTGCTACACCATAAATTATTTTTTCAACTTTTTATATATGTAGAAATTAGGAAATGCACTGCCGTACACTATATTAGTAATATAGGGCATATATATGAGCCCAGCCGGCGCGTCACTTTTTTAGATGCTCTTACAGTGCAGACTACATATTTATATCTATGAGGCCACGGAAAGCCACTTTGCGTGACTTTTCATGGTCTCATAGCTATGAAGGCAAGTTAGTGCAAGTCCCGGTGTTGCCTTATTCTGCGCCAGGGAGGCATTCCATGGGTGTTGCGGTGGGTTTTCTCCACGCAACACCCATGGATTTTGACGCTGCCACTGATTTATAAAATCACGTAAACCTGTGGGGAAGAGCCAAAGCCTTACGTCTCCCTAAGTTAGGCGTAATGAGGAGAAATATTTCTATTTCTCCAGTTTTTTCCTCTTTCCATGTGTGCTGCATCCTGCAGCACACATAAACAGAGGAAAAGGCCACGTAGGATTGTTTTTGTGAAGAGAGGTGCCTCTTCCTGCCATGCACAAAAACAATCCTGCATGCAACAGAGGCACCCTTGCACCATGGTGCAAAGGAGCCTGCGTTGGCGCTAGGCTGCCGAAATGGCACCAGCGCAGGGGGAAAGGACAAGAATGCACTGTATTGCATAAATACGGTGCATTCCTGCCCTTTCAATTTGAGGTAGCGCAGTGCAGCAGGATGACTTTCTAAGCTGCCCTACGTCAAATCCCCATAAATATGCCCATAGTGTATTACAGTGTTTCAGGGACGTTATGGTATTGTAGGTTACAGTTAGGCTCAGATTTCACTCATACAAAACCAGTGAAAGTCCATAGTTATAGTTACCTGAGCTAAATATAACTTGCGCCCTCGCAATGCACTGCTCGTGTCCTAACATATTACATCACTCATTGCATGGTCAGTGGCATCACTGATGAAATTACTGTTGACATCTCAAATGACATCAGTAAAAGACAATTGGCAAATACTCAGATGGATGATGACCGCAGGAATCAGTTACCAGAAATACCGAACATCACATACCGAAAGACAGCATCACTTGGGGACCTGTTAATAAAAAGTTATTTTAATCCTGATAAACCAATAAGATCTGGAATTGGAAATTGGTTGTCAAATACAAAACGAGTGTTGGAAGTGGAGGTCCTAATCGCTTACCGCCGCCACAAAATGCTGGAGGCATGCGTCCCCGACCCCTCGCTTCAACGTTAGGCTAAGTAAGGACACCGTCTGAGATAGCCCTGCTCACCCCCTTAGTAGCTTGGCACGAGCAGCCAGGCTTATCTCCAAGGCACGAGTGTTCAGTATGTGCAACCACGCTCACAGTAACCCTATGATGTCATCACAAATAGACTCCACACGAGTATTGATAAAATTAGTATAATCTTTATGTAAGAAATTATACGATACGACCACACGATACAAAATCAACATATATAAGAATGGGTAGTATTCTTTCTGGTGGGTTGGTAGGTTCTAATCCCAACCACCGCTTTCAACCAACAGTTAAACTCTTTTCTAACCGTTTCCCAAAAGGTTAGGCAAGTCGTAAAGCTAGAATAACACACGTTGCAAAAGGAAACAATACTGCAATGCGTAACGATATTCTCTTATACTGTGCAACAGAGAAACAATGCCATACGTAGCGCCACAATCATGTACTTTGCAATTGAAGGAATAATGCAATGCGTATCACCACCCGCATTCCCTGTACCAGCAAGAAACAAAGCAATGCGTCACGCTACAATCCTGTGCAGTGCAATGAAGAAATAATACACTGTGCCACGTTATACTTAGATACTGTGCACTGAAGAAATCATGCAATGTGCCACGTTACAATCAGGTAATATGCAAGGGAGAAATAAAGCAGTGCGTAGCGCACCAAGCATAAAGTTCGTCAGGCACAAATGAGGTCAGGCATCATACGACAGTTCGATAGTTCGTTAGCAGCAATAATGCAAAGTGTAATACGACAGTTTTACGTGCTCCGTTAACAGTGCCCCTGTTATTTTATTTATTTATTTATTTATTTATATAGCGCTACATTCATCCCAACGGGATATCACGGCGCTAAGGAGGTGGGGTCTGATACTGAAAAGAAGGGAAGGAGGAAGTAAAAGTCTGCTTAGGTGGGGAATAAATGTGTTTTTAGTTTTTTCCTGAAGGTATTATAATCATTGATAAGTCGAAGCTCAACTGGCAGCCCATTCCAATGTAAGGCCGCGAGGTGCGAAAAGGTGCGTCCCCCGGTCTTAACCTTTTTGATCCTTTTTTATTCTGCAAGCGCAAGATGCTGTGACCGTAAGCATCTGGAAGGGATGTAGAATCGGATTTTATCTTGGAGAATTTTAGGGCCAATGCGGTGTAGTGCCTTAAAGGTATGCCCCAAGAGCTTAAATCGTGCTCTTTGGCGCACCGGCAGCCAATGAAGTTGCTTCAGGCATTCAGTAGCTGAGCTTAGTCTGCCCTTATTGCAGACCAATTTAGCTGCAGCGTTTTGTACCACCTGGAGACGTTTAAACAGGTAGTCCGGCATGCCCACAAACAGGGCATTACCGTAGTCCAATCTGCTAACAAGCAGAGCCTGAGTAACTGTCCTCCTGTCGTCCAAAGGGATCCAAGGAAAGAGCCTTTTAGGAGTTTTAGCAAAGCAAAACTTTTCCCACAGAGGGTCCGTACGTGATCCTGCATGGATAGTTTGTCATCCATAAGGACACCCAAATTCTTAGCACACCTCTTGGGCTCTGGAGCTTGTCCTAAAGAATGGGGCCACCATGAAGCGTCCCAAATGTGGTGGGCTCCACTGAAAAGCAGGATCTCAGATTTGTCTGCATTGAGCTTGAGACAGTGATCGGACATCCAGGCTGCCATTTCAGTAAGGCAGTCATTAAGCTTAGTCCTTGTGCTCACGTGCTCATTGCCAATGGCTATTGTTAATTGCGTATCATCCGCATATGAGCAAATATCAAAGCCCCATTTAGAGCCAATTTTTGCCAGTGGTGAAACATAAGCATTGAAAAGGGTGGGGCTAAGAGAAGCTCCCTGTGGGACACCACAGCTCAAAGTTTTTGGTTTAGAAGAATAAGCACCCAGTTGTACTGTTTGTTTCCTATTGCTGAGGAATGAATTGAGCCATTGGAGTGCTTTGGCGTGTATTCCTTTTCCATAGAGGTTGGGAATTAAAAGCTGATGGGAGACCGTGTCGAATGCTGCAGATAGGTCCAATGGATCAAATGATGACACAAAAAGTACTGCTTCCCACTCCGGCCCCAGTACTGCCCCGTCTTGGGTCAGCACGGGCCGTGATCCGAGCCGAAGCAATGGCTCGCGCAGCTGACGGAAGCGGGAGGCCGAGAGAGTGTCCCTCCGGGCCCGCACCCCACTCCCGGTGTTGATCCACGTTATCTGGGGGTGCGGTAACCCGCTCTACTCCCCGACATCAGCGACTTGGGCCTTGATCCAGAACTCCGTCACGGGTTGCGGCGGACTCGGGCCGGCGGCTCAGCTCTTCTGTGGCTGCCGGTCCGGGCCGCTGCTGATTGACTCCGAGGGCCCCAATGACTTGGCCTCACTCCGGCGGTCTCAGTCCACACCGAGACCCGCCCTCAGCACTGTGGAGACTTCACTTCAATTCGGTGCACACCCTCACCAGGCACTCCTCACCAGCACCTCAGGTTGCGCTTTGACACGCACACCACGTGTCCGAGACTCCCCTCTTCTCCGGTGCTCACAACGATCCGGCGCTCTTCACCAACGCTCCGCTTGCACCTCAACACGCATCCTGCGCGTTCGAGCCTCCCCTCTTCTCCTGGTGCACACGATGTCCAGGCGCTCTTCACCAATGCCCTGGCTGCACCACGACACGCACTCTTGCACGTCCGAGTCTCATCTCTTCTCCCGGTGCACACGATGTCCAGGCGCTCTTCCCTAACGCCCTGGCTGCACCATGACACACACTCTTGCACGTCGGAGACTCACTTCTTCTTTTGGTGCCTACGAGGCCCAGGCGCTCTTCACCAACGCCCTGGCTGCACCACGACACGCACACTGCGAGACTGAGTCTCGCTTCTTCCTTTGGTGCACACGAGGCCCAGGCGCTCTTCACCAACACCCGGGATGCACCACGACACGCACCCTTGCGCGTCAGAGCTTCGCCTCGTCTCCCCGTGCACGACCAGACGCTCCTCACCAACGCCTTGGCCTGCACCACGACTCGCACTCTGCGCGTCTGAGACTTAGCTTACTCCTGCGTGCCCACGATCACAAGGCACAACTTCTGAGGGTCTAAAGCAGCCAAAAAGCACGCGCACACCGCGTTGCTTGGGACTTCTCCGGAAACTTTTATGATCCTGTCTTTCCAAAAAGGGAGCCAGCTCACCTTGGGCCCTTGGGGTTACAAGACACAGCACAAAGCACAGTCTTCTTCAAGCAGGGGGATCCAGCGCCTCCAAGCACAGTCCCAACAGCCTCTTCCTTAGTTAGAACAGCAAACTGCAGACCAGCGCCAGATCACGAAGCAAGGATTGATCTATCCACAGCAGTCTCTTCAGTTGTTCCTCTTGACCACAGAATGGGTCCAAGCCTTTTCAGTCTCAATCCATATCTGTTTCATTCCAACGTTCAGGGGCCTCAGCTCTCATAGTTATACCCCTTTATGTCTTTGAAGTTTGTATGTGCTCAGGGGTCCCTGACCCCTCCCTAAATCAATTCTGGGTGTCTCCCTCCCAGTGTCACCTCTCTCCCTTTGATACTGGGGGTCTGGATCCTTAATCACTCAGCAGGAGATGGGTCAATTGGTTTATAGCACCAGCCCAAGCCTTTTCACCTCCCGGGCTTCTCCTCCCCCTACTCTCCAGATGCAGGGCAGCCTGGTGCCATCTCCACCCCTCCCTGGGTCAAGACCTCTCCCAGCTCCTCTCACCTTTCAGTTCCAGACAGACAATCCACATTTCAGAGACACACAGAAATGCTCAGAGCACAAAACTCAGCCACTTTCTAAAAGAGTGGCTTATAAACACACAGTGACAAAACTACCTTCACAGAAAGATGCATTATGACACTGTGAGTTCATACATACCAAACTTCACCTCTCCATTATTAACTGACAGGAAACTAGGCTAACAAACACAACACCCAGCCTCCCCCATTCTGTCCTATGGGCAGAATGGCCTTTCAGCAGTGAAAAACGAAATGGAGAGTTTTTCACTGTCAGAACATAACACACACCTCAGTTTATGTTCTGCCTTTTACCTACACTGCACCCTGCCCAGGGGTTACCTGGGACCTACCACAGGGGTACCCACGTGTATGTAAAAGAGAAGGTCAGGCCTGACAAGTGGTTGCACTTGTCAGGACAACATGCTAACTTAGCATACTGCGAACAGGCCCTACACTGATGGCCTGAGTTCCCTTCTCTGCGCGCCCTTGCATTACTAGCCCTTGCACACCAGTGCACATCACTAGGAACTTTTACTAGGTGGGTGGACAAAATATCGAAAGCACAAATATCGTCGTACACAATATCGTGTCAAAAATATCGAGGACAAGAATATCGTGAAGGTCATTGCTTATGGGTAAGTAAAGTTTTACTATATATAACTCCACATATATGTACTTTGACGATATATATATATTCAAGGTACGTAGATCTGGAGTTAAGAATAGTAAATTTATACCTATCTATTTGCACTTACCTACTCGATATTCTTGTCCTCGATATTTTGGACACGATATTCTGTCCACACAATATTTTTTGTTCGATATTCTGTCAGTGAACCCTTTTACTAGTAAGGCAAACATACCAATCATGGCCAACCAATCACCATTACATTTTACATAGGGAACTCCTGTACTTTGACACAGATCAGCAGTGGCAAAGTACCCAAAGCATCTAAAAGCAAAGGTGGTAGAGGCAAAAAGTCAGGGGTAATCACGCCAAGATATACCAGGTCTAACACGCGTCCCCTCCAGCCGAAAAGAGGGTGGAACTACCCACCCTCATGGGAGTTCTCATCACTAAGGCGGAAAACCCTGGACAGACCGTCAGCATTGGCGTGTTCTGTTCCTGGACGGTGTTCCACCGTGAAGTCCATCCCCTGTAGGGAGATGGACCACCTCAACAGCTTAGGGTTCTCACCCCTCATCTGCATCAACCATCTGAGGGGCCTGCGGCCGGTCTGAACTAAGAAGTGGGTCCCAAACAAGTAGGGCCTCAGCTTCTTCAGCGCCCAGACCACAGCAAAAGCTTCCCTTTCAATTGCACTCCACCTCTGTTCCCTGGGAAGTAGCCTTCTGCTAATGAAAGCTACCGGTTGGTCCAAGCCCTCATTGTTCAATTGTGAGAGCACTGCTCCCACCCAATGCTCCGAAGCATCTGTTTGCACTATAAACTCTCTGGAGAAATCTGACGCCCGTAACATGGGTGCAGTGCACATGGCAGTCTTCAGGGCATCAAAGGCGGTATGGCAGGCATCGGTCCAGACCACCTTCTTGGGCTGTGTCTTGGACGTCAGTTCCGTTAAGGGGGCAACGAGGGTGCCATACCCCTTCACGAACCGTCTATAATACCCAGTGAGTCCTAAAAAGGCCCTCACTCCTGTCTGGGTCTTGGGGGATTCCCACGCCAGGATGGTATCAATATTTGCCTGTAGGGGCGCCACCTGGTCGCTTCCCACCAGGTGTCCCAAGTACACCACGGAACCCTGCCCTATCTGGCACTTACTTGCCTTGATAGTTAGGCCCGCCCTCTGCAAGGTCTTCAATACTTCACAGAGGTGCCACAAGTGTTCCTCCCAACTGGAGCTGAACACTGCAATGTCGTCCAGGTAAGCAGCGTTGAATTCCTCCAGCCCTCTCAGCAACTGGTTAACCAGTCTCTGGAAGGTGGCAGGGGCGTTCTTCAACCCAAAGGGCATAACCCTGAACTGGTAGTGCCCCTCTGGCGTTGAGAACGCCGACCTCTCCTTGGCCCCCTCGGTCAAGGCAATCTGCCAGTACCCCGATGTCAAATCAAATGTACTGAGGTACCGGGCAGCCCCCAGCCGATCCACGAGCTCATCAGCTCTGGGGATGGGGTGCGCATCAGTCTTAGTGACCGCATTGAGCCCACGGTAATCCACGCAGAACCGAAGTTCGGGAGTGGCACCCGGCGCAGCATCTTTTGGCACAAGGACCACTGGACTGGCCCAGGGGCTGCTGGATGGCTCAATCACCCCTAGCGCCAGCATCTTGGAAACCTCCTCCTTGATGCTGGCCCTGACCTTATCAGCTACCCTGTAAAATTTTGGTTTTACAGGCAGGCTGTCTCCAGTGTCCACATCATGGACGCACCACTTGGTGACTCCTGGGGTCAGGGAGAGCAGGTAGGCGAAATGACCCAATGCCTGGCGACAGTCCCTCCACTGTTCCGGGGTCAGGGTAGGCGAGAGGCACACCCCATCCACTGACCCATCCTTCTCCTTGGCTGACAGGAGGTCAGGAAGGGGTTCACTCTCCTCTTCCACCCCGTCGTCTGTAGCCAAGAGCATGGTCACCTCAGACCTCTCAAAGTGCGGTTTGAGGCGGTTCAGCAAAAGTTTTGTCCTCCATAGCTCAAGTGATCAACCCGGTAGTTAATTCAATCTTAAACACCGCACTGCGGGTGGGGCTTATGCCACAAATATGGAAACATGCCAAAATCCTCCCTCTTTTAAAGAAACCCACGGCAGATCCTGAGGTCACTAGCAATTACAGGCCCATCTCCCTCCTGCCCTTTTTCTCTAAGGTCCTGGAGAAATGCGTGAACGAAGTTACCACGAAATATGTAGAGGCCAACCATCTCCTGCACCCGAGCCAATCGGGCTTTAGAGCCAACTTCAGCACGGAAACTGCCTTGTTAGAAGTCGCTGAGACTATTAAAGCCACGTTGGACAGAGGAGGTAATGCGGTCTTGGTGTTGTTAGACCTTTCCGCTGCCTTCGATACCGTTCCCCACAAGAGACTTCTGCAAAGACTTGAGGGGGGTGGGTTCGGAGGCACGGTATTGAAATGGTTTACATTCTTTCTAAGTAACCGCTCTCAAACAGTCTGGTCACCACCCTTCACCGCAGAAATCCCCCCCTTGAACGTTGGGGTCCCGCAGGGATCAATTCTGAGTCCCACGTTATTCAATTTGTATATGGCCCCCCTTGCCCTTCTCGCCGAGAAGCATGGCGCTAAAATAGTGTCATACGCGGACGACACTCAACTGTGTTCACGTGCGAGAAGGGCTTTGAATTCAATGGGACCAGGATAAATAACTGCCTCTCTGAGGTTTTTTCTTGGTTCAGTCGCAACCACTTGAAGTGTAACTCTGATAAGTCAGAGATTATTTTCTTTGGCCCTCGTCCATTTGAAGCATGGCATACCTGGTGGCCGCAGGACATGTCCCACCCCTCGTCTGAGGTCACTACTGTGAAAAACCTGGGGTCAAATTGGATGCTGCACTTTCCATGAAGGCGCAAGTCCAATCAGTGGCAGGCACCTGTTTTGGGATGTTGAGAATGCTGAAGAATTTTCTCCCCCTACTTCCAGTCTCCCACCGGAAAACAGTTGTCCAGGCCCTCGTGATGTCGAGACTGGACTACGTAAATTCTTTGTACTTGGGACTTCCAGAGTACCTACTCGGCCGACTACAGATTATTCAGAATATGGCGGCCAGGGCCATCTTTCTGACCAGACCCAGGACGCATACGTCTCATCTCCTGTCTGCACTTCATTGGCTTCCGGTGCGAAAAATAATTCACTTTAATGCTCTAGTCCTGGTTTTCAAAGCTTTCCATAAGATTGGTGCCCCCTATCTAAGAGAAAGATTTCAGCCTTACATTCCTCCACGTACTTTGAGGTCCTCTACCCAGCGTCTGATCTCGACTCCGAAGGTCATGCTCTCCCGGGTAAGGGGAAGATCTTTTCAAGCAGTAGCATCTCGTCTTTGGAACAGCCTTCCTCCCCCACTGCGACAGATCCCGGACCTCTTAACTTTTAGGCGTGGCTTTTCCAGCTCTAGGCCTCTCCGTTTCTGTGGCTTGGGTGGATCTCTGTCGGTTGTTATGGTGGTCTTTTATCTCAGCGCCGGGACACTCGGGTGTAGCCGCGCGCTTTATAAATTCTTGATAACATAACATAACATGGAGAACCCTCAAAGGATTCCTAGGAGACAGGAAGTCCACCAGCTAGGTCACTTCGCTCCTGCGCTCCACCACCTCATAAGGCCCAGTCCACTTGTCCTGGAGCGCACAAGGCTCCACTGGTGCCATCACCCACACTTTCTGCCCAGGTTGAAACTCAACGAGAGTGGCATTTTGGTCGTACCACCATTTCATATCCTCCTGGCTAGCTTCCAGGTTCGCCTGAGCGAGCTGCCTGAAACGCCTAGTTTGGTTCCTGAAGGCCAGCATGTAGCTGTATACATACCGGGGGGGTTTACTAGGAGCCTTCTCCCAGCCCTCCTTCACCTCTGAAGGCCTGAGTTCCCTTCTCTGCGCGCCCTTGCATTACTAGCCCTTGCACACCAGTGCACATCACTAGGAACTTTTACTAGTAAGGCAAACATACCAATCATGTTACATTTTACATAGGGAACTCCTGTACTTTGACACTGATCAGCAGTGGCAAAGTACCTAAAGCATCTAAAAGCAAAGGTGGTAGAGGAAAAAAGTCAGGGGTAATCACGCCAAGATATGCCAGGTCTAACAACGAGGTTTCTGGAGATGCCAACAATGTAAAGCCTGCTCCCATGGTCTTAATCTAACGGTATTTAAGACACCCCAAGGAAAAGTCATAAAAGTAAATGATTGGATAACATGTGAAACAACGTTCGTGATTTATGTTTAGACTTCATATGTGGTAAAAAATTAATTGGAAGCACAGTAAATAAGCTTAAGCTTTGTATCCTGCAACATTTGCGTGCAATAAAAAATAAGGGATTCTCCTATAATATGGCCAAGCACATCTGGGATGCATATAATGGAGATATTAGCATTATGAAATTTTATGGAATGCATCCTGTGATAAAAAAAAACCGAGGGGAGGAAATAGAGAACTGAAACTCCAGAGAGCAGACTCGATATGGATAATACTAATGGGCACAGAGCACCCTTGGGGCTTAAAGGCAGGTGCGGGCTCCATGTTCATCTATAACTGTACTCAATAGAGAGAAATAGAGAACTGTAATTTTGAACAGTTTTTAACCAATTTTCTAGGTGATGAAATCATGTTACATACTACTTTTTTGTTATTTATGGTGGCACATGTATTCCTTAGAGCCACACTAACTGATTCATCTTATTCATCTCTTACTCCTTTTGGTCTGGTCCAACATCCCCCTATATCTTTTGGGAATCGAATTTATGGTTCACACTAAACATGGCTTGAATTGTAAAATGGAAGGCATTCTGAGATCTAATGAATTAGTGAGGGATTATGACAGGTGATGTGTAATATGCATATTTGACAATATGAAAAAGTGATAAAATCCGAAATTGTGGAAAATGAAAATGGACATAGTGAAATTTTTGTAGTTTTCAAAGATAATTTTAACCTGATCAGTGCAGACCTCTTAGTCACGAGATTTGAATCTTCAGTTGGAGGTTAGTGTAGGAATTGTCTCTAACATGGTTTTAATTTGTATGCCTCTTTATTCTTTACGTTAAGGCATTTTTTGCGATCTAAGCTTTTATACTCGACCTCTCTTCCGATTTTACTTCTTTCTACCAGTTATTATTAGCACTCACCTACCTCTCGCCTGTCTCACTCTGCATCCCTGTTCCATTGCAAGAGACACAAAATTGATGGACGGAATGCAGAACAAATCAAAACATCCACCACCAGTCAAGAGATCTGGGTTAAATCCATCATTCTTTTGCTCACCGTGCCACCCCAGTTTAGACCTGGCCATATGCAAATCAGTCTTGACCCTGTGCCTCGTGGGAACAGTCCAGCCCGAACTGCTAAGGCAGGTCCTCCCTGGACCGGAAACAAGCATCCTAGGACCGGTTTCGGGGTTTCACCCCTCATCAGCCAGGATAGCTTGATTCCAGTGGCACAGTGAGCACAGGACCCACGTCTGGGCATACCCAGCGCACTTAGGGCGAGAAAGCAAAAGACACAAAATTGATGGACGGAAAGCAGAACAAATCAAAACATTCACCCCCAGTCAAGAGATTTGGGTTAAATCCATCATTCTTTTGCTCACCATGCCACCCCAGTTTAGACCTGGCCATATGCAAATCGGTCTTGACCCTGTGCCTCATGGGAACAGTCCAGTCCGAACTGCTAAGCCAGGTCCTCCCTGGACCGGAAACAAGCATCCTAGGACCGGTTTTGGGGTTTCACCCCTCATCAGCCAGGATAGCTTGATTCCAGTGGCACAGTGAGCACGGGACCCACGTCTGGGCATACCCGGCGCACTTAGGGCGAGAAAGCAAAAGACACAAAATTGATGGACGGAATGCAGAACAAATCAAAACATTCACCCCCAGTCAAGAGATCTGGGTTAAATCCATCATTCTTTTGCTCACTATGCCACCCCAGTTTAGACCTGGCCATATGCAAATCAGTCTTGACCCTGTGCCTCATGGGAACAGTCCAGCCCGAACTGCTAAGCCAGGTCCTCCCTGGACCGGAAGCAAGCATCCTAGGACCGGTTTCGGGGTTTCACCCCTCATCAGCCAGGATAGCTTGATTCCAGTGGCACAGTGAGCACGGGACCCACGTCTGGGCATACCCGGCGCACTTAGGGCGAGAAAGCAAAAGACACAAAATTGATGGACGGAATGCAGAACAAATCAAAACATTCACCCCCAGTCAAGAGATCTGGGTTAAATCCATCATTCTTTTGCTCACCATGCCACCCCAGTTTTGACCTGGCCATATGCAAATCAGTCTTGACCCTGTGCCTCATGGGAACAGTCCAGCCCGAACTGCTGAGCCAGGTCCTCCCTGGACCAGAAACAAGCATCCTAGGACCGGTTTCGGGGTTTCACCCCTCATCAGCCAGAATAGCTTTATTCCTGTGGCACAGTGAGCACGGGACCCACGTCTGGGCATACCCGGCGCACTTAGGGCGAGAAAGCAAAAGACACAAAGTTGATGGACGGAATGCAGAACAAATCAAAACATTCACCCCCAGTCAAGAGATCTGGGTTAAATCCATCATTCTTTTGCTCACCATGCCACTCCAGTTTAGACCTGCCCATATGCAAATCAGTTTTGACCCTGTGCCTCATGGGAACAGTCCAGCCCGAACTGCTAAGCCAGGTCCTCCCTGGACCGGAAACAAGCATCGTAGGACCGGTTTCGGGGTTTCCGCCAGGATAGCTTGATTCCAGTGGCACAGTGAGCATGGGACCCATGTCTGGGCCTAACCGGCGCACTTAGGGCGCGAAAGCAAAAGACACAAAATTGATGGACGGAATGCAGAACAAATCAAAACATTCACCCCCAGTCAAGAAATCTGGGTTAAATCCATCATTCTTTTGCTCACCATGCCACCCCAGTTTAGACCTGGCAATATGCAAATCAGTCTTGACCCTGTGCCTCACGGGAACAGTCCAGCCCGAACTGCTAAGCCAGTTCCTCCCTGGACCGGAAACAAGCATCCTAGGACCGGTTTCGGGGTTTCACCCCTCATCAGCCAGGATAGCTTGATTCCAGTGGCACAGTGAGCACGGGACCGACGTCTGGGCATACCCGGCGCACTTAGGGTGAGAAAGCAAAAGACACAAAATTGATGGACGAAATGCACAACAAATCAAAAAATTCACCCCCAGTCAAGAGACCTGGGTTAAATCCATCATTCTTTTGCTCACCATACCACCCCAGTTTAGACCTGGCCATATGCAAATCAGTCTTGACCCTGTGCCTCATGGGAACAGTCCAGCCCGAACTGCTAAGCCAGGTCCTCCCTGGACCGGAAACAAGCATCCTAGGACCGGTTTCGGGGTTTCACCCCTCATCAGCCAGGATAGCTTGATTCCAGTGGCACAGTGAGCACGGGACCCACGCCTGGGCATACCCGGCACACTTAGGGCAAGAAAGCAAAAGACACAAAATTGATGGACGGAATGCAGAACAAATCAAAACATCCACCACCAGTCAAGAGAACTGGGTTAAATCCATCATTCTTTTGCTCACCGTGCCACCCCAGTTTAGACCTGGCCATATGCAAATCAGTCTTGACCCTGTGCCTCGTGGGAACAGTCCAGCCTGAACTGCTAAGCCAGGTCCTCCCTGGACCGGAAACAAGCATCCTAGGACCGGTTTCGGGGTTTCACCCCTCATCAGCCAGAATAGCTTGATTCCAGTGGCACAGTGAGCACAGGACCCACGTCTGGGCATACCCAGCGACTTAGGGCGAGAAAGCAAAAGACACAAAATTGATGGACGGAAAGCAGAACAAATCAAAACATTCACCCCCAGTCAAGAGATCTGGGTTAAATCCATCATTCTTTTGCTCACCATGCCACCCCAGTTTAGACCTGGCCATATGCAAATCGGTCTTGACCCTGTGCCTCATGGAAACAGTCCAGCCCGTACTGCTAAGCCAGGTCCTCCCTGGACCGGAAACAAGCATCGTAGGACCGGTTTCGGGGTTTCAGCCAGGATAGCTTGATTCCAGTGGCACAGTGAGCATGGGAACCATGTCTGGGCCTAACCGGCGCACTTAGGGCGCGAAAGCAAAAGACACAAAATTGATGGACGGAATGCAGAACAAATCAAAACATTCACCCCAGTCAAGAAATCTGGGTTAAATCCATCATTCTTTTGCTCACCATGCCACCCCAGTTTAGACCTGGCAATATGCAAATCAGTCTTGACCCTGTGCCTCATGGGAACAGTCCAGCCCGAACTGCTAAGCCAGGTCCTCCCTGGACCGGAAACAAGCATCCTAGGACCGGTTTCGGGGTTTCACCCCTCATCAGCCAGGATAGCTTGATTCCAGTGGCACAGTGAGCACGGGACCCACATCTGGGCATACCCGGCGCACTTAGGGCGAGAAAGCAAAAGACACAAAATTGATGGATGGTATGCAGAACAAATCAAAACCTTCACCCCCAGTCAAGAGATCTGGGTTAAACCCATCATTCTTTTGCTCACCATGCCACCCCAGTTTGGAACTGGCCATATGCAAATCAGTCTTGACCCTGTGCCTCATGGGAACAGTCCAGCCCGAACTGCTTAGCCAGGTCCTCCCTGGACCGGAAACAAGCATCCTAGGACCGGTTTCGGGGTTACACCCCTCATCAGCCAGGATAGCTTGATTCCAGTGGCACAGTGAGCACGGGACCCACGTCTGGGCATACCCGGCGCACGTAGGGCGAGAAAGCAAAAGACACAAAATTGATGGACGGAATGCAGAACAAATCAAAACATTCACCCCCAAGTCAAGAGATCTGGGTTAAATCCATCATTCTTTTGCTCACCATGCCACTCCAGTTTAGACCTGCCCATATGCAAATCAGTTTTGACCCTGTGCCTCATGGAAACAGTCCAGCCCGTACTGCTAAGCCAGGTCCTCCCTGGACCGGAAACAAGCATCGTAGGACCGGTTTCGGGGTTTCAGCCAGGATAGCTTGATTCCAGTGGCACAGTGAGCATGGGAACCATGTCTGGGCCTAACCGGCGCACTTAGGGCGCGAAAGCAAAAGACACAAAATTGATGGACGGAATGCAGAACAAATCAAAACATTCACCCCCAGTCAAGAAATCTGGGTTAAATCCATCATTCTTTTGCTCACCATGCCACCCCAGTTTAGACCTGGCAATATGCAAATCAGTCTTGACCCTGTGCCTCATGGGAACAGTCCAGCCCGAACTGCTAAGCCAGGTCCTCCCTGGACCGGAAACAAGCATCCTAGGACCGGTTTCGGGGTTTCACCCTCATCAGCCAGGATAGCTTGATTCCAGTGGCACAGTGAGCACGGGACCCACATCTGGGCATACCCGGCGCACTTAGGGCGAGAAAGCAAAAGACACAAAATTGATGGATGGTATGCAGAACAAATCAAAACCTTCACCCCCAGTCAAGAGATCTGGGTTAAACCCATCATTCTTTTGCTCACCATGCCACCCCAGTTTGGAACTGGCCATATGCAAATCAGTCTTGACCCTGTGCCTCATGGGAACAGTCCAGCCCGAACTGCTTAGCCAGGTCCTCCCTGGACCGGAAACAAGCATCCTAGGACCGGTTTCGGGGTTTCACCCCTCATCAGCCAGGATAGCTTGATTCCAGTGGCACAGTGAGCACGGGACCCACATCTGGGCATACCCGGCACACTTAGGGCGAGAAAGCAAACAACACAAAATTGATGGACAGAATGCAGAACAAATCAAAATATTCACCCCCAGTCAAGAGATCTGGGTTAAATCCATCATTCTTTTGCTCACCATGCCACCCCAGTTTAGACCTGGCCATATGCAAATCAGTCTTGACCCTGTGCCTCATGGGAAAAGTCCAGACCGAACTGCAAAGCCAGGTCCTCCCTGGACCATAAACAAGCATCCTAGGACCGGTTTCGGGGTTTCACCCCTCATCAGCCAGGATAGCTTGATTCCAGTGACACAGTGAGCACGGGACCCACGTCTGGGCAAACCCGGCGCACTTAGGGCGAGAAAGCAAAAGACACAAAATTGATGGACGGAATGCAGAACAAATCAAAACATTCACCCCCAGTCAAGAGATCTGGGTTAAATCCATCATTCTTTTGCTCACCATGCCACCCCAGTTTTGACCTGGCCATATGCAAATCAGTCTTGACCCTGTGCCTCATGGGAACAGTCCAGCCCGAACTGCTGAGCCAGGTCCTCCCTGGACCAGAAACAAGCATCCTAGGGCCGGTTTCGGGGTTTCACCCCTCATCAGCCAGGATAGCTTTATTCCTGTGGCACAGTGAGCACGGGACCCACGTCTGGGCATACCGGGCGCACTTAGGGCGAGAAAGCAAAAGACACAAAATTGATGGACGGAATGCAGAACAAATCAAAACATTCACCCCCAGTCAAGAGATCTGGGTTAAATCCATCATTCTTTTGCTCACCATGCCACCCCAGTTTAGACCTGGCAATATGCAAATCAGTCTTGACCCTGTGCCTCATGGGAACAGTCCAGCCCGAACTGCTAAGCCAGGTCCTCCCTGGACCGGAAACAAGCATCGTAGGACCGGTTTCGGGGTTTCCGCCAGGATAGCTTGATTCCAGTGGCACAGTGAGCATGGGACCCATGTCTGGGCCTAACCGGCGCACTTAGGGCGCAAAAGCAAAAGACACAAAATTGATGGACGGAATGCAGAACAAATCAAAACATTCACCCCCAGTCAAGAAATCTGGGTTAAATCCATCATTCTTTTGCTCACCATGCCACCCCAGTTTAGACCTGGCAATATGCAAATCAGTCTTGACCCTGTGCCTCATGGGAACAGTCCAGCCCGAACTGCTAAGCCAGTTCCTCCCTGGACCGGAAACAAGCATCCTAGGACCGGTTTCGGGGTTTCACCCCTCATCAGCCAGGATAGCTTGATTCCAGTGGCACAGTGAGCACGGGACCCACGTCTGGGCATACCCGGCGCACTTAGGGTGAGAAAGCAAAAGACACAAAATTGATGGACGAAATGCACAACAAATCAAAACATTCACCCCCAGTCAAGATACCTGGGTTAAATCCATCATTCTTTTGCTCACCGTGCCACCCCAGTTTAGACCTGGCCATATGCAAATCAGTCTTGACCCTGTGCCTCATGGGAACAGTCCAGCCCGAACTGCTAAGCCAGGTCCTCCCTTGACCGGAAACAAGCATCCTAGGACCGGTTTCGGGGTTTCACCCCTCATCAGCCAGGATAGCTTTATTCCAGTGGCACAGTGAGCACGGGACCCACATCTGGGCATACCCGGCGCACTTAGGGCGAGAAAGCAAAAGACACAAAATTGATGGATGGAATGCAGAACAAATCAAAACCTTCACCCCCAGTCAAGAGATCTGGGTTAAACCCATCATTCTTTTGCTCACCATGCCACCCCAGTTTGGACCCGGCCATATGCAAATCAGTCTTGACCCTGTGCCTCATGGGAACAGTCCAGCCCAAACTGCTAAGCCAGGTCCTCCCTGGACCAGAAACAAGCATCTTAAGACCGGTTTTGGGGTTTCACCCCTCACCAGCCAGGATAGCTTGATTCCAGTGGCACAGTGAGCACGGGACCTACGTCTGGGCATTCCCGGCGCACTTAGGGCGAGAAAGCAAAAGACACAAAATTGATGGACGGAATGCAGAACAAATCAAAACATTCACCCCCAGTCAAGAGATCTGGGTTAAATCCATCATTCTTTTGCTCACCATGCCACCCCTGTTTAGACATGGCCATATGCAAATCAGTCTTGACCCTGTGCCTCATGGGAACAGTCCAGCCCGAACTGCTAAGCCAGGTCCTCCCTGGACCGGAAACAAGCATCCTAGGACCGGTTTCGGGGTTTCACCCCTCATCAGCCAGGATAGCTTGATTCCAGTGGCTCAGTGAGCACGGGACCCACATCTGGGCATACCCGGCACACTTAGGGCGAGAAAGCAAACAACACAAAATTGATGGACAGAATGCAGAACAAATCAAAATATTCACCCCCAGTCAAGAGATCTGGGTTAAATCCATCATTCTTTTGCTCACCATGCCACCCCAGTTTAGACCTGGCCATATGCAAATCAGTCTTGACCCTGTGCCTCATGGGAACAGTCCAGCCCGAACTGCTAAGCCAGGTCCTCCCTGGACCGGAAACAAGCATCCTAGGACCGGTTTCGGGGTTCACCCCTCATCAGCCAGGATAGCTTGATTC
This sequence comes from Calotriton arnoldi, assembly GCA_963921515.1. Lineage (NCBI taxonomy): Eukaryota > Metazoa > Chordata > Amphibia > Caudata > Salamandridae > Calotriton > Calotriton arnoldi. The sequence continues at coordinate 584,101 of CAWUFW010010078.1, read as the reverse complement.
CAGTGGCACAGTGAGCACGGGACCCACGTCTGGGCATACACGGCGCACTTAGGGCGAGAAAGCAAAAGACACAGAATTTATGGACGGAATGCAGAACAAATCAAAACACTCACCCCCAGTCAAGAAATCTGGGTTAAATCCATCATTCTTTTGCTCACCATGCCACCCCAGTTTAGACCTGGCCATATGCAAATCAGTCTTGACCCTGTGCCTCATGGGAACAGTCCAGCCCGAACTGCTAAGCCAGGTCCTCCCTGGACCGGAAACAAGCATCCTAGGACCGGTTTCGGGGGTTCACCCCTCATCAGCCAGGATAGCTTGATTCCAGTGGCACAGTGAGCACGGGACCCACGTCTGGGCATACACGGCGCACTTAGGGCGAGAAAGCAAAAGACACAGAATTTATGGACGGAATGCAGAACAAATCAAAACACTCACCCCCAGTCAAGAAATCTGGGTTAAATCCATCATTCTTTTGCTCACCATGCCACCCCAGTTTAGACCTGGCCATAAGCAAATCAGTCTTGACCCTGTGCCTCATGGGAACAGTCCAGCCCGAACTGCTAAGTCAGGTCCTCCCTGGACCTGAAACAAGCATCCTAGGACCAGTTTCGGGGTTTCACCCCTCATCAGGCAGACGTGGGTCCCGTGCTCTCCATGCCACTGGAGTCAAGCTATCCTGGCTGATGAGGGCTGAAAGCCAGAAACTGGTCCTAGTATGCTTGTTTCCAGTCCAGGGAGGACCTGGCCTGGCAGTTCGGGCTGGACTGTTCCCATTGGGCGCAGGGTCAAGACTGATTTGCATATGGCTGGGTCCAAACTGGAATGGCATGGTGAGCAAAAAACGATGGATTTAGGCCTAGATCTCTGTACTGGGGTGAATGTTTGACATTGTTCTGCATTCTGTCCATCAATTGTTCTTTTTGCATTTGTCTCCCTGTTCCATTGCGGCCTGTGTCGTTTGAGTTGAGGGACTGAGTTTCACGTGACAGGAAGTAGAGCAGCGTTAGGTGGGAGGTCAGCGCTCTAGTTTCCACCTCACCACCTACTTCCCCTTCCTCTGTCTATTTAGACGGGTCCCTCAACAATGGAATAAGCTCCCAGCACAAATTCATGCTATCTCCGATCTTAAACTGTTTAAAAAGCAGCTGAAAACCTGGTTATTCTAAATCCATTTTCCCATGCTATGGGACCCACTCCTTAGATGGCCCCTCTACAGCGCCATGAAACCCCTTGGGGGGAATATGCACACTTTACAAATGACCATAACATAACAATGCATTAGCACTTTACACCAATAGTGCTAGGTACTGTAACATGAGTCCATGAGCTTGCACTTTAAGATTGGATAGGAATCTGTTGCATTTGCACTTTAGGTTCTGTATGGATAGACCTCATTTTTCATAAAATAAGAACAATATATGGGAATGAGTGAAGTGGTCAATATTTATACATTTGCACTTTATATTATGATGATCAGTCACTGTGACAGTATGTAAGGCACTTGCACTTTAAGATCAGGAGGTCGTCTTTGCAGCTGCACTTTATTTACTCCCCACTCCCAAAAGAGAAAAGGGAAATCAATGAATTGGTAGATCAAAAGTGTACTTGCACCTTTGATGCACTTTACGCTTTAAATTATTCAAATTTGCACATGAGTTCCATCGAATAAGGATATGACCTAATTGAATGGGTTGTGGGATGTACCCGCACCTGAAGTCCATATGATCTTTATCAGCATGCCCTATGGGTCCACTGTTGTCATTTTGCTTCTGGAAAGAGACATGCAATGCAAAAAGACTCCTGTTTTGTGTATTGTTGTAGATTATGGGTACTTCACCAAAAATTATTTCGAAATGTTTAAAATCGATTTGAAATATGGAGCGTAGAAAAGAATCCTGCATATGCACCTCATGGGTGCGTAACCAGAATTTGTTTGCAAAGTGGTTTAACCGTATCTCAGATATGTCATAATGCCTTTTAAAAAGTTTAATAAGTCTAAAAAAGTTGTGTAATAAAAAAGGTGTGCAATTGGCACTGCAATGATACTCGGAAAATTTGGAGGTACATAAAGAAATTCTTTCGTAGTAACAGTTTCTACATATGTACTCTCTAAGAGTATACACATATGCATAATCTTGGAAAAAAAGTGGTAACCAAACTGTGCCACTTATAAAGAGAGATTATGTGTGGTTGACACTTCAGTTGCTATGCTGTTTTAATTGGTAATGGAAAAAGGACTGTTCCTATAAATTGACACTCAGTCTCACAAAACTCTATGACCATGTTGAAGACTACTTATTAAGAGACAGTGGTCCCTTACAAGGTGAATCAATATAAATAGCCACAATATTTCAATCAAGATTTGGTCTATTCGTGTGTGAATGGACGATTTGGGGAATTTATTAACACACAATTAAATCAAGACAATACATAAACAATTAGTGAGTAGGACGTGACAGGGTAATGGGAAATCAGCCGATTTCCTTACCGCAGGCAGGTGACTTAAAAGCGACTTTCTTAGTGAGAATACAAATTAACAGAAGTCACAATCACAAAAACATCTTATACTCCACAAAATTCTCAATTTTACAGTTTAGAGTTAAGATGCAGGTGTCCTACGTTGCCTTCTAGGCGATCTTGATGATCATGATAGATCTTGACCCCCAGGTAGGCCAAGCAGTGGGGCTCCCACTGCAGATGTTCCAGTCCCTCAGATGGGCCTCCACGTGGTGTGGAAGGAAAGAGCCTAGATTTCTGCTAATCACTTTTAAGCCAGACAAAAGCTCAAAGTATTCTAACTTGGACTTGGCTCCATCCAGATCCTCTTCGGTATTGCAGAGAGAGATCAAAGATCATCTGCATATAGCGCTATGTGGTGATGATGGCCCTGAATGGATAGCCCCCGACACATGTGACCTATTATTGCATATTTGGCCAAAGGCTCCATGGCTAGCGCAAAAAGCAGGGGGGGCAAGGGGCAGCCCTGTCTAGCTCCACTATGGGCGAGCCTTGTTTGGCCGTGTTAGCCAGCCAGACCAGGATGGATCCCGTCTTGTCCTGCTCTGCATGTGTTCTGTCCATTTACTGTCAAAAGTCAAAGCACCTGAGCCGTTCTGTCTGGGCCGCCACAGCCTCCCTAGCCTTCAAGAGGCCAGGCTGCAACTTTGGTTGCCCCAGCCTACATTTCTCCACGTCTCTAAGGTTGTCTCCACTATCAGTATATTTCACAGTAAGGTATGTCTGACTCCCTTTGATTCTACTATCTAATGGCCACACAGGACTACGTTAAAGGCGTTTGCCTCCACTTGGGGAAAGGATGCCGTGTTAGCGTTATCATCAAAATATCGAGTCCGTTTGTCCCTAATTCATATCTCAAAATACCTGGTCCTCTAGAGACGCAGGTTTTAGCTTACAAGTAGGAATAGAAGGAAGGGCTTGGGTTCATTTGAGATGTAGTAGAGTGGGATCATGGTCTGAGATTGTGCGGGCTAAATATTCAACTGAGTGTATTGAACTATGAATGTCCGTAGTACAAAGGAACGTGTCAAGTCAGGCGTGGACTTTGTGGCAACTAGAGAAGAAAGAATAGTCTCGCCTTTGTGAGTACATTTGTCTCCAGGAGTCAATAAGCCCTCAATGCTGCTGCCATTCAGCAAATGCTCGGGCTGTATGGTTTGTCTGGGAGTCCCGCAGTGGAGTGTGTGATCTATCCAACTGTGTATCCGCCATGCAGTTAAAATCTCCCCCAATGTTGGTCAGGTTGGTTAGGTGTGGTGCCAAGGGTCTTGACAAACCTTAAAAGAAGCTACTCTGAACCGTGTTTGGGGCATAAATATTTACAATTGTTATGTCCTGGCCTCCCAGATGTCCCCACACCACCACGTACCTACCCTCCTGATCTATCAGGGTGCCAGTGCGCTGAAAGGGTACCCCCGCCCGAATCCATATCAGGACTCCCCTTGCATAAGCCAGCCTGGCTGATGAGGAGTGTTACTCCAAAACCGGTCCAAGAAGTCCACCCGCCTGACTCGTTGTAAGTTTGTCTACAATCTCCTGCCCTCCTAGCAACAAAGTTCACAGCCCAGGGCGGCAGTAGCAGGAGGCAGTGACTGACTGATTCGCAGGGGGCACTGCTTATCCGGTCACACTCACCCTTCCCCCTCTTCACCTCAAGCCCGTACCTCACATATCTGGCGTTTGGCACTCCAGATTTGTTTAAACTGTTGTATCACTGTGCCACGCCACACCACGCTTCGTTGTAATAGTGCCTTAGAACTGAATTGCTCCCACTCGCTCGGCTTGTATAAAGAAGGACACTTACCTGTATAACGAGGTGGGAATTATGAGGCCGGGAAAGGAGCGAGCACCTTTCCCCCCCCCGCTAAGAGGAAAAAAAACCTACAATCCTCAGCAATTTTAAACAAAATGAAAATAAAACAAGGAGGCGAAAATCAGACTTTCAAATCATCTATGGTACGCATATTTGGGAAACCAACAAAGTCCCCAACAAAGTTTGATTTCATGAAGGACCCAGCGGGAGCAATGCTGAAGTTACAAACTGATTCATGTGGACTACAAACTAATAGAGTCTGACCAATATGAAATGGAGCAAACGTCAAAACCAATCGAGGAACCAGGCAATCAATGGGGTCAAATAACTGACTTAGAGATGTTAACCATTCCTCTAACTACACAATTGCAACAAGGCGACCCAAGTTGCGTGGGACTATTGACTGGAGATATTCAACAACTATTAGTAACGGGGTGCCACTACCAATTGAAGTGCAAGTAAATGTAAAAAAGTTAACGTAGTAGGCGATCTATTGAGTCTGGTGCAAATAAATCAGTATCAAAAAGATAATTCTAAAAAAGGGAAAGTCCGGCCAAAAACATTAAAGGATATTATTAACTTACCTAATCTCCCTCAAACTGACATCAATTTGATTCCAAAGGATACGGAACAAAACTTGGGTCAGGAGAATCCCAAGCAGATCAATGGATCCCAAAATAATATGGATGATTATATCATGAAATCGGATAACCTGCAGCGTTGGAGTACACCCTACCAAAAGGATGAACGTAATAACAGGTTACAATTTATTGGGTCAGGAAATAAGGAGGAAGAACAACAAAACCCTGTACGTGGGTCCAATAAACAACACTCTTCTGTAAATGGCCAATTTCAGGGAGCACAAGTCTTGGGAAACTGGGACTCGGGGTCAATCTGGGACATATTCTTTGAACCTCTCAATTAATACTAGAAGCCCTAACTTATCAGTCAAACAAAATGGAGGTGCAAATAGACCTTCTTAGCTCCATGGCATCCTCAGTAGCGGGAATTGATCAGAAGATAGCCACACTAAACAATCTGGTAATAAGGGCACAAGCACAACCAATATCTTCATATACAGATTGCAGTTGTGCCCCACTGATTAACAAACTGTCCACAATTCCTGAAGTACTAAATACAATAATTGAAGATCTAAGAGGAAACTTATTCACCCTTGGAAACAAAAATTGTCAGAGTGAGCGCATAACTGAAAAAAACGACGATTAGTAATAACTTAAATGACAAAAGTAGTAAGGATCTAACAGAGGAAAAAAAGGAAGTTCAAATAGAGGAAATTCCACTCTCTTCACAAATAATACCATTAGAAACATCACCTGAATACCAATTATCAAAAAGACAGAGAAAAAAACAACGGAAAGCAAGGAATAAAGTTATAAAAGCTACAAAAACAGTACCTCCTCCTGAATTAGAGATAATAAAAACAGGAAATAGTCTAGAGAAACCAAAACAAGCAACTAACGCAATTCAGAAACAAGCAGATAAAGTTATAGAGGTAACAAAACCATTCTATCCATTGTTTAATAAGACATTTCCAGATGTTAGTACAGTCGTAATAAATAAAACCATCAAAGATCCAACAGATCATAAAAAACAGGTTGAACCTGAAAAAAACAACAACAAATGGATATCCCAGGCGCTGAGGGAACCAATAAGAAAGTGAAAAGTGAACTACTTCAATCAGAAAAGAAAAGAGCAAAAATTGAGCGAACTACAATGACCCAAGACTACTAGGAACACTAAAAAATCTGAAGGAAAGTAAGACATCACAAGATCGGGAAATAGAGAGAAGTAAAAACCACAATACGTCGAATGTATTATCTTATGTCAGTCAACCATTAAAACAACCTGCATGGACCCAGGAGCTAGGAAAACATATAGGTGAACCACAAGAGCAGGAGCTACCCAATTATTGTAATCCCCTGCAAAAAGCCAATATAAAAAATCAAGGTCAAAAAGAGGGAGGAACACAATTGACTTTTAAGCCAGAATATAAATCCAGGGGTAATAACGATATCTTGAATCGTGGAAACATCTTGATATTGTGTAAAGCAATACCGTCGCTAGAAAGAATCAGAAGTACTGATATTGAATCAATTGAATTCCTAGCAAATAAAAACACCAACCAAGAATCGACACTGGTATCCTGGACTTCATCCACCTCAGTAGACCTTATCATACAAGAATACGATCTTTTTCTGGCTTGGGAAATAAAAGTTACAAGGCCACCGCAACCCTCCTACCCAAGTCCATTTATTTCCCCCAAAAAACCAAATATACAACGGAAGGGGTCGGACAATAACCAGATATACTCAATACTGAAAAATCCAATAGGTAAGACAATGGGGCAAACCTCAAAATCTTTAGTTGGGAACAAAAGACAACCAATGCAGGAGTTACAGTTTGGTTGGTTAACTGCAGCACTACACAGAGTAAAGGAGGATTGACGACTCCCAAATGATGGTCCCAAGAAGGGGATAACAAGCCCAAGTGGTATGATTTGAATATGCTCCTGGAATATAAAAGGTATTCAATCAAAGATACAAAATGAGCAACTGAAATCAACGTCGGAACATTTTCAAGTTATCTGCCTACAGGAGACCTGGGCAACTGATCCTTTTTGATTAGAAGGCTTTAAGGGATACTATATGCCAACCATGAAAACAAGTAAATACGGCAGATCTTGTGGGGGTTTGGCTACTTTTATCTCAACAGACCTAAAAATGGAAAGTGAGGATGAAATACAAAATATAATTGACTGTCTGATAGTCAAAATACGTTATAAAGAAAAGCAGATAATTAAATCCCTCTTACTAATAAATGTATATATTCACCCTGATTGCAGTTCAAGAAGAGCAATGGTTAGCAGCTTAACAACTATAATATTGCAGTAATTGGAAAAGGACACCCAACCTGAGGTCATCAGCATGGGTGACTTTAATATGAATATGTTGTGGTTTTATGTTAGAGACGATGAAGTTCAACAACAGAACTATTTATGGTCCATCCCTAGCCTCCCACTTACACTGGATACTAAAGGAGAAAAGAAAGGGAAAATTGGTAATTTTTTTTTTAAAGTTTTAGAATCGTTAGGTCTAAGGGTGCTGAACGGACGCTTTCTGCAAGACAGGCCACCCGCCTGGAGTTATCAAGCATTGGGTAACAAATCTCGAATAGACTACACAATAGCATCATTAGACTTATTTCAAAAGATTTCCTCTTATCGGATTGGAGGAGCAAACGGGAGTGATCATAATCAACAAATAATAGAGTTAAACTTAAACTGTGTAAGGCATGGAAAATATATGACACTTCTGGGAGACATAACTACGGTAAACTATAAGAAACTTTATTGGTCAGAAACCTCCAAAGAATCAATCATACCAACGTCGCAAGCGATGGTTAAAATTTGTTTTAAAGGAGATTCTTCTAACGCTATTGAAAAATGGTCCCTCTTTACAAATAAATTAATTTCAGGCCAGATGCAAAAAGACGGTAATAAAGAGCAGAAGGGTAAAAAGTCACTGGCATTGGTTAAACTGTCTTCTGAATGTCATCTACTAAAAAAAGCGCAATAGAATCCTGAGATTGGTTAAGAAGCACCCAGGTAATCAAATCTACGGAGACAAATTAAAGAAGATAAATGCAGATGTAAGAAAATTGACTTGGAAAGAAAAAATGCAAGCAAAACAAGCGCTCTGGGCAAAAGCATTATATACCAGTAAAAAGAATAATGCAAGGGAATTCTGGACACTAATCAACAACATGAACAGATCTAGTAGGACAACTACATCTTCTGTAGTTCCTGAGTCAGAATGGGTCAAGTTTCTACATTCACACTTGAATTATAACCTAAGCATGGATTTGAATCCCAGCATAGCCAATTTAAGTAAAACAGTGGATAACAAGAATACTGACATATCTATAACCGAAAGTCAAGTATGTAAACTCATTAAGAAACATAGAACTGATGGCGCCCCTGGCCCAAATGGGATTCCAGCTGTCTTCTATAAGGAGAATGCATTAACTTGGGCCAGTTACCTAAAACTAGTATTCAATCAAGCATTGAGAACATCGACCATTCCTGATTCCTGGAATGGTTCAATAATCGCACCTATTTATAAAAGTGGTGAGTGGTTCCTACCAGCTAACTACAGATTAATTATGCGGCAAGATATAGAAGCTAAGCTCTTTGCATCAATTCACCTGAAAGAACTAACAGAGTGGGCAACAGAAAAGCACTTAATCCCGCCAAATCAATCAGGTTTTATACAAGGTCAAGGTACGGCAACTAATATTTTACTACTGGGAATATTAATAGAAAAGTACAAAGTGAAAAAACAACCGCTATACCTATGTTTTGTGGATTTTAAAGCAGCTTTTGATTGTGTAGATAGGCAAATTTTGTGGAGGAAACTGGAAAACTATGGAATTAGTCCTGGCCTTTTAAAAGCAATCCAATTACTATACACCGAAACTTGGACCAGGGATCGATTAGGTAATGGCTTACGGCTATCTAGAAGAATTGATACATCCCAGGGTCTAAAGCAAGGATGTGTTTTAGCACCGTATTTATTTAATTTATTCTTATCTGACCTTACGGAAGCACTGGACAACGAGTTGGCTCACTCACCAAAATTGGCAGATAAACAAATTTCAAATCTATCATATGCCGACGATGCTGTATTGCTCAGCAAAACAAAGATAGGGTTGCAGCGACTTATAAACAAAATATCAATGTATTCAATTAAGAACAAGATGGTAATAAATGAAACAAAAACGAAAGTAATGGAAGTTCGCAATACGGTATTGAGCCACAGTAAACAAAAATGGTATCTCCAAAGTCGGCAGTTAGAACAAGTGAAATTTTATAAATACCTTGGCATACTGTTTGACGACAAGGGCTCATTTTTACAACATAAAACAGAGCTGACAAAAAGAAGTAATTGTTTACTTATGGCCTTTCGTTCACTACATAGCTCTTTGGGTGGGCCAACCTATCTTTCATTACTAAAGGTTATAAATGCGAAATTACTGACCAGCCTTACCTATAGAAGTGAAGTTCTTTGCGGTAAGGACTCTACGCTATTGAATAATGCTATAACAAAAACATTTAAATATTTGTTTCGACTTCCGGTTAATGCATCGCCGGCCCAGATCCGACTGGAATTTGGCTTCTGCAACCAGCAAATCGCAAGGATGGGCCAGTATGTAAAGGTATGGAAACAAATTAAAACCAACACTTTTAATCCAATGAGTTGTCTACTCTGGAAAGAAATGCAACAGAACCAAACCTCTCATTTTTATAAATATCTTCAGATAGCACTGAAAGAATTGTCAGCACATGAGATTTGGGAGATGTCACTAACACCACTATCTTTAAAAAAAATAATTGATAGATTAACAAAACACCTATCCCTTCTAAAAGATAAAGAGTTATTTACTAAGCGAACGCATGCCTCGATGATAGTGAATGAATATACGATCCTTAAACTTCAGCCATATCTAAAAATACCTTGGACAGTACAAACAAAGAATATATTTATGAAAGCAAGATTTGGCAACCTGCCAGGACTAATGCATGCAATGCCTTGGCTGAGACCAACTAAGCCGATCCCCTGTAGACTATGCAATCAGTGGGAAGAAAATATTATACATTTGGTTTGCATATGCACATCAATGAAGGATGAAAGAATAAGATATTTAAAGAACTGTTTCAATGATAGAGGTATACGATCATGTAGACAAGCCTTGGTAGTTTGTTTTAAGCCAACGGACATAAAAATGAATGCAAATTTTACTAAATTTCTGATTCTTGCGAAAAAGACATTGGAAGTCAGTGATTTGAGCATAGTAAAATCAGAAGTTGCTGATAGCTAGAGAAGAACTTTGAATTGCACATGCGAATTTGCACAAAATTAATGAACTCATAACTGTAAATTATTCCTATTTTAAGATTTGTCTTGTTGACATGTACTCGCTGTGGAAATTGTTCGGCTAAGGGTTATGATGGATCTCGGATTTATAGTTATGTTTTAATGGTCGTGTATTGATGATTTTCTAATTGTAAGATTTTAATTAATCATGCAATAAAGTTATTATTATTATTATTATTAGCATAAGCCAAGTATGTAGTGTGTTATACTTGGCCTCTTCAGCGGCGCTGGAGAGCCTGTCACTCCTTAGCTATTAGATGTGTTTCCTATAGTAGTGCTATTTTAATACCCCTCCTGTTTGAATAAGAGAGCACTTTTTAGTGCTTTGACATAGTATGCATTACATGGATGTTCTAGGAGAAGCTTTTATAGGTTAGTGGGGTCGCCATCTGTAATATAGGTCAAGTGTGCTAGGACATGGATTCTCTTTCCCTTCCCCCCATCCCCCAAACCCCTAAGCGTAGTGTAGACATTCTAGGCAGGATAGTACAACTCATAAATCTCCAACACTTTAACCAAAAACAATAACCCCAACGCCTACACCCCAGGATAGCTAGGTTGCTACCCCCATCCAAACAAATAATCTATAAGCAAAAACTTGCGGAAGGTCCCCATTGGTTATCTAAGAGAGGGCTGGCCAAGAGGTCCCCCAGGGCTACAATTCCTCTGTCTACTATAGATATTACAAGTTGCATATCCAGCCCAATGAAAGAATGGTATGTCTGTAGGCTCACATGATCAATCCCCCATATGGTTACCAGTGTATCCAAGTCTCTATATGATGTCATCTGATGAGCTCGGGGTGACTTGGGCATCATTAGGCTTGAGACTGCAGAGATGATGGAACTTCGGTCGGAGTCTGAGTCCCTCGCAACGTCCTTCTCCTCAGGCATCTACCTCCATTGCATACTGTCTTTCACGACAGGGGGCAGCAGAGCTGCGCAGCGACCTTCTGCAACTGGATTGGGATCTGTGTGCACGCTTTGGCCATTGGCTCTGACTGAGACCCAGTTGAGGTTGATGGTCCAACCAGCTCTAGATCTCCTGTGGGGAATGAAAGAATTTGGCGCTGCTACTCTCAGTCGGGCCAGGAACAGCATCACATAGGTGAGGCCCAGTTGCAGCAATCTCTTTTTAGCATCCTGGAACGAGGCTCTTTGTCGCTGTGCCTCTCTCAAAAAGTCAAGGAAGATCCGTATCACCGCATTTTCAACACGTAGTTCTCCTTTGCAACAGGCCTGTGTCAGGATATGGTCTTGATCTTTGTCGTAGAGTAGAAGGACCACCAAGGGCCACGGGGGGACTCCCGGCAATGGCGGCTTGTCAGCACTCGGTGGGCTCACTTGAGTGCAAAAAAGGGGGAAGAGACTCTCCAACGCAACCTCCTCTCTTAACCATTTTCCAGATAGTCTAACATGCTTGAATCTTCGCCTCAAGTGTACAAATTTTAGACTCCATATTGGCCATCCTCTCAGTAGACGAGGTGAGCATTGATGGTATATCTGCCAGTTTTTGTTCAGCTATGGTGACTATCTCTGCGAGGCGCCTGTTATTGTCACGTAATAGGCCCAAATCAGATCTTAGGGCATGTATTTTAGTGTCTAATGCCTCTCAGGAGGACTTTATGGCCAGTATAACATCCTGAAGTGTGAGATTCTCAGCAGTCTCTAGTGTCTGCGATGCAGGTTCTGCATCATTCAGGGGTCCAACTGTACTTCCAGGGTCCTCATGTCTTCTGTTGGTAGTTTTGCCAATGGTCATCGCGGGTCGGGCCAAGAGGTTTTGTGCACCATCAGCAAAGTACACGTAGGGCTCTCTGGCATAGCAGGGCTGGGGCCAGTGCCAGGTCACCCCAATGATCTGACGATCTGGGAAACAGAGCTGGTATGTACCTCAGTGAAGTGCATCAGCCTCAGAGCGCAGCAGGCCCCAGTTTTTGGTAGTGCTCGCATCTCAAAAGGGCTATAATAGGCCATCTGACAGCCATTCCACAGACCCAGTCAAGCATGGGCCAGGGCGCCCTTGTAGGTCACACACCCTTGCCTCTCACAGCTTTCAGCAGGCAGGCAAAAAAGGGTCAGTGGCTCCCAGGTCCACGCAGGTACAACGGCCAACCTCCAGCTCCAATCGATATGTGCGGGTCCCACGTGGGTCCCTGCTAGTGCATTGGTACCTTCAGCCCTTGGGGCAGAGCCGAGGGCCTCAGCCGCTCCGGTTGAGGCAGGGTGCAGTGATCATGCCAGTGGGCCACAAGATTCAAGGGCCAAAGTCATTGTCCCCTACTGGTGCAGAGGGGGCGGGGGGAATCAGGGTGTCATGCATGCAGGCAGCACCACACCCCTCGAGCGCCCTCATTCAAAATGGGCCCAGAGTCAACAGAGCAGTCCTGTGACACTGAGCACAGAGCAGTAAGGGCATCCGCCGATATACGGCTCGATAGGCCCAGTCCTCTAGTTCTCCCCTGCCGTGCTCCCTATAAGGTGCTGATGGCAAGGCCCCCCACTTACTTGCAGATCCTGGTGCATGGGTGGAGGCGCCCAGGCCTCAATATGTCCCTGTCATTATGGGCAGGTCGGGACTGCATGTACGGTAGGAATTAGTCCAGAGGGGTACCTTGTGGCAGTCTTTCTTTTCCGGTTGTGGGCACCACACTGCCCCTTTCCGCTCCCAAAGGCAGCACCTAAGACCCCGCCTCACCGTCAGTAGGATTAGTACAGCTTGAGGGTGGACCAGCTCCTCGGGCACACCGTCTCCTCCTCCAGACTTGGGCAGATCCTCACCCCCCTAAGTCCTGTCGGCAACAGGCAGGGCCGTAGAAGATTTAGGGAGTGTGGGTCCCGGGGGTCACAGCAGCATTGCGATCTGGAGTGCCATTCATTTACTTGGCTTGGGCTGCAGGCATCAGGAGCGCAGCACTGTCTTGGTTTATTGCTGCGAGGCTGTCTCTGCTCTCTTGGGCAGCAACATTGCGAAACAGCTGCAGAGAAGAGGAATTTGAGCAATGTCGGGCTCAGCTGCCTTCAGCGATGTCAGTGCCGGTTGCCCCAGCAAACAGATTAGGGCAAGGAAGTCTCTTGGGTCTCTCGGCTGATCTCATAATGGAAGAATGGTACTAGATGGGAATCAGACGAGCGGAGCTCCGAGCAAGGCTGCTCACTCCATCGGCATCAGCCCACGCCCCCAACAACTACATTTGATTTGACAGGAAAAAAATATAAAATGTAATTAATCAAAATTGAATCTAAAACTTATGAATCATGCCAAACTATTGAGGAAATACTTTAGCAGTAAATGTCCTACTCTTGAGGCTTTCTGGGAATCTCTAAGGCATTATCATACCACAATTTCCACACTCCAACAAACAGTAAGCTCACATGTAGATTGGTGTTAGGTAGTTCTTTTCTGGTTACCAACCTGACCTCATAGTATTTGTTTACAAATAAGAGTTGTGCTTAATAAATAAAATGCAATGAGGGGCACACAAATGGGAAAACACAGCACATGCCGCAAGACTAGAATTGAGGATAATCATGGGATGGAGAGGCAGAATCCCAAAGGATCACTAAGTCAAGCAGCCTATTCTTGAGAAGCACCTAGGATGGAGAGCAGCTGCCACATCCCTTGAGTAGGATGTAAGTAGGCAACACACAGTAAGCCACCACTAAGGGTTACAAAGACTGTGATCAATTTACTTGGTAATTATTAGGTAGGGGCCTTTTTATCATCAAAGAGATAAAGAACAATTTTAATCTTAGACACCAACTCAAAGTCAATGTCTCATGTATGTCTCATGTCACACAGAATACTAGCAGCATCCTAAGGCAGAACCCAGTATTAAGGAGAGTATGAGATGATCAAAGAAGAATGCAGCCTCCATCTATTTACAACATACATTTTATTGTGTGGGGCACCTCTAGCCATCAGGGAGTGAAGAGGTGCCTCGATCCATCACAGAATAGAGAGGAGTGTGCTACTTCCCTGTCATCAGAGTGAGCCACCAGGTATAAGATCAAGCATTACAGCATCTATGTTTATATGTTTCCAGAGTGAAGGAGTTGTACATGAATTTCCAGAGAGGCATGGTGGTCCTTAGTTACAGCAAGACGCAATGGATGGGGTTTTAAAGTTAACTTTGGCACACAGTCTGCTTGGTATATGAGATTTTTTATTTAGTGGGTTAGACAAAGGAGGGTGGATCTCTAAGAAGGATGAAGGCACAACACCAGATTATGTAATATGTTATGCCCACATACAAGACCTTCTATACAGACTAGGAAGTGTGCCTGCTTCTGTACAGGTCAATACCAATGATACCCACACAGTAGGAGTGCCACTGGAAGGGTGAATTTAGTGTACCAGTGACTAAACAGGGGCTACTGCTGAGATGCCTCTTGGGTTAGATTTGAGTGTAAAGAATCACATCTGTGTACTAGTGTGCTCAGTGCTTATCAGGGCTGATCTTCTCCCCTGCTTCACTACACCTCTGCAGCCAGTCCATGGTTTCTATTCTTGTTGCATAATCCCATACCACAAATCATGTGCCAGCTAGCCACCCATGCTTGGCATGCAGCTTCTGCAACAAAGTGAATAGCCTCTCTGTAAGTATTTGATGGGTGTAGTGTGACAGTGCTGCAGGGATCGAAATGTCTACTTCTGAAGCCTTGGTGTACTCTAATATTTGCCAAAGACAGAAATGGAAGTGGTCAAATCAATTCTGTCCACAGATAGACAAAGCCAGGAAACATGTTAATAAAACTGTTTCTGCATTCGTCAGAGACCATCGCATAGCCTGTATCTGCATTTTTTTTTGGGTCCTCATTCGCCTTGAAATCGAGCTCTCTGGCCCCCCCAAACAAGCGCCTACCAAAGATATTCATTTATGCCAAGGATCATAAAGTCCCATAAACTTCTTCCTCAGTTGTTTGCCCTGGCCAACCAGCCGAACTGCAGATCACACAAGAGAAGTAGAAGACCAAGTGGGAAAAAGGCATAATAATTGGACCTGTCCCTACCCCTGACCACTTCTCTCACTTAAGATTCAACCAATTTAGAGCAAGACACCAAAATGTGTTTCTTCTTCTCACCAATGCTCTATCCAAACTGATAGTATACTTAACAAATTTTACCCAGTCTAATTCAGACAGTGGTAAGTTACTGATCCATTTTTTGCAAATCTCCCTCCGGGTAAGGAAATTGTTAGGTATATAATCATGCCGCGATGGCACCCCAAAAAATACAAGAGGCAGGCTTACCTGAAGTACTGTACCAAGTATAGTTGAAATACATCTACTCACATCTCCCCAGAATTTTTGAATCGCAGGACACTCCAAAAACATGAGAATATCATCTGCTTTCTCTTGGCTGCATTTTACACACCTCGGCGTTCTTCCCTTCCCCAGCTTTGATAGTTTAAGGGGTATCCAATATACCCTATGTAGACAAAAGATCTGGTTTCTACTTAAATTGGCAGGATGCACAGCCGTAAATATTTTGAAAACAATTCAATGTCACAGGAATCACCAAGCAAACAGAAAGCAACATCTATTTGTGAAAAATATTTGATACATTCATATTTACTTATGAACATAATACAAACATATTTTAAGTGTATTTTCACAGCAGCATTCTGCCCTACCAAAAAAGTACTAGATTGAAACTGAATAATAGGATCACTCATACGTCTAATGTGTTTAACTATTAAACCCATAGCTGTTGAACAAAAACCAGCAGTACAAAGGTAAGAGCTTGACCTTCATGCTACGTCCTAAGTTTGGGTTAGTTAATAAGCTATTAGCAATGAAACATCCCTTAAAATACAGAGCCATTTCATGAGCATAGCTTCACCCTGCCAGGTCTCAGGAGGCATATTTATTTTAGCTTTCAATAGAAGATAGTAACGACAAGAGGGGTGAAGTAGTGACAGTTTATAATACAGACCAAGCTATCACACTCAAGCAACAGCTTTTTTTTTTTTACACAATCCCTAAAGTAGAAAAACTAACCTTAGACTCAACCTCCAAGATGCTCCTACCTGGTGTTTAGATATATTGATCACAACAAAACATAAATCAACGAACTCCTCCAAAATGTGATTTTCAAGACAAAAAATCTGCAACAATTACAGACCTATTGCAAATCTCACAAAAACTAAAATCTATCTAACTATATTTGCACCCGTATCCACAATCTTCTTCCCCACTACAATATGGATTCCATGGATTCTACCTAGGACAAGAGCTACTGCACCCTAGGGAAAGTCTTTCCAAGTGACTAAAGACACATACTTCTACTACCCAATGTAAGCAGACCTTTAGACACTGTTGATGTCAAGATCATGTCCAGGAGCCTTTTGGTTAGAGCCATGTTGTTTAATCATAATGTTGTGAAGTAATAGAAGAATGGTTGACGTGTTTCTTCCTCAAATATGCCAAATTGTTCTAAATTCTGCACATTTTATACAACATGTGCAAATATACTGCTGTTTCCCCTTTAGAATATTTCCCATTTCAATATTTATAGGGTCTTTAATTAATCTTATGCTTGAAATTTTGTACCTAATATTGTGAGGTCCTCTATCATGCTGGTAAGAATGTCTAGGACAGAACGTTGTGATAGAAATGAGTGAAAGGAATTGGTTAAATAAAATTACTTGGCTGTAGAATGTGGCCAATTTGGCTTTCTGCACTGGACTTCTGGCACTGTAGATGTCAGCAGTTTCAAACATTTTTATTTTTATTTTTCGGTGCAGTTTTAATACAGTTCTTGACTATCTCTTCTCTAGTTCCTGCAGTCCCTACTAATCAATTATTTTCTGCTTTTGTTCTCTAAAACATACTTTACTGTGGGTTACACATTTATTCAGCCTGCTATTCTGTCCCCTTTCTTCAGCTTATTTTTCACGAAAACAAGGAATTGACTCCCTTTTGAAACATACTCTTTCTCATCAATTCTTCAAATCCAGGATTCTTTCCAAGGCAAACCTACTCTTCATATCATGGACAATACTTCCCTTCATAAATTCTATCTAAATAAAGACATGAACACAAAGCAGCATGCAGACCAGGTCAGCCCTTTGCCCCATGTTTCTGTTTGTTTGGCGACTGCTGTGTCCAGGTTCATTAGCATTTGTTTAATGCGTTACCAGTGAGGTTTCTGGGGTTGATGCACTCACGACCTTTGGTTCCGGGGCAGCATTTTTTAACATCCTGGCAGTCTCTGTCATTGTTACATTTGTTGCACACATCAACCAAAGGCACTACCTCTGTGTGGTTTTGTCGTATTTTCAGGGAAGAACCCTATTTTTCTAACACAGAAAAAAATATAAGCAACATTGAGACCCAAATGTACGTAGGTAAGTGTTTTCGATTACCAAATAGCAAATGTTAGCGATTCGCTATTTGGTAATTGCAAGCATCCATGTACAAATGTGTTTAAAATATTTTGTGATTCCCAGTGGGTTGCAAATAGAACTATCTCATTAATATTCATGACGTACGTCTCGGTTTGCAACCCACTGGGAATCGCATAAATCACATTGATGGTGGCCTGCTTGGGTCAGCAGACCACCATGTGTATGATTTCTGTTCAATAAAGCACTTTTTTTTAAATAAATGCAGCAGCATGGGTTTCAAAATGAAAAATGAAAAGTTTTCTTTTCATTTTTCAGAGTAGGCAGTGGTCCATGTGGCCACTGGCTGCTCTTGAAAAATGTTTTTGCAAACATTCACAAAGGGGATGTTGCAGGGATTCTGCAAAAGCACAGAACTATGCGTAGGATTATGGGACCTTAGTGCATAGGGACTGAGTCATCCTACCACCTTAGTACCCATGAGCCCAGGACCGACTAGCTATAGTGTCTCACTTGCTCTCCTACTCACTCAAAGAGAAACAAGTGGTTAGACACCCCAGAACACAACACTCCCGACTCTCTCAGGAATCGGGTTGCAAGACACACCCTTTCGCTCACACTCTTATACTTCTCCACAATAAGATCTGACAGAGACACAAACAAGTTTTAAATATTTATTTTAACTAACGTGCTCTAATATGCTGTATACATGCCACAATAAGCAGGAAAATGCATAACACAAATACGGTCAGCATAGCAAGTAGTCCATAAATCATGAAAGGAGCTGTGATTATGAAAAGACAGTGTAGCCTAATTTCCCTCCCCTTGTACAGAAGCAGAATGATTATATATTAGAAGATCTATGGCCGTTATCTGCAGACCCCGTACCTCAGTATATAGATGGTAGATCTACATCATAGGTGCTGTCTTGCTCTTCTCCCTGGAAAGGTCCCTCTCCAAGTGTGTGCTACCTATTTGGGTATTCCAATAAGACCAAAGTACGTATTCCCAAACAACAGCTGCATCGGTATGTTTTGTCTAGGTGCTAGGGCCTGACCGGAACAGAATAACAAGGGGCATTGTTGATCGACCTTGCTCACAATGTCCAGACTAAATCCCAGGAACCTGCAGAGTGTGAACACAGCAGTAGGTTCTCCTGTGAAAACGGCAAAAGAGGCATTTGCAAATAAACTTGTGTAGTAATGTGCACAAAGCAGCGGACAGTCTGCAGTGTGCTCGTGCTAACTTAGAGAAGACAACAATGTCCCCATGGGCCATGTGACAGGTATGGGTCTCCTAGGTACTACTTCCCATTTGCAAATGGGTTGCCACCTACTTGAAATTGGCAGTAAAATTCGAATGTTTTGCAACCACATTTCGCTTGCGAAACATTCACATGTCCACTGCGGTTCGGTATAAGGAAGGTGCGCCCTAAACACGTCCCTTCCTAATACAAAATCGCAAACCCGATTTGCGGTTATGTAAAAAGTTACTGAATTGCAAATAGGGGGTTGTACATTAAAAAATGCTTTTTTGTGGCTGCAAATGGCCCAATTCTGCAAATCAGGCTGTTTGCGACCTCAAAAAGGCTTTGTACATCTAGCCCCAAATTACAGACGACTTGTTCACGGCACTCCATAACCACTAGCTGTGCAAAGTATCACCATTTTGTCTCCATTTTCTATATTATTTTGTATAAAGCTTCACACCTGTGAAATATTAACAGATGCATATTCCTAATTTACTTACCATCTTCCAATGAAGTAACCAAACACATTTCACCATTACTTGGTTAAATGTTCTGTTCTTGTATAAAAGGGTACGTTCACCTGCCGCTTTACTGGAAGGGGGCTTATCCACAAAGTCACTAGGCAGGAATCACCCATCCTGCTATCAAGCTGTAGTGCCTGGGGACCTAGCAAGAGTTGGCTTGCACCATAAGCACTTGACCCCATGATACAGAAAGAATGTGTTTCTCTCTCTGCATAGACAGACCCTGTATGAGATATTTTGATCTGATTTCCTAGAATGGGAAAATCTTTCCTCGATACAATGGACATGGATAGAATCACAAACTAGGAAAGGGCATGCAATTCAAATTTAAATATGACAGGTAATTGTGGTTATGTATTTTCAAAACCCTATAAAATTTGCCTTTGGGAAAGTGGCAATGCGCTTGCCGTTGGTTGGATAACAGAACAGCAATTGGCAAAGTTTGTGATACAAAAATATTGCAGAAACAATATTGAGAAGGATGAATGCGGAAAGACCACCTGACTCTTCTAAATGAGGGATCTGTTTGAAGATTGCTGGATGCAGGGCATTTACAAAAAATAACTCTGTGGAAGCCCCGTCCTAAAACCTGCTGATCCCTCACCTAATTTAAAGGTGGGTGTACCACCTGATTCTTAACTGCAGAGATTCAGCTGTCTCTGTATTTTGAAGCCACAACACAGCCACAGCAGGATATCCACCCACAGCACCAGCAAAATGTTGTCAAAAATGTAGGACTGCCTTCTTGATGCATATTTTTTATCCGTGTGCAGCCCTTTAACACTGACTTTACCTTTAAACTTTAATTCGGCATACATGCCTTAAACGTTTTCACATACAAACATTTATAAGAAAAGAAATTCATCCCAATGAATAATGAAAGCTCATGATGATGGCTTCGCAGATATACCATAAAAAAGTCATTCAAGATTTCATAAAAGTTAAAATTCATTACCAGATAACAAGTTCATATAACTGTCATTTACATAGTAGAACCTCAACTGTTATATTCTGATTTATACAGTTGGATACTTAGATAACATCTATAAAATATATAACTCCTAGTCTCTTTTTATCCTAGTTCCATAACCAATAATACTTGATGGCAAAGGCCAATTAGGTAAGAGCCAACCCGCTTTGTCCTAAACTTCTCTCTTGCACCTTCTTCCTAATGCCCCACATATGGCCAAGAAACTTGGCAGCTGCACAGACAAAAACAGGTCTGGTGTCCGATTTAAGGATTCACAAGGCACCCGGCAGTTCCGTGTGCCCATTTGCTGACAGATTGGTTTGATCCATGTTAGTCTAGGGAGCGCATAAGGTGGACAGGTGAACAACACGTGGGCTACGGACTCCGACGATGCCTCGCAACCAGGGCAGGTGTTTGAAGTAGGGACTTTAGTAGCTATTTGGCTACTAACTCGTTCAGAGGGAGAGTGCCAAACCTGAATTGTGTGTAAAGCTTCCTATCGTGGGTTACTTGAATTAGATCAAAATAGGGTTCCAGGAAACTGACCTGTTTATGAAACATGAATTCTGTTGTAAGTTTCCCCCGGTCAGTCCTGCTAAAGTCTAATTTTGTGACCCATTCCCACTAGTGCCTCTTTACTATGGGGCAGATTTACGAGCCCCCTGCGCCACCAGTACGTCACTTTTCGTGACGTACTGGTGGCGCAGGGGGCTGCTCCATATTTACAAGGAGAGGAAAAGCCACCCTGCGTGACTTTTCCTCTCCTTGTAAATACGGCCCCTTCACACGCAGCACTTTGCGGTGAAGGGGCGTTCCATGGGTGTTGCTGTGGGTGTTCCCACGCAACACCCATGGGACAAGACACATCTCCAGAATTACGAGAAATCGTAACTCTGGAGATGCGTTTAAGCTACGCCACCCTAGAGGTGGCGTAGGGAGCGCACCGAGGAGAAATGTTTTCATTTCTCCTCGTTTTTCCTCTTTCAATGCGTGCTGCATTGAAAGAGGAAAATGATTGTAGTGATTGTTTTTGTGCAGGAAGGTTCCCCTTCCTGCACAAAACAATCTCCACGACGCAGGCATCCTTGCACCATGGTGCAAGGGTGCCTGCGCCGGCGCATGGCTGCAGTTTGTGCGCCAGCGCAGGGGAAGCACAAGGATGCAACATATTCTTGTAAATATGTCGCATCCCTGTGCTTTCCAAACGAACGCAGCATGGCGCAGCAAAATGACTTGCTGTATCCTGCTGCGTTAGTTGAACGTAAATCTGCCCCTATGTCTTTTTAGAGCAAAGATGAATCCAGGTTTTCCCAAGCTCCCCGAAGCCCTAAATCGGTAAAAAGCCTCCTTATGATACTCAGTCACCTGACTTTGTTGGAGGTGTCTAGGCGGATAACCTCTGCCAGGGTTTCAGCATAAGGCAGTAGCACCGGGGTCCTCCGGATTCTGGCCCAGAATAGCAGAAGACAGAGCTTAGCTATGTCACTAATAGCACGTTATCCCATGTCTAGCATTAAAGGATGGAGTGGAGTGCTTTGGGGCAACGTCACTAGATTCCTTAAAAATATTTATAGGGTCTTTAATTAATCTTATGCTTGAAATTTTGTACCTAATATTGTGAGGTCCTCTATCATGCTGGTAAGAATGTCTAGGACAGAACGTTGTGATAGAAATGTGTGAAAGGAATGGGTTAAATAAAATTACTTGGCTGTAGAATGTGGCCAATTTGGCTTTCTGCACTGGACTTCTGGCACTGTAGATGTCAGCGGTTTCAAACATTTTTATTTTTATTTTTCGGTGCAGTTTTAATACAGTTCTTGACTATCTCTTCTCTAGTTCCTGCAGTCCCTACTAATCAATTATTGACTGCTTTTGTTCTCTAAAACATACTTTACTGTGGGTTACACATTTATTCAGCCTGCTATTCTGTCCCCTTTCTTCAGCTTATTTTTCACGAAAACAAGGAATTGACTCCCTTTTGAAACATACTCTTTCTCATCAATTCTTCAAATCCAGGATTCTTTCCAAGGCAAACCTACTCTTCATATCATGGACAATACTTCCCTTCATAAATTCTATCTAAATAAAGACATGAACACAAAGCAGCATGCAGACCAGGTCAGCCCTTTGCCCCATGTTTCTGTTTGTTTGGCGACTGCTGTGTCCAGGTTCACTGAACTAGTGAGCTCAGCTATCTTGTTGAAGCCCCACAGCTCAGACCCATACAGGGCAGAACTAACAGCTTTTGATTCATAAACCTGCAGGGCAGCTGCAACAGGTCTGCTATAAGAAGAACGATGTTCTTTCCCCAAGGCCCCTGTTATACGCTTATGGTTCAGTGACATTTTCGTTACATGAGGCTTCCAGGTCATTTTTTCAGAAAGTTTTACAACTACGTAATTGAAGGTTCTTACTCTTTCCAAGGGGGCCCCTCCTAGTGTTGGGCTACCTTTATATGATTTGTGAGGATTAAAAATCATAAATTTGGTTTTTGACATATTAATTTCGAGGCCCAAGTGTCACAGAAAGGTTTGTTTCTGTTTAACAATAGCTGTAACCCCGCCGGTGTTTTTGACACCAACAAGGTGTCATCTGCAAACAAAAGGGTCGCTATGTTTTCCCCGCCTAAAGATGGAGCCTTGGCGGGTTCGTGTGATAGAAAACTTACAACTTCATTGATGTAAAGAGAAAAAAGCGTAGGTGCCAGGATGCATCCCTGGCGGACTCCCCTACTGACCGGGATACAATCTGTAAGTTGCCCCACCTTACCCAGGCAAAGTTGTTTTAATGAAATCGGACGACCAAGTTAAGGATTGGAGATGGAATTCCCATGTCTTTAAGCACTTGCCATAACTTCTGTCGAGGGACTAAATCAAAGGCAGTCTTTAGGGCGATAAAAGCTAAGTCGAGACTACCCTGGCCAATGACTACGACTTTCTAATAAAAAAGCAAGAGACGAAATTCCTGTCTTTTCTCTAAAGCCTGCTTGATATGGTGATGAAATAGCATTTTCGTCAACCCATATTTGGATCTTTTGTAAGAGAGCTCAGCTAAAAACGTTTTGAAACACATCTATTAGGCTGATAGGCCTATAGTTACAGGGCTGTCCTCTATCCCCTTTTTATATATTGGAACCACCTCCGCCCCCGCCAGGACCCTGGGACTGGAGTACTGCTAGCTATGGCGTTCGAAAGAAGTAGTATGTAGCAAGCCCAGTTAGTGATGTCAGATAGAAAAAGGTCCCCTGGAATGCCATCTGGCCCTGGGGCTTTTGCCTGTACTATTGGTCCAATTGAACCCTCTATATCACTGAGGGAAAAGAAGTATTTACCCAGAGACTGGGAAGGGCAAAATACATCCCCCGTGGAGGGCAGAACATCAACATCTGAAAAGAGCTTTTTAAAATGGTCATGCTAAGCTTGGGCTGCAATATGGTTTAGAAGAGGATGAGCCCCTGTTTCGTTACCCCAGACAAATAAAGACCAGAATATTTTAGAATCTTTGGCAGCACAAGCTTCCTTAAGTAGCTGCCAATGAGATTCATCCCACTCCTGTTTTGCTTGTTCGAGGGCTGCCTTGTAGCTCCTTCTAAAGGCTCTAATTTGGTCACTATCTTTAGATTTTATTGCCAAGGCTAATTTTGATCTCTGGGTTCTACAATCCTGATTATACCAGGATTCTGGGCCCCCTTTTGAATTCCTGGTCCTTGAATTATGCCCTGTTGTGTTGAAATAGGAGCCTATTTGCTCAAAGATACGAGAGTGAACAATATCTACTTCAGCTAACCCTCCTGGTCTCTTGAGCAAGGACTGTAATTCAAGTGTGCCTACCATCAAACCCTGCTGCATGCCCAGGAGCTTGTCTTCACAGTAAATTACCTTCCGCAATTTTAATCGGGGGTTATTATTAGATGGAAAAACTTCCTTCGATATCTTCTGGATTGGGGCCTCTTTGATAAGGCCACCCCACACTGGTATCATACTTTGACAAAGTGGATTGTGGTCACTATCAGTTGTATCACCCACAATCATATCATTGACACTCCCCCAGAGCCTCAGGTCTAACAAAATGTAATCAATACAGCTTGGACTGTTTGCCCTATTAAAGGTGTTTCCACCAAGACTATCAGATTTTGTCCTGCCATTTGCTGCCCTTAGCCCTTGCTCTAAGCTTAGGGCATTTACTTGGAGGACCAGTTGTGACCAGTTCTTAACCGGGGGAAGGTCTAAAGAAGGAACTGACCACTGCAGGTCTTCTTCGCTCGTCTCCATTACGTCAGCTTTATATAAAGGTTTGAATGTAATATTAAAATCCCCTGCTATTATTAATCTAAATTGTGGCGGGCTCTTGTCCAGTAGATAACTCCAGTTGTGAAAATGTAGCTGAAGGCCTGCCCCTCCCTTGTCCCTCTCACATATATATTGTGATGGAGCAGGAAAAATAAAAAATTTAACCCCTAACAAATTTTATAAATTATTAATAAAATGTTCGTTTAAATGTATTAATCAACACTGTATGTGTGGGAATGGTAACATGCCAATGTATGTGCTAAATAATCTATTAATGGATGTCCGTGTGTCTAATTATAACATAAAAATAAGTGCGTACTAATTGAAAATAAATGCATGTTTTTTTGCTTCATAGAAATAAAACGTGTCGTTGCAAAAACAATAGTGATGGTAAGTAAGGAACAGCTTAAATGTTGCTTTATGCTAGGTAATAACTAATTGGGGTACGTAGATGACGGGAGGGAAACGAAAGGGCTATTTTTCTCTATTTTAATTATGTTTTGTTTGCCTCAAATTAGTGCTTCTAAAGTATAACCGAGTGGCGAGATAAAATGGCCGCCAGTGGGAAGATGTGCGCAGGCGCAAGGGAACACATGACACGGGATGAAATTGGAGAAAGCTCAACCTCGTGGTGTAACAGAGAGGCTAGGATGCAAGAAATGGTCAAGGCTGATGTGACCTAATTGAACTGATAGTGTGCCGTGATGATCAGCAGGAGTCCCGTGGGAAACCAGTTTGAGAGAAAGGACAATGACTGCGGAGTTCTCGAATGTATCGAAAGAAGTTACAAATGAACTGATCGAAGCGGACGAAAACATGTTTGAGCGTATGGGAAAGGAAATGATCCAAGGACCATTGAATCCAAGAGAACTTGATTAAAAGAATGAATATGATGACATGCATGGACCAATGAAAGAAAAGCGTGATATTAATGTTGCAACAATTAGTTAGCAAAGTTAGAATTAGGGTATAAGAGGGCCTACTCTTAGTGGGAGGGGGTCAGTTCCAGTCCATTCCAGAGTCGCAGAGAGTCGCAGAGAGTCGTGTTGGTGGCTTCCAGTGTTGGTGGTCCTGATCGATCCCTTACTGAGCGGGAGATGCTGAAAGACTGTTAGATGAGACGGGTTGCAGGTAGCTGATGCTGACGAGCTGAAGTTGCTGTTGCTGTCTTAATTTTCCAGTTGAGTATGAGAATCAGGCTATTTCTAATTCTTAACTTAGGTTAGAAATCATTAGGCTAAATTAGGAAGCTAGGCAGGTAATTAGGGTTTTGGCTTCATGACAAAAATTTCCTTTCCGCAATAAATTGAATATGTTTAATAAAATTTTGAATTAATAATGAATGATTTGATTGAATAAAGCTTAAATTCTTTCTCATGCTTTTAAAATTATATAAAATTTAAGATTCTTTAAACCAAAATGACTCAGTGGTTATTTTCCTAAATGATTGTGACATCAGAAATTGGTTATTGTGATTCAGCTGGTCTTAATCACTATGAACTAATTTTTTACATGAATGATTCATCGACAAACAATGAGCAGGAATATCTTAAGAAATAACTAAAAGAAAGCGACAAACTAAAGTAATAAGATATCCCGGCTCTTCCAGCGGTACATAAATGGTGTTCTCCATTTAGTTCTCATGCTTCTCCTAGGAGTACAGAATTTCATAAAGGTGTAAAGGAAATCCAGGTGTGTGCGTGTGTGTTAGGCGATGTTTATGGGCCCCATCGTCATGTGGATGTGAGAAAATATAGTTTGCCCCTGGATGACCTATAAGTGACCTAGGAGGAGAATAGTTTTTATTGTACGCGCTGCATCAGATTTCTTGGTAGCAGAGAGATGGTTTTCTATAGATTAGTTTAGTGATTATTGTTTATTGATTATTGATTATTTTGATGACTAACACTATATGTTGAGTCGCGTTATGTTATATGTGAGTTTTCACGCTTCTGGGATGTAGGAAGTGGAACACGTGTGGCAAGAGAAGTCACATGGAATTTGGTACATGGTCTGAATTCATTTTGGTAATAACGCAGGTTGTGTTATGTTAGGGATTTCTGTGTGAAAAGTGTGTAATTGGAATAGCAAATCACGTTTACTTGTGAAACTTTGGCCTTAATTCTCAGGAGCCTAGTCTCCACATGTGTCTTATCCCCAGAGAAACGAGTAAATTGTTTGTTTGAAAGAAGGGTAAGGTAGAGGGAAGTGCTACTTTATCAGCGAGAGTACATAATTCTGTGGTAGGGTAGAGGTAAGCGCTGCCTACTGGAAAAACAGGATTCTTGTGTAAAAGGACAAAGCTGTCACTTTTGTTTAGCGGATCAGACTATGGAATTGTTTTAATTGTTGTAACTAACAAAGAAACGGCGAAAAGAAAAATTGCCGAGAAATTTTGTAAAGGAGGGGTAAAAGAGTAGGAGTGACGTAGAAAAGTGCCGTGCTAGGATTGGTTGATTCGCGGACAGTGGGAATTGTTCTGATTGGTACGTTAGTGTGAGTCGCGCTGTAATTGGTTGAAGTTCCGTACACAGAACAGCGTTAGAGTAAAGAGAAAACAAATAGAAAACATGCCGTATTACGAGTATGAAAGGGAGAGAACGTCATGGACGACAAAATTGAAGAATTTCTTTAAGAAAGACAAAAAGGTTGTGACTAGAGAGGGACAAGTAATTCCTCCGCCGAAATCAGCAGCTTCACATATGATGCTGAAATATGGATATCATACGTGCATATGGTTGGAAAACTGGGCAAAGTATACGAAGAATGATGGTGCTTTAGCTTTCCTGAGAATGGTTCATTTAGTGTAGCGGTTTTGCGAAATTTGCGAGAAAAAATGTGTAAGTTGGAACCTAGACCTAGACCAACACAGTTTGAGGCTTTGACAGAATGGGAGGATGAAATGTATGAACGAGAGAGATTCAGAGGAATGAGAGATCATGAATTTATGCCTGGAAGATTATGGGGAATAAATCATGAAGACAGAATAAAACGATGGAGATGTGCTAACATGACAGGAGGTTTGTTTCCAGCTTTTACAGTTGAGGAAGGGACTAAGAAGAAACGGACTAAGAAAAAGAAACATATGGAGAGGGAAAAGTATATGCATGAGAGCGAAACGGATGACGAGTTGCTGGAAGATATTTTAAATAGAAATCCACCTCCGTACCAGCAGAGTTCTACAGTGGTGACACCAAATGCGCCGCTAATAGAGACTATGCGAAATAAAAGCCCGGAAAAGAGAATTGAAGTAAATAGGTCACAAGAACCAGTGAGAACTTCTCAAAATGAAGGAATAGAAAGCGACAATGCAAGCGAATTAGCAAAGACCACAAAAGAACTAACTGAAAAGATTAGAGAATTAACGAAAAATATGGAAGCAGTTACTGTGCCTGTAACCATAGGTCCAGTAATACCCATTTTTGAGAATCAGAAAATTGATGAACGATCTTTGGTAATTCCCATGAGTTCACAATTTCAGAGAGAAAAAGAAAGGATGGAACAAAGTGCAAGTACAAGTAATTTGGCTAGTACTTACAGACCAAGTCCACCTACAAATTTGACGGTGAATGAGTGCAATGGTAGGAAAATGCATATGGTAACAGAATCTGCAACAGAAACCCCTGAAAAGAGTGGTAATTGGATAGAACTAAATAATACACCCATAGGTCCGACTCCTGATGAGTTAAATGAGTGGATGAAGGCATTTAAAATAAAAGAACCAGAAGAAAAACCATTAGATGTAATTAGATTAAAAATTGATATGGAAGAATTAATTCTAGGAACGATTGGTACCGAAAAGATAAAAAATTACCAGGATGATGAAATAATGTTCCTGTGCAAAAGTATTACATGGAGGGCGAAGAATTTACATGACAAACTAGAAGAAGTAGCCAGTGAGATTGGAATAGACTTTGTGAAAGTAAAACGTTGCAAAACCATACAGAGTAGATTTTTGTGAAAAGGATATTGAAAATTTGAACACGGCAGGAAGGCTGACACAGATAAAGGAATTGATTGTGTTATTGAGAAAATGGGGTGATGTGGACAGATGGAAGGTTAGATGGACAAAGAAGAATGAGAAAACTACAGACAAAGGTTCATTGGCTTTTATGATAACTGAAAAAGAATCTGTTGCCAAAGAATACCCCATGAGAGAAACTCCAGGTGGTAGTTACGTGCATGTTCCCTGGACTAGGCAGGACATACTGTCATTTACCAATGACTTTCCAAAGCTAAGAGAGAAGCCAGTTGAATGGTACCGACAAGTAGAGAGGTTTGTAAAAGTCTCAAAAGTGTTGTGGATAGATTTAGATGGATTATTTGACATAGTGGTACCAACGGATTTGTGGTCAGAATGTAAGATTACAGTTGACTGGCCAACTACAGAATATCCAAGAGATCCTAAGACAGGAGCTCCAGGTCCTGATGTGATGAAGAAGTACGATAAGGTGATTACCTTTTTGAAGAATAAGATTCCTCCTAAAGAGACAGATTGGGTAAAGATCGATAGAACTACACAGGAAAGTAAGGAGAATGGAAGTGTAGATGAGGTGCTGAGGTATGCTAAATATTGTAGTGATGAAATAGAGAGTAAACAGCGTAAATTGAAAGAGAAGGCAATGTGGGCACAGGTGAAAGTGGCAGAAAAACAAGAAGCTCAATTGGACAATAATAATGGGAATGAAACAGGACAGAATAAAATGCGACCGAACATAGGTAAAGGAAAGGGTCAAGTGAGTCTAGAAGAAGCAAAGAAGAAATGGCCATGTCATAATTGCGGAAAATTAGGGCATTGTAGAAATGAGTGTAAGTTCCCACTTAAACCTAATCCGGAACATCAATCATTAACTCCACAGGTGCAGAATGAGGTAGTTGTTCAACAAAGTCAGGTGCCGCAACCACCACTTCCCAACACTGTTAACCAACAAAGATACAGTACAGAAACAGGATTCTACGGAGGAGAGCAGGTAACACAATTGCCACGAGCAGCAAATATTTCTCAGTATTGGTTGCATCAGAGTGAGGATGACCCGGATGAAAGATTCTGACGGTGCGCAGGGAGAGAGGAAAGAGTGCGTGCTTGGCGCAACTCTAGAGGTAGATCAGTCTGGTCCCTTTGTGGATGGAGAAGTGAATGGTGCAAATGTAACATTCCTTGTCGATACTGGAGCTACCCGTTCTACTGTCAGATCAGTGGAAATTCCAAACCTTCCTCTCTCAGGTGAATATATCCAAGTAGTAGGAGTAGCCAATCAGCAGATAAAAACCCCACTTACTGAATTGGTGGAAGTAAAAATTGGTACTTTTAGCAAAATGCATAAATTTGTAGTGTGCGATTGTAGTCCTGTAAATCTTTTGGGTCGTGACCTCTTGTGCAAGATGAATTGCACAATTTATTGTACACCAGATGGAATTGGATTTCAGACTTCAGATGAAGATGTTTTATATAAAGTAACTTTGATGAATCAGGAACCTGAAACGAATGGTTTGTTTCCTGCATTTGATGCAGAAAAGCTTCCAGAAGAACTAAAAAGTGCAGTAAAAGAAAGTGTGTGGGATTTTACAGGAGAAGACATTGGATTAATGAGAGAAGTGGATCCCGTAAAAGTGACAGTAAAAGAAGGGATAATTTACCCGAATACGCCACAGTACAAATTAACTCCAGAAATAATTGAAGGAATAACTCCTGTGGTAAATAAGATGATTGAACAGGGAATTCTAAAGGAAATCATGAGCAGTCCATGTAATTCACCTATTATGGGACTGAAAAAGCCGAATGGAACATATAGAATAGTACAGGATTTGAGAAAGAGCAACAAAATAGTTGTACCCTGTTGTCCAATAGTGCCAAACCCTGCAGTGATTTTATATCAAATTCCACACGAAGCTGAGTGGTACACTGTGATAGATTTGTGTCACGCATTTTTCTCTATTCCTTTGCATCCAGATAGCCAGCCATTATTTGCGTTCCGGTTTGGAGAGCGTATTTTGGCATGGTGCCGAATTCCTCAGGGGTATACAGAAAGCCCCTCAATCTTTAATCAGATTCTAAAGAAATCTCTGGAAGATTTGAAAATGCCAGAAAAATCAGTGATGGTGCAGTATATTGATGACCTATTGGTGGCATCGAAAACCAAAGAGGCATGTGTAAGTGACACAATTGCCTTACTGAACCATTTAGAGAAAAGAGGACATACAGTGTCTCCTTCAAAATTACAGTTTTGTCAGAAAGAAGTCCAGTATTTAGGGCATAAAATTGAGAAAGGAGTGCGAAAAATAGCGACAGAAAGAGTAAGAATGATTCAAGGAATGAGAGCACCAATGACTCAGAGAGAGGTAAGAATGTTTTTGGGAATGGTTGGATATTGTCGACAGTGGATAAGTGGTTTCTCTTTGATTGCAAAACCATTACAAAAATTGACCAAGAAAGATGTAAAAGACCCTTTTGAGTTAAACAAGGAAGAAATGAAATCTTTCAAAGAATTGAAAAAGAAACTGTGTGAGGCCCCTGCTTTAGGCATGCCTGATTATGAGAAGGATTTTGAGTTGTACTGCAGTGAAAGAGATGGATGTGCATTTTCAGTACTAGTACAAAAACATGGCATGATGAAACTCAATGGGTTTACCTAAGGGGCCCTCAATATGAATCCCCAGGATATCCAGGCTGTCTATGTGTAATCTTGCAGCCCAGAGTAATCTTAACCCATATTATCAATACCCCTGCCGGTCGGCCTTGCCCCCTTGTAACTGCTGGAGAGCAGTAACAAACATACCCTGGGTAATATAAGAAAGCCAAGCTCCAAGTTTCCTGTAAGATGCATATATTGAAACCCTCTATAAAGTTGTTCCAGTGGGGAAGGGACATTTTGCTACTTAGGCCTGCCACATTTCAGGACACTATTGAGCATTGGGACCTAGGCTGGCATGCGCCATGTTGGTCAAGCTACCATGATAACTATTAATGGGGACTGGCATCATGTTCTTAGTTCCTGGGCTCGCACTAAAATGACCCCCCAATTTGTGTTTTCTGATTTACAGCCTCTAGTTCCACAATCCCTACACACCTTCCTATTACAATGTGGTGGCTGCATACCACCTAAGGTAGAGCAGAGTGTGGATTTTGTCGGATTAATAGGGTGACACCTAGCCAACCGGCAATCCAGCCCGGGGAGTCAATCAATAGCCCCAAGGGTTGGGTTGTGGCCTAACTGGTCTGAAGTAGAGGGGGGATTTGTATTTTGCTGAGCTGAGGGGATATTTTGTTTAAATTGGATATGAGATGAATCAGGGGACAACTTCTAAGTTCTAAAGCTAATAGATTTTCAACTAGATCGTCTCCTTTAAGGGTTAGTTCTATACAATCAGTGTGCCGGTCTGGGGCTGTGCATCTTCTTGCCCTTACAATGTCATCACGAATCAAAGAGCAACATCCTCTGACGTGACGAATCCAATGAATTGCTTTGTTTGTCAGTGAGTCTTCCCCCTCTTACCCCACCCTAACTCTTAGTTTAGGAATGTTTACCATATACATTTTCCGGACAGGGAGTAACATTGGACCCTGACCTTGACTGGTAGGTCGCTCCCCCACCACACAGCTCCGTCTGTGTGCCCCCTTGCTGCCCTGATTGTGCTCGTTTTTTCCTTTCTGTGCCCCCTTGCTGCCCTGATTGTGCTCGTTTTTTCCTTTCTGTGCCCCCTTGCTGCCCTGATTGTGCTCGTTTTTTCCTTTCTGTGCCCCCTTGCTGCCCTGATTGTGCTAGTTTTTTTCCTTTCTGTGCCCCCTTGCTGCCCTGATTGTGCTAGTTTTTTTCCTTTCAGTGCCCCCTTGCTGCCCTGATTGTGCTCGTTTTTTCCTTTCTATGCCCCCTTGCTGCCCTGATTGTGCTCGTTTTTTCCTTTTTGTGCCCCCTTGCTGCCCTGATTGTGCTCGTTTTTTTCCTTTCTGTGCCCCCTTGCTGCCCTGATTGTGCTCGTTTTTTCCTTTCTGTGCCCCATTGCTGCCCTGATTGTGCTCGCTTTTTCCTTTCTGTGCCCCCTTGCTGCCCTGATTGTGCTCGCTTTTTCCTTTCCGTGCCTGTTTCCCGCCGCTGCGCCCCTGCGGCCCCGCCCCCTCACTGCCCATTCGCTGCCCTATTCCCTGCTCCTCCCTCCCACCTCCCTATTTATGGCAGCCGCTGCGCGGCCGCGCCGCTGGCGCGCCAAAGGCAAGCCCATCTGCGCCCGTCCGCGCCGGGACCGCGCCCAGCGCCAGAACCCCTGGCCCGGGCATCGCCCGCCACATCAACAGACGCCGATACGACGCCAGCACCCTCCACGCACTCAACCCCGGAAAAGATCACGCCTGCTACCGGGCCACCCCGAAGCGCACCCAAGGGCCCTTCACCTGCCGGAACTGCAGCTTCGCCAGCACCCGCCCCGCCAAACCACCGCCCAGGAAAGAACCCAACTACCTCAGATGCATCCTCCTCAACACCCGCTCCGCCCGCAAACACGCCATCGAACTCTGGGACCTTCTCGACTCAACCTCCCCAGACGTCGCATTCCTGACGGAGACCTGGCTGAATCCCGCTTCAGCCCCCGACATCGCCATTGCCATCCCGGACGGCTACAAGATCACCCGCAGGGACCGCACCAACGGAGTCGGAGGAGGCATCGCCATCGTCCACAGGAACACCCTCAGAGTCTCAACCAACACCGACGACACCCTCAGCACCGCCGAACACATGCACTTCCAGATCCACACCAATCCCAACACCACCCTCAGAGGAACCCTCATCTACAGACCCCCCGGACCCCGACCACAGTTCAGCGATTCAATCACTGACTTCGTCAGCACACACGCCATCGCATCCACGGACTACATCCTCCTCGGGGACCTGAACTTCCACCTCGAGAACAACAAGGACACCAACTCCACCACCCTGATCGACAACCTCGCCACCCTCGGACTCAGACAGCTCGTGACTACACCCACCCACGCCGCCGGCCACACGCTAGACTCCATCTTTTCCGCAAGCCCACACGTCTCCTTCAACCACACCTCCGAACCCCACTGGACCGACCACCACTGCATCCACTTCACCTACAGGAAGCCCACCGCGCACCACCGCACCGAACAAATGCCTCGCCGCTGCTGGAGCAGAGTCACCGAAGACCAGCTAACCACCACCCTCGCCCTGAGCCCACCCGCCGAACCCTCCGACCCCGACACCGCCGCCCGCAACCTCAGACAGTGGATCGACGACTGCGCCAACACCCTCGCCCCGCTCAAGAATCCGCCCAACAGCCACACCAGCAAGAAAGCCACCTGGTTCACCGAAGACCTCCAGGCCTCCAAACGAACATGCCGAAAACTGGAGAAGATCTGGCTCCACGAACGAACAGCGGACAGCTACGCCGCCCACAAGAGCGCCACCCGCAGTCACCATCACCTCATCAGATCCGCCAAAAGGGCCTCACTCAAAGACCGC
The DNA here is from genome assembly GCA_963921515.1 of Calotriton arnoldi. Lineage (NCBI taxonomy): Eukaryota > Metazoa > Chordata > Amphibia > Caudata > Salamandridae > Calotriton > Calotriton arnoldi. The sequence continues at coordinate 549,961 of CAWUFW010010078.1, read as the reverse complement.
CTAGACAACAATGCACACAACAGCAAAGAGCTCTTCAACATCGTGAAGGAACTCTCCAACCCCAGCTCCAACACCGACATCCCGCCGTCGCGAGACCTGTGCGACTCACTGGCCACCTTCTTCCACCGCAAAATCGCCGACATCCACGACAGCTTCAACACCATGACCGCCCCGGCAACCACCGAGACCACTGCCCCCACAACCACCAACCGCCTGCTCTCCTGGACCAACATCAACGACGAGGACACCAGCGAGATCATGAACACCATCCACTCCGGTTCACCGGTAGACCCGTGCCCTCACCACGTCTTCAACAAAGCCAGTACAGCCATCGCGCCCCATCTCTGGAAAATAATCAACATCTCCTTCGAGACAGCAACCTTCCCGGAAAGCTGGAAGCACGCCGAGATCACCGCCTTACTCAAGAAACCCAAGGCAGACCCCAAGGACCTCAAGAACTTCCGACCCATCTCTCTGCTCCCGTTCCCCGCGAAGGTCACTGAGAAAATCGTCAACAAACAATTGACCAGCTACCTCGAGGAGAACAACATCCTGGACCCTTCCCAGTCCGGCTTCCGCAGCAACCACAGCACCGAAACCGCCCTCATCGCCGCCACCGATGACATCACGACCCTGCTAGACAACGGAGAAACAGCAGCCCTAATCCTTCTGGACCTATCAGCCGCCTTCTACACGGTCTGCCACCACACACTACGAACACGCCTACACGACGCCGGGATCCAAGAGAAGGCCCTGGACTGGACCACATCCTTCCTTTCCGGCAGAACACAAAGCGTCCGCCTCGCCCCCTTCCGATCCAAGGCCACCAAGATCATCTGCGGTGTACCCCAAGGCTCCTCCCTTAGCCCAACGCTGTTCAACATCTACATGGCACCCCTCGCCCACGTCGCCCGACAGCACAACCTCAACATCATCTCCTACGCCGACGACACCCAGCTGATCCTCTCCCCTCACCAAAGACCCTCACACCGCCAAAGCCCACCTCCACGAAGGAATGAAGGCCGTCGCCGAATGGATGAGGACCAGCCGCCTGAAGCTGAACTCGGACAAGACGGAGGTCCTCATCCTTGGCTCCAACCCGTCAGCCTGGGACGACTCCTGGTGGCCGACATCACTGGGAACAGCCCCGACACCCACCGACCACGCACGCAACCTAGGGGTCATCCTCGACCCCACCCTCTCCATGACTAAGCAGGTCAACGCTGTTTCCTCATCCTGCTTCAACACCCTCCGAATGCTCCGCAGGATCTTCAAGTGGATCCCCACCGAAACAAGAAAAACAGTCACCCAGGCCATTGTCACCAGCAGGCTGGACTACGGAAACGCCCTCTACGCAGGAACGACGGCTAAGCTCCTGAGACGGCTGCAACGCATCCAGAACGCCTCTGCACATATTATCCTCGACATCCCCCAACGCAGCCACATCACACCCCACCTGAGAGACCTGCACTGGCTCCCTGTCAACAAGAGGATAACCTTCAAGCTCCTCACCCACGCACACAAAGCACTCCACAACTCCGGACCAGCCTACCTCAACAGACGACTCAGCTTCTACACCCCCACCCGCCAGCTCCGCTCCACCAGCCTTGCCCTCGCCACAGTCCCCCGCATCTGGAAAACGACCGCCGGCGGCAGATCCTTCTCTCACCTCGCCGCCAAGACCTGGAACACCCTCCCCACCAACCTTTGGCAGACCCAAGACCTACTGGTCTTCAGAAGACTCCTCAAGACCTGGCTCTTCGATCAGTAGCAGCACCACCCCCCTCTTCCCCCAGCGCCTTGAGACCCTCACGGGTATGTTGTGCGCTTTATAAGTGACATGATTGATTGATTGATTGGTGGGTCCAGCAGTGTTACCTGGATCCTTCCTGTTATTAACGGGGCCACCGCCCAATGTGTGCTGTTTCTTGTCGCACTAAGATAACTGAAGTGTCCACTCCCTAACATTAAGTTTGGGGGGATATCATCTTTAGGGAGGCTTTTGTAAGTTGCCCCTCGGACACAGGCATTAGTAGTGGAGTAGGGACTATTTTGTATAGAGGAAACCCTTCTATGCTTAGAGGGTGAGACTGGAGTGTAAGGCACATGTATGGGTTGACTGGTTGCTCTTGGTGCAGTCTCATTGAAAGGAAAAGATCTTAAGCTACTCTCCAGCAAGTGCTTCAATAAACCTGTAAGGCCACCTATCATAGATCTCAGAGCCCCCACTTCTGCCCTTAGATCACTAATAAGCCGATAAGTGTTCTGGTCACAGTGATGGAGATCTGATGCTAGTCCACTTGGCGCCTCTAGTGTAGGTTGAATGTTAGCAATCTTGGAAGTGTTGTTTAAATCTAGAAAGGGATTGAATCTATTACTGCAGTGAATCCCTAAATGAGGCTGGCTCTGAGAGCAAATGTCAATTGGTGGTGAATGAACTTTCGCAGTGTGCATTCCATCTTCCTGGTCACTTGGCTCTTCTAAACATTTTTGGGATGACTGGCATATTACTCGAGCTAGTGTTATTAAAGGGAGTCTGACTGGCCATAGTGCATGGGGATGCCACCGCTTGCGTATTCAGGATGCCTTCACATTCATCTAGCAAGCTTTCGATACTATCTAAGACACAGTTACTTCCAGCATGTTTAGCCGTTTTCTTAGCTTTTTTCCCCTTCTGCACTACCCGCCTCCCGTATCCTCCACCGCTTTTCTTTTCCCCATCACTTAAAAGATGGCAAAATGAGTTCACACTGGTTCTATTGAGTGTTATGAAACAATATGGCTGAGAGGACTAGCCCGTCTGCCAAGTCCCAATGTAATTAATTAATTAATTAGTTCTATAAAAAGTTAGACAGTACCTTGATGTCCCATGTTGAAAGTCTCAGAGAGGGGACCCTGCCCAGCCTCCTCTGGGCTCTGATGCGCTCGCGTGTGTCTGGTGCTGTGGGAGTGCTCCGGCGCCTTTACGGCATGTTGGTGGCTGGCCCCTCCCCCGAGGCTTGTGACACACTGGGGGACATTGTCCCACCCCAGGAAGGCAACAACGAGGAGCATCAGGTCAGTGAGGCCTCTGGTGGCCGCAGGCAGTGTCCTCTGCTGCGAGAGTGCTCCGGTGCCTTTACGGCGTGTCGGTGGCTGGCCCCACCCACAAGGCTCGTGACGCACTGGGATACCTTGTCCCACCCCAGGAAGGCAACAACGAGGAGCAGCAGGTCCGTGGGACCTCATGTGGCCGCAGGTAGTGTCCCGCGCTGCGGGATTGCTCTGACGCCTTTACGGCGTGTCAGTGGCTAGCTCCGCCCAGAGGCTCATGACGCACTGGGGGACCTTGTCCCACCCCAGGAAGGCAACAACAAGGAGCAGCAGGTCAGTGGGGCCTCCGGTGGCCGCAGGTAGTGTCCCCTGACTTTACGTACATATATTATAAAGTGGAAGAATATAAAAACTATAATATATTTCTAAAAACACATAACATCAAAGAATGAGTAAATATTCATACAATATCCTTTTAAAAATGTAATTCATACAACTATAAGTAAATTTAAAATAACTTATGCAATAATATAAATAAATTTAAGATTTAAATATAACTTAAAATAAATGAATTAAACAAATATAATTTATAAATTGGACATAAAATCTTTATTTTTTTTTAACAATAAAACACAATAAACGTAACATTATTACTAATCATTTTAACGATTAAAATACATATCTATTAAACACTGCAAATATGTTTTAAACATGGTACTAAAACTAACATTACTTAAATACTAAAATACATAACAAAAAATGAATACTAGTTTTAAGAAATAATTAATAATGGAATGTAAATACAATAAACATAAATTTATTTTTTCAATTAAATACTCTCAAAACCTTTTACAACAGTTCAGTAGCGGCCCGTGGTGGGAGTGCTGCAGAGCGGTGACGTGGGGTGGGGAGGGGCAGAGTGGGGGTAGTAAGCACGGAATACGGCCGTATAGAGGTAAGTAGACATATAAATAAATAAAACGAATTTCTTTGCGCGCGCTGCATCGCATTTGGGGATGCAGCGCGCGCAACGAAATTCGTTTTATTTACTATTCGGTCGTATTCCTTACTTTACTCCCCCCCACCCTGCCCCTCCCCCGCCCCACATCACCGCCCGGCAGCACTCCCACCACGGGCCGCTACTGCTACAGAATGATACAAGTCAATCAGAATAACTTTATTCGGTTCAGTGGACCATAAAAGTTTAACATACATACATGAAACTTTAAGAGGAATTTCAAGTCCGGTTTATACAATAATTTGAATAAAATCACAAAAAAAAAAAAACTAGTCCCACATGCTCAATGCCCTGGACTACAGGCTTTAATACCCAGTATCAAATTCCATCATATCAGTACTTATGATATAAAAGTTTAAAAACAAATAAAAAACACCAATTTATCTATTGTGACTCATAGCATTTTCTTATTGACAATGCCATTCTGATATAGTTAGAAACAGCAGTACAAATAGGAACGGTAGACAGAGAGTGTAAAAAATTAAAACCATCCATGTAGGTACAGGGGCGGATTTCTCTTAAGAGTGGGATTAAGAATCGTGCCTTCGGCTCGTTGTAAAGTGTGCAAAACAGCATCAAGTGCAAAGTGTTCTGCGCTGCCATATTATCGCATGGACAAGCAGTGAGTTTATCGCTCCAACCTGACTGTTTGGGGAAAGCCACTAGAAAATGCAAAGTGCATAGGCGAAGTCTGGTCATAAAAAAACGAGTCTGTGCATTAACAGTAAAAGATAGATAAAATTGCTGTTGTGTGGGGGACAGGCCTGAGTGACAGTGCATTCCCAAATGCCAACGGCGCATATTTACCTCAGCGTAATGTGCTTCTTTTATAATAGTTATCATATTTGTGTGGATGCTAGCAGGGTTGTCATAGTAGTGCCCCAGACCAATCACATTGAATTTTTCTCTAACAAATCGAAGCCATGGGATCGCCAAGGCATTGTCAAGGTTAATGCAATCCTTGATAACTTCCCTTGAGAACATTAGGTCCTCAGACGTCCAAATTTTAGCCCAGAGAAGCAATGGGGCAATATTAATTCGGTCCTCTATGTAATCCAGCCCTACCTCAGAGTGACAAAAAACTGTGGGGGCACTATTTGGGGTCATCAATAGTCTTTTTATGAATTTATTTTCTAAGATTTGTAACTGGCTGCATTTATGATGTCCCCACACTCCTGCCCCGTAAGATGCGACAGATAAACATTTCGCTTTATATAAGGTAATCAACTCTGTTACCGGCTTGTGGCCTAATTTATAGCCGAAGCGGAATAGGCCCTGCACTACCCGGCTAGTATGCTGTGCCCTTGCTGTGACGAGAGAGTCCCAATTCAATTTGTTATTAAAAATATTCCCCAAATATGTCAAATTAGCCACCTTATCAATGGTCTTACCCTTTAGAGTAAATTTTCTTGTTTTGGTTAGTTTGGGGCCACACACCATGATATATGACTTGGTAAAATTAACTTTTAGGTCCAGTGCTGACATATAATCTGTAAAAGCATTCAATGATTTTTGGAGACTATTAGCTGTTAAGGCCATTAAAACAGTGTCATCGGCGTATGACAACAATGGGACCGGGTTGCCTCCTATTCTGGGAAAATCAAGTGCCTTCTCTATTAAAAATGCCTCAAGGCCATTTGTGTACAATAAAAAAAGAAATGGAGCTAAAATGCACCCCTACCGAACACCTTTTGTGGAAACAATGGGCTTAGTCATCTCCCCCCTGGGGCCATATCGTATGGACACATGCAGCCTACGCAGGAGGGAAATAAGGGGTTCTTCAATGCCCATTTTCCCCATCTGTCCCCACAATTTCTCCCGATTGACAGTGTCAAAGGCACTGGATAAATCCATGAAGGCCAGGTGGATAGACCCCCTCCTGGCCTTCATGTACTTACCCATAATCAGAGACAAATTGAGGCACTGTTCATTTGTACCCATCCCCCTCCTAAAGCCATATTACGTTTGAGAGATAGTCCCCGAGTTACTTGCCCCGGTCTCAAGGCGTGCAAGAATAACCCTCCCCAACACCTTTACGGTGGCATCAATTAAGGAGATTGGTCTGTAGCATGCGGGGTCGTTCTTGTTACCCTTTTTATATACTGGTACCACTATGGCCTCCTTCCAGGATGTTGGGATGGGACTGGTTATCACTGCCTTGAAGATGCTAGTCAGCAGGGGTGCCCAAAGGTGAGGATTGCTTTAAAACAGGTATAATGGGACCCCATCAGGGCCTGGGGCTTTCAAACAGATGCCCTTAGCCAGGGCATCCTCGACATCACTCACTTTAAGGGAAGAACTAAGTTGGTAAGCCAAGATTGGATCTGATGGCACATCTTCTCTTAACTCCTGTGGTGAAATACATTTTGGGTTAAATATGGCCGAGAAATGGGATTCCCAAACTTCCCCCAGTATCAATCAATCCATACACCTAGCATCTACCGAAAATAGGGGGCGGTTTATAACCTGCCAAAAGCTCTTGGTGTCTTTAAGCGCACTGGCTCTCTCAAGATCTTCCCAGGCTAACCTCCTCAGTTCTTCTTTCCTTTGATTGATGGTATTTTTGTAAGCCTGTCTCGCACTTTTAATTTGGATTTTATCACAAGTGATTGCATGCAGTGCCTTTTTGAGGTTCTTTTGGGATCTTGAACACTCGGCACTAAACCATCTTGTCTCCTGGACTTCCCTTCTCCGTGCTGAGCTTTTGGCTACATCCATGCAGATTAGTTCAAAACCCTGTATGACCTTATCTGGGGAGGAGTCGTGTTGAAGGCATCTCAAAATAGAGCTTAGGTTTGCGTTAACGATTTTCTCCTCGAATTGGATTGGATTTATTTTGCCCCATTTCAATCTCACCCCTTGATTGGTGTTATACTGAATAGGGCGGCCAGCACCTTTCCCATCTTGGGCTATTACACTTAGGGAAACAGTGAGGGGGTTATGGTCGCTTGCATTATTTGGCTCCACCTCAAAATTACCAACAAGGGAGGCAAACTTTCTTGATATAAACATGAAATCAATAACACTTTCCCTACCTCTTCTGACATAAGTGGGGCACTGTGTTAAGCGGTTGCTAACCAGAGTGTCAATCGGGCACAGGTAATTTACGATAATAGTGTCATTTAAAGCCTCACCCTGTGGTGTGTGTATAAAATGCGACTTCGGTTGGCCCTCAGTATCCAGCAGCCCACAAACTTGATTGGAATTATGCAAGCAAAAGGTGCAATTGAAATCTCCCACCCAAAGGATACACAGGGCCACTTCCCGGCTATCTTATTGATTTCCGCCTGAAGGGTTTCAATAACATCACAACTAGTTTGGTCAAAAATGTTGTAGTACCAGTTGACCAATAATAGCTTAACCTGAATCAGGTTGGAAATCAAAATTAGTTGATACCAGGGGGATTCAATTACAACCTCTGCTTGAATAGACCCATATCTAACTGAGATCAATGTCACCAGCCCTCCTTTTGCCCTCCCTGCCGGTGAAGGGGTTGCATGGACGTTAAAAGAACAATAACCGTCCACCACAAAGTCATCCTTATACCATGTTTCCTGAATACAAATAATATTGAAGATCTTAACGTAATCTAGCCAAACCTCGTCCGATAATTTCGGGCGGATGCCTGCAATGTTCCAGGAGATAATTCTAAATGGACACATTTTATAATCCTGGCTCACTGTGTCCACCCTTATACAGTTGGGTGAAGGCCTAGAAGGCGTGGCAAAGGGATCAGACCCCACCCTTCCAAGATTGTGGACGGGAGGTAAAATAGACGGGCAGATACCGGTCTCAGTTTCATTTGTGTTATCGCCCATATTAATGGTGTTTTGCAAAGAAGGACCCAAGAAATTAGCGACAAACCTATTCCCGGTTATACTAGCAACTACATTGGCTTCTCCCCCAGGGTCAACACCTTGGACGCTAGTTTTTTTCAGATGGACGGATTTGCCCGGTCGCACAGGTAGTCAATCTATTTCTGTTAAAACAGAGAGCACCTCAAAGCGGTTAGGGTGATTAAAAGAAAGAGGCTGAGGGCGGGAGTATCTATTCTGGGGTGGCTGCCAGGTCTGTTGTCTCTTAAAAGTCCCCTGTTGCAGGGGTAAAAAAAAACAAAGGGCTGCTCAGTGGGGGAATTTCTAAGATGTTTCAAGGCAAGGTGTGTGCACATCCTATTGTTAAAATTCAGCACTACACAATCCCCCTCTCTATTTTTAGTTGTTTTACCCAGCCAGCCTACCCGCCTTGCCATAATAATGTGTTCAGGCCAATTAATCTGAGACTGGATTTTCCTAGTGCACCAATGGGCTGATTTATTAATGAGGCTCTGGCAGCCTTCCTGTTGGCCAGGTGGGAGATTAGGGACCCCTGTCAGGATCAGACTATACGGTGTGCACTCCGAGGGTAAATTTAAGATGTTATTTACACCCTGCCCGCGTAAAGGACCAGGCATGAGGCCATTTGTGTGCGTGTTTTCTTTCAACTGGTTCCCCCCACTATGGAGATCAAATCTTAACTGGTTGGTGGCCCCTCGCTCCCCGTTTGAAATCCCATCTGGACCAGATGCCCTTGCTGGTGATGCCGTTAAGTAATTAGTGAAATTATCAGAAGTTGAAGGAAACTCGTGAGGTATAATCGCATTGTGTGCGTTTGATGGCCCGCTTGTTGCGGCCGGCCCACCCTCGAGGACGCTAGAAAAAGCATTGGCTACCCTTTCACCCATGCCACTAGCTGAAATGGTCAAGCCATTTTGCTTTTTTTGCACCGCTGATTTCCATGTGGCCTGCAATAGTCGTTCAAGCTGCTCCTCATACAGCCTAAGCGGTATAAAATAGGTTCCAAAGCCCCTAACACCACTTTCCTAATTTTGTCTGTCAGTGCGTCTATTTCAGTCTGTGAAATAATGTTTCCTCCTCCACTACGGGCTCTACCAACATTTCCTGGTGGGTGAGTTTGCTTGGTTCTCTTGACCCTTGGAGACTGGCCCCTTGCTCGATGGTCAATCCCTGACGGTTCAATGCGCTTCCTTTTTCCCCCAGTTGTGCTCTGGAGCCCTGATTTCCCCGTGAATGATTGCGTGGCCACATCCTCTCCCTTATGCGCTGTGCCTGGGTCACCATGACTCAAAATTATAACAGTGGGTGAAAGTGGGGGTTGTGCCACTAGTTCAGTAATTGTTTCAGCTGTAGCTGCGTTGAGGACCCCAGTGGCAGGCACGGATTGGGCGGTCAAATCAGCGGGTGGGGCTAGTGGGGCTAGTGAAAGTCTGCGTTCTGCAAGTTCTATTTCCTTATTAATAGCCCCCACCGCTTTTTGCAGAAAGCCATCCAGGGTAGCATCGGTACTTTTAGTAGCAGGCGTGGCTTTCCGTTTCCCCATGATAAAAGGAGTCTTGTGTGCACACAGTTAAAACGTAAAAAACATTTTTTCCCGTATTACCACTCCTCCCGGCTAGGGCTTGACTCCTTTAACCCAAAGTAAAACCAAGAGGGGGGCCCAGCCCAGTCTCCTCCGGGCTCTGACGGGCGCAGGCAGGCCCGCCCTTGGCCCGGGCGCGGCCAGGGTACGCCCGTGCTGCGGGAGCCCTTCGCCTTTTTTGAAGCGCCTCCTGGCGTGCAGAGATGACGGTGGCGGCAACGAGCTGCAGGGCAGACCGGGTCTTGTGGTCCTGAACCCGGTGGCAACTGCAATAACCAAGTCGGGCGTCCCACGCTGCGGGAGCCCTTCGCCTTTTTTGAAGCGCCTCCTGGCGTGCAGAGATGACGGTGGTGGCAACGAGCCGCAGGGCAGACCGGGTCTTGTGGTCCTGACCCCGGTGGCAGCTGCAATAACTAAGTCGGGCGTCCCGCGCTGCGGGAGCCTTTTGCCTGTTTTGAAGCGCCTCCTGGCCTGCAGAGATGAGGGTGGATGCAACGAGCCACAGAGCAGTCTGGGTCTTGTGGTCCTGACCCCGGTGGCAGCTGCGATAACTAAGTCGGGCGTCCCGCGCTGCGGGAGCCTTTTGCCTGTTTTGAAGCACCTCCTGGCCTGCAGAGATGAGGGTGGAGGCAACGAGCCACAGATCAGACAGGGTCTTGTGGTCCTGACCCCGGTGGCAACTGCGATAACCAAGTCGAGCGTCCGTCCCCATGATACAAAAAAGTAGTAGCCTAATATGAATAAAAAAACAGTAAAAAATAATCAAATAAACAATTTAAATGCACAATTGTAACTAAACATTGGCAAAAATGCATACACCGTTGTAGAAAAATAGGTTTTCATATTCTAAAGCCAAACTAACAGACATTGGGGAAAATACATACATTTGGGAATTAACCATACTATTCTAACTCCAGTTGAACAAACAATGGAAAAAGTGCACATCTGAGAGGTGGACAGATTTAGGGCCTGATTTAAATCTTGGAGGATGGGTTACTCCATCACAACAGGGACGGATATCCCATTCACCAAAATATTAATCCCATTATATCCTATGGGATTTATAATTCGGCGGAAGGGATATCCGTCACCGTTGTGATGGAGTAACCCGTCCTCCAAGATTTAAATCACGACCCTTAGTATTTAAACTGTATTCTAACAAACAATGGGAAAAGTGCCTACATACCAGAATTATTTTGAAAAAAAGAATTAACCAACGCCATGATATACCCCACAACCCATTTAACAAATTATAAAATTATATTACCAAGGTATAAAATGTAATATCAATTAGAAATACAATAAAATATTTGCCAAATAAACAATCAATTAGCACAATTAATACAGTAATCAACCTCTGGTAACATATATATCATTTTAAATACAACCCACCTAATCCCCAATAATCCCTGAAAAACCTGAATTCAAACGGTAATACATTGTTTGTGATTGAGAAAATATTTAACATTTCAATAAATAAACAACCACTAACACATTGTTACAATTAACATATTAGTCAATTAACACCAATGATTATATAAAAAAATACCAACCCATCCTAAATAAACCCCACAACCCTAAATGAAAATGTAATATAGAAATACAGAAATTATCAAACATTTGAGCAAGTAACAATTAAAAGATCTAACATAATTGAGAAAATAATCAATTAACTAAATTAAACAACTCTACCCGCCAAATACCCTAATAGTCTCAATAATTGTCATGGTTCTGTCATAAGGTTTCTGCACATACACAGAGCTATGCACAGGAAAATGGGACCCTGGAATACAGTGGTCTGCCACCATATACCATAGCACCCAAAAACCCCAACCCAACTAGCTTAGCATCCCATTAGCACCCAAGTACTAATGTTTGGACAACCCAGAACACGGTATCTTTATCTCAGGACTCACAGAAGCAAGAACACTCTTTCGTCACTCACTCGTACTTGTCCACAAGGTGCGTAGTAAGAGACACTGGATAGGTTAAAATGTTTATTCCAACTTACGTGCTCTAATGTACAGTACACGTGTCAGTACTAATAACATAATGCATATGACTAATATAAGCAGCATGGTTACAATTCCATAGAATACAAACGGGGAAAGCATCTCAGAGCCCAGTGGATAAACGTATAAATAACATTACCACCCTCCCCTTGCAGTAAGATAGTTTATTATAGTAATAGAAGACCTCTGGGCTTTGACTAGCGAACCCCCATACCTCAGTCTCTAGATGCCGAATTACATCAGCAGGACATCATAGCTCTTCTCACTGAAAGGGATTTCTCCAAGTGCGTTAAACGCTAGTAAACCACAGTATTAAAAGCATACCAAATTCTTCATGGCAATTGCACATAATGTTATGTCTGGGTGCGCGAGACTGGCCATATCAGGAAGAACCAGAATACATTGTTATGCGACCTTGTACATGTTTGTGCAGACTGAGCCCAAAAAGGTGAACAACAGAAAATGCAGACAGTGCAAAAGAACTTGGCACGAGCAAAGGGCGAGGAAGGCCCGGCTCAGTGTAACGTGCGCAAAGAAAAGCAGCATGGCAGCCAGGCCTAGGCCAACATAACAAGGCAGGTAACAATCCACAAGACACCCTCCCCTGGACAGTCCGGCGGCCAGGACAGAGGCCCATCAGAGGAGAAAAAAAAACAGATGTCGGAGCACAGGGAGCGCCCAAACGGCGAAGGGCAGGTCAATCCATGAAAGTGAAAGTGCAGAAAAAAGCCATACCCTCCAAGAGTTCATCATTGGAATCGTCAAAAAACATAGATGCCATCCAATCCATGAGTTCAAAAGAGCAGGAATGCTCCTCAGCAAAGGGAGCATCCATAAGCAATGCGGGACAGCTTGCGTGATAATTAAAACAGCTTCGTTGTAGGAGATCCTGGGCAGCCGCCCAGATATCCCATTGCGCCAAAATCCCCAGTGCAGCCGCACGCGCCATACAGCCAGCAACGGAACAGTCCTGCTCATGGGCCTCTAAGGGACCCATCAACTGAACAAAATCCGGAACAGACAATGACGAATTGGAGAGGCAATAATCCAGAGTCCAGGTGAAAGGACAGCGGACACAAGTCATCACAGGTTGCACGCAAGTGAAATACGCAAAGCGAAATGAAAGAGTATATGACACACTCAGTGTCGCCAATGGCAAGACACCAAAACCGGCCAAAAGGCGCTCACGGAGCAGCTGGAGGCGTTCTGGATCGAGCAGGTCCCATCGGGGAGCAGCCATTGCGCAGAAAGCAAATTAAGAGCAAGACACCAGCCGCTAAAGCGAGGATCAATGGGAAACCGCCAAAGACACTGGAAAATATAGAATGTATGAAAGCCGGGATGACACCAAAAATAGTTTGGAAGGAGGACACCAAGCCTGACCCAACGACCTTAAAAAAGTGTACTAGGCCTTCAGTGTTAGATGCGTTAAAAATACGATGTATTAACTCCCCAAAATGTTGGGGGAGATTAGTGTTCAAAAGGGCCTGTATTTCACTGTGGGTACTCGCCACCTGGAGAATGAATGTCTCCCGGGCGGACGTGAGCATAACTTCCTCGTTTAATAATAGTGCCTTTATTCTGCTCAGTCTATTGAAATCTGCTTCCATGGTAGGGATGGAAGGCCAAATAGAGATATCAACCTTGCCATGAGGGGGAGGAAAAAGCACATTTTTGCAGCAGACAACCCTGTGCGAAACTGTTACAATGTAAGGAATGCCAGCCTGCAGGCCACAACAGTTTTCGTTATTTAAAAGTAAATAACTACCATTGGAAAGGAGAGTGAAAGTAGGAGAAATAACAGGAGCAGGAATACCTTTCAGTACACAAGCAAGATTAGGAGAGGAAACGCTACATGAGCCATGCAATTTAATGTGTTTACAAATAAGCGAATGACCTATAGTCGAGTCGCAGTACTCCCCCGTGAGAAAGACTTCCTTGCCGTCCCGAAGGCATTTATACATGAAAGGCAAGGACCAGAGTTCATGCAGGAAAGCACTGCCCAATGGCCGGTAACGGCCCACAGGATAATGTTTCATGCACGAGTCAAATTCAAACAAGGAAAATGGTAAAGCTATAACCCCATGGACTAGCCATACAGCAGAATCGAGTTCTGCAACAGAGAACGGCAATGGATCCACCTTTTCGATATGTAATAGATTGTAAGTTGCATCCTTCATGGACATAAATTGCTGTTTGTCAGTTAAGTTAAAAGGTAGAAATAAGGCAGAGGTGTTCAAAAAATGCCAAGGCACTTTACCTAACTTGAGCGTTTGTAAAGTCCATGCAAACTGCATAACTGAGCGCAATTGATTCTGACCATGATATAACACAGAAACATCATCTTGTACAATATCAACAACAGAGGACACAATATTCTCTAAAGTGTAAATGCGAGAAGACAGGGTATTAATACTATTGTCAACAACAGCGAGCACCTTTTCCATATTTGCTTGATCTATTTCCCGAAGACGGGAAGCAGCTTCCATTTGTGATAGCTTCCAGAGTTCATTATATGTTTCATAAATGAATCTTTTAGGTCGGGGACCACGAGGTCCCAAAACAAAGTCGGACAGATCAATATTGCCTGTAAGGAGGGACAAATGTTGTTTAACAGAATCAAGGGACGAATGTTGCAGCCATTGTTTGCATAATTTACCAACAGAGTATGTAGTGACAGTACGGGCATCAGTAAACCTCGGATCAGGCCTATTCTGTGTGTAGCTAGCACCAGTATCATGAAAACGCATTTGACATGCATTAGATGATATAGGCCATACTAACCAGGGTGACTGAACCAGCTCAGAAACATTAAACGAATTATTTTGTAACATTGCCTGCAGGGACATGAGGGACATATTGAATCGTGAGCTTTCATTTGGAAAACTCGACAGGGATGGTATTGATGGCGTATTCAATTGTTTAGTGGTTGCTAAGCCCCAACATGTAGTCTGATAGATGGAAGCATTTAGGAACATAATTTGGGTAGGGATGAGGCACGCACGATGCAACGCCTCGGTTCCCTGTACCTGCCATGGCTTGGAGCCCCAAATAGATTTTAAATCCACTGTATTATCCCAGTACTCATAACCACCCACAGCCAGGGCACTCAGAAAGGAACCTGAATATAGCAATTTGGTGTGTGTCAACATAATTTTCTGAGTTGATGTGTTATTAAGTCTAAAATAATAGGATGCAGGGTTTGACCGATTAAAATCAGTAAAATAATTAAATTTATTCCGAAGAGTTTGAGAGCTACCTGGCAAGGGGTTTGGACAATGTTCCCATTGGGTGAAGTTAACAGAACTACGCAGGGCACTGGGCTTATGAAGAAAATGATTACCCCAATGTTGGTAACAATACAAATCGGCATAATTAGCAGAATTCATATAGAGATCTTCAGCATTAAAAGATGCATAATATTTTAAATCGGCAAACAATGCTTCAACGGCATGCACATCCCAATCATCAGAATGAATATTATTTTGTACTACATCACCCATTGAAACACGAAGGACATTAGGTACATTAATAATTTCCGTCGGACCATGGATTTGATAGTTCACTACATCCCATACGATGCCATCAGCAACTGGGAAGGCTGAAATGTTCACAAATGTGTGGTCACGCTTCATGATGTGAGACGAGGAATGAGGAGCCAAAGTTCCAGAAATATAGTCTACAGCAGAGCGTTCAGGTAAATAGTGACCATTGATTAGTAGAAAAAACACTGTGACAAAGCCAATGGACATGAACAAAAATATCAAGAAAAGTACCAACCAGATGTATGTCCAGGGGGAATCAAAAAATTGTCTCTAAACCAGGATATAAAAATACTGAACTTGGATGGAACTTTTGAAGATGTGGAATCCGAATCAAAGGAATAACGAGTCGGGCTTAGTGGCGTTGTTGGTTGATGTGCCACCGATTCTGATGCAGGATAAGTATACTCGTCCTCGTTGATATTGGTGGAGAGTTGGGGATCAATCATAGTTTCAGGCAAATCAACCATCTCAATTACAGCATCAGCGATAGTTCGTGCAGATGGACTATGAACATATGTCCGATAAATGGCAGGACAAGAGACCGCTGGTGTGACACTATTCAGGATCGGCCAGGCGCTGTAGCTTGACATTTTCAACTGAGATGTATCTGTTCTCTTTGCGACCAGGAAGCGGTGGTAAAATGACTGTACGTGTTCCCTTCAGGCCAAGAACTGGAACCGGTGCACGAAAAGAGGGGCCAAATTCCTTTTTGTTTTCAACCTTCTCTCGAACCAGTTCTCCAATTTTCGGAAGCCAGCCGGCTACCGGAATCTGCAACGCAGGGTCTGTGGCTGAAGGTAAATGTGTAGTTGCAAGTTTGTCTCGGGCTTCTTGTAAGTCCTGTAACATAGCAGAATGGTTATCTACATCAAACTTGGCGGATTGCGCCGCGATGTCTGGACCCTCAAGGTCAGGCACAAACATTCTTATGCCAAAGAGCATTTCGTATGGGGTCCGCCCACCCAGAGGTCTTCTAGGGAGATTATTAAGTGCACGCTGAACGGTATACAAATGGGCCAGCCAGTTCCTGCCAGTACCTAAAACCCTAGCTGTTAAGGATTGCTTTAAGTCACGGTTCATTCGTTCAACGATAGAGTTGCCCTCAGGCCTATACGGAGACGAAAATTTCACCCGCACCCCAAGCGAAGCCATTGCATCCTTGTAAGCCCTAGAGGCAAACGCTGGACCTTGGTCCGAATGGAAGGTGCCGCATGCGAAAATTCCCACAAAGACACGCAAATCCCTGATTACATTTCGGGCGTCAGCACTCCGTTGTGGCCAGACCCAGAGAAACCGTGTGCACGAGTCCACTGCCACTAAAACGTATTTATAAGCAGTGTCTGATGAGAATGGACCGCAGTGATCCAAGTAAACACACCCAAAGGGTCTGTTAGCAATGCAGAGCGGTGTTTGTGGTGGACGTGTTACCGTGGAAGGCTTAATCTGTTGACAAACGTCGCAAGAAAGCACAAAAGCACGGGTGTCTTTATATAACCCACGCCACCAATAACGCTGCTGCAAGATGGAAACCGTAGCTGAAACACCTGCATGTGCCGAAGCCATGCCTTCGTGTGCAGCTGATATCAAGGCACTCCTGCGGTCCGCGTTGGGGATCAGCCGATCTCCAACGTCAGGTATAGTTACATAAGGAACCTGATCGGGACTTAATTTGTAAGAATACTTGGAAGGGAAACCTGTAGGGTAATTATCACCTTCCTTGGTTGCAGCAATAGCTGCTAAAATAACAGGGTCTATTTTAGACATGGACCTGGTAACCGCTGCTACTGAACACGTGACTACTGCTGAACGGGCAGCTTCATCTGCCAGATCGTTACCAATAGCGTGTGCGCCCACCCGCTGATGGCCTAAGGTGTGAACCACCTGTGTGAGGGGCAGACGTTGTTGCAATTCTGCCACTCGAACCCAAAGCATTTTATGCTTAATTGTGCTCCCTTTTGCGTCCTTGTAGTCGTTTTTCGACCAGAAAAACAGATTGTCATTGTAAGATTGTACACAGTAAAAAGAATCACATACAATTAGAGTGGTCTCATCCTGAGAAGCGAACTCAAGCGCAAGTAGCAATGCATGCAACTCGGCCAATTGTGCGGTACTATCTCCAAGTGTGCGTGTGTGCACTACAGTGGATTTGAACTTGCCATCCACTAAGGATCCCGCAACAATAGCACATGCAGCAGAATAAGCGTGCTTGGACCCAGTGGCCGGTTGCGCCGAACCATCGGTGTAGATCACACATTTGTAATCCTCAAGCGGTAGCAAAAACAAAGGAGGAGGATGAACGAATTCATACTGTAAGAACTCCTGAGTCTGAAGAGAAGAATCGAAAACAAAAGTGACGTCCGAAGACGTCAAAGATGTAGCCCATTGTATCCAACGGGGATGCATTGCTTTTGAGTTCGGTACACTTGCCTTTGTTACTGCCTCCAGGGCAGGACAGGGTGTTACCACCAGAATCCGCTTACCCTGTGCCAGTGCGCGTTCTTTTAGAATCGCCATTTGCACTGCAGTCAGTACTTTTTCAACAGATGTAAAGCGCAATTCAGCGGAAGTGTACAGATGTGACTTGTATGCAATAGGTACTGTATCACCTTCATTAAAGGTTAAATAGGTGAATCCCACCGCCCCCGGAATTATTCTAATCACCAGGTTTGTGTGGTTATCACGAGTCAAAAGATATTTAGACTCTAAAGGTCTGTCTGCAAAGACTGCAGAATTGAGGTATGCTCAGGCAGCCAGCAAGACCTTGAATAAGTAGGTTGTATCAAAGCATACAAAGGCTTGATACGCTGGGCATATTCGGGAATGTAAGTACGCCCGAAGTTCAGGAAACCCAGCAAAGACTGAAGCTTCTTCAGAGTATTTGGGGGCACAAATGTGCACATTTTTCCAAGAAATGGGGGCTAAGCCCTTACCTTCGTTATTGAGCTCATAGCCCAAGAACAGAACGGTAAATTCAGCAATGTGTGACTTAGCAAAGTTAAATTTGTAACCCTGCTCCGCAAATTCAAGAATAATGCGGTCCACACGGGACAGATGCTGATATAACTCGTCGTCTGTCAGATAGATGTCATCTACATACGAACATGCGTCTTGATCAATGTCATTTAACAAAGAAACAACACGGGCGGCGAATATACCCGGACTATTTTTATAGCCCATGGGTAATCGCCGGAACTGGAATAATTTACCACCGGAAGTGAATGCGGTCCATTGACCACTCTCCGGGGCTAGGTTGTGCGTGTAGAAACCGTTTGAAAGGTCAAGTGTCGTTTTGTATTTTTTACGAACAAGACTGTCTACAAGCGCAGAACTGTGTGTATTTTGCACCGCAAAGTTCCGACAATGAGTATTTAAATGCCGGTAATCCAAAACTAAGCGGTACGATCCATCGGGTTTAGAAACCACGAAAAGGGGATTGTTCATAGGTGATACGCATGGTTCGATTACTCCCTGATATTCCAACTGTGTCAGAATTTCGGAGACGGGGCCTTTTGCCTGCCGTTTGATGGGATATTGGGGTTGTGGCTGCGGTAGTGACCGCAAAGGTATTGCATGAGGAGGTGATTCTTCATCCCATCCCACATGGTTGCGGTATAACGCTGGTGCCAGGTACACTGCCCACTCAGCTGCAAGTGCTTCAGCTTTGTCTTTTGGGACATGCCGTGAAAAGCTTGGAAGGATTACCTCCTCTCCTTTATGTGCAGCTAAAACGAATGGGGGTGGCCAATCCACCTCTGCTAACAAAATGTCATATGAAGAGGTTAGATTTTCCCAAAAAATCCCTTTTATTTCACGCGGTATGTCACCTTCAATTTGTATGACTATGTTGTAAAGTCTGTCAGGGGGTGCCACTCTCGTGTCAGCTGTCTCTACAGTAACGAATGTATCAGTTGCTGTCGCCTCCATATGAGGACGTAGCGCCTCCCGCACTATGGTAACTTCCGCGGCGCTGTCTAGGAGGGTCACTGCCCACGTCCAATTCTGGAGTCTCGTTCTCACGGTCTGAGGCATATTTCGCTGTGACAGCGGCAACCTTTTTCTTCTGAAATTGCGGTCGAGGAAGATGAAAATCTTCTGCTTTCCCTCTGACTTGTTGTCGAGGTTGGTCTCGCTCCTGGGGAGCCTCTCGGCCCCTTCCTCTATCTTGCCGTCCTCCTCCACCAGCCTGTGACGACGTCTGGGCCTGTGAAGAACGAGGAGAACGCGTATCAGAGCTCTGAAACCTTTCTGGTGATTTAATCCTTGACCTATCACGTAAATCATAAGTACGTTCAGAAGAAACCGAAACTGGGGAAGCGCCTCTCGACCCCGGCTTCTTTTGTTGCTTACCCTGTTTTTTCTGTCTCCAACTTTTTTTAGTGAAGACCGGTTTATCATCTTTCTCAGATGCACTTTTTGTTTGTATAACTTGTGTTTGCGATTGAGTTTGCATTTTTACAAAAGGCTTGTTGCCTAGGCTATTTCTTCCAATTGTTTTATAAGCCCGGGCTATTATTTTCGGTAATTCGCGAGGCCTGTCCAACTCTGGGACCAAAGCCAAAGCATTCGCTACTTGAAAGTTCATAGCATCGCCCTTGACATTTCCAAGGATCAGCTCAGCTACTACATCAAACACTCCCACTAGTCTCATCCCTAATTCCACAGCCGCTTCAGGGCCATGTTCATCCTGTACTTTTTTAATTACAGAGGGTAGAACCGTCATGGAAGGAGTTCCAAAACATTTTGAATAAACTGCTGCGAATACCTTACCCCAGTTTTCACATGATGTCAAATCGGGGATTATGTCTTTTGGCAAACTTATCGTAAGGATGCGATGTTTATCCACTGGGGACGTATGTGGAAACACCGCTTCTATCTGATCGAACTTTTCGGCAAGCCAATAAGGATAGTCGTCCTTATTTTGTGGACGTTTGCCCATCACAGAATTTACCATGACAGGACTTATAGTCACTCCAGCTGCAATAGCTGGTTGGCCTGCGACTACAGGAGCAGCTCCATGGAGGCTACCTGTAACGTATGTCACTAGGGCTCGATGCACTCGTACCAATTCGGTATGCATAGTGCGCAGTTCCGCAAGCGGTAATGCCAGATAATTCGGATGTGGGGTATACCCGGCCAATACAGGCCAAGTGGCCCCCTGAATTGACAAGGGGCCTAAACGAACTGCGGTAGTTGGTTGTGGTAGGGCGCCATTAAACCAAACACGGTGCTGCCAAGCCGTGAGAGGCACTTCAAGAGCAGTATAGGGTCGATAGGCAGCAGGAATAGCGGTGGGTTTATATTCATGAAACAGCTTATCACCTGCATCCACCGCTTCAAAAGTGATCCAAGTGTAAAACACTTCAAAGTGATAAGCCGCATCGGCTTGAACCACAAAGACCAACTCGACCCCAGTATCGGGCACTCCATACACAGCTAAGTGGTCTCGGAGTGCTCCTCGACTATGTGCAGCTATCGCCACACCAGCCATGACTAAACAATTATATACGACAACCTAACAGGGAGCACAAAAATGGGTCTATTAACTAACCTTTTTTAATAATATCAAGCTTGAAAGAACCTATAAAACATTCAATATAGGAGGTATCACCGTCACATACGCCTCCGGAAGCGTACGCGAGGGGTTTGTGGACAAGCACAAGCACTACTCAAGCGTCTCGCAGATAAGCTGCCCCACGGTGGTCGCGCCATGTCATAAGGTTTCTGCACATACACAGAGCTATGCACAGGAAAATGGGACCCTGGAATACAGTGGTCTGCCACCATATACCATAGCACCCAAAAACCCCAACCCAACTAGCTTAGCATCCCATTAGCACCCAAGTACTAATGTTTGGACAACCCAGAACACGGTATCTTTATCTCAGGACTCACAGAAGCAAGAACACTCTTTCGTCACTCACTCGTACTTGTCCACAAGGTGCGTAGTAAGAGACACTGGATAGGTTAAAATGTTTATTCCAACTTACGTGCTCTAATGTACAGTACACGTGTCAGTACTAATAACATAATGCATATGACTAATATAAGCAGCATGGTTACAATTCCATAGAATACAAACGGGGAAAGCATCTCAGAGCCCAGTGGATAAACGTATAAATAACATTACCACCCTCCCCTTGCAGTAAGATAGTTTATTATAGTAATAGAAGACCTCTGGGCTTTGACTAGCGAACCCCCATACCTCAGTCTCTAGATGCCGAATTACATCAGCAGGACATCATAGCTCTTCTCACTGAAAGGGATTTCTCCAAGTGCGTTAAACGCTAGTAAACCACAGTATTAAAAGCATACCAAATTCTTCATGGCAATTGCACATAATGTTATGTCTGGGTGCGCGAGACTGGCCATATCAGGAAGAACCAGAATACATTGTTATGCGACCTTGTACATGTTTGTGCAGACTGAGCCCAAAAAGGTGAACAACAGAAAATGCAGACAGTGCAAAAGAACTTGGCACGAGCAAAGGGCGAGGAAGGCCCGGCTCAGTGTAACGTGCGCAAAGAAAAGCAGCATGGCAGCCAGGCCTAGGCCAACATAACAAGGCAGGTAACAATCCACAAGACAGTTCTGGTCCAGCCCACGTTGGTTAGATTAGTGTAATGATGCAGGCTAGGTTTATTCTTTCATCCCTCAGGCTGTTTGCTATGGGGTATCTCAGATTTCTGAGATGTTTTGTCCCTTTGTTTGTGTTTACTATTGTCCTTTGCTTGTGTTGCATGTTTTCAGGGGAAAGTTGCTGAGGTCTCCTGAGACCTCGGTGAGTCACGGTGGCCATGTTGGATGTGGTAGGCAGAGTTCGCTATTTAACTCCCATTCATGGCTCCAATGCCACTTTACCTTAAAGAAGTCGAAGTGGAAGTGGTCATTCGGCACCCCAGGAGGAGATTCTTTGTTCTGCTTTGCATTCGGAAGGCCGACTTGCCGCTGTTTGATTTCAGCATTTTGGGCACATATCTCCACATCAGGATCCTAGTGTTTGTGGAGGTACTTTATGTGAAAAACCATCTGAGCTCCACTGAGCCCCTCTGTTACCACACAAGCAAATACTGGTTTTTGTCTTAATAGCACCTGCAAACACTGGCTTATACAAATATAGGGCATGCACGCAATGATCATATAAATACACGAGCATGCAAAATTGTACCTAAAATAAAAGCACATGCAGATACACATTGTTTTGAATTTGTAGCTCATGCTAAAATTTCCCTAATCCTTTACGCTCATCCGCCTGCACTACCATTCCCCAAAGCGCTTGAAGCACATCTCCTTGAGGAAACTTGACACCAGTGAATCTGCCACTGGGTTTGGCACTTTATGTTGAACTGGAGGAGCCATACCCAAGCCAGAGAGAGTGGAAAGTGCCATTATCCCTAGTGAATATATGTTGTGTGATTAAGAAGAAATCTTCTATAACACTACAGTAGTGGTACTAAAGGTTATTATCTATGTGTACTCTCTTATAGACTGTTTGTCATGAGGTGATTTTCTGTACTTACCTTATGTGTCTATGTTATAGAATACACCCTTCCTGGGTTGTTTCCGGATCCAGTTAGTCTACACCTCATCGTCCCTCAAAACAGTGGATACCAAAGTGAATATCAGGTAGTCATTGTATCATTCAGGGTGGGGTGCTAACACAGAGTAGAAATGTACGCTTCTTCGGCAACTAATGTATGCCCTTTATTTTTAAGGTTCACAACGCTGCAGATAGTGGGATCCCAATCCCAACATCCAGGACTTCCTCCCCCGTGCCTCAGCTTCTCTTCCTTGTCCACTTACAAGTAAGAAGGTAGGGGCTGTGGAGTTGGTCCACATCGCCTCTGCTAGTTCACGCCACGGGCTTAAGGTAAGGCTTGCAGTGAGTCTGACAATAATCCGAAAAATATACCCTATAATAATATATTTTGTAATACAAATACAATCATGTGTACATGATAACAAAATTAAAACTTAAGACATTAAACCAATATAATAAAAACCAATAATAAAGTAAACTATATATGAAAATTGAATATTATAGTTAAACTGTTAAAAACAATATATGATATTATGGTCAGAATATATATTTGAGTCGATATTTAGGTCCAATACCCTTAGGCACACAGCTTAAGCATGTGTGATGATCAACCACTGTTACAGATATGTTTGCAACATTCTTCAAAACTGTGTATAGTTCATAAATCAGAGATGGCGTCCAAAGGGAGTGTTTACATGCCCAACATTAAGCTTCCAACAGAAGCCCGAAGAAGAGATCACAGACGAATACTCAAAAAACTATTGGAGACATACATATAAGGAAATCTCCCAGGGAAGGAAGATCCCCAGTTTTGTGATGTTTGCTATGTCCAAGTCATTCCTCTTTGTTGCGAGGCAGTTAAAGAGGCTGGAAAGAAGTTCGATTTTTTTAAAAGGAATTCAATAAAGCAATGATAGTACTGATCCCATAACCTAGCAGAGGTGTAGATCACTAAAACACAGATATCGAGACCCTGGAGAAAGGAGAACCTAAGTAGACCTTTTCCACAAACTCTCATTACAAGATATAGTGGGAGTATTTCTACCTATTTTGTGCCCAACCAAAAATATTATAGATGTTAGCTCTCTGATTTGACACAGAAAAGTAAGTAAGTAAAAGTTTTATTGTTTCCAGTTATTTAGAACTATTACAATATATCAAGAGAAATTTAAAAACAGCATGAAAAAAGTACGACATTGAAAATGAACACTACAAAGCATACGAAATTGTAAATGATCACTTCAAAACATACAAGTGATCATTACTTTGCATTATAACCTAGAGCCAGCAGTCAACTGCTTCAACATTCATAAAGCTACATTTGCTGAGACAGTTGCAAGATGTAGGTCACTGTCTTTACAACTTCTAATCAACATTAAAATCAGAATATGAGAAATGTTTAGTGAATAAGGTATTGTTCTACCAACGGAGCTTCCAATTTAGTGCAACACGGTGAAGTACATTGTACAATAAATACTTGGCACTGATCTAAAATTTACTAAAACATCAAAAAGAGGCAATGTGTCAAATGACATAATGCAATCGTTGGTGCATTGATTTTGGAATACATAAACAATCACCATTTGTAGTACTTTTGTGGAGGAAGCTAAGATCCCAAGACACCAGGCCGTAAGAAAAAGTGTTAAAGTGCATTGTGCATTAGCAGCAATCACAAGTGTTTTAGTAGCATAATTCCAATTGAGCTCATAAAGTGCATAATATGAGATCAGAGAGCCTTTAACGTGTGGCACAAACTGGGCACGGTCCAATATCTGCAACTTTATTCCCTCACAGAGCTCATATCCATTATCTTATAGGCTTTCCTGAGAAATTTCACAAACCTGGCTGAGAGCTGTCCATTTACTCCGCGAAGGCATGTGGATAAGGCTGTTATTGCTTGAATATAAAATATCTTGAAAAAAACAAGAGATAAGCGCCATTTGGCAAAACAGGAACCGTTTATTTAATTAAAGTGTGGCCAGGAGAACAGTTACAGGCATTGGGTCTAAGGACTGTCTCAATTTACAATCGGTCTAACACAGGTTTTATACAGTTCATTGAATGTAATAAAATAGTTCTGGAAATCCTTTTTTTGGTAAGTATTGTGGCCCTCTGTCTTTGGAGCCATAAATGAATGTATTGGATGAGGAATACATTTGGGCCTGGACCTTGCCTGGACACAATGCGGCCAGTGGGTAACGTGTCTAGATGTCCGGCATGGGAGTGCGTGATCACTGCGTGTACTGTGTCCTGATTGGCTATGTGTTCCTAACTACATGTGGCATCTGACTTTATGATGTTTTGGGAACGCACATGTGTACTTTATTGGGACCAATCTCCCTGGACCATTGTGATGTAGCTGTGCCTAGCTGTGGGATTGATCTGGGGTTTCCTGTTCGAGCATTTGTCTGCTGGCTACATGCCACCCCTCCTGCGATATGTCAATCAGCGACCTCAGCCCTGTGTCTGAGAGCCTGCCTGACTAAGTTTTTTTGAGTCGGGATTGACATGGAGTTCACAACGGGCGAATTTGTCAGTAAAGAAGCGATTTCATTTTTATACGTAAAAGTATCGTTTTTCATATTGACATGGACTTTTTCAGTATTAACACTGTTTTGCATTGGGTTATGCCTAAATGACAAAATATTGGTTTAAGCCAGCAGCACCTTACTCTGTTTAAATTAGGGCAAAGACTCACACCATGTATTAGTGATTCTTGCTTGTAATTACAGAGTCTACCGTTGTAATTGGAAGAACCTTTTAAACACCCAAATGTATATGCCTTTTAAGGGATTAATCCACATCTCAGGCTTCTGAGTTTTTTTTTATATGCGAAGTTGGCACCACGTGATCTCCCTGCCTTTGCTACTTGTGGTAGTTTTCCGGCAGTTTGCTGAGACGCACCACAGAAGTGGGCTCTGACAAGGGGTGCATTACGCGCCCATCCCCTCTGCCCTTGCCTGCCGGATTCGAATTTGTGGACCAGCGTTTTGCCTAGACGCACCACAGTCGTGGGCTCTAACACAGGGCGCTTTTCCCACCCGTTCCCGCTGCCTTATCCTGCCAGTTTCATAGCCGCGGACTATCACGGACCGCTCCTTTCCCTTAAAGCCACTCCACCGTATTTACAGGCACGTTTTGCCTACACCCCATGCCCCCCTTCCTTGTTGTATAACCCGCCATCACTTGCCGGCATTAACACCCGGTTTCTGCCTACAGTCGTGGTTCATTGAAACCCGACCCCTGGATCCTGCTACACTGCCATATGTCCATAACAATTGATTCTACAAGGATCTAGAATTCCTACGTTGTCCATGTGCCCTTCCCCACAGGTTTTACACTGCCTGTTACACTCTGCTGCCTTCCCCCTTCTCCCCCCTCCACCCCTTCTCTCTCCCCCTTGCCTTATATTATAGCGATTTCATTTCCCTTCCTTGTAGAGCCAGCCAGGACCCTTCACATCGTGAATTCCGTCCAGCTGGACCCTCAACTACCGTCACAGGTAGTTGCGCTCTCCTTGAGCCCCCTTTTTAATTTTTTATTTACTATTTCTTGGTTTCTTTTGGGCCTCATTTTTGTTTTTCCTTAACTTTATCAGCACTATATCACCTAAAGTAACCCGGTCCTGATGATGACCTGGAATCGTACAGGTCGAAACGCCGTCAACCACTCAGCGTAACCTCTGGCATTACTGTGGTCAACCTAAGCAATTTAAACAAAATACCCGCCATGTATATATTTTTCATTGTATCGTTGACCTCCAAGTTTTGTGTATTTTTGCGCCATTCACACTGTTCCTCACCTTATTGTGTCACTGCGCCGTTCACTATCATGAGCACGATATGTGCACACCCACTTTTTGGGTTACTTATGCATACACTGTTTTGTAGTGCTGATATAACTACTTGCAAATAAGAATCTACTTTTTTCTTACAACTTTCTTGTGGTCTCCCCCTTTTGTTTTTCTCCTCTCTGATTGATTAATTCTTTTCATGTAATTGCCCTCTGAAATGATTACCGGTTGAGACATTGTTTTTTTTGCAACATTTTAAAGAGGGCGGCCCGGCCCAGAAAAAAAAGAGGGGCAGTGTCCTCCAATGTCGCACATAGGTTCGCAGCCTACTTAAGGGAGCCTCGAGATTCTTAGTGTAGAAGAGATTCGGATCTGGGGTTATGAAAATACTAAGGTAGCGGAAACCTTCCCCTGCTATTGTTACCTCACAGCTCTGTGGAAGTTTTGGGATCGGCCCATGTAGTGTATAGATCACTGACTTGGACCAGTTAATAAAATAGCCTGAATACTTGCCGAAGTTAGTAAATATGTTTAGAATTCTATGTATTGATTTTGCAGGTGATGCAAGATAGAGCAAGATGTCATCGGCATATAGGGATATCCTGTCCTCCTGTCCTTCCGCCCATTTCAACCCTCTAAGTAGCCTGTCTCCTCTGATCCATGTCGCCAGAGGTACAAGCATCAGAGAAACGATCAGTGGTGACAGGGGGCAGACCTGTCTGGTGCCCCTCTTTAGCGGGAATGTTCTTGACGTGTGGTTATTTACCTTGATTTGGCCTTTTAGGTCTGTGTATAAAAGCCTAACCAAGCTGAGAAATTTCGGGCCGAACGCCAGACGAGTCAGCACTTCGAAAAGGTATGGCCACTCAATCGTGTCAAATGCCATTTTAGAGTCTAGCG
Source organism: Calotriton arnoldi (assembly GCA_963921515.1). NCBI lineage: Eukaryota > Metazoa > Chordata > Amphibia > Caudata > Salamandridae > Calotriton > Calotriton arnoldi. The sequence continues at coordinate 522,705 of CAWUFW010010078.1, read as the reverse complement.
AAAGTATTATAGCGTCTTCCTCGATTAAATGTTTTTGGCCTAATACGTTTTGGAGTCGTCCGATATTTAAGGCTGTATTTCGGCCAGGCATAAAGCCTGACTGATCCGTGTGTACTAGCGTGGTAATGATAGGAGCAAGTCGGGAAGCTAGTATTTTTGCTAGGATTTTGGCTTCCGCATTTATTAAGGAGATCGGTCGGTAAAACCCACAGTTGCCAGCTGGTTTCCCTTTTTTATGGATTACTACAATTGAGGCTATACTTTGGTCCTCAGGCAGGAGCCCTTTGTCGTAGCTCTCGAGGTACATCTCCCGCATGTATGGCGCAATCAGTGAAGCCGTTGATTTAAGGAATTAAATAGGGATACCGTTAGGCCCCATTGCCTTCCCAGATTGTATGTTGCTGATTGCTAAACGGATTTCCTCATTGATGATATCCTCCTCCAACGAATCTCTATCGCTGGGGGACAGGGAAAGCAGGGGTATATCTGCTAATAGTTGATGTGAGTCCTCCGCGGTGGTGTTGACCGAGGAGGTGTATATCTGTTCAAAATGGTCTGCGAAGGCCCCCGCAATCTCTTGTGGGTCTGTGATAATATGAGTGTCGTTTATACTTAACCTGGGGACCCATCGCTCGGTCTGCTCCCTCTTTTCAAGCCAGGCAAGCAGTTTACCCGCACTGTCCCTGAGCTCATACATTCTATGTTGGGTTGTCACATGCTTGGCACCAGCCATTTCTTTGGCCAAGGCCCTATACTCGAGTTGTTTGATACTTAATTTGTGCTTATTGGCCTCGTTAGGGGATTGTGCATACTCTGTTTCGTGGTTTTGTAGCTCAAGCTGCTCTATCCTGTCTCTCTGATTTCTTTTATATCCCACCTTGAGTGCTAATGCCTGGCCCCTCACCACCACTTTAAAGGCCTCCGATAATATTTACGCAGAGTCCACTGAGCCCATGTTATCCTTGAAATAGGTTTCTGATTGTTGCAGCAGGGTCTTTTTTATGTTGGGGATTTTGAGAAGCCATGGGTTGAGTGGTATGGTATTTCTGTGGCGTTGAAGGTTAAGAGTGAATTTGGCCCAAACAGGGAGTGGTCCGAAACACCCCGCGGAAGGCAGCGTGGTTCCCTAAAATTGCCTATGTTTGCAGCGTGGGTCAGGAGATACTCAATGCCGGAGAGGCTATTGTGGGCGCTCGAGAAGTAAGTGAAACTAGGTGTGTCCGGATGAAAGTGGCACCATATATCCGTGATGCCCATGGCGTCAAAAAATTCTGATAGGAGTGTAGTGGTTTTTGTCGGGAGACGAACTGGCTATCTATCTATATGTTCATCTAGTGTCATATTAAAATCGCCCCCTAGGATTAACTTCCCGATTGGCAAGTCTAGGATGATTTTCCCCAGATCTGCTAACACCGATTTACAGAGTGCGGGTGGGGCATAGACCGATATGATGTTAATTGCTCGTCCCTCTCAACTTGCCTCCGGAACAGCGAATGTGCCCTGGGCGTCTGCCCATGTTCGATGTGGACTTAGTGCTGGATTTTTGTGTATTAGAATGCCCGTCCCCCTGGATCCAGAGGTGAATCCGGCATGTACCATTAGTTTGTATCCCCATTTGTTCAGGGCTTTGCAGTTATTACCCACCAAGTGTGTTTCTTGTAACAAGACTATATCGGGGGCCTGCCGTTTAAGGTATTGTAACACTATCCCCCTTTTTAGTTTATCTCCCAACCCGTTTACATTCCAGGCTAATACATTCAGCGACGTTTGAATGAGATCTGTAGCCATTGCTTGTCCGGGTGGAATATGCGTGAGTCTGGAAGTATGTTATCTGGCATCCAGCCTCCGAGGAGGGCTCTACTAGTGACCACGTATACTGTTAGTTGTTATGGTTTTGATCTGTTGTTGGTTGGAGATGTTGGTGTGTGCATATTGGAGGTTTTAGTGTGAGATTTTAACGTTCCTTGCAAGAGTTGTGTATCGACCTGTATAAATTGAAACAAAAACAAATCCCCCCGCCCTCAACTGATGCCCCTCCCTGCCGCCCTGCCACCCTGCCAGTGGATTTCGAACTACCCACTTCCCCAACAAAGCAGAGTGCCTGTCGCCCCCTTCCCAATTTAGATAGGTACCCGTGGTGCAGCAACTCCCTCCCCCCACCCATCCCTGAACGGTTGAAACTTATATTTGTGATGTGATTAGGCTTCAGCCCCTAGTAGTGAGACTTGTTATTAGTGTGGTAGCCTATTTTACCCATCACATATGGTATATTTCGATAAGATATGTGTGCCAGTCATACATAGTGTCTTATCCGGCTTAGCAGTTTAGGGCTCACCATGCATCGACTCAGTTCGACTCATCTGTGCATTGCTTCTTCCGCTGACGGGCGAACCCCGGTATCCGTCCAGCTCCCAGAACTCGGATCTGCGGCACATTACCACTTGCTCCACCGCTCAGCTCTCGGGAAGTCCGTTCCGGGTCCCTCTTGGCCCAGAGTGTCTTGCTTTACCAGGTTTTCCCACTTGTCGCCACCCCTCGAACCAGTGCCATGCTTCCTCTGGTGTAAGGAGGAACCAGTTCTTTCCGTTGGCTTCTATGCGCAGTTTTGCGGGGAATATCATGGCGTACTTTAGATTCCGGTTTCTGCGTGCTTTTCTAACTTCCATGAAACTGTGCCTTTGTTTCTGAACTTTCATCATGAAATCCGGAAAGAAGGAGACCATGCTGTTCTCAAGTTTGACTCGCGGAGCATTTCATGCTGTCTGTAGTATGGCATCTTGGTGGCGGAAGTTGAAGACTCTAGTGACTATCGTCCCCTTATTTAGTCCGCCCTCCCGATACACAATGGGCCCATTTGATTGAAAAATTGTTTGAGAGGTCCTTTGGTTGCAAGTGTTGTGTGACTAACTTCTCAATGAATAGGTCTGCCGCTGGGCCCTCTACCCGCTCCTGCAACCCCAGGATACACATGTTATTCCGACACGCCCTGCCTTCGTAGTCGTCCAAAAGCGCCTCCATTTTGTCTTGTCTTTGAAGTAGCTGTTGCACTTGCTGCTTAAGTTAGGAGGTGTCGGTGGAGATCGCTTTGGTGGCATCTTTGACCTCTTTGACTCTAGTGTCCATTTTCCTGAGGTCTGCTCTTACGAGGGAGATTTCAATGTTTACTGCGTCTAGCAGTGACTCAAGGGAGGACCGTGTGTTATTAATGGCGGCCATAATGTCTTGGAGTGTCAAGTCAGATTGACCTGGTGGGGATTGAGGCTTCTCTTGGTCAACTGCTTTAGTTGATTCTAGCTCCTCACCGTTTCTGTTCCACGCATATTTGTCGAGCTTTGTTTGTAGTGTTGACTTGGCACCTCTGCCGCCTGTCACCTTGAGCGGTCCTGTGTTGTTTGTGTAGGGTTTTGTAATTTAGAGATGTGACGTGGTACTGCCCGCTGCCTGCCTAGGGGCCACTTGCCTCCAGCGGCCTGTCAGGTTTCCCTAATTAGGCTTAGCTAGACATTTACCACCGGTTGTTGTGTTGCGGTTCTGGGAGTCTTCCACCCAGAGCAGCCGGACCGCCCAGCACCGGCACCCCCTCGTGTAGGTTTTCTTCCCTTGTGGCCCCAGCGCTATTACCGGCATGGAGGTGGATCACCCCCCACTGCAGGGCGGTGTCTCTGTCCAGCTCCTGGTTTGGGTGCTCGGGGTCTGAGGACCTGTCTCTGTCTCCTCCTCATAGCCCCACTAAATGCTCAGGTCTCTGCAGCTCCAGGGCCCTGTTTAGATATGAACTGTATGTACCTTTCGGGCCTCCTCCGCTCGGTCAGGTATGTCCCAAAGATCCGCTTTCCCCATCCAGCTGGGTGTTGGTTCCAGCGCTTCCTCGTCTATTTAATACCTTTTGGATCCTGGCCCTGGGCCCACTTTTTCAGTTGCCCCCAGGGAGGTGTGGCGCCTATTGCTGATCGTTGCGGCCTGTGCAGCTGCCTCAGGTCAGCGCCCGCCTCGCCCCCAGCCTCGCACCCCGATGTCTCGTTTACTGGGGCGGCGCTGCGTATATAGGAGTCAACCTATCCCTCCGCTCTCACAGTCAGGTGAGTGCTGCTCTCGTGGCTTCCAGGCGCACTTCAAAGGTCTTCTCAGGGCACGTTGCTACGGCGTTTCATGATGCGGAGTGTTCACCCAAACTACTGTTGGCCTCACTATTACCACCAAGCCTCGGTCGGTACCACTGGCAAGTTCGATCGCGGCCGAGCACGGAGGGGCCACCTTCTACCCCCCCTCGCCGCCGGTCCCAGCAGTGTCTGTCAAGGATGGGTCGCAGGCTGGGGAGCCTTACCTTCGCTTTGCTTCCTCATGGTCTCCGTACTCCTCGGTCACCTCCGGCTCCCCTGTTGCAGCAGCGCTACCTCCGAGCCGCTTCGACATGCCGGTTCCTCCGCAGCTGTGTGTCTCGGCTCGGTGGATTGCTTCGTCTGGTTGGGATCTGGGTTTGGTTTCCTTCTCTCGGCGTGCCAGGCCCACGCTCAGTCCCACTCCTTGTTGCAGCTGGGCATTACGCTGGTGATGCCACCGCCATTTTGTGGATCTTCGCCTCCGCCGGGTCGCAGGTTTTGTCTACGAATCCGTCGCACTGTCGAGTAAGATGTTGGAGCGATTATGTTGTCAGTCACCTCTGGGGCTGTGGATAGACGTTTCTCGTGTTCCAAACATCGGATATTGCCCGATTAATGCAGGATATTGGGCGAGGGCTTTGGAGCCGCGCTAGTGTGCGGCCATTACTGTCGGCTGCTGGCCACGCCCCTGCAAATGCATTTTTAATCTTTACTTCCTCCACAGCCAAATAGAGTATCATATCATCTGCAAAGAATTTTTACTTTGCAGCGCCACTGACAGGGGGTAAAATGCAAGTATCTTGTCAGATTGCCAAGCCAGGGGTTCAATAAAGAGGGCAAAAAGAACCTGGGACATAGGACAACCCTGTCTTGTCCCGCAACTGGTGACAATTCACCGCGCTAATTTGGAATTAATTATGATTTCTGCTTTGTCATTCTTATATAATTACGCAGCAAACCGGCAAGTCTGGATGGAAAACTAAACTTAGCCAAAATTGAGAATAGCCCCTCCCTCTGCACCAGATAGAATGCTTGTCTGCATCGAGCATCACAATAGCTACCTCGATCTTAGTGGCTGAATAGTAATCAGTTGCCTGTATTAGGGAGCTGGCATTGGTTGATATCAGCCTTGTTGGCAAAAAGCCACATTGATCTTGATGAATCAAAGTTTGTGCAAGCGGTGCCAATCTGCTTGTTAGTATATTTGTGAAGATTCTGGGATTCCAATCAAGTAGGCTAATCGGTTTGGGGGCGTGGCCATGATGGTGACCGCAGCAGACGCTCAGTGAAGAGCTCCGTCCCAACCCAGGCAAACATCCTGAAAATAATAACAGAGTAGCCGTCTTCGGGCCCAATTGTTGCTACTCACACAATGACCTGAACCCTCTGGGCACGGCGTGGGCTCCAATCTTGGAGGAGCCCTGGAGGGAGCCAGACTGTGTGCAACGGATGCGGGCACCCGGCCTTGCCTGAGGTGACAGAGGCTCTGGAACGTTGAGGGAGATCGAAGGAAGAGGCAAGCAGTGCAGACGAGTGCTCCTGCTTGGGGACAAACCCTCAACCTCACCCACGACTGGGCATGAGTAAAGGAACTGGACCCATGCCGCAAATTAATCGTGTGGAGACCGACTGATGCGGCTCTCCGAATGACGATGCCTCTGTGCTTGTACCGCAAAAGGCGAGGTGGAACTCTGTGGGTGTGGGAGGAGAGCTAGTATCCCGCCGAGAGGAAACCGCGGAGCTGTCGACGGGGCTGCTGCCGGGTTGGGGTCCTGAACTGTTAGTGAGAGACGGAGCACCCGCTTTGAGCACTGGGTTGTGGAGGTCTCCATGCCTGAGGTCGGGAAGAGGCCTCCAGTTAAGAGAGGCAACAGCTGGGGACTGTAAGTGTTACAATGGCCACATTGCTTGGAGAATGCCAATGTAAGAATCCACCCGGCAGTGCCATCCTGAACACACTGGTGGCGTGAGTCGAATCCAGATTGAACTGAAGTGATAAAATGCCTATACAGTGGGTGTGAGGAGAGGCACACTCGGTGACAACGCCCCAGGGCAAGGCTGATTGGAGACTACATTGTGGCCCACTGACCAAAGAAGATAGAGAGGACGCTGGTAGGTCCCCTGGGGTGTCTGGAACAAGACCACAAGGTGAGGCGGAGCGGTGGGGCTCGGCATGAGGATACAGGGGGCTTTCCTGCCTGGGGACCCGGTGGGCTGACGGGACAGAGTGGGAAGACCACGGAGCCCCCTGAGAGGGGACTTGGGGCAGGGAGAGCCCTCGGCCTGTGTGCGTGCTCACCCTGCAGAATATAAAGAGATAGGAGCTGCCTGAAGAGCTGGCTGGGACAAACAAGGCCCCTAGTGAAGCATATGTGGTGCTCCAAGATGCCAGGAATGATGTGCAAAATACTATAAGGGGGACCCGTTGGGAAGCTGTTTAACAAACCCGACGTGTGCTGGGGTAACGGACAATTGTAGCTGGTGGCCCCAGATGGCGCAATCCCTATGGTGAACCTACAAGACACATGTAACCACAGGATACGTAAAGTATTGAGCCCTCTCTGAGCCTCTGGTGGGATTGTTTTGGTAGGTGACGCCTGTCGTAGAACGGGCAGGGAATTTTGCAGAAGAAGAACATTATCTGCACTGCCAATTCAGGGGAAACATACAGGGAATTATGGCATCTGTGAGCCAAGGGAGCTAGTTCCTTGCCTATAGCTGGATGATGAATCAAACAAAACTGACATAGCGGAGGCGGCACTGAGCTGTGGCGGCCTGCTCTCGGGCGGTGGGATCTCATTACGGCTTTGGGCGACAACAGTGAGCCTCATCTAATGGTTATTTGGACACTGCTGAATGAGCCATACTCTGCAAATTAGTGGCCAAGATGGGTAAGCCCAGGCCCAAACAGGGAAGTGGACCACCAGATGCAGGAGAGCCTTCCCAGGACAACGTAGTTACAGAAGAGATGGATAAACACGGACAGTCCAAACATACTCACCTAGATAAAATATTGGCTGCCATAACAGACACAAAAGTCACCCTTCAGAAAGATATAGGGACAGTGTCAGTGGGGCTGGAATTATTAAGGCAGAGCATCAAAAGCTGGTGGACAGGATGAAGGAAGTGGAACTTGCCCTGGAAGAGATACAACCAGAACAGAAAATGGCATTACACAGGCTGGACAACGTAACCGCTAGGGTGGCAACTCTAGAAAGGCAGTCTGAAGACGCCGAAGGGCACATTCGCGGTAATAACATCGGAATGGTGGGGGCCTGGAGGGCAGAGAGGGAACAAATATGGTTACTTTCTTGGAGGATTGGCTCCAGAAGACAGTAACTCTGGGATCCCTCTCTAAGTTCTTTGCGCTGGAAAGGGCGCACAGGGTCCTGTCACGGCCTCTGGCACCTGGGCGACCCCCACGATCAGTGGTGCCTCGACTGATATACAATAGAGACTGAGATGCCATAATCCAACACTCACACACACATGGGCCATATGTGATGGACAAAAGCGAGGTGTCAGTATTTCACGACTTTATGGCCAAGGTGCAAACACAACATGCATCATTCCTGAAGCGAAAAAAGCACTGCGAGCGGAAGCTATACAATATTCCCTGCAGTTCCCGGCCGGCTTCGAATACAGCTGCACGGGAAGGCATACTTCTATGACTCCCCTGATAAAGTGGGCGAAAATATGGACATCTACTCGATGGATCACCCTGCAAAAACCTACCTCATCTCAGACAGCGCAAGAACGTCGAGCGGCCCTGAAATTATTGGCGGAGGTACTGTTGACGTCTCCAGAGGGCGGTGGAGCTGCGGAGTCCTCAGACCATGGGACTGGTCAATCGGACTCAGGGGCATCGGCGCAAAGTGAAGTAATGCTCCTGTTGGTGACCCCTGGTTCCTTTGACAAACTAATATGAAGTGGATCTACAAAGCCGGTAGAGCCAGGTGTTGAGTTGGGGGAAGAGGCACAGAAATGGGCTGTATGTCTTAGTGGGAAAGAAGGTAGGGGGGGCGATAATTGGGTGGGAGCGACTCGATGATTTGGAGAGCAGCAGTCACGTAACATGCATGCGATTTGGGTGGAGCGTCGGAGTGTCGCAGTAGGATATCCGGCAGACACAAGACTGCTGCTGTACTATGCTGAAGCCTGGGTGGAGACAGGAGATAACCGGTCTTAGCTTGAGTCACACCCCTAGCTAGATAGGCTTTACCACAATGTGGTTAGTCATCATCTACCCTTATTGCTTTTTGGTCTTCTTACAGGTTTGGGTGGCGAGCTGTTGCAAGGCTGCCCTAGGGATAGGGATTTATTGGTTTACAGGGTTCCATTTATGTCCAGGGGTCCTTGTGCATCTAAAGCCTAGAGGAGGGAGGGCGAAAGAGAACAACGCGATTCTGATTTATGCCTGAGTTGAGTATAAAAAAAACAATCTCATCAAGAAATGTACCTCTTATCCTGGAATTTGAGAGGGATGGGGTCACCCACCAAGCATCATAACATACACAGCTACGTCACTAGGAGGAGCACACATATAGTCATGCCACAGGAGACTCACTTGACTGCAGAAGAAGGGGTCAGGCTAAGGCATAGGTGGCGCGATCAACTATATACTACCTCATATTCTGCTTTCTCCAGGGGCGCACTGATATAAATTAGAGCCGGCATATTATTTGAATTGGAACACACACATATAGACAAAGAGGGCAGATTTGTACTGGTACAGGGTAGACTGCTAGGAAAAGAAATTACATTGGGGAGTATATATGCTCCAAACCATGACCAACTTAATTTTTTGGGGAGGTTGTCTACATCCCTATCTTCCCTGAGTATGACTGTATTGTTTCTTAACTGTGTGGCGAATATTGAACTGGATAGATCAACCCCTCCACTATGCAGCATGTTGGTCTCCAAGTTGGTTCAGGGGTTTGAAGAATGGCTGAATCACTGGGAACTTATTGATGTTTGGAGGGTACAACACAGAGTGCAGCGTGATTTCTCTTATTATTCGCATTTCTATAACCTTCACACCGACTCAATCTGTTCATCTGTTCCAGCTGATTAACTACAGCTGTAACACACACTGAATATGTGGGGCGCACTTTTTCGGATGACAACCTACAGTTCCTTAGTTTCCGCCCTATAGCAGAACTAACAGTAACCCCCACATGGCGGCTTTACCCTACCCTCTTGACCGATGAATGTTTTAGAAATTCCCCATATACAATGGTCACTGAATACTTCCTGCACAACCAGGGTTCAAAAGTCTTTAGGGCTATAGATTGGGAGGCATTAAAGTGATAGTAAGGGGGCATTGCTTGGGTCAGTCAGTGGGTCTGAGAAAGGAACTGTTGTCTGAACTTACCAGGCCGGAATCCGCCTTACATGATCAGGGTCTCCAACTGTCCGGGGATGCAGAAACACACAGGCAGATGGACACCACAAGAAGGGAGTGTAACAGTGCATTGGAGCGGCTACGGAGCCTTGACCTACGTGAATATCACACCAGGGTACAAGAAGAGGGAGGTAAAGCAGGTAGACTACTCACATGGCTAGTGCAGTCCGATTCCAGAGGGACACCCATTACACATCTATAATAATACAGAGGGGGTGGGGTTATATCCCCTAGCACAATAAATGAATCATTTAGTACATATTATGAGAAGCTCTATGAGGCCCCAAACCCACAATCCACGGAAGATATGTGGGAGTTCCTGATGCCCTTGCTGCTGCAGACGCTAGATCCTCACTTAAGGACTGAGTTTGGAGGCCCGGTGATAGCCAATGAAATACGAGGGGCCATCCGAGAGATGGCCCTGGGGAAAACACAGAGACCAAATGGCCAGCCGGTGGAATTCTATAGAGCACTGGTGCAAATCCTGACTCCTGAATTGGAAACATTATATGCGGAAGCCCTGGGAATGTGTGCGCTGCCGGCCTGGACTAGGGTTGCCTTGGTGATACCCCTACCAAAGTCGAAGCAAATAGGAGCACAGGTGTCTGAGTTCTGACTGCTTTCTATGTTGAATGCCGATTTTAAAATTCTGAGCACGGTCTTGGCGTCGTGACTCCTACCCCATATGACACACCTGGTCCATGCAGACCAGTATGGGTTCATCCCAACGAGGGCCGCCTCTGCCAACATCCGTAGACTCTTTTATAATATGCATCATCCAGAGAGGAGTCATTACCCAGAACCTTTTATAATGTCGATAGATCTGGAAAAAGCCTTTGACTCGGTAACATGGGATTTCTTGTGCGCTACAATGGCTAGAATGGGATTGGGAGACGGATGGATAAAGTGGGTTACACTACTGTATTCCTGCCCCACAGCTTGGGTGAAAGTGGGGGGGTGATATTATGATCATACAATATCTTTAGGGGCACCAGGCGGGGGTGCCCATTGTCCCCACTTTTGTTTTCCCTAGCTATTGAGCCCCTAGCGAAATTGTTTAGACAAAAAGGACAACCACATGGAATGCGACTGGGCGAGAGAGACCAAATTATCTCACTCTATGCAGATGGCCTACTATTGTATCTGGGGGATGGGAGTAGGGGAGTGGAGAAAGTGCTGGCACTTCTGGAAACTTATTCAGCCTTGGCAGGTTTTAGACTAAATAAAACAAAAACCCATATATTCCCGCTGACAGGAGGGGCACAGCGCCCAGTTGGCCTACCCGCAGCTCTGACTTAGGCCCCCCGTTCTTTTAAATATCTTGGGATACAGGTATTTTATGATGTGGATGATCTGTGGGAGGGAAACCTGAACCCAGGTATGCGGTCCTTCGGGACATGTGTCCCATTCTGGCACTCGCTTAAACTCCCTATGATGGCTCGAATTGCACTGGCAAAAATAATCATGCTTCCCAGATTGTTATAGTAATTCAGGAACCTGCCAGTGGTGATCCCACCCTCATGGTTCACTGGGCTTAATAGACTATTAGGGGAATTGATCTGGGATGGGGCAGAAATAGAGTTTCTCTGGCCGTGCTACAGAGGACCCCAGAAGAAGGAGGATTGGGGGCCCCAGAGTGCGAGCTATATTATTTGGCGGCCCAACTGCAATGGCTAGACCAGTGGTTAAATGGTTAGAACCTAGAACTCCTAAATACTACGGACTTAGTTATAAATCAAAGGCACCTCCTAGCTAAGCTCCTACACCCCTTGGTGACCATCCAGAATCCAGGGGTGCTATTACAAGCGACACTGTATAGCTGGAAGAGATGCTGTCTTCATACGATGGGAATACCACCATATGCTCCGTGGTTGCCCCTCATAGGGCTTCCAGGTGGGAAGCCACCTACATTATTTTCGAGCGCACAAATGTCTAGCTGGTCAGAGGCTGATGTAACGTCAGTGGGAGACTGCTATCAGAGTGGAGTATTAATTCTTCTTGAGGACCGCCTGGCTCAATATGATTTGTCTAGTGGCCAGTTCCTCACATACCATTCAGTAGTGAAAACTTTCAAAGATCTCTGGGGAAGCACCCAGCTGGAACCACAGACACATGAAACGTTACAGGTACTAGTCACGCTAGGATCAGCTAGGCACTTAGTAAACTGGCACTACAGAGTGCTGATTGGTTTGGTGAAAACACCCCTAGAACAGTTATGGGAAAGATGGAACGTAGCGGTCGGGAGGAACGTGCGAGACAAGGAATGGTGCCAATTATTATGAAGCCTGAAAGAGATATCTAGTAATGCTGCGTTAAAACTCATTCAATTTAATTATGTGCATATGGTCTACCTCATGTTCCACAGACTAAACGTAATGTACGGGAGGGAGGTGCGGGGCTGCCCCCAATGCGGACAACAAGACGTAGGATTCAAACATATGACATGGGGGTGTACAAAACTACAGGAATACTGGGGCACAGTACTGGACCAGATCAATCTAACATTGGCCCGAACACTCCTGTGTTCTGTGGAGGTATGCCTCCTAGGATTGTTCTCCAGACCAAAAGGTAAGAAGGTGGGACCCATTTTGTTAGACCTGGCTCTGGTTTTGGCACGCAGGCAGATAGCTATGAGCTGGAAACCACCAAAAGGTCCCCCAGTACTGTTATGGGAAAAGCCTGGGCCAGGGCAGAGGTAAGAGCTATACAGCGTGAGGAAGTAAGGGGACTCCGTAGAGTCCCTATAGCAGATTTATGGACAGAAATACTGTCAGCTTGGAACAACAGGAAAGACGAAGATAGAAGTGAGTTGGGGGACACAGATGTGAGTATAGAGAATGATAGTGATACCTCCGTTTAACCCCCCACCCCCACCCCCCACGGCAGTAAATAGAATGAAAGAAGTATAAAAGGAGAACTTTAACAAATTGAATTTTTGAGGTACCACTGGACAACATTAAGTTGAATGGTTTCCCAGACAATGGGACAGTTTGGTTAAATAATATAACACAAGATATGGTTCCTAGATGCAAAGACAGTTGAGACTCCCCAGAGTACATAATGCTACCAATACACTGTTTTGAAGAAGGGCACAAAGGTAGAACTGTGAGTACAAATTGAGTGTCTCAAAATGTGTTGCTGTAATTAATGATACAAATGTTGTACCTGGTACTATAATATATCTCAGTAATACCTGTATGTATGTAATTATGAAAAGTTGAAACCACTAGTCAATCAATCAATCAATCAATCAATCAATCATGTCACTTATAAAGCGCACTACATACCCGCGAGGGTCTCAAGGCGCTGGGGGAAGAGGGGGGTGGTGCTGCTACTGATCGAAGAGCCAGGTCTTGAGGAGTCTTCTGAAGGCCAGTAGGTCTTGGGTCTGTCGGAGGTTGGTGGGGAGGGTGTTCCAGGTCTTGGCGGCGAGGTGGGAGAAGGATCTGCCGCCGGCGGTTGTTTTCCGGATGCGGGGGACTGTGGCGAGGGCGAGGCTGGTCGAGCTGGCGGGTGGGGGTGTAGAAGCTGAGTCGTCTGTTGAGGTAGGCTGGTCCGGAGTTGTGGAGTGCTTTGTGTGCGTGGGTGAGGAGCTTGAAGGTTATCCTCTTGTTGACAGGGAGCCAGTGCAGGTCTCTCAGGTGGGGTGTGATGTGGCTGCGTCGGGGGATGTCGAGGATAAGACGTGCAGATAAGACGTGCCTCAATGAGAAGAGCTGGGAGGGTCTCTACCTGCAAGAATGTCGTTTAACAGACTGTCCAAAAATGAACTTCGTTTAACTATGAATAATTGATAAACTTCTGCATGCAGACCACGCCCACAAGCTTTTGCACTCTGGGAAGATTTGATTGCGTTCTCCTCTGCGGCCAATGTAATAATGTCATAGGCTGTAACAACAGCTTATTGTTCATCAGTAGACAAGATGGGCAAATTAATGGTTTCAAAACAGTAATTAATGCTTTCTAACGTGGGCTTTTCTGTAACAGAATATAGGTCAGAGTAAAGTTTAAGGAAAACCTCAGAGATTAGATAACACCGAGTGGCTACTTTGCTTTTAGCTACATCAAAAATAGATTTAATAGTGTTACTATTATACTTTTGCTTTGTTGACCAGCCAACATGTTCATTTTCAAAAAAGCTCTTCTTCAATTCTTTCAAGATTGACTAAACTTAAATATGGCAGTGGGTGTATTCTATTTGGTAAAGGCTAGGGGGCAGACTTACACTGAAAGTGACTCAGTGTGTGCCGCATGCCATTTGGCTGTGCCGCACTGAGTCACTTTGAAAGCACAGGGATGCAACATATTTACAACAATATGTTGCATCTCTGTGCTTCCCCCTGTGCTGGCGCACAAACTGCTGCCATGCGCCGGCGCAGGCACCCTTGCACCATGGTGCAAGGATGCCTGTGTCGTGGGGAGATTGTTGTTGTTCAGGAAAGGTTCCCCTCCTGAACAAAAACAATCTGGAAAATGCCGTTTTTCAACTTCTATGTGTGCTGCATTAGCACACATAGAAGTTGAAAAACAGCATTTTTTCAATGATTGTTTATGTGCAGGAAGAGAACCCTTCCTGAACAAAAACTATCATTACAAGTGATTTCCTCTTTCTATGTGTGCTGCAGAATGCAGCACGCATGGAAAGAGGAAAAAAACGAGAAGAAATGAATACATTTCTCCTCGTTGCGCCTCTCTACGCTCAGGGGTGGCGCAGCATTCACACGCATTTCCAGATTTACGATTCCTCGTAAATCTGGAAATGTGTCAGGTTCCATGGGTGTTGCGTGGGAACACCCACAGCAACACCCATGGATCACCCCTTTCACGCATAGTGATGCGTGTAAAGGGGCCATATTTCCAAGGACAGGAAAAGTCACGCAGGGTGGCTTTTCCTGTCCTTGTAAATATGGAGCAGTAAAATGCGCCACCGGTAGGTCACAAAAAGTGATGCACCGATGGTGCAAGAGGCTTGTAAATCTGCCCCTAGGTTGCGTTATCCAACGCAGATTGCAATTGAGTCACTAATGCTCTATTATGCTTGATAGTCTGTGCTTTGGAAGAAATTGTTTCACAATGACTAAATGCTTTCAAAGCAACTCATACAGAAAAAGGGGAGGCTGCTCAAATATTTCTTTCTCAGAACTCTTCTAATGCAACACGCTTATTATAGATCCAAGTCTAATTAACTAGCAAAGATCTCTCAAGACACCTTCTACAATGCAATGCATTATGGTCTTCGATTATCAACTCAACAGTGACAGCGGAGTCATCAGAAAAGCTGCAAGCTGAAATATCTGCCTTACTCCAAGACATTGAGAGGCATATTCTCAAGGCGATATCGCCGCGTTAGCGGCACTTTTCTGCCGCTAAAGCGGCGATATTTTTTATCGCCGTATTCACAAGCTGTCGCTAACAGCCGTTAGCGACAGCTTACTGGTGATAGCAGCCACTAATAACATCGCCAACGATGTTAGCGACAACTAACGCTAATCATATGCAATGTAGGCGTTCCCGTGTTAAAACGCACGCTAACCCCACTTTGGGATATTCTCAACGATCGCCCGGACCGGCGATGCAATAAAAAAACACACGCTAAGACCCGTTAGCTGCTGGTACTTAAGACCAGAAAAAAGGAGGTCTAAAAAATGGTGATAAATAGCAGTACATAAGGGAGACTAGACCAGAGCCACATCTGAAAACCCACTGATGCCATGATGGTACTAATCATGCAGCTTGGAGCACCAAGAAGGCCACAGCAACCACCGCCACTGCCACCTACCCCAGGACCACCACCGAGGCTGCTCCGAAAAAGATAGCGGGTCCATCGCCCACGCCTCAGCCTCACAGAGCTAACGCCAGAGGATGTCATTGCCCACTACAGGCTCAAAAGGACATCCATCCTCCGCATCCTGAACCAGATAGCCCACAGGCTGACGGCACCAACATAGCGGATAACCAACATCCCTCCGCAAACAAAGCTGCTCGCTGTGCTGCACATGTTGGCCTCTGGTACCTTCCAACCAACAACTGCCCGGTCGGAGGAGTCTCACAGCCAGCCCTATCAAAGTTCCTCACAACTGTCTTGGATGCCATCATCAGCCTGATACCCCAGCACCTTCACTTCCCCAACACCGCGCAGGAACAGCTGGAGACCAAGCAAGGGTTCTACGCCATAGCTGGTTTCCCGCATGTGTTGGATGCAATTGACTGCACACATGTCCTACTTGTGCCTCCTGCCGACACTGCACACAACCGCAACAGAAAGCACACACATTCCATCAATGTGCAGGCAATAGTGGACCACCGGGGCCTGTTCACCAATGTCGTAGCCAAGTTCCCAGGCAGTGTGCATGATTCCTACATCTTCCGCCAGTCCATCATCAACCAGCGCTTTCAGGATGGCACATATGGAAATGCACTGCTCGTTAGTAAGTACCAACTGAACACACCACACACCTCAACTCCACAATCATCGTACTCACAACTGTGAGAATGCACACGTTCCAAACTCACATACAACATGCCAATCAACATGCCCACCTACCAGACACCACAACACAAGTAACTGTGGTAACTGTGGCCAACCATGAAGACAACCCATCCCCAAAGGAATAGCCCCTCTGCCACACATTAGCAAATGTGGGGAGAGGTGGGAACCAAGTATGTGTGATGGAGGTACTCGACCTACGAAGAAAGAATGTACACAAGGCCGAGTGTGGCGGTGGTGTGCTGGACAGTCTTGAGTGTGCAGAGCACAGACATGTCCATGTGGGCATATAGTGCATTTCCGTTGTCTAGCCTGATGGCAATGACAGCGTTGGTGACTGTCCTACCTGACGGGGGGTGGGAACCATGTGAAGGTAGCATGGAAGATGCAGAGGCTGTCAAAGCAGCTGCAGGCCACTGCATAGACCTGTTTGTACATGGAGAGGGAGGAGTCGAGTATGATGCCTAGGTCCCTTGAGTTGTCGTGTTGGGGCTGCCGAAGGCGGTGGCCCACCAGGTGTTGCCACATGCTGATGGGGTGGTCACGAGGATGAGGACTAATGTCTCCCCTTTGTAGAGCACCCCCCTGCTGTTGAACATTCATGTTGCAACTTGCTGCAATCCTCCCTGGAACCCCAGTCTGGTGTGTGTTTGCGCCTTGTTGAGGGAGAGTATGAGCTAGGTGTCCTTGTAGGTGGTGATGACCAACGGTTCCCTCCATGTAACTCCAGTTCTACTCCAGGCGCTCTGCAGATGCATCTGTCATCTTGGATGTTGTTGGTGACCAAGGTGGCATTCATTGCACGCTGTATGTAGGAATAGCATATTGGGCCAAGTGTGTATGCGCATATGGAGATACATGTGTGGTAATTCCGACCAGTGCTGTTGGCGTTGCCTGCAGCGGTGTGGATGTTGCTGTTGATGGTGGAGTGTACCAGAACCTCGGTGACTCAGCTCCAGTAACTCTGTGTGGCGCCGGCTGTGGGTTTGGGTGTCATGGGGTTTCATGATGAGGAAGTGTACGCTGTGCTGGTCACACCATGGGCGTTGAGTGGTGTCGATGAAGTGGACGCATTTTCCACATGTGAAGATGGGGTCAAAGGTGTGCCCTGCCTTGTGGCTCAGTGATGAGAAGAGTTGGCTCAGTTCGATGTCAGCAAGCATCTGCCAGAGGATACTGGACTTGGAGTTCCTGTGGTATGTGAGGTGGAGGCTCCGCTCATGGATAAGTACGTAGTCCATGGAGTAGATGACGTGGCGTGTGATGATGTTGACAGTGATTGCGAAGCGTTCCCACCCTCTGTGGGCACTGCAGGTGAGGGTGCCACTGACTGTTGCTTTGTGGCAGGTCTGGATTGGAAACTGCAGGTGTTGGGCGGTGGGGAAGGTCTAGTGGCAGCGGAAGCAGCTGAACAGAACGTGAGCCATGTCTGGTGTGGCCCATTGGCATCTAAACGTTCTCCTGGCGTTGACTGTGAGGTGTGCGGATGAGTGGTAGCGCTAGACGTTAGGAGAGCCAGGGACCCTGCTGGTGTAGGTATCAGGCATGCGGACATGTGCAGACAGGCCTGACATTGGTGCACTGTTGGAGTGCTAGTGATGCAACCGCGCAGCGCACACAAGTAAATAGGCCCGGGGTGAGGGACGAGCAGCTGTGAGGCAATGTAATTCGCATTGACGCAAGTCATTTTGTCAGAAGCTACACATGGCAAACATTAATCCCAAAGTAGCACCAATCACACACCATAAAACGATTAACACTGCCCACACAGCATGCATGCACACAGCATGCATAACTACTAATGGACACATCTCTCCATTACATGTTACAGGTGATCAAGGATATGCACTCACCCGATGGATGATGACACCCCTCCGAGCCACCAACACCCAGGCCCAGAGGCAGTATAATTTGGTGCATGGATGCTCCAGGGGCATTGTGGAGCACACATTTGGGGTGCTAAAGTAACGTTTCCGGTGCCTTGACATCACAGGTGGAAGACTGTTGTACAGCCCAGAAATAGTGTGCAAGATTATCCTAGCATGTTGTGTATTGCACAATATATGTGTACGCACCAATGCCCCATGGATCCAAGTGCCAGATGCACCAGACAATGCTCAGGATGATGAGGAAGATGAGGCAGGTGGAGCACACCCCACAGCTTCTGCAGCAGGAACAGCCCGAAGGAACAGAATCATAAACAATTTCTTCACCTGAGCACGCCACAACGTGACTGTCCTTTGCAATCATACATCAGTCCAAAATGACCCCAAGCACAGTATTTGTAATCAAAAAACACTACACACATACCCGGTGTGCATGTTTCTCCTCTGCATGAGTACATCACTCTGACAAGTGTAAGTATAACATTAAGTGGTAACAATATCACAATTATGAACTGATGGTGGATATGTCACCTCTGAACAGAGATGCTGTTTAGGGTGACAAGTGTTCTAAACTAGACATGTTAGGGTGTCAAATGTGGTACGGAATCCTACTGTTCAGCGTGTCATATGTGGATATAAATCACATATAGGGTGTCAATAGTGGTAAACTATGAATATCAGGGTGTCATTTGTGTACAAATATGAAATCAAGTGTGTCATTTGGGGTCAATTATGAAATGTAGGGTGTCATTTGGGGTCAATTAGGAAATTAAGGGTGTCATTTGGGGCCAATTATGAAATTTAGGGTGTCATTTGGGGTCAATTATGAAATTTAGGGTGTCATTTGGGGTCAATTATGAAATCAAGGGTGTCATTTGGGGTCAATTATGAAATTTAGGGTGTCATTTGGGGTCAATTATGAAATGTAGGGTGTCATTTGGGGTCAAATTAAGCTTTTCATGTGGTTCTTTGGGACCAAAAATGAAATTTCATCTAAGACTGTTCATCTGTGTAAGAACTTGCATTTAGCGTGCAAAAATGCCCGCAATTCCGAAAATACGATGTATTTTTCATACTAGCGATGGAAAATACATCGCTAAACACATTGAACTGTACGAAATGTTACCCCAAAGCCTTTTTGCGTGCAGATTTTCATCGCTACGTCAAAAAACGTGCCGCAAACACACAGGAAGTGATGTCTGCATGCTTCCTGTTTACTGGAGGAGTGCTGTGCACTTTCACTTTCTCTTTTGAGCACATTGCTGGTGATTGTGGAGAGTGCTGGAGGTGTTTGGTGGTGTGTGCTGCAGAGTGGTGTTTTGGAGAGTGTTGCTGTGTCCTGTCGATAGTGTCCCTGTGAAGTGTGGTGTACCTGTTTTTAAGTCTCTTGTCCTCAGTCTTGTCGGGTGTTTGAATGGGGTAGTTAACTTATTTAGTAGTTGTTGTGTCTGTTATATTGGGTTTAGATTTGTGGCAGTGGGTTTAGGTGTGTGCAGGGAGATGGTGGGTGTGGGCAGGGAGGGCAGGATATCCGAGGGGGCATTGGGGGGCTTCTTTTGGCTGATTAATTTTTACCTGCCCCGGATGGTGGAGATGGGAGGCCGCATCCTCTCCGGATATGACGTAAAGGTGCGGAAGGTCAGGTGGGAGCGTGTGCAGGCGCAGATGCTGCATGTCTTTGGGGTGGACCGCACTGTGCAGACCCCCCGGCCCCCGAACACCCTTCGCCGCCACCATCACTGACTTCATCGCACCCCACGCGATCACCTCAACAAACTACATACTCATTGGAGACCTGAACTTCCACCTCGACAATCCCAGCGACCCCAACTCCACTAGCATCGGACTTAAACAACTCGTCAACACACCGACCCCCAGAGCAGGACACACCCTCGACCCCATCTTCGCGGCAGGAAACAGCGTCCATTTCAACCACACAACGCAGCCGCCATGGACCGACCACCACTGCGTACACTTCGCCATCAACAAACCCAAGGCACCCAAACCAGCCCCACGCCCACCACGAAGGAACTGGAGCAAGGTTACCGACAAGCAACTTAACTCCACCCTCAACCGAGACAACCACACCTGGGCACCCGACGCAAACAGCGCAAACGACGCAGCCAGAGAACTCCACACCTGGATCTCCAACTGCGCAGATGAGCTCACCCCGCTACGCAACCCCAACAGACAACGCCCCAGGAAAGCCGCCTGGTTCACAACCGATCTCCAAGAAGCCAGACGCACCTGCAGACGCCTGGAGAAGAACTGGAGAAACACCAAGACAACCGAAAACCACACCAACTACAATGACGCCATGACGGACTACCACAACCAGATCAGAGCCACCAAAAGGAACTTCATCCACAACAAAATCCTGGCCAACTCCACCAACTCCAAGGAACTTTTCAGTGTCATTCAAGAATTCACCAACCCACGCAGCGAAGCCACAGACATCACCCCATCCCAAGACCTCTGCGACAAGCTTGGAACCTATTTCCACCTCAAGATCAAAAACCTCTACGACAACTTCATCGACCATCCACCAGGCGCCACAGACGGCCCCCCGCCCCCAGAAACACCAGCCAGCCCACCATCTCCAACTGGACACCGATCACGGCCGAAGACACTGCCTCGACCATGAAAAGCATCCACTCGGGGTCCCCACTGACCCCTGCCCCCTCACATCTACCACAGAGCTGTGGCCGCCATCGCACCCGAACTACAACGCACCATCAACACCACCTTCAAAACAGGCACCTTCCCAGACGACTGGAAGCGCGCAGAAGTCAGACCCCTGCTCAAGAAGCCAACAGCTGACCCCACTGACCTCAAGAACTATCGGCCCATCTCGCTCCTCCCCTTCGCAGCCAAAGTTGCAGAGAAAACAGTCAACAGGAAACTGACACGATTCATTGAAGAGAACGCCGTCCTCGACCCGTCCCAATCCGGATTCCGAAGCAACCACAGCACAGAGACCGCCCTACTCGCCGCCACAGACGACATCCGCACCCTCCTGGACCAAGGCCACTCCGCAGCCCTCATCCTACTCGACCTATCAGCGGCCTTCGACACCGTCTCCCATCGCACACTAGTCGTCAGACTACACGATGCAGGCATACAAGGAACAGCCCTGGACTGGATCCGATCATTCCTCACCGGAAGAAGCCAAAGGATCAGACTCCCACCCTTCCTCTCCGACCCCACGAAAATCACCTGCGGAGTCCCACAGGGTTCATCACTGAGCCCCACCCTCTTCAACATTTACATGGCCCCCTCGCAGCCATCGTCCGACAACACAGTTTCAACATCGTATCGTACGCCGACGACACCCAGCTCATCCTCTCCCTCACCAAAGACCCCACCACTGCCAAACTCAACTTCCAGAAAGGAATGCAAGACGTCGCAGTCTGGATGACCAACAGCTGCCTGAAGCTCAACGCCGAGAAGACAGAAGTCCTCATCCTCGGTACCACCCCTTCTGCATGGGACAGCACCTGGTGGCCAACCGCCCTCGGAAGCCCACCTACCCCCTCAGACCACGCCAAGAACCTCAGCATCGTACTCGACTCATCACTCTCCATGAACCGACAGGTCAACGCCGTCACCTCCAGCTGCTTCAACACCCTCCGCATCCTCCGCAAGACCTTCAAGTGGATCCCCCCTGAGTCAAGGAAGACAGTCACCCACGCACTCATAACCAGCAGACTGGACTATGGAAACGCCGTCATCAACAAGTCCCTACTCCGCAAACTCCAGACAGTACAGAACACCGCTGCCAGACTCGTCCTCGGCATCCCCCGACACGAACACATCAGCCAACACCTACGAAGTCTCTACTGGCTCCCCGTGGAGAAAAGAGTCACTTTCAAAATTTTCACTCACGCCTACAAATGCCTACACAACAACGGACCCAAATACCTCAACAACAGAATCAACTTCCACGTACCCAAAAGAAACCTCCGATCTTCCAACCTCGCACTGGCCGAAATCCCGCGCATCCACAGAGCCAGAGCAGGCGGAAGATCCTTCTCTCACATTACAGCCAAGACCTGGAACAAGCTACCAGCAGACATCAGACGCGCCCCCTCCCTGAACACCTTCAGGAAGACCCTCAAGACCTGGCTCTTCGGCTAAACAGATCTGCGGACCCCCCCCCCCCCTCAGCGCCTTGAGACCCTCACGGGTGAGTAGCACGCTTACAATTCCCTGATTGATTGATTGGAAGCACCGCTGGTTGGATTGCCTGGCCCGTGATGTTGACCTGCTGGACCACCTGGGAGTCATCGTTGGCCTACAGTGTGGTAAGTTGAAACTCCAAATTTAATTATGAACACTGTAATGTAAAGCCAGAATTCACGTGTGTGACACACTGGTGTCCAAGTGCTAAAATGTGGCAGAGTGAGGCAGGAGACGTCATGCGTTCACGCCTAAAGTTGGCACATCAGAAACACAACGCTGCATCATATTGACAAGCATAGGGTGCAGGTTGGTGTTATCCACTGCGCTGGCGCAACACTTAGCACTGTAGTGCCAAGGCTGGCACCATTGTGCTATACTGAGTGCAGGACAAAGATTGTTTGTGCACAGGAAGGGTGACTGTACCTGAACAATACAAGGCATTGTTTCGGGGACCTGTGTGCTGCACAAAAGGAAGTGTACAAATGCTGTGCACATGAATATTTGTACGTTTGCTACGCTTCTGTTGTACATATGCTCCGTATGACAAACTTTGAAACATGTGCAATTGCTCATAGGTAATAGGACACCCCCAGAGTGTCATACACCACCAACACCAGTGAAACAGCCATGTGCGTTTGGCAGAAATGCAATCTTACACAGAGCATGTATAACATCATGTTGGTGTAGAAATGGGGCCTTGTTATGTTATGTTATTTAATTTTATAATGCGCGCAGCTACTCCGAAGAGTGTCCCGGCGCAAAACAGGAGGGGTCAGCAGACTAACATTAGACAAAAAGATAGGTTTTTAGTTTTTTCTTAAAGGCCAAGGGGTCTTGGGTATAGCGAAGCGCAAAAGGAAGGGCATTCCATGCCTGAGAAGTTTTCACATACCTGTTCAACACAACTAGAATGCGCATGTTTGCTAGCATTGCCGTCTTGTCTGGCCAGACGCAGCATTCACAGGTCTTGTGTGATTGGCAGGCAAATCTACCCAATCATTTAGCAAAAATGTCACGCAACAGTACAGTTATGGAGCATTTTCTGTAATGGTAATGATATGTAAGATGAATATGACACGTGTAATTTCACATCTGATACCAACACATATTGGGTTTTATGTCTCACAGCTGGACGACCTCTCATCACGCAGGAGGACATCGACAAGTTCAAGGACCCACACGCCACTGGTGAGTTTGGATATCATATATTGGCATGGGGCCTGATTCACAGAACTAACTTACGTCAAAAACGTAAAGTTAGTACCTTTTGGTATTCACAGAATACACTTACTCATTTTGGTATTCACAGAATACACTTACTCATTTTGGTATTCACAGAATACACTTACTCATACTAACTTTATGTTCGCACTCGGGCCGGAGATTCCGGCCCGGTGGTGGAGATTCCGGCCGTTTGTGGAGATTCCGGCCCGGAGGTGGAGATTCCGGCCCGGAGGTGGAGATTCCGGCCGTTTGTGGAGATTCCGGCCGGAGATTCCGGCCGCTTGTGGAGATTCCGGCCATTTGTGGAGATTCAGGCCGGTTGTGGAGATTCCGGCCGGTGGCGGAATCTCCACAAACGGCCGGAATCTCCACAAACGGCCGGAATCTCCACCTCCCGGGCCGGAATCTCCACAAACGGCCGGAATCTCCGGCCCGAGTGCGGACATAAAGTTAGTATGAGTAAGTGTATTCTGTGAATACCAAAATGAGTAAGTGTATTCTGTGAATACCAAAATGAGTAAGTGTATTCTGTGAATACCAAAAGGTACTAACTTTACGTTTTTGACGGAAGTTAGTTCTGTGAATCGGGCCCATCGCGCGGTGTCATGAATGGCTGGCTAAAACAAGCGGTGGCGTAGGATGCAGAATGGGTGTGTATCACATGTACCTTGCCTACAGTGTGATGATGTTTTGTTGCAGTCATAAGTGTGTATGAATCAGTAGGTTAAGGTGGAGCTCTGCATTTGTCTTCCAGTTGTAACTTTGCACATCCCCAGTCAGTGATACACATGTAAATTAGGTCCATGGAATCTATCACTACGGCACATGCATGTGGATGACAGAGCGCACTGATAGGATAGGAGACATGCAAGTGGTGTAGCTGATGAGTATCAGCAGACATGGAATGCATGTTCACCCGTGACTGAGATGACTGTGCAAGTGTGACCGATCATGCACAAGGAGGCTGTGGTTTTCAGGCCGTGCGTGCTCAGACACAGGTCGGCACAGGTATTTCGCAGGTATGATGCATACCAGCTTCACAGAAGTAGCAGTGCGTAGTTCTGAGGCAAGCATATCAATGGCATGTTCCACAAACACCTAGCAAAGATGGCCCAAAGAATAACATAGGCATGTTTGGCCACTGCAATGGTGTTGTCATGCTTCCTCCTTGGGGTAATTCCCTGGTCGACTCTGGCTCAGGCGAATGAGCCCCTCTGTACAATTTGGTGACATCACTCCACATGCATTTACCACGCATGCTTTAGTCCTGCAATCATTGCCATGCCATATATTTAACAATGCAGGCCTCAACCACGCTATCTGTGAGAAAGCATTGCCCATCATGACACAATTACCATTATGTCTCCAGTTTGACGTTACAATGGGGAATGCCTTGTAACAGTTTGCGTTGTGAAGGACTGCGTAGTGAAATTTACTACAGAGTGACATTAGTGGATCCAAGACATGCATGATTGACAATCCATATGAAACAATGTTCATCCCTCTGGGCAGCAACGCGTCACCTATTGTGAAGTAGTGGTGGAGAGAGGCCCAGCGCCTCATGTACAAGTCAGGGTTCAGCCACCTGACGTGTTTCAATGTGTGCTGCATGATGCAGCACAGATGAAAGTGTGAGTGGGGCTGTCCCAGTATTGCTCCTGTGCCGGAAGGGTAACCTTCCTACACATTAACAAGGCCCCCCTGCACACAGACACCCTTGCACTCTTGTGCAAGAGTGCCTGTGTTTGCGCAGACTTGATGCACAGCACACGGTCGCTGGTGGACACGCAGGGCTGCACATGAGCATCGTACATATGATGTTGCACCATGTTGCAGGAGAGGATGAGTGTGGCGCTAAACACGGAGGGAGAATGCCTCCCTCCTCCGATTCCTTGTACATGTCACCCTCAGTCAGGGTATGTCACAGCACCATCATTTTACACTGACAGTGTCATTTGA
Source organism: Calotriton arnoldi (assembly GCA_963921515.1). Taxonomy (NCBI): domain Eukaryota; kingdom Metazoa; phylum Chordata; class Amphibia; order Caudata; family Salamandridae; genus Calotriton; species Calotriton arnoldi. Next base: position 497,463 of record CAWUFW010010078.1, on the reverse strand, counting down.
TTGTGACTGTATATGTACCATGCCATGCACTGGCATGTCAGTCGCCCCAGCATGTAGTCACTGATCCTGGATTCAACATTTTGTTGTGCAGGTCACTCTCTGAATACACATGGTTACGCCAGAGTGTAGGTTCCCATTTTTAAGTGATCTTGTATGCCTGATTTGAATGGAGAACATTGACATAGTCCAAAGGACTCACAATTTTCCATTGTTCATATTTTACAGACAACATGACGCTAGAGGAGGTGAGGAAGGACCGGTACCTCCACATTAAGAAGGTCGCAAAAGGGTATCGCAACATGGAACGGAGGTACCAGGAGGACAAGGAGGCTGGCACTTGGAAGTTGGTGCCCGAGATAGCAGCACGTGGGAGAAAAAGTGGCACACAGGCCATCCCAGGACCCTCTGGGGTCAGTGGTGGGTCCCAGCGTGGACAGGCAGTGTCCCATCCCCCTACAACCTCACACACACAGGGGACAATGCCACCTGCACCTGACGATCAGGTTGTGGCTTTCACTTTGCGGGACAGGAGGACTCTGTGGACAACAACGTGATGCTTGCAGAGATTAGGAGGGAGATGTCTGAGCAGACCAGGCTCATGAAGGAAATGAGGAAAGCCCTGGGACTATCATGATGCCTGCCCATGTAGAGCCCCATCCCCCTCTTCTCCCTTCCCCCAATGTTTAATCTAGTATTTTAGGTAGTGTTAGGTAAGTATTTTAAGTGTTAGGTAGTGTAGTTTTAGTGTACGCATAGGTAGTGTTAGATTTTAAGGTAGTTTTAGTTTATTAATGTTACATAGTATTTGGGGATAAGTTTCCTTTTCATTTGGGTGGGGGGTTGATGTCTTTGATGTTTAAAAAAAAATAAAACAAATATACAAAAAATATATCTTTGTGTAGGTTAAGTGTGTAGTTAGTTTGTGTATAGCTTAGATGTCTTTGTCCTGTCTCATGATGTGCCTTATGGGTGGGAGGGGGGTTGATGTATTAAATATGTTGTTGCATGTTTAGGATTAGTTAGGGTAGTTAGTTCAGGGACTTTTGCACTTTATTCTAGTTAGTTTAGTTTAGAATAGTAGTAGTTATGATTATTGGTAGTTTAGGTAAGATAATTTTTGTAATTCTATAGTAAATGGTTACTATTTTTGAATTCTGCTTGCACTTATGTCAGGGGTGATGTGGTGCAGTGTGGCTTTTCACCTTGTATGCATCTCATATCATCACTGGACACTCCGTTGAATGTGTAAGTGTGGTCATGACATGTTATTTAGCAGGATGGATTGTGTCAGGTTACCTTAGATGTGAGCACAGTAGACTTGCATGGATAACAGGGTGGCAAGTAGGATGTACGGCCTAGTCTAGGGGCAGTCGTTTGTGAAGTCATACATCTTAAGTGTGACTCACAGAGTTGAACAGCACATTGTTGCCCATTTGCAACACAACATAGGGACATGGCATTGAGAGGATATTGTAGTAGCTACTGTTATCCATCATAGAGATGGACGTATGCGGCGGGTAACACAGTTTGCGTCATAGCCCTGCATCTCACATGCTCCTTGCGCAGACTCCATCTACATTGCACAGACCTTGGATCCCTTGCTGTGTCGTGCAAGTGTGTCAGATTCATTTGAATTATATGTTCCTGTGCATGGAGGCTGAACCTCCGGGCCATGCAAGTAGTAGTCTTCATGTGGGTCCATTGTGAACTGCATATGGCAGAACAGTGGGCCTGATTCACATAAGTCATCTGAGAGTAAGTCATGAGTTTATGTTTTCCGCTATTCACAACTGGCATTTCGGAGTTGTACAGTTAGATGTACTAACTTCACTACTCCTAAATGCCTTCTGTGAATCACAAAGGTTTGAAAGTCATGATTTGGTCACCTTTCAAGTTTTTGTGCATGCCCACAGTTCTGCTGCACACAAGAGGTGGAATATTGCAATGCTCCCTGTAGTGCCAGTGTCATGGCCACTTCTCCCAGCTGTCACATTTTGGCATTGGCTCATAGTGATGCCACCCTTGAAATGGTGGCACTGCTCAAGACTATATGCTCAGTGTAGTGAACCACACATCCCTTGTCACATTGTCCTAGCCGCTCACAGTGGTCACAGCATGTGAGGGTTCCAAAGTCAGTAAGTATTGTTCATCCACAGGAAGGGGCTGACTGACGCCTTACACTTTGGGGTGAGTCACTATTGCCAACTCTACTTCACTGAGGCAGACCTTGTGGTTCAATTTGTGGCTGGTAGACATGTGCCCTTACGTATCTTCTTCAATGTGTATATGGTGTGCACCATCTTGTGATGTGAAATGCAATGTGCACCATCACAACAGGCTTCGTCCACCCTGTAGAGTGTGGGTAGATATGCCAGGAGATAATCTATTTGAAATTGTAAAGGGGGTCACTACTTGTGGCCTGCAACTGACTTTGACTTTTTTACACACATTCCTATTTCCTTCATGGATGTGAGGCTAAGTTGGGATATTGCTAGATTGTTGTATTGGAGCAATGGGGGCACAGCTGGTTCACACATACCCGGTCATCTCACTGCCTATCTGGATCACAGTAAAACATGTACATTTGTATTATTTCCCTGGGTGTACCTTTTGGTGGATTCACTGCTCCTACATTTCAACAGACTGCTATACTGGATTGGTCATGGACAACAGACATCTGTGTGACTTCAAAATATTTATTCACATGTCCGTTGACATAGCTGGAGACTGGACCAGTACTTGGCCATGCAATCCCCACATTACATTGATGCCCAGTGGAGGGCCAGACAGAGTCCTTTATGGTTGACAAGTCCAAAGGATGAGGAAGAGTTCATTCAGCAGTCTGATTGCTGTGTCATTGGTAACCAGACAAAATATGGCAGTCCATGTCGAGGTCCAAGGTGAGTGTCACAGAGTGTATCAGGGGACAGTGGAAGGTGATATTCCGGGGCATGATGCTGAGCCCAGAACCAAGTAGAAACTGGCCATTTGGCATAGATGAATGCTACCGCTTCCTTCTTTGCAATAAGGCAGAATCATCCACATCTTCATCCTCTGATGTGTCATGTGCCTCACATGTGGGTGGTGGTAGATTGGCTGCAGCACCGTGAGGCACTGACACATCAGGGGGCAGAGATGTGGATGTAGAAGCAGCAACAGCAGCATTCATCTGCGCCAGACCTTGCTGCAGCAATGCAGTGATGATGATCTGCAGGGCATGGAAGATTCCAGCTACATCTCGCTGGTGTGCAGCCGAGGCAGCCATTTGTTCCGCCTGCATCCGCTCCATGTTTTCCATTATCATCCGCATGTGGCCCAACTCCTGGCTGCCATCGCTGGAGCCACTCTGACTGGACAGTTGTTCTTGTCTCTGAGTCATGACTCCAGCGATGTCAGCCATGGAGTGTTGGAGAGCAATGAGGGGACTGTGGGTGTCCGTGATGTTTTGTAGGTGGTCCCCGATGGAACTCAGACACCCACAAACGGAATCAACTTTGGCCGCCAGGCTGTCAAACCCCACCCGCACCTGATAAGCCATCTCCTGCTGGACCTCTAACACACGGCGTTGGAATGCCAGGTGTGGGTCCGGGAGGTCCTGGGAGACAGCCGTGGTGGTAGGTGCTTGCTGCTGTGTGGTTTGTGCAGGGGGTGGGGTTTGCACGATGAAGCTGGGTTGCCCTGCTCCTGGAGATGGGGTGCTGATGGAGTCTAGCAGCTGTTGGAGGGTGTCCGTGTTGATGCAGTTTAACTGTGTGTTTCATGTGTGATCATGCATTGGATGAGTGTACAAGCAGACTGCATGACAATGTACATTGTGACTGTTCGGGAGGAGCTGCCTATTTGTTGCAGGATGTTGACGTTTTCTACTACATCACGGATATGAGCTTGTACTTGTACATTGTCATCTGACAGTTTACAGCTATGACAAATGTGATTGTACAGTTTATACACACAAGCGGCACCAGTTGTGTCCTCTGTTCAGTTGTGAAGGTGATGCAGTTTGTCCCGCATTGTAGTCAATGTTGATGAACTCCTGTTTTTATGTGTGTGCTCTGCATTGTGGGATACTCACCCATGCAGCTTTGGTTTTACTACCCCTTATCCCTTTCAGGCAGTGAGGCTTCACTTCTGTGCATTTACAATGCTGAGATGTTGCAGGCTGGGGTAAATATGTGTCTTGGTCAGAGTTGGGACACTTGTGCATTGTTTTACAGCAGATGTCTTGTTTACCTCAGGGGTTGTATGTACACGAGGATGTGTCAGAGTGTGACCTGCTCCTTTAGGGATGTGGTCTACACTCAGCCACCTCAGTGACGTGGCCTGCACCATGTTGTGATGTTTGGGGTGCAGGCATGCTATTCATCATGCACTGTCACTTGCCTTGTCATTGTGGCTCACAGACCCACACCTTTGCTGTGTACTGCACATATGCATGTGTTTGTTGCAAGATTAGTTATGTGCGAGTAGGGCCCCCTTTAGGCGCATTGGCTACTAAGGCCTACTTGCTGTTTCAATGTGTGCTGCACTATGCTGTACACATGTGCATCCAGGTAGCTTTGTCTATTGTGATTTGTCTTGTGTGCATGTCGTCAGTCATGATTTGTCTTGCATGCATTGCTTACTGCCCTCCTGTTAGCTTACCCGTTGTGAGTATGGTGCTGCGTGAGTTTCTATTGTTGTTGCTGGCTGGACAGACAGTGTCAACACCCATTACCCTCAACGTTGACCCCACGTGTAAGTGGGCCTGGATTTGATGGATGTGGATTCCCTAATGCGTATTTGTGGTGCTCAGGCCTTGTCACCGCCACCCTCCCAACAGATGCAAATGGCAGGGTGATGTGTGTTTGTGTATGTGGCACGCAGCTGGTCACATGGATGATACATGCTGTCCTGATTACGAGTATTCAATGCATGGCTTTGATTGTGGGTGATGACAACCATGACTGCATCTTTCTTCACTGACACAGTTGACTTACCAAACAGATAGGTTTACATGCACATAATGGTGTAATGGGCAACATGGTGTATGGCAGATGTGTACACTTGAGAGTGGAGGTGTGCAAATCGACCTAAGGGGTGAGTGTGCCATTTTGCTAGTTGTCATTATTTGTTGCAACTTTGCTATCCTTGCTTGTTGTCATACTTTGGTTGTCTTACTTCTTTACAGGGACATTGTAGTTCTGTGAGTCTGGCACACAGACAAGTCATGCAGTACAGATTTGGTTGACACATTCCTGATATGCATTGTCCCCGCACTGTGGTGTTGTAGGTAAAGCCCCCCTGCTCATTGTATTACATCGCCTTTTGAGTGAAGTCTGCTGTTTGTGTGCATTGAGGGATATGCACCTTGGGGCCATTTGGCTGCATGATCAGTTTGTTGTGGCATTGCATGTGTTTCTGGTATGCAGGCTCACTAGATGGTTTCTCACTTGGTGTACACACAGTGACGGCTCACAGTGGGAGTGCTGCAGGGTGGTGGTGCGGGTGGTGGTGCGGGGGAGGGGCAGGATGGGGTTAGTGGAGTTGGACACACGACGGGCTGGAGTTAGGTGAGTAAATAAATGATTTGAACTATTTACCTTGCACTTGATGCATCGCCGAGTTTGCGATGCAGCAAGCGCAAGGTAAATAGTTATGATTATTTATTTACTTACCTAACTCCAGCCCGTCGTGTGTCCAACTCCACTACCCCCATCCTGTCCCTCCCCCGCCAGCACCACCACCCCGCACCACCGCCCTGCAGCACTCTCACTGCAAGCAGCCACTGTGTACACATACTGCATCTCATGGACAAGCAGGCGGACACAATTACTGGAGATTGTATTGTATTGTATTGTATTGCGTATTTATAGAGCGCAACTATCACCCTACGGGTATCCAGGTGCTATCACATAACAGAGGAATTCATCAGTCTACAGAGCATCACACGTTTAGGGAATGATATTGGCATTCCTGGGGAAAAGCCATGTTTTCAGATTCCTTCTGAAGCATAGCAGAGTGTCAGCTTGTCTGATCTCTTGTGGGAGTTCGTTCCATAGGCGAGAGGCCGTGTTGCTAAAAGCTCTTCCTCCCATCCTGGATTTTTTTAATCTGTTGGTGTTGACTAGATTGGCACCAGAGGATCAAAGGGATCTGGTCGGTTTATACCACGTGAATCTATCCTGCATAGGAAGGGGGCCCAGGCCATGTGCCGCTCTATACACTATGCATAGAGATGTGGCAGGATGTCTACATGGCCCCCTTTCTACAACAGCACGCATATACAAATCGTCTGCACAGGGCCGCATCTCTCTGATACTAAACATGAGGATGCACTGTGTGTGTGACTGATCATGTGCATGAGTGGGCATGCCACCACCAATGTCAGCAGACATGCAGCATTGTGCACGTGTGTCTGCGTTGTGTGTAAGATTGTGTATGTGCAGTGGTGTCCCCCTTGATGCACATGCACATTCTTGCACACAACTCCGACATACGGGCACATGCATATGCGTGGTGTTGAGGCAAGGGGGCCATTTTGACAGCCTGCCGCATCTCCAATCAATGTGGGCCTTTGCTCTTTCACGTAGCCCTTATTTTGTGGTCTGATATGATACTTGGACTATATTTGTTTGACTTTTCTGTGCACATTTCCAGGTCTGTGAGCCCACCAATATGTGTCTTGCAATGTATTGGTTGGGTAGGGTGATATGTGTCTATGCCACCAGGGCCAAGGGTATCCGGGACATGATCCGCAATCATTGTGGGTGTGCACTGCGATATATTTAATTGTGCATGAGTGCCATTGGGCCCATCTCCCCCCGTCCCCCCAGTCCCTGGTTGGTACTCACCCTGTTGCTGTTGTGTCTGGTCGTGTTGAGCAGTATCCTGTCCAGGAACTCCAACCGCCGTCTCCTCGCTGATGACTTGGGACACCTGTTCCTCCAACGCATGCAGCTCCTCCTGTTACGCTGGACTCCCACCTCCAGTCTGCATTGCTGCTTTCAGGTTGGCTGCAAGTTTTAGCTTGGTGTTGCTCTTGACATCATGCCAGCGCTTCTTGCAGTCGTCCACTGTCCTCCTCACCTCTCCAACAGCATTCACCTTGGCCACGATGGACTGCCATATTGCATTTTTGGTTGCCATTGGCACAGTGGAGGTGACAAAAAGTTGTTGTTGGTGTTCTGTCACCTCCGCAATCAGGACCTGGTTTTCCTGCTGACTGAACCGCGTCTTCCTCTTCCTCTTCTGCTTGCCCTTCCCCTGGGTCTCTGGCTGGTCCTCCTGGGTGTTTGTGGGGTTGTTGTTGGCCTCTGTGCTGGGTCCAGCTTCCCCCATGCTTCGTCTCAAATGTTGCTTCTTTTTTTTTGTGTTTGGGCTGCATAGCGGGCATTTTTTAGTGGTTTTTCCCGCCTAACGTGAAAAAAGGTGCTTTGACGCTACGTGCCGTTCCTGGGCGCTAATTGGCCCATCGCCACTTTTTTCACGTTAACGTGACGATTTTTATCGCTGTGCCGCTAATCTTATCGCCGGACATTTCACCCGGTAGGGGAACCTATCGCCTGTTAGCGGCGTGTTGTGAATATGCCACTAACACGGCAATAATTTCCCGCGATACACGGCGATAAGAAAACTCACGCTAACTGAGGTTAGCGATAGTTTTCGCCATTTGTTGAGAATATCCCCCTAAATGTGATATTACAAAAAAAAAACAATTTCAGAGGCTGAAGTAAAATTCTTTGAAAAACACTTAAATATTTGATCCTGTGGGTGATCAGCTAGCCATAGTTCTAATAACGCTAGATCATTTGTAAGCTTTTTAAAAAATCATGCTTATTTGGGCTTGTTTTGCTGTTTGCTGAGTCTAGAACAGGTGAGTCAAATGTTTTGGATAATGAAAATCTCCCGCTAGCACGAATAGCCCCTTTGAACCCATGGCGATACTGTTTATTTCCTCTAGGGTACAAATAGAATCTTCAATAGAACCATAATAGCTTATAAAGTTGATGACATGCTGCTATATCAGGGCACTAATACCAATCCATCTTGTCTCTGGATCCCTTACAACATGCGGAACTTCACACTGCAGCTCCTTGGAAATCAAAATAGCCACACTCTAACTGCTGCATGAGCAGAAGCAAAAAACACATGGGCGATAAATCCGTGAATGCTTAGCTGGGGCAAAATGGTTTTGAGATATATGTCCTAAAAAAAATAACATTTGCATTGAATGCTCAAGGCCAAAATTGATCTATATTTGATTTTATTGTTAAGCCCATTAACACTATATGAAGCTACCTTTATAGGCTTTGAAGTCAAAGATTTCTTGTCTTCTCAGACTGCATCTCAAATGAGCCGGGGGCTGCATCATACTCAACTTTTGGGAAGCTATACGACTGCCTACTTTTATAGCATATGTAAAATGTTGCTAACCAAATTCTAAACACTATTATTTTAGAATATCTTGATAAGACTTTTCCACTTTTTAGTTTCTGAAATAGACCCCTTCTTTCTGTGCCCAGTCCCTCTCCAACACCCCTGTGAGACCTCTCTGAGCCCGAACCATCAGGGCTCCTGAGGATATTATCAATCAACCCTCCTTGTGACACCACCCATATTGTGTCCCCCATTTGGGCTCCCCTGAATTGACTGCCTTGGTGGTGCACTCAGAACTGCTTTCTCGGGTGGTGAAGGCGTGCAGCAAGTAAATCTTTTCGCCCCCTGCTTTCGTGCCTCTATCAAGGGAGGACATGGTAAGCACAGCATTCGCAAGATTGCGACATTATGATAGTCCAATCAAATGAGAAACAAAAGATACATTAAAACAAACGCAGAATAACTATACATCTAGAGAATTTAAAATTAATTTTTTTCAGTTCTGAAGAAGGTTATGTATTCCAGACATGGAGAAGCATAAAAAACTGTTGGAAGGAAAAGATAAGCAGAAAGTGGCAACGAGTTCTCGACTCAGGAGTAATATATATGCTCGAGTAATTCAGTGGCTTGTGGTTCTGCAGAAGAAACTTGAAATCATACGTTATAGATAATCTTCAGTTTTCACTGCTGAACCAGGCCGGCTTGAACTCCTGCTTTCTTGAACAAATTAATAATAGTTTTAAATTCTTTACACCTACGAGATGTCGTTACAGACATGTCGGATAAGATCTGAAAATAATTATCCGAAGTTTGAAAAGATTTTGCGTGCAGCACTTTGGTAGGTATCTGCTCCTTAACGCGATACTCCCTAAAATTAACAAAAATCGTTCAAGTGTCATAAGCTTTGGGGTTTAATAGCTTGAGCTCTATGTGGCCTGCACAATGGTAAGATCGTTATCTTTTGTCGACAGCTCAGGTATAACACATATATTTATCAAAACAGTTATTAGAGTTACTGTGCTTCGGTCATTGTCACGGCTTTTGGGTATACCAACAAAGCGTAGGTTTGATCAACGTGATCTCTCCTCCATTTATTTTAATTCAGCCTTAAGCTCCCTTATTTCAGCTTTAGTTCACATTGTGAGATTGTCAAGTCACTTAGTAGTTATCTATGAGGTCAGATATCCTTTGCTCAGCTTGCTCCATGCACGTGTTAAGTTCACTCAAATGCACATTTATTGTACTTAGTTGCTCAGTGATTTCCTTGTGTGCTTTGTTTTGGGCAGCGGGAGACATCGTTTACTACGAATGCGCTACAACACATTCCAATCCAACACCGTTGTTACAACGACTGCGTTGTTTCAACGCGAACCATTACATCGCAAGTCGTTTCAACGACTTACTGTTGGGGGCGCGCTGGTGTTGGATTTACAATCCAACACCTTCCCTGCTGTTGCACAAACTGGAGTAGGAATAGTAAATGATACTATTTCTACGTCCAGCGCGCCCCCTACTGCAAGTCGTTGTAACGACTTGCGATGTAATGGTTCACGTTGAAACAACGTGGTCGTTGTAACGATAACGTTGTAATGGAATGCGTGAAAAGCGGATTCGTAGTAAAGAGACATATTCTTGGGCAGCTCTCATTTTGCGAATGGCTCCCAAAATCTGCTAGGGTACCTGAGCTGTAACCGGAAAGAGGGAGGGAGATGAAGGTAGAGCAGCATGGGTTAATCTGTCCATTCCCATGAGGCAAGGAACCTGGCAAATTAGAGTTCTCTGCATGAAAAATATCTGACACCAAGACACTGGGACCTAGGCTTTGAGTCTCTTGAAGGCCATTACAATTAGTTGAAGTGTTATTAGGTGATACTACCTTGTTTTATAATGAGCTAGAAAGATTGCAGTGGTGGGCTGTGGTGCCTCATGATCTGAAGAAGAGGGCCTTGCGGGTTGTGAAAAAATCAGGTACATTAATTTAGAGAGGCTGGTGGCTGTTGGGAAGGCACAGGATCTTGCACAATCATCTGTTGTACTATATAAGCAGAGTACTCTGCTTATGGCACTTGCATCCTAGCACTTGCTAATATCTGAACACTAATTGCATTTATAGATATATACACAGTGACACCAGAGGGAGCACGCAGGGAATCCTGGCATAGCCACAAGTCGCACTCACTACAAAATGGACCACCTCTACAGTCCCCCCAAAGTAACCACCACCCTTAGAGATAGTGCCTAAAACACCATCAAAGGTGCTCAACTTCTTACCCTTGTTCCTTGTTTTTTGCTTCAGATTCCTTGTAGTGCCACTAATCACAATTGGTCAGCCACACTTTTGCCTGCGCCTCCCACTTTACCCACATGAATGACAAAATATGGTCATTGGGCTCACTCATTAAGCTCCAGCATGCGTATTGCCATACTTTAAATTGATAATAGAAGAGAAAGATGAAAAGGCATGTTTGGGCTTACTTGCAGCATAAATTTTGTGCCGCTTTCCACTTCGAGCTATCCAATACCACCACTCGATACCATACACCCTGCCAACCTGTTGCATGTCCACTCCTACCAAGAGTAAAGGGTGCGGATGCTTGGCAGCTTTAGCCACAGCATCTGTTGTAGTGTTTCAGCCCAACTCTCAGAGACTTGCCTCTCCCTAGTCACATGCCCACATTCCAGTGCCACCAGTCTCAGCGACACATATGTCTCTCTCTTCTAGCCCCCGTACTGGGGCAAAAGCATGTCGTGGTGTATCGTAAAGCAACTGCATCAGCTCACCCTCCTTGGCGAACTGCCCATCAGTGAGCTGCCCTGCCTGCCTGCTGCATTGCCATCACACCCAACCTGGAAGCATTCATCAGCCGGGGAGCATGACAGAGCACTACACGGCCATCACATCTCTCCCCGCCTTAATAAATACCAGATCAGGTGGTTTAAAAGTCTTTGGTATACTATAAATCAAATCAACGAGGCTGAACTAGAAATATCAGGTCAAGTGGAAAGAGAGATAGGATACAATAATCAGAATTACTTTCCAAATGAGAAATGGCCTCTGATATGGAACTCAGCACACCTATCCAAAGTCATACCATCAATAACCCAGCTATAGTACCTACTGAAAGACTTACATTTACTGAACATCATCAAGACTATACAACTTGATCTCTGAACGCCTGATTCATGCTGGATCTGCAACAAGGGCAAAGGTGTCCCAATGCACCTACTATTTGACTGCAAACTTGTCAATCTACTGTAGAGAGATATCAATGAATATATATTTCAGAGATATGTGACACCCATTGAGAAATTAAACCATCAATTGTTGTCTAGTAGTACAGTCAATCAACTTCACACACAAACTGAACCTTTGCGACTTCATGCTTCTTGCCCCCTTCATTATAATAGGCGCTGAGAGAATCCTCTCCCATTTCAGGTTAATCTGTAAAACATTGCCATACACATGGGTGGACATGGCTTTGCTTTATTCAAAATGTAGGTAACATGTTTCAGAGATGTTTGGACCCCATCTCCAGCAAGAAATCAATTTGGAATAAAGTGAACCTCTCCTTGAAGAAGATTAAACAGCGACCATCTGAAAATTAAATGCATTGGGGAAAACAAATGGTGGAGAATTAAAGCATCTATGTGATAATTGGGGTGATTTCATGAGTGCAAAATATGCATATCCCCTACAGGGTAGTCCATCTTCATTTCTCATGTACTTATTCGTGAAGAATGAATGACGGTCCCTGCTGATGACTGTGGTGAACAATATTGGTGTTTGGATCATTCATAAACAATACAGATAACTATTCAAATTACAACAGTGACCCAGCCCTTTGGTCCACCTTGGACTGCCCAAGAAACCACACACAGGAATTTGGAAATGGATCCTGTCACACAAAGGCCTGTCCCTAAAGTGATTAGTTTGGTCATTCAGATTTGTGGTTTATATGGATGGAAAATGATGCTAAAAGATATCCCCTACCATCAATCACATATACATCTTGCAGTTATTGGAAAATAATCAATTCATATACTACATATCAATCTGAGTGCAGCACCTCAAAAAAGCCACCTTGACACCCATGCAGGGTTTAATAGATGTGGATCTCAGATGGGACTGATAACACCCTTGGGTGGTAGTCCTGCAAACATTTTGCCTTCACCCCTATTTTCTGCTCAATTAGTTTTTGTTGGCATTAGGACTCTGTGCACTTTGTCACTTGTCACTGAAACCAGTGCTAAAGCGCTTGTGCTCTCACCCTAAAACATAGTAAACTTGGCCTACACCTAATTGGCACATTTAATTTACTTGTAAGTGCCTAGTATACGGTACTGCATGTACCCAGGGCCTGTGAATTAAATGCTACTAGTGGGACTACAGCACTCATTTTGTCACCAACTCCAGTAGCCCTTTAAAACATGTCCTAGGACCACCACTGCAGATTGTAGAGAAGTTTTAATATTTTAATATTTAATACTTATAAGCTGACCCTAAGGTAGGCCCTAACTGCTCATAGGGCATGGTGCATGGAATTTAAAAAGTAAGACATGTGTATTTAAGTGTTACATGTCCTGGAAGTGAAAAACTCCTCAAGTTGCTTTCCACTTTGTTAAGGCCTATCTCTCCTATTGAATAACACTGGGTTACATTATTACATTTAATAAGTTCTAACTTTGAATTGGGAGCAGATAGGGATATGCTGTTTGGACTCAACTGAATTGTACTCTAAATCCTTCTTAATGGCAAAGTTGGATTTTAAGTCACCATTCTGAAAAGGCCACTTTTAGAAGGTTGGCATTTTCTTGTCCTAAACATGTTTGCCTCCTGACAGTATCCTGGGTTGCATGACTGTGAATGGCTCTGCTTTTGGGGTTTATGTATTACTCCCAGACAATAACACAAAGGTGACATGGTATGGGCAGGTTGGGCCATCCTACCAGGTTGGTTGATGCAGAGCTATGCCATACCCCACTTACACTTAAAAGGGCTTGCCCCCAGCACACATGAAGAAACATAACACCAGCCTTCTGTCACCTCAGACAGTTTGGTGAATTGACAGGGGAAGGGAAGAACTTTCCAGAATTATAGCTAGAGTTAGGACAGGATGCCCCCCACACTGACAAAGGCTGGCACCAGGTATATATTTTGAATCCTCAGAACCACTCTTCAGAACACTCCTGCACCTGTGGAAGATTCAGAAGAAGGGCTGCCCTGCTGCCCTACTACTGAAAGGACTGAACCTGCTCTTTGATCACAGGATGACCAGAGTGACTCCAAGGGCTAGTTGACTGGCCTCCTGTGTGAACTACAGGGACATAACAATCTCCCAAGGCCTTGGACCCTGCTGCTGGCCTCTGTTGGAGTGAATCCTAACCCCAACTTGGAATTGGTACACCTCCATTCAGAATCCAAAATCTGAGACTTAGAAAATTTTCAACCAAAAAAGTGCTTGGAGAACCAACGGAAGACTAGGACCTATCTGCCAACCAATCTGCCCAAGGTGTCTCACAGGTCAGCTGACTTCACAGTAGCTCCCTCTATGTTCTTTTCTGTAGCAGTAAACACTCCTCAATGGGACCTCCTGGCAGCGGTATCTGGCCTCATGGAACCCGCTTCTGCACCAGCCAGCAGCCTTGCCCTGCTGCATGAATCTGAGCCACAGCAAAATTTCTAAGTCCGAAGGTAGAAATCTTCACCAGGGTCAGTGAAGCCTGCACCCCATCGGTGACTGCTCTGAGCCTTTTCTTTCCTTTGACAATGGCTGGACCGACACCTCATCAGGCGACTCCCCATTCTTCAATGACCCTTCTTCAGATACAGCCTGTTGCCTTGCCCTTCCTGAGACTCTAGATTTTCCAGGACTTTACAAAAAAAATGTTGCCCATGACTGGGCCTATTCTACCCCTGGTATCCGACCCGCACTTCATCGCTGTCGACCTTAACTTTTGACTTTGTCCCAGTCTCATTCAACCAGATACTTACAGTTGAAGCTTTGATCTTTTAGGCATACTAATAACTCTGGTTCTACTGATTGGACTCAATATGTTTTAGTGCAATTTTGTTTATTAAAAAGTACTCTATTTTTCTGAATTGGTGTGAGATTTTCCTTCTATAGTGTTTTAACTTTAGTACTGTTTGGGTGCAGCATACTTACTATACACATTGCCTCTAAGCTAAGCCTGACTGCTTTTATGCCAAACTACCAGAGGGTTAAGCACAGGTAAATTTAGCGACTTTTTGTGGATCACCCTGACAAGAACTGTGTTTATCATTTGAGTGAGGCTTCCACTCCTTTCAACTAATAACTCAATTCCTTATGGGTATCTATAAGACAATGAAGTCAATCCACTCAGGGGCCCCCACGGACCCCTGCCCCCACCACATCTTCAACAGAGCCGCCGACACCATCGCACACATGCTCCGCCACACCATCAACCGCTCCCTGGCGACCGCCTCATTCCCCGATGACTGGAAACACGCCGAGGTCAACCCCCTCCTAAAGAAACCCTCAGCGGACCCCACCGACCTCAAAAACTACAGACCCATCTCCCTGCTCCCGTTCCCAGCGAAAGTCATCGAGAAAGCCATCAACATCCAACTCGCCACATTCATTGAAGAACACAACATCCTCGACTCCTCCCAATCCGGCTTCAGAAAAAACCACAGTACGGAAACCGCCCTCCTCGCCGCAACAGACGACATCCGCACACTACTGGACAAAGGAGAAACAGTAGCCCTCATCCTCCTCGACGTATCAGCGGCGTTCGACACAGTCTCCCACCGCACCCTAATACGCAGACTCTACGACGCAGGAATCCAGGACAAGACCCTCGACTGGATCCGCTCCTTCCTCTCCGGCAGGACGCAGCGGGTCAGACTCCCCCCTTTCCTCTCCGACCCCAAACCTACCACCTGCGGAGTCCCCCAGGGCTCCTCCCTCAGCCCGACGCTCTTCAACGTCTACATGGCTCCACTCGCCCCCATCGTCAGAACCTACGGACTCAACATCGTGTCATACGCAGACGACACCCAGCTCATCCTCTCCCTATCCAACGAGCCCAACACCACCAGACGCAACTTTCGAGAAGGCATGGAAGCCATCGCCAAATGGATGAAAAACAGCTGCCTACAACTAAACACCAACAAAACAGAAGTACTCATCATGGGCCCAAACCCCGATGCCTGGAGCGACACCTGGTGGCCCCCCGCCCTCGGAAACCCGCAAACCCCCACGGACCACGCACGCAACTTGGGAATTATCCTGGACTCCGAGCTCAAAATGGACCGCCAGATCAACTCTGTCTCGTCTTCCTGCTTCCACACCCTCCGCCTCCTTCGTAAGACCTTCAAATGGATCCCCTCGAACACCAAAAGACCGTCACTCACGCCCTGGTCACCAGCAGACTCGACTACGGCAACGCACTCTACGCCGGAATAAACAAAAACCTCACCCGCAAGCTACAGAACATCCAGAACGCCGCCGCAAGACTGGTCCTCAACCTGCCAAAACACTGCCACATCTCCCAGCACCTGCGCACACTCCACTGGCTCCCTGTCGAGGCGAGAATCACCTTCAAGATGCTCACCCACGCACACAAGGCCCTCTACGGCACCGGACCAGCATACCTGAACAGCTGACTCAAATTCCACGCACCCCAAAGGACCCTACGATCAGCCCAGCTCTCCTACGCCGTGGTCCCCCGCACCAGAAAGACCAGATCGGGAGGCCGCTCCTTCTCCTTTCTCGCGGCCAAAGCATGGAACGCCCTTCCGCTCCACCTCAGACAGACAACATCGCTCCCCATCTTCGCAAGAAACCTCAAAACCTGGCTCTTCTACAGACCCCCTCCTTGATGGATGGAACCTGCACCCCCCCCCCCCCCCCAGCGCCTTGAGACCCTTACGGGTGAGTAGTCGCGCTTTAACAAACTCCTGATTGATATTGTTTTACTACAAGCAATGGTATTTAAGACTTACAAGATAAGTCTCAATCCAACAAGACCCGGAATTCTCTGAAGATTGCTCAGATCATATCATGCAATATCGCAATGAAGCCCTAGAAGTGATACTAAAGTTAGCCTACTTCAAAATTCCTCTTAGGTGAGACTGGATGCCTAGCTAGAAGTTGACACAAGGAGATGATGGACAGAGCGCTGAAACTTTTCAGGCACTCACCCCCAGTCACAGATCTGGGTTGAATCTATCATCATTCTTTAGCTCACTTCGCCACCCCAGTTCAGACACAGCTATATGCAAATCAGTCTTGACCCTGTGCCTCATGGGAACAATCCAGCCCGAACTGCCAAGCCATGTCTTCCCTGGACCGGAAACAAGCATCCTGGGACCGGTTTCAGGCTAACAGCCCTCATCAGCCAGGCTAGATTGAATCCATCGGCAAAGTGAGCAAGAGACCCACGTCTGGGCATACCCTGCCAACTTAGGGCGAACAAAGCAAACACAAGGAGATGATGGACGGAGCACTGAAACTTTTCAGACACTCACCCCCAGTCACAGATCTGGGTTGAATCCATCATCGTTCCTTAGCTCACTTTGCCACCCCAGTTCAGACACAGCTATATGCAAATCAGTCTTGACCCTGTGCCTCATGGGACAGTCCAGCCCGAGCTGCCAAGCCATGTCTTCCCTGGACTGGAAACAAGCATCCTGGGACCGGTTTCGGGGTAACACCCCTCATCAGCCAGGCTAGCTAGAATTCAGTGGCAAAGTGAGTAAGGGACATACGTCTGGGCAATCCCTGCCAACTTAGGGCAAACAAAGCAAACACAAGGAGATGATGGACGGAGCGCTGAAACTTTTCAGGCACTCACTCCCAATCACAGATCTGGGTTGAATCTATCATCATTCTTTAGCTCACTTTGCCACCCCAGTTCAGACACAGATATATGCAAATCATTCTTGACCCTGTGCCTCATGGGAACAGTCCAGCCCAAACTGCCAAGCCATGTTTTCCCTGGACCGGAAACAAGCATCCTGGGACCGGCTTCAAGGTAACAACTGGTACGCAGTTTGAGGAAAATGGACACAGTTAATGACTACAAACTCTGAAGTGGGTTAAGCTGGGGATTTCTCACAACTTTAGCTGTACCCGTTTGAAGATATTTCTGCAAGCAATGGATGGCGGCATCAATGGCTGCAGCAAAACATATCACCCTGAAACCTATTTGTCAAACTTACAAAGAATCACTGGGTAGGTCTGGAGAGTACTAGCAAATGTTCTCATGTCACCTATATATTGCAGAAAGCATTTGAGAGGTAGAAGGACAAAAGAACTTGAATGGCTGAAAAAGTGATGGCAGGGCATGGCTTCAAATATTTTAATGCAACTATGGGGCATATTCTCAAGGACTTATCGCCGAGTTATCGGCACTTTAGCGCAGCAAAAGTGGCAAAAGAATTATTGCCCCATTCTCAAGCTGGTGCAAACAGCCCATATCGCCAGTTTTCCAGGGATAGTTGCCGCAAAAAACATTGCCACGGATGAGAGAGACAACTAACGCTAATGATATGCAGAGTAGGCGTTCCCGTGCAAAAACACACGAAAACACCACTTCGCGATATTCTCAACGACCAGCCAGATCTGCGATGCGACCCAAAAATAGGCGATAAGGCGCGTTAGCAGCAAGGATTTAACACCTGCCTTTTACTGGTGTTAAGCAGGACGACTACCTGCAGTATGAAAGGGAGCCCAGCCCAGAGCCACAACTGAAGACCAACACATGTCATGGAGACACTGACCGTGCAGCTCGGAGACCCGAGAGGGCCACAACACCCACTGCCCCCCACCCTGACTGCCCCCCCCGACTATCACCGAGGCAGCGCAGAACAGGACAGTGAATGTTCCCAAAACGCACTAGCCTAAGAGACTCAACGCCAGAGGAAGTCATTGCCCACTACAGGCACAAAAGGACAACCATCCTCCGCATCCTGACCCACATTGCCCACAGGCTGACGGTACCAACACAGCGGACAACCAATATCCCTCCACAGGCAAAGCTGCTGGCTGTGCTGCACCTGTTGGCCCCTGGTGCCTCCCAAAAAACAACTGCCAGAGTCAGAGGAGTCTCACGGCCAGCCCTATCAAACTTCCTCACCCATGTCATGGATGCATGTCCACAATAGCAACGGCGGGCCCCTGTATCCGCACCACACGACAGTTCCAATTCGCAGTGTTCCTGCGGAACCAACCCCAACGCCAGCCGTTGCCAGACGCCACTGTGCCCCAGACCCAATACTGTAGTAACTGAAATGGGGGTGCGCACGGTCATGAAGTCCAGTAGTCAACAGTAGTGTAAAAACAGTCCTTTATTACAAATACACCAAAAAACAATACGAAAAGCACAGCCAACGCCCAACGGGAACTTCATCAGGGCAACGTGTGGCTTCATGTAACTGCATATGCTGCGGGAACTCCCCAATACCATTCCATACTCCAGAAGTCAGTATCCAGAAACCTGTTGGACAAATGGTGACAATGGTCAAGCGTCCATATAGTCACAAACCTAATCTGGTACAGTGTATAGCACTTGGACAAACCGGAATGCTCACAGGAAAGACAAATCCTGCACAAAAAGACCGTTACAGAAGTACGTGTGGTCGTAACCTACGTAGGATAGAAAAGGAAGGTTACGGTCACACTAACTTCTGTTACGGTCTCATGATGCAGGATTACTCATACCTGTAAGCATCACGGTTTGTATCAGCTTGATACCCCTGCACCTTCACTCCCCCCACCCAGCCACGAGGGCGCCGCCGTGACCGGTGGTGCCTACACGATCCTGTGCGCCTGCTGCACCCCAGCCCTGGTCCACAGACCAGTCCGTCAACCAGCGATGAGTGCCCGTCCCTGCGCACCCAGGCCTCAATGCTCACCTGCCGCCACCGGCGTGTCTCCAAGAGGGCCCACCACGTGCCGGTGCAACCTCCTCAGCCGATCGCTGGATTCCGCGCCACAGGCCCCCAGCGCACCCGGCAGCACTGCGCCGCGGAGTCATGTCTGTGCAGCCTGCTGCCCTCGGCGTACACTGCGGTCCAGCTGGGATCACAATTCAAATCGAATCTTGATTGGCAGGAGGGCGTATCGAGGCCTACGCATCATCGCAGGCTGCACACCCGCTCAGCTCTGGTGCCACTAACTCAGTGCACCGCAAGTCACCGTCCCGTGGCGGTAGGCCCGTGCAGGCCAAAGTGCCATGGATGCCACCAACTCAGTGCACCGCAAGTCACCGTCCCGTGGCGGTAGGCCCGTGCCGGCCAAAGTGCCATGGATGCCACCAACTCTGTGCACCTCAAGTCACCGTCCCGTGGTGGTAGGCCCGTGCTGGCCAAAGTGCCACGGATGCCACCAACTCTGTGCACCTCAAGTCATCGCCACGTGGCAGTAGGCCCGTGCCGGCCAAAGTGCCTCGGATGCCACCAACTCTGTGCACCTCAAGCCATGGGCCCTTTATGATTGAGTCTCGTGGTGCGGACGCCATCATGTCACCTCCGGCAGTGGGGAATGTGATGTGGTAGGGCCCTAGGCCCCCATGCATAAATAATGACCACATGGACACACTCAGCTAGATAGTGGAAATGGCCTCGGGCACGTGCGCCCGGCCCCTTTTATTGGCAGGGTCACATGTCCTGTGATGCCTGTGCTGGATGGGTGTGGTGTGGGTGTGAACCAGCCCTCAGGGAGTGGCTGTGGCGTGCTGACAACTAGACCTGTGATCAACAGATCACGACAGGGAAGACCTGGGACATGTAGCGTTGTCGTCGTCCCCTGTAAGCGTAAGCGGAGTGGGCTGGCCTGGCGTATGCCTCCAGCGTAGGGGTGTGAATGATGACCCCGGCGCTCTGGACGTGGTTCCGTTCTGGGCTGGACAAGAAGGTAACTAATGCGTGTGTCTCTGATGTGGTGTCGGCGCAACCCGGTCCGCAATCGGTAATGTTGCACCCTGTGACTCAAGTCCCACAACATGTGCAACATGGACGTAAGGTGGAATCACTGAACCTACATTCATCCATACTTCCATACTTGAATGATCATAGACATGACACATCCGTGTGAATTTGATTGTTTAATGCACATTCAGTGGAGTGTTGTGGCTGGAGCAGTACAGGGCCATGCAAACCCCACTTTACATTGTTGGCCCATGGAGGGCCAGCCAGAGTCCCTCAGGGAATGACAAGTACATCGGAAGAGGAAGAGTTCAGTCCGCAGTCTGATAGCTGTGTCATTGGTAACCAAACAGAATATGGCAGTCCATGTCGAGGTCCAAGGTGAGTGTCGCAGAGTGCATCGGGGAACAGTGGACGGTGATGATGCAGAGGGCAGACCCAAGCAGAAACAGGCCATACGGCGGAGAAGAATGCTACCGCTTCCTTACTACCAGTAAGGCAGATTCATCCGCATCTTCGTCCTCTGATGTCTCATGTGCCTCACATGTGGGTGGTGGTGTTTTCTCTGCAGCACTGTGTGGCACTGACACATCAGGGGCCGGAGGTGGATTGGCTGCCGCACTATGTGGCACTGACACATCAGGGTCAGGAGGTGGATTGGCTGCCGCACTGTGAGGCACTGACACATCAGGGGGCGGAGATGTGGATGTCGAAGCAGCAACAGCATTCATCTGCGCCAGGCCTTGTGGCAGCAATGCAATGACGAGGATCTGCAGGGCATGGTAGATCCCAGCTACATCACGCTGGTGTGCAGCCGTGGCAGCCATTCTTTCCGCCTGCACCCGCTCCATGTTCTCCATGGTCCTCCGCATGTGTACCAACTCCCAGATGACACCGCTGGAGCCACTCTGACTAGACAGTTGTCCTTGTCTCTGAGTCAGGACTCCAGCGATGTCATCCATGGTTCGTTGGAGAGCATGGAGCGGACTGTGGGTGTCCGTTAAGGACTGTAAGTGGTCCCTGATGTGACTTAGACACGCACATATGGCATCAAGTTTGGCTGCCAAGAGGTCGAACCCCACCCGCAC
The DNA here is from genome assembly GCA_963921515.1 of Calotriton arnoldi. Lineage (NCBI taxonomy): Eukaryota > Metazoa > Chordata > Amphibia > Caudata > Salamandridae > Calotriton > Calotriton arnoldi. The sequence goes on along the minus strand of CAWUFW010010078.1, from coordinate 476,109 downwards.
CTGATCAGCCATCTTCTCCTGGCACCCTAACATACAGCGTTGGAAGGCCATGTGTTGTTCATGGGGGTCCTGGGAGACAGCTGTAGTGGTGGGTGCTTCCTGCTGTGTGGTCTGTGCAGGGGGTGGAGTTTCCTCGATGCAGCTGGGCTGCCCGGCTCCTGGAGGTGGGGTGCCGAAGCTGTCCATGAGCCGTTGGAGGGCGTCGGTGTCGATGGAGGGGAGGACCTCTTCATCATCAGTGAAGAGGTGTACCGTCTGCTCTGCAGGGGGTGTTGATTCACCCTCTGCAATGTAAAGGGGAGATTCAGTTTAACATTGTTATCACATGTATGTTGACGCATTGGACAGGTTTACATACAAACTGCATGACAATGTACATTGTGACTGGGAGGAGCTGCCCATTTGATGCGGGACAGTGGACATTTGGACAACATCACGGATGTGTGTTTGTACTTGTGCATGGGTTTGTTGTGAGATTAGTGATGTGTGGGGAGGGCTCCCTCTGGGCACATAGTCGACGGGGGCCTACTTGCTGTTTCTAGGTGTGCTGCAGTGTGCCAAGGGGATCAGGGACATGATCCAGAGTCATTGTGGGTGTGCACTGTGCTATACTTAATTGTGCATGTGTGCCATTGTGCCCATCTCCCCCCGTTCCCCCAGTCCCTGGTCGTTACTCACCCTGTTGCTGTTGTGTCAGGTCATGTTGAGCAGTGTCCGGTCCCCCCAACTCCTGCCACCGTCTCCACACTGATGACTGTGGACACCATTTCCTCCATCTCGTCCAGCTCCTCCTGTGGCGCTGGACTCCCACCTCCAGTCTGCATTGCTGCCTTCTGGTTGTTGCTGAGTTTCTGCTTGGTTTTGCGCTTCACATCATTCCAGCGCCTCTTGACCTCTTCCATTGTCCTCCTCAGCACTTCGATTGCATTCACCTTGGCCACGATGGACTGCCATATTCCATTTTTTGTCGCCAATGACACATTGGAGGTGACAAACAGTTGTTGATGGTATTTCATCACCTCCGTTATCAGGATCCTGTTTTCCTACGGACTGAACCACGTCTTCCTCTTCTTCCTGTCCTTGCCCTTCCCTGACCCCGAGGTCCCGGCCTGGTCCTCCGGGGGGCTTGTGGGGTTCTGCTCGTCCTCTGTTCCTGCTCCGGCTACCTCCATTGTGCTTCGCAGTTGTTTTGTTTTTGTTTGTGTTTTTTTTTCTGCTTTTGTAGTGATTTTTCCCGCCTGACGTGTGTGAATTGCAGGCCTGGCGCTGCTTATCGCTGATTTTTGTATTGCGGTTGAGCCCATTGCGACTTTTTTCGCGTTCGGGTAATGTTATCGCGGACATTTGACGCGTTCTTGGGAGACTATCGCATGTTACCGCCGTGTTGAGAATACGACGTTAACACGGAGTTATTTTCCCGCGATAGACGGCGATATGAAAACGTGCGTTAGCCTTTTTTGGCGATGATTATCGCACGTTCTTGAGAATATCCCGCATGTGTTTTACTGCTAGATAACACAACAAACAGTGAGTCCATTGAAGGTGCTCTACAATTTTGCTTATGTCCATCAGCTGGTTTCAGGGATGAAAGTCCTCATATTGGAGTGGAAGCTGTGACACCCTGCCATTGTTTGACATTCTGTGGCTTGCTCTGTTTCCCCCTAAAGACTAGACAATCTCTGAGGCCACAGGAGGTGTTAAATGTTTTAGCTTACTTAAGACAGCAAAGCACTTAGCTATCCTGGCAAAGGTTGGACTTAATGTATACCCACATCCCTAGTCAAGGGTGGGAACTACAGTTCAGGCTTATTGGTTCCTCAAGAAACAGGGCTTACCAGCAGTAGTAATTCCTCTAGGGTTTGCAGGCCCCCTGCTAATTGCAGTACATTGCACACGTCATGTGGATGAGGCACAATGTGTACAGCAAATGGTGTTCTAGGGAGGAACGCTTATGTGGAGAGATGAATGCATAAAATGTTGGTGTTGCTGTAGAGTGTCTGTTTCTTACTTTATAGACATGAAAACCGGTATGTTTCCTAGAAACTCTATACAAATGTGTTGGGGCAGGAGGAATATACAATGTCTTTCCTGCTTAACCTGCCTCTGCCCTTAAAAAGTAGCTGAGCCCACCTTGCCCTCTTGTCTTTTCTATGCCTTATATAGTAAGTCTGGGCTACAAACGTCATATGGTTGACCAACTGGTGATAAAAGCCTCTGATATCCTCTGTGAAGACACTAGGAAGTATAGACATGTGTACTCTGTTCTGTTTGAAAGGTTTTTGGATAATAAAGAAAGCTTAGTATTTGGTTGGGCCATTCTTATTCCAATGCCCCTAAAGCAGGCTAAATACTGACAAATGCAGCCCGCAGTTTGAACTTTGTTATGAGACTGTGTTCACCAGCGTGAAAACCTGGAATTAGAGTATGCTTGCTACTCTTTACCTTTCAAGGCTAGGACCAGGCTTGGTACAATAACCTTCTTTCCGTGACCTGCCTGACGTGCAGAGAGGAACTAGCACTGTCTGAGGGGATGTATTACACAAAGGGCCATATTTATGACCCAGTTTGCATCACTCTTGTACCATGCAAGGTGGTGCAAAAGTGACACAAACCTAAAGTCATATTTTTGAAGCCAGGCAAAGTCACTTTGCGTGGATTGGAATGGCTTCAAAAATATTGAGTAATGCAATGCAGCACAAACAACTGCTTTGTATTACTCTGCACAAAGGAGGTGTTCTATAGGCGTTGTGTGGGTGTTCCCACCCAACTCCCATGGTTTTTGAAGCATTCCCAGATTTACCAAACCTGGTAATCCTGGGAAAGACCAAAAAGATACGACTCCCCAGGAGTAACAAGGAGAAATATCTATTTCTCCTCGTTTTTTCTAGGATTGTTTTTGTGCAGGAAGGTGCTCCCATGGTGCAAGGGTGCCTGAGTGACGCTAGGCTGCCAAAACGGTGCCAATGCAAGGAGAAAGGACAGGGATGCACTGTATTGAATAAATGCGATGCATTCCTGCCCTTTCACTGTGATCCTGGCAGCTTCGCAAGGTGACTTGCTGCACTGCCCTGCGTCACTAGGGTCATAAATATGCCCCTAACTTCCTCTGTGGCACAACAGGCCTCTTGCCCACTTTCTGTGACCTTGGAGCACTCTTGAATTAGTGAAGAGGCTGCAATCTCTCAGGGAATTTTCCTCCTTTATATTTCCCTATGAATGTATGTATGTGGCATCTGTGTAGCATGAACCAAGCCAAAAGGCACCACAGCAGTGTACATGGTCAAATGAGGCAACACTTTGCCTCTGCAAGCTTGCTGTATCCCACACATAGGTGTAGAGGTAAAGGAGCAGTCAGGGGGGCACTGACTGTGTGCCACATCGGGTAGTGCACAGTTAGTGTGCCCCTTAGGTCTCTCCCCAAAAGGAGGAATTAGGGGTCCCATGGACACCCAGGCATCCCCATACAGGTTGGTGCACTATCTCATTGCACCCGCCTGGAGGGAGATCTGGGCTCCTCTTTCAAATGCAGGCCAACTGCACAGTTAAAGTTGGATTGACAACTTCAAACAGGTGGTGCATCTTCCACAAATGCAGCGTTCCCTAGCAGGCATAGGTGTTGCACCTGCACAGGGATAAGCACATATGTTGTGATAAAGCGCACTGTTCCAATCGGTGCCCCCTGCATAGAGTTTAGCATCTGTGCCGCATCTAAGTACTTTGCATTAATCAATAATGTGGGCCCAGCAGCGTAAGTCTTAGCTGACTGAAGACTGAGTTGAGGATGTTTACAGGAAATTAGTCCTCAAGGAGTTGCATGGATATTTTAGACAATATGGTCAGAAGAGACCTACGAAATGGATCACTATTCAGGAATTTGAGGTCTACAGAGATCAACCGAAGTCAGCAAGTATGGGGAGACATCTATTTCCCTGTCTCTTTTCACACCATTCCTCACTCTTTGGAAGTCAATGACATCAACCGGCACCCCGGACTGTGCCGCATTGACTACACACCCAGGTGGTCAGTTAATTTACTACCAGGACCTTGTGAACTACTCCAATAATATCAGTGGCAAGGGTGGCTGACTGCGGCGCGCGGGGCTCACGTTTTGTTTTTACCAACAGCAGCTCAGCCCAGCATCATGTGACTCTGGGCAATAGCTCACTTAATCTCCCCAATGGCCCCCAATGCCTTGAAACCATTAAGGGGGTGATATGGTCATGCTTTACAAATAGAAATTATTATTATTATCCTTGATGGGTGCGGACTCAGTTTATTTTGGGTGGAAAAGGATTTGACTATTTTTACTTTATTCTCAACTACATGGGCTAAAACCTAATTTAGTGTCCTGACCAATCAGGTCCACCGATAGACTAGAGTAGAAATCTTCTGTATTGTACCCGATGTGGTATGTCGTTGCATTCTGCCTATAGTCTTACTCCTATTGACTGAGTACAGTATCATTAGCTGATACTAAATCCAAGAGTTACCAAAGACCACTAACGATGGCCAAATCCTTTTTATAGCGCAACATTGATCACAGGGTACATATGTATTGGCAGTGTAGCACCTTACTGCATAGAGGCAGTTTAACTTCACATCCCAGAGGCTGCTTTACTTTCATACATGTAAACAAAGTAGATAATATTTTTCACATACATACTGTACAGTGAGTTTATTGAGTGTCATTGTTTGTGTTCTACAGTCTCACATATGCCATGCAACTTGTCCAGCCATGATTATGAATATGGCAACATACAAACTATGTTTTCAAAGTAAAGGATATGGGAGCTACATTTGTCTTTCCACCCCAAGCAGACAGGAAGAGCCAACTCTATGCACAAGAAGGTGGTCTTAAGCAATTTAGTAAAGGCATGGGCTCCTATAGCACAGGTTACTCCTCCTCACCATGGACTCTACTGTATTTTAAAATCAGATTCCTTTTCTAAAGGGATATGTTACATTATGCTTCTTGTCTACATCACTCCTCATTTTCATTATCATTTTATTTGGAATCTACCTGGATTTATACTACCCAATGAGTTCTGTGGGCTCCTCCCCATTTCATGAACAATGGAATTCTAAGTTGCCCTGTAGTAGCGTGGAATTACATTTATTTTATTTCAACATTATGGTAGATACTTATGTAGACCAATGTGTGGGAGAAGTGAGTACTTTACAAAGCACAAAGGTTGGGTGTCTTTGTGAGCAATGGGCTGTTTGTTCTAGATGTTTGGGGCATTGCAGCTGAAGTGTTTCTCTTTTTGTGTTTGCTCTATAGATCTCCAGTTGCAACATGTTTGTTGTGCTTTTGGTGTGACTGTGGTTTTTGTTCCAAGTGTTTTTGTTTGCTCTATTGACAACTTTGTGAATGATGCAGATGGGATCTGAACTCCATACTTAATGGGAGAAGGACTACTACAATAAACAACTGCTTGCAAACAAATTGGTCAAAAAACACCAATATTGAACTTATTGACTGAATACCTTTATATGGGGTATACTATAGTGGCATATTAAATACAGGAATAAACAGCAGAGAGAGCAAGTGAAGATTATGGAGGGTGAGGGTGATGTGGTTGAGCTCATATCTGTCAGTGATGAGGTGAGCAGCAGCAAGGAGGACAGCATTCAAGGGGTGAGGGTGGAGTCCGGGAGGTCAGGAGCAGTGCTTTGCATCCATCACAATGCGACCAAACGAGATGTTGCAGAAGGAGAGAGTTGGGAGGAAGTATTTGATCCTTTCCAAGGCAGTACCACATCAGCTGAATGTAGACACCCAAGACTTGGCATTGGTGTTGCGGAATAGGGTGAAACCATCCAATTTCAAATTGGTAAGCCAATCGCTGTGTTTTTTAACTGGAGCCACCACTTAAGCAGATAGACTTAGTTTTGATCAGATTGAGTTTAAGAAAGACCGCTCCCCGACTACAGAGATGGTGGCAATGTTTTAAAGTGCCAATACCAGTCACAAGAGTAGATGTTTCATTTCATCCAAAGGACATTTTATCAATGGCTTTTGTATTTCTCTTACTACTAAAGATCAGCTACTGCTCTAGTGCAGGTTGTAGTGTGTTCTGTGTTTCTTCAGTCAATGCAAAAATTATTAGATATGCCCTCCTCACCATCTCACCTTGTTTGAACCACTGCTCCTTTTCATGAAACAATTTGTGTAAACCTAGTGAGGTTCTGTTCAACCTTTCTTTAAAAACTGGCTTGAACTTAAGAAAATCGCCAAGAATCAATCTCTCATGCCCACTGTCAAGGGTCCATCCCTTTTGGAAGCTTCTGTACACTGTTAAAGAAGCAGTGAGCATCTAGCTTGACTGGGAAATATGAAGCGTACATCAACTTTGAAAAAACACCATATATTGTAAAAAACAATAACCAACAGTCTTGAATGGGCAATATGAAGGGTACATCACCTATGGAAACCGCCTTACATAGTGTGTTGCAGCCAAAGCTGCAGCAATTCTCAGGAGCCTGGCATTGAGAATCACCCTCGCAGAAGAAATTTGGGATAATGGGCAAACACACAAACACCATCATGAAAGACGACTTGGAGCCGAACCCAGTGTGATCTGTAACAGGAAAAGTAGAGAGTGATAAATTCATCAAGAAAACGCGGCAATAAAAAAAAACATATGCAGTACTCAAGAGTCTAAATTATAAGCAGTTACTTTCAATGGCTCCCATACCATTTCCAATCAACAACTGCATAAAACAACCAATTAGTGACTTTTTTCCCATCAAACAGATACCGTACAACACATCTATTCCAAATCAATCAATCAATCAAATGCTTTATTTCGATTACTAGAATCATAAAAGCAACAAACAAGAAACAGAAAAGGAATAAAAGAAAAAAAAAATAACATATGCAATATGTCACCACACTGTTGATACATGAGTTGGCGGAATTGTCAAGACAAGTAAAAAACACTGATGATGAATTTATGACCTAAAAGTTTATAAAATTTTTTAAAAGGTTGAAAGTTAAAAACTTCATTCACTTTTTACTATTATAAGTCCTTGTGAGATAATGAGTAAGAGAATAAACATTAGGCACAAAACCGAGAATTAAAATACAAGGCATGAAAAATTAAAACAGTTATACAAAGATGACTCCGGAAATGTACAAAATCCACCACAAATAGGGAAGTATGACTCAGAGCAAGACATTCCACAGAACACGAGCTTCTCCACAGTACACATGAATAAAAAAAAAAAACTCTAGATGTTGTTACGGTAAAATGATAAAAGATAATAAAAACTAGCTGCCATAAAGGAACTTTTATCACTCCGCAAACGTATTAAAGTGCTTCAGTGCTTTAATTCTGATAATCCAGGCTCTGCTCAAAAATTTCGCCACCCCACACGAGTAAAGCACACCTGGATCCGTTTTTAGAATACGCAAAGCAGTCCTGTAATCGCGTGTACCCATAATTTTACAAATTGGTTTTAGCCAGCTAGACCTAACAGCGGAATAAGCCGGGCAAGCGAACAGAAAGTGGGACATGCTTTCCAGCGGGGCTCTGCAGCAGGGACATGCCTCGCTTTGATATTTATGAGAATGCCATTTTGAGGTGGTTGCATGGATTGGTAGTGTACCCAGCCTGAATTGGATGTATAACTGCCTGTCACGTGGAATCTGGATGATATCCATGTAAGGCTCTAAGCCTCTGGACTGTTTATGGCGAAAGAACTCTTCTGTCAAGCTGCCCAATTCTGGGTTAGACAGCGCTTTACTATCAACCCAGCTCCAGTAAATTCTCCTAAGCTCTACCTTACTGGGTAGTGCGTGAGATTCCCATGCTTCCGTGAGGCCCAACTCAGACAGTAACCTTTTAACATTGGCTATCCACTTGATCCTGTGCCCCGTATCAAGGATAGTCACCTCTGTTAGGGCTGCAGCATAATTAGCAAGCTCAGGGGTGCGGATCATACGTGCCCAAAAAGAAGGGGCGCAGTTTAACAATATCCCTCAGTGGCCGTCTGCCCATCTCAAACATCAAGGGAGTTAATGGAGTATTACTAGGGAGCATCACCAAATCCCTCAGGAACTTATTTTCGGACCTGCCAATGTCTTCTGTGTTTTCGAAGCCCCATAACTCTGCCCCGTACAAGGCAGCGGCAACAGCCTTTGCATCATATATTACAAGTGCAGGAGCTACCGGTCTACTGTAAGAGGCCCGGTGCTCTTTACTAAGAGCCCCAACAACACGTTTGTGATTCAATAGCATCTTGGCTAGGTGCGGCTTCCAATTCATTTTGTCAGAAAGGCGAATGCCCAAATAATCAAACACATTTACCCTCTCTAGTCGGATATTATTTAAAATTAAGTTATTTTTAAATGTCTTGTGGGGATTAAAAGCCATAAATTTTGTTTTATCTGTATTGACAACCAAATCACGGGAATCACAAAATAACTGGTATCGAGTAAGAAGTTTTTGTAACCCTGACGGGGTTTTCGACACCAGAAGGGTGTCGTCAGCAAACAAAAGTGTGGGGACTTTCTCACCCGCCAGGGTAGGCGCATCTGTCGGGGTTTCTTGCAAGAATTTCACCACCCCGTTAATATATAGAGAGAACAGGGTGGGTGCCAGAACACACCTCTGGCGGACTCCTCTATTTACTGGGATTTTTTCCGTAACCTCCCCTGGGGCCCCACCTGACCTGGGCGAAGTTACCTTCGTGTAATCGAATTAAGAAGTCAAGTAGGAGAGGGGGAATACCCATGTCCCTCAACAATTGCCATAGTTTTAGCCTAGGAACAAGATCAAAGGCTGTTCTTAAGTCGATGAAGGCCAAATAAAGACTTCCCTTGCCTATGACAACAACCTTCCAATAAATAAGTAGTAGCCTGAAAACTTGGTCAATCGTACCAGTGTTTCTTCTGAACCCAGCCTGGTATTGGGATAAAATGTCCTCCTCTTCAGCCCAAATCTGTATACGTTGGAGCAGGACCCTGCCTACCAACTTTTGCATGGCATCTATTAGGCTTATAGGTCTATAGTTGGATGGATCTTCCCGGTCTCCTTTTTAAAAATCGGGACCACCAGCGCTCCTTTCCAAGAGTCGGGAATTGGGGATCCGTTAGCTATACTATTGGTCAAAAGTTGGATATAACGTGACCAATTCCCCGGATCAGCCAAAAGAGGTCACCTGGGAGACCGTCTGGTCCGGGAGCTTTACCCGGCACTATCTTTGAGATTGCCATTTTAATTTCAGGCAACGAGAAGGGGTTATTTGTATTCTCACCCGGGGAATGTCTGTGGAGTCGCTTAACTCCTCCAGACACTCACCAGCGGGAACGGAATACAATTTCCTAAAATGATCGTACCATTCTCGGCTGGTAATGTGATTAGACAAGGCGGCAGGATCTCGACTAGTGCCCTTGCTAACAAGGGACCAGAACTGGGATTTGTTCTTCTCCAGGCTGGCCTCTTTCAAATTCTTCCAATGAGATTCATCCCACTCAATTTTAGCCTCATGAAGTACATCCCTATACTCCTTTCTCAGAAGTTTAATCAGATCAGTATCCTTAGACCTGATTGCGGCTGCCAGCGATTGCCTGGTTAGTCTGCATTTTTTAGTGTACCACGAGTACTGTCTTAACCATGGTAGCTTGGTAATGGCATGATTATGGGTGACTAAAAAGAGTGCTCAGCTGATCTATAGTACAGGAGTGTGCTAAAGAAGCTTCTACACAAGGATCGGCAGCCAGTAATGTTGCCTGAAGTGCTTCAATACCTGAAGAAACAACTTCCTTAACACGAGATAATTTTATATCATGTGGACTGATGTTATGCCATTTCAAAAATCTCTTACAATTAGAAGGAACGATGTTTATAGCTAGTGCTGTAGGCCCCCTTATTTGATGCAAAAGAAAAGTGGTCCAGGGCATCGCCAATGTCAAGCAAAGAGGGTTGTGATCGCTATCTGTTGTGGTGCCCACATGCATATCTATCATTTGGGCCCACAGTTTTACGTCCACTAAGATATAATCAATGCGTGAAGGGCAGCCTATTCTGTTAAAGGTGTTTGCACCAAGTATATCTGAATGGGATCGGCCATTAGCAGCTCTAAGACCATGTTCAATGGTCAGTGCATTCAGTTGAATTGCAAGTGGTGACCACTTTTAATAGGGGAAATATTAAGAGTAGGGACCGACCATTTAGCGTCCCCGTCCTCTAACTCCAGCATATCCTCTATTCCAAATCACAACTGGGGGAAATTTGGGTGCTACAGCTCTACAACGAACATAGTACTTACCAATAAACATAGCAATGCAAAGTATCATATTAACCCTAAGTAAAATGATGAAAAAAGTATTTTTTGCAAACTACCGAGTCAAAATTAGATCCTAAAATTTGATGAGTTCTGCTGCATAAGGGCAACCATTGTCACCTCCTCTGGTAGGGTCCATCAAAATAAAAACCATTGCACAGGGGCGCAACTAGAGACACATTTTTTTTGGGGGGGGCAATACTTCCCGCAACGGTCAGGACATGAATTTCCAGAAGTGGAGTATGAGCTATCCTCATAGCCAATATGAGAATAACAAGTGACAAACTGTGCAATTTAAACATATTGGACAAACTTGATATTGTAACAAGCGTGTTTCTGTAGATTTGACTCTGCTCCTAGGCTACTCACAGTGATCTTTGAAAAACAGATTACACTATTCCTAGGCTATTCACAGTGATCTTTGAAAAACAGATTGAGTGAAGTGACAATTAAAAACAGCTTCTATAAAGTTGAATCCAGAGCACATAAGACATGTTTTCACAAAGGTATTTCAAGACAACACCCTTTTTGCCAGGTCTTGGAAAACAAATTTATAAAAACGCTATTGATATAGTGCCCCAACACTTTTTTGTCATCATGAGTTGGGGCTGGACTATCTTGAGGATTGAATAGATATTGCCCCTTTGCTCCTTTGGGCAAAAATCTGGCTATCTGAGGACTTAATGTTCTCAAGGGAGGTTATTAAGGATTGTATCAACTTAGATAGTGCATCCTCGATCCCTTGGATCCGTTTCGTGAAAGATAAACTCCATGAGACAGGCCTGGGGCACTACTATGACAACCCTGCTAGTATCCACACAAATGCAAAAGCCATTATAAAAGAGGCGCATTATTCTGGGCCAAATATGCGCCGCTTACAACTGGTAGTGACAGGTCCCTCATGCTTGTTCCCTCCACAACAGCAATTTTATCTAACTATTACCACCAACGTACAGGCACAATTCGTTTTGACTAGATTCCGTCTATGTATCTTGCACTTTCTCGTGGCCTTCCCCAAACAATCACGATGGGTTGATAAACTAATGCCTTGCCCGTGTGACAATTTGGCAGCTCAGAGCACTTTACACTTTATGTTGTTCTGCCCTTTTTATAAAGAGCCGAGGGGAAAATTCTTAGCCCCACTTTTGAGGGAAATCCGGCCCTGTACTTATATTGACCGATTTATTTTTTGCACTCTTTGTCTACTTTACCTATTTGCACTGCAGTCTCTAATTATATTAAAGTTGCAATGTCTATAAGAAAACGCTATGAGTCACAATAGATGAACAGAACTTTTGAAACCTTTTAAATAATAATTATTCATATTTATGAAATTTTATGGTTGACAATACAGACTGTCGCATTGGGTATTTGGTGTTAGGGATTATATTCCCTATCTAACTGTTTGAATGCTATCTATTGTTCGTTTTTATTGATTTTATCCATGCCTCTATACATATACGACATGAAAATTTTAAAGTGTAATGTATGTCTGTGAAGCTTTTATGGTCTTTGGAACTGAATAAAGTTACTTTGACTTGACTTGAACACCCTTTTTGCCAATTCCGTGATTCCTTCTGTGCAGCAAAATGTGCTTGCGAAATATTTATAATTGAAAGTCCAGAAATATGCTTCTGCCCCATAAACTACTGAAGGCACAATTTAGTTTACCCAAGTGGATGTCGCAAAATATTAATGGGTGAAGCTGCCCTTACATACAGGTCTCAAAATATTAGGCATAGTGGTAGTGCCTAATTTGAACCGGTGGTTGCAAGTGGAGCCCACTTGCACACATTTTTGGGGTCCTGCACTAATGTTTCCTCATCAGACTTTGCTCCAGAACAAGAGAGAGAAAAACACAAAAGGGGGAAAGGCGAAAGAGAAAGATGGAAAAATTATGACAAACCGAGAAAGCAAAAATGAAAAAGAACCTGCAAGAGTGAGATAAGGGGGCAGGAAGTGCCTGGTGGTAGTGAAAGTGGCACACAGTAGAATCAAGCTGTGGCAGTGTTGGTATTCAGCTCTCCTGGCATTTGAATTGGGATCCAGCCTTTATGATTTTATGAATTAAGGACTGCTTTGTGGGTTACAACCTGTGAAGTTGGGGTAGGTAGCTGGTAAATCATAGGTTTAATTACACAAATACCATTTCTCCTTCCGCAGCTGTGTGCCAATGAGTTGGTAATATAACTGCATGTAAATGCCCTGCCACACACCTGTGCTACACACAAAAAAATGGTTATTGTTAGCACGCCACATTGAACAGTTCCCATATATATAAACATATTGAGCCACATTGAGTAGGAACGCACCAGGCGGTTGTCGATGTGCTGGCAGAAATGTTGATTTGTATGGAGCATTATGGGAAGAGGTGCCATTCTCAATGGCAGAGGCCTAGCTAACTACAGATACAAAGTTATTTTTTAAGAAGATATGTCCAATTCCAAGTCCCTGTAGAGATGAACAGAATAAAGGCAAGGGAGAGGTAAAGTAATAGGAGTGCCAGTACTCCATTTGAATCCATTCCAGTGTTTAAATCAACCCGAGTGGAAGTCAGTGCTGCTTTCGTGCCACAGCCATACCAGAATTTGTTTTGGTGATCTAAGAGAAGGTTACGTTCTTCAATTAATGTAGTTATTTGTCTTGATGCTAAGCTTTCAATCAATTTGCCAATAAACAGTTTGTTATTGTCTGGAAGTGAGAAGGAGACCGTGTTTGAAAGCCTCTTTTTTTTAAGGAGTTCTTTTGAGAAGAGACCTTTATCCAAGGAGTTGTTGATAGTTCTGTTGCAGAACTATTAATGAGGATATTCTTGCATATATGAATAAGACATATTTCTACCAGTGATGGTGCTGGTCTACCAAGTTTTGCAGCTTTATTAAAGTCCTGTGTGGTCAGGAGGTTAAAGGTGAGTAACTGGTGGTTATTTTCATAATTTGTTTTCTAGTGAACTGTGCAGCACTGTTGGAATTGTCATTGAGCCTTGGAGAGGGAAGGAGTGGGTCTAAAATCATTTTGAGGTTTAAAGTAATGCTTGGGAAAGTCCAGAGGCCTATGACTGTGTTGCCAAGGCATCAGGATTTCCTAAGGTACTGCCACTTCAGTTACTGTGGTTAGACGATACTTTTAGTTGTGAACTCTTCCAGTGGGTTTGTCATCTAGAGGCCCATCGTCACCTCCCCCTGTTCAGATCACTTGTCTCATGTTTAGGTCTCTTGACCAGGGTTTACTCTTCAAGCCACAGTTCATCTCTAGAGGACATAGGACAGGTTCCTCTAGAGAAAGGCAGGCATCAGGTAGCTTGGCTTCATTCAGCTTTCCCTGCTACCTACTCATGAGTCTAATGCATAGTCCAACAAGTCAACTGTGCACTACCTAGCTCCATGAAGTTGCTGTCATTTACTTACTAAGATTTCAATGAGAGTCCAAGGCACAATGGGTGCATATAGGAACTGTGTAAGATTACTGGCAATAAATGCATGAGAGAAAAGAAATGGAAACTACGATTTTGAATAAAACTGAGAGGGTTAACAAACCACTGCATAGCTTTTGGATAATGAGTTATGTCATGGCAACCCATGACATAACTCCATGCAGTAGTCTAGAAAGATTGAGTTACTTGTATAGTGCTGTGATGTGCTTTTTTAAAATAGTAACACGATTGGAAACAAACTAATCCACTCTTTAAAAATTAATAACACAGCATCCAATTGATCTTATGAAATGCTTGACTGCTTTGGCAAACATGGTTTTTTATTCAGTAACAATGTGCCTCTTGGGATTTTCAGACCCAACATACAATGTAAAAAAAAAAAAAAATAAAGCACACGCTCCATAATGAAGCATTGTGGTGAATGGAAAGCCAGGAATGGCTGTAGGTGTCACACAGTACAATGGGCAACTATGCAAAAAGTTTATAAACAAGTTTCACTTTGTGATTTTTGGCCTATTTTTTTCCCCATCCCCACAACGCAGGCTCCGTTGCAACAAGATGCAAGGGTGCCTTCACTGACACATGGCAGCCAATTGTGCGCCAGCGCTGGGGAAAGCACTCAGATGCATCGTATTGTTGTTAATATGACGTAACCCTGTGCTCTTACAATGACACAGCTCAGTGCAGCAAAATGGCTTGCTTCGCTGCACAATTTGTTGGTAAATGAGGCCCCTATTTTTGCTGAAAGAACAGATATTTTGCAGGTGCCTTGTAAAAATGTGTATATTTATGCCAGTTGGGTAATTTTTAGGTCTTGCCTGTGAAAGAGTAGGTGCTGCTTCTGCATGCACTTTCGCTTGCAAGACATATGTTATGCAGCAAGGGGCTTTGCCAATGCTTGTTATGTATGCAGCATAAGAGGTGAGCTCATACAAATGTTGGGTGATTGTGAACAGTGTGAGTGAATGCAGCGTGACCTTTGCGAGTGTATGGTGAAAGGTGTGCCTATGTCAGTGCAGGGCGAGCTACATGAGTGCAATGTGAGAGAAGGGCCCATGTGAGTGCCGGGTGAGAGGAGTGCATACAGAGTGAGAGGAATGAGTTCAGGGTGGGTGGGGTGAGTGGTGTAAATGCAGAGTGAGTTATCTGCATGTGTGCGTACTGGGGGACCAGTGTGCCTGCGTGAGTGCAGGATGAGCAGCAAGAGTGGAGGGTGAGCTGTGATAGTGAGCGCTTGTTGAGAGAAGTTAGTGCAGGGTGAGCGGTGTGTCCCTGTGAGTTCTGGCAGACTATTGTGCCTGTGTGTAAGGCGAGTGAGCTGTGTGAGTGATGGGTGAATGCAGTGCCTGTGTGAATGTAGGCTGGGTAGTGTGCCTGTGTGAGTGCAGGGTGAGAGAAGGGAGTGCAGAGTGAGTGGTGTGAGTTCAGGGTGATTGTTGAGCCTGTTTGAATGTTGTGAGTGCAGGGTGAGTGGTGAGCCCATGTGAGTGAAGACTGAGGTATGTGAGTGACCAGAGTGCCTATTTAAGTGCAGGATGAGTGATGTGCCCGTGTGAAAGTAGGGTGAGAGGAGTGAGTGCAGGGTGAGTGATGTCAGTTCAGGGTGAAGGATGTGCCAATTTGAGTTTGGGCGTGGATGAAAGTGCAGAGGTGAGTGGTGAAACTGCAGGGTGCGCAGTAAGAGTGACAGGTGAGTGGAGTATCATGTGAGTGGAGGGTAAACCACATGTGTGCAGGGTGAATGGCATGCATGCATGGTGAGCGGTGTAAGTACAGTGTGACCTCCCTGAGTGCAGGGTGAGTGGTGAGACTGCAGGGTGAGAGTGACAGGTGAGTGGAGTGTCATGTGAGTGCAGGATGAGAGGTGTGCTCCTGTGGGTTCAGGGAAAGAGAAGGGTGAATGGCATGAGTGATTGGTGATCGTTGGAAATACAGGGGCATATTTACTAGGAAGTGGCGGAGCACAGCGTTATCCTCCTTGGCTTAACGCCACTCTCCATCACTTCCAAAATGCAGGGCTGCACCGTAGTTACAAGGATACGGTGCGGCCCTGCTTTCCCCCCTGCGCTGGTGCTAATTTTAGCTGCCTAGCACCAATGCAGACACCCTTGCACCATAATGCAAGGGTATCTGCGTTGTAGGGGAAGATTGTTTATGTGCAGGAAGGTGTCTCTTCCTGCACATAAACAATCTTTAAATGGGGTTTGTTTAACTTTTATGTGTGCTGCTTAATGCAGCACACATAGAAGTTGCAAAACATCATTTTTTAAATTGATTGTTCATGTGCAGGAAGGGGCACCTCCCTGCACATAAACAATTAATGGCATATGCTGTTTCTATGTGTGCTGCACAGTGCACACATAGACACAGCAATATTTCCCCCAGGATTCCCTGGTGTTAATTTTGGCGCTGTCCCATATTTACGCTGCACTTGTAAATATGGGACAGCGTCAAAATCAATGGGTGTTGCAACACCCATTGCCTGCCCCTTTCATGCTAAGTATAGCGTGAAAGGAGGCCATATTTACAAGGCAGCGTTAAGCCATGTTAAGTGGCTTAACGCTGTCTTGTAAATAAGGTGAAGCCCATACCACCACTAAAAGTGACGTTCCTGTGGCGATAGGGGCTTGTAAATATGCCCAACAGTGTGATCACAGTGAGTGCGAGGTGAGCGGTGAGCGGTGAGAATGATGGGTTAGTTGTCTGAATGCAGGCCAGACACTTTGAGTAACTCAGCATATTTGATATCCATGGTAGCGAGTGGTGTCTCAGTTATAATTTGTATTATGGCATCCATCAAGGATGGAGGGTGGAGGAAATAAATAATCTGTGGGTCCTGCAACAAACTTTCAGACTATTGATATGCCTTGATATGGGATATATTGCTATGACTGGAAAGTTGAAAGGATTTGGCATAACTGCCAGAGCTGCTGGCTTTGAATTGGTGAACAAGTTTCAAGTCCCAGTGCCAGCTCAACATCTTGTGATCCTGGGCAAATCAATTTATCTCCCTGTGCCTTCAAAAATGAATGTGTCCTTGTATAACTGGTGCTCATGCAAAGTGCCTCAATGCCTTCGGGTAGAGTTCAAACTATATAAAACTGTAAAAAAAACAAAGTCTAAGGTTACTTTTCAGGAAATGCATTCTCAAACTGTGACAGCAAAAGTAATTTGCAACTTTAAGGAATAGGCAGAGTGGAAATGCAGGGGCTCTAGGAACTGGTGAAAATACAACAAAGCCTTGTTATCATGTAAATTGTATTTTAAAGACCTGTGAAATACTTGTGTACGGCTGAGTTAAGACGCCAGACCAGCCAGCCCACAGCAGCTCAAGAACTGTCTGTCTGTGTGTCCAGGAAGCTGTTTCAGCCCGGGCTGACACACCCAACGGGGGGGGAGGTTGTGGGGGAGCTGACGCCCTTTGAGCCCTATGGGCGTTGCACGCCTTCCACTGCACCACTTGCCCCTGGCACAGTTGGTGATAGAGGTCTCAGTATATAGCAGAGCATTGTGCATCCTGGGACATTTTCTCTAATTCACAGAGAGAACCCTGAACCATTAATATGCATGAGACATGATTTCTGCAAAACCTACTGAATGGGCATTTGAGCTATAACAGATTAGTACGTCTTCCCCAGTACCAATATGTCCTCAGGTTTAATTTCAGATGCTGCACAGAAATTGCACCTGAGATGTGACCAGAGCATAATACATTTGGCCCTAAATGTCCATCTCTGGAAGAGGAGACACTAGCAAATTGTGGCGGTATTCACAGTCGAGGAGTACTCGGAGACAGACATGGCCTACACTTGACAAAATTAAATACTCTGTAGCCTCACAGCAAAAGAAAGTCTAAGAACCTCCCTTACTTAGGAAGACAGTGAAAAGTTTGTTATACTAGGCCTGCCCCTTCTGTTGTCATTAGTCCTTCAGTCTACAGCACCCGATATTTTGGAGTGTCTCATCACCAGCAGCGCCCACAAGTTTCTCCTACACTGAAAGGTCCTGTGCAGTGCAAACAATATACAACACTCACTGTGGTGCCCTTCATATGACTTTTCCAACACAGTACACTTGCCAAGTTTGAGTGTAATTTAGTTGTTGGATCAGCCCGCAGGGCAGCATACAAATAGAGGACAATGAGTCACCCCTTCAGCCATTGGCTCAGTTGTCTATGTCACTCATGATAGGATCAGTTCACTGGACAGTCATTGGGTGTTTTGGGTGTCAGGCAGCCTGGGTGAAAGCATTTTGCATGTTTGCATTTAACTCTTTGTCAAGAAGACAGAATACAAGAGGCAAAGAAAACCAACCCATAAAGCTTAGCCTGGAAACAGAGACTGCTTGCCAGCACTGGTTATAACTGCTTTCTTGCCATTTGAACAAATGCATGTTTACAGTTTCTGGTGAAGATTGTTTTAAAGCTTGTTAGCTTAGCCCATGCAACCAGATATGTTCTGGGTGTCTTTGACACAACCATCCTTGCCCTGAGTTGTGTTCAGCCCAGAGAGTTGGATGGCACCTGTAGGCACAAACGGCATCCTTGCACACAGGTGTGTATTCCGTCTTGATACATACGACAAACAAGGTCATGGGAGAGAAGCAAAATATAACGAGGCAAAAGAAGTTAAACAAGCTAAGGGGTATGCTTTCACATGTCACGCATGCGCAACACTGCTCACCCCCAAACCTCTACCTGTTCTGCTATTTCACCAGACCCTGTGCAGTCTGGTCCACAGTGTAAACAGAACTGACTCGGCACTGGTAGACGTCAGAGCTAAAGTCCTTCAGCTGCTGCTCTAGTGCAGCCACCCGGAAGTGCCCTACTTAGCGCTTCCAGGTGCCTGCAGGCTCCTTGACTACGGACTGAATGAAACCATCTCTCAGCTGGCACTGACGTTGGAAAGAGGAGGACCATGTGCTTACTGCTTGGATGTTCATGGGTCCAACCAAGTGAAACTCTCCAGGGGCCTGTGATCCAACTTGGTGGCAGGCAGGTCACAATGGTGTGATTTTTACTTAGTGACACTTGTGAACAAGGAGATGTGTCTCTTTAAGTACCAATTTGCTGGATAAGTTTGTATCTACTGTTTGTTTTGTAAATTGCTTTTTAGTTAAAAAAAAACTCTGTAGGAGAAGTGCTGGCCACAGTACAGGTGAAACAGCATACAGTATCACACAAACATGGCATAAGGCAAGACCTTTTAATTAAACAAAAATACATACATATAAAGTGCTTTGGGTCATCCTCCCTCAGCAGTTGGTGTCTGAGGACCCTTCTGAGATTATTAATCAAATAATGCATAATCCACTCATAGGTGTTTTAGCCTTAACATCTTTCTATTGGTGGGATTCATGAGGAACTACTCTGAATCTGGAAAGTGTAGTTAAATCATCTCATTTTTAGTCATAGTCAATTAGATATATCACACATATATTTTAATTATAGAGCATTGTTTTCACGTTAGCATTTATTTTAAGATGCTTCTGTCATCACTTGAATGGGCACCTTACAAACCTGAGTGTCAATGTGATGATTTTCTTGGAATAATATTGTACAAAATGTATTATTGTTTTTTCATTCCAAGATAGCTTCAACTCTTTGGGGGCAGCTGATCTTGTTTTTGCCACATTGACCCTGGTGGGACTCACTGTCCCAGGGTGCTCTTCAACGCCCCACACCTGTACAGTGGTGGGAGGCGCCAACAACCACTTATTGTGCTGCCCCCATTACTGTGACTGGAAAGTGTAGTTAAGTCATTTCATTTTTAGTCATAGTCAATTAGTTATATCATACATATACTTTACTTATAAAGTAACTCTTTTCACTGTAGCATTCATTTTAAGATACTTTTGTCTTCACATGAATGTGCACCTTAGCTACCTGAATGTAAATGTGGTGGTTTACTTGGAATGATACTGTACAAATTGTATTATTGTTTTTTCATTCCAAGAAATCCATTTAGAATCAATGTGGCGGCTATCTTGGAATGGTATTGTATACTTTATTATATTTCTTCAACTTCAAGATGGCCACCGTTTAAATAAATAAATCTGTATTTGTAGAGGGCGAACTACTCACCCTTACGGGTCTCAAGGCACTGGGGGCCGTCGTGGAATTTAAGTGAGCTATTGCCCAGAGTCACATGGTGCTGAGCTGAGCTGCCGCAGCCGGGGATCGAACCGTGAGCCCTGTGCTCCGAAGTCAGCTGCCCTGGCCACTGCACCACACCTCTCCACTTACAGTCGACACAGCGGCCATGTTCTTTTAGTTTATTCTGAGGCTGAGCAAGCCTATTTATTATCTTTAAAGACTTTAGTACTGTATTGAGAAAAGTCACAAATAGCTAATATTTCTTTAGGATGAGGTTTAGAACTGAAGACACAGAGGAATAGAGGTAATGTGCTCCACAGAAGAGACAACACAACCCCTGATGCTGTTGGTTATGTGCTTGACCAGTTGAAATCCTCAATGATACCCAGCTCAAAGATACCAACTGCTGGCTTTCATATTAGGGAATTATAGCATGTAAACATTTGTCTGCAGCAGGTGCATTAACCCAATGGGCACCCTCCACAGAATCAGAGACAGTGCTACTTCATAGACTGGACAGTACTTACACTACTTTTTAAATGTATTCAACTTACTTAAGCCTCTTCGAGCCTCTTTCAGTCAGAGTTGGAATGAGTTCCAATTAAAAGAAGATCAGACATAAATCAATAGGCATCTCTAATGTGTTGGAGCAAGTCAGCAAAAGAAACTCTACCCTTGACATGTGTAGCTAAGACCCCTGAATGCGTGACAAACAGCACATTTTAGCTGCCTACCATGATTGGTGCCTACATAGAGCGCCAGCTGGAAAATGTACACACCAACGTTCCCAGAGACCCAGTCCTACAAATAAAGAAACCAGAACATTTTACTACACTAGGCAATGGATAGTTTATCATGAATTTGAGAACTATGAAGAGCTCTGCAAATAACCTGGAGCTATGCTGGAGCAATGAAGATAACCAATGCTCCAGCTAATACATCTTAATCCAAAATATTCTGCATGGACTACCACAGATTTATGTACAAGATCTCACAATTTACTATGTCACATGCATTAGGGTGGCAACAAAAGTAATGAGTATACTATTCAGAATCTATTAGAGAAATCAAGGTATGAAAATTCCTAAAGACAATCTTACCTGCCATCTCCCACCATGGCAAATACATCCTGATAATTTTCCATACCAAAAGATTTCACAATTCCTCCATTATCTAGACTTCATTTATAGTGGAGACAAAATGCCCGACATGACAGAGTGTATGCAAAACCACTGCATCCAACCTATGTGCTGAGTTGTGCCTAGTGGAATTCCGCAAGGATTGCTTCAGCACTCATTCACCAGCATCTTGCAATAACTGAACACATCCCATCAAGAGGGTGTGGTCTGAAGTGAAAACAAATATGCAGGGGTTAGCTCCTGCTGGTTTAAACTGTTGGACTCAAAGGAACTGTCAAACTATCAATCTATTTTGACTTCCAATTTAAGAAAGCAAGGTCGCCTAACAAACACAAATCTTCATGGAACCCATTACATTGTCTATTATGGCTATCAGCCTTAATCCATTTAAGGATATTGAGCCCATATTGACCGACAATGAGATCTTTAGGTGTCACTCAGTTCAGGCCAAACTAACTTTGGGACCCAACTCAGCTGATTCAGGCCTGACTTAGCAATGGCTCATGTGATCCTGCTTCACCTCTTGCAAACATTAGCACTAACATCTATGTGATCTTTCCGCTCTGACAGCCACTGAAAGGTCAGTCCCATCGAAATTTAGATTTCTAATTCAGTAAAAAGCAGCACATGTGGAGGACCTGAGGCTCCTTACTATCACAGTTGATCATCAAAATAAATTGAGGAATGTCATCTTATAAAAGTGAATACCAGCCTTTGGAGCAGCGTAATTTCAGCTCCACCCTTTCATGTTTAACTAGGCTACATATATGTTTACATATGGCCTTATGTACTCGTGTGATGTAACCGTAATAATGTAACTAATGCACTGAAATAGTTACAGAAAAGGGCATCAACTGTGTAATCTCAACATTTATATGAGTGTATATTGAAGTTTTCTTTACAATAACAACGAGTTGCAGTTCTCACATATATTTACATTTGTGTGGTTTGAGTAATAATGCATTTCTTATATGTTCACATATTTCTTTAAATAATGCTCTCCATTTATTTTATAACTGAAAATTTATCCATTTCAATAGTGCTCTACACTTATATTGAAACTGTATATGTACCTGTAATCGTGCATTTAAAACATGTATTAAAATGCTTCTGTACTAAAGTTGACCAAAGGCGTTAACCTTTTGGATTTCGCAGTGTTTAATTTTAACCTGAATGCTTGCTTCGGATGCAATGTTTTTGTTTCCTCTGCAGGTGCAGTTGCATTAGATCATGGTTAAAGAAAGGCACATTGTATGAAATAGATAGCGAGGCTCGAAGGACTATCTCTTGGCAAAGATGAGAAGATGTAGTGAAGAAAGGGAGGACTACTGTCAGAGCGGAATATGGAGATGGGAGGAATCCAAGGATATCTTATTGTGTAGACCAAAGAAAATACATCTCAAGTGCAGCTGCCAAGTTTGTTGTCTGAAGATGGGAATTAATTGGACGTGTGACCTTGGAATCTTGAAGTTTCATTTGGTTGGTATAATAGGACATTGCACTTTGGCTTTGTTCAGATTCCCTGTAGACTCTAAGAGGTACAGGCCTCTTTGCGACCTCTCTGTTGTGAGGCTTTATGCTTTACAATACACTATACTTTTGAGAAGTTCTACAGAAGTTCTGCTATGCTGACACCTTTTTTTGCTTCCCTGAATTAATAGGGTTTACCTAATTCTAACTTAGAATAGGGTCTGGTCTTCTTAGACAAGAGGATTGACATTTTCGACACATCAGACTATATTTCTCATTCTTTGCATAGCGGCTACTGAATTCCTCATCTGTTTTCTGCTACTGAGGATCAATTTTATACACTGTTTAAGATATCCTATAATGATTCTATATTTTATACTGTGTATCTGCAACTTATTTACATCAGATTGGATTTGAATTTATAATAAATTCAAACTTGATCCCATCAATCAACTCGGAGCTTTACTGTGTGACGAAATGGGTTACACTGTAATTGGTAAATTGTAGTTGATCCTAACTACTTTTTGGGAAAGATGCCCAGCATCACCTGCCTGCCAGGATTTCCAGCCAGCAGGCTGGAGACAATGGACAGGAAGGGGCAGGGCAGGCAAAAGCTAGAAAAAAAGCAATGTTGGTATGCTAAGTGACGCCTAATGAGGCGACAGCGAAGGAGGACTCTGGGAGCCGGGATAAGGCCTGAGGCCAGGGCCTCTTTTCCATTGGCACGTGCTGAGCTCTTGCCAGGAGTCAGGAAAAGAAGTGAAAGGGCCGCAAGCGGTGGTGCAAAGGATGACCTCGGTCCGGGTCAGACAGGTAGATGGCTTCGGGAGGCATTAATTCTGCCACCTTTCAGGTTATCACTTCTCGGCCTTTTGGTTAAGATCAAGTGTAGTGTCTATTCTTATCGGGGGGCCCGAATGGGCAACTGACCTGTTTGGCCCTTTTTTATCTTTAACCCAGAAACCAGATGGTGACAGGTTTTCCATTGCAGGGAGCCAGAAAGAAGGAGTCCATGTTATATGTGCTCTCAGATGGTAGCAGAGGACAGTTAGGTCCTGAGATAGGGAGTTAGGAGGTTTTACATGAGAATAGTTAAAGTCCCAGTCCCAGACCCAGTTCCAGTTCCAAAGCTAATGGTTTGATTCGGAGGATCGGCCGAGTTAAAGTGGTTTGTGGTGAAGTGGTAACAATGGAGGAGTGAGAATTATTAGGGTTGCACTTATACGACTTATTCTTAGCTTGCAGTGTTATAATTGTTGTGTGATATTTGGCAGAGGTAATTTGAATATTGTGTGAATATGGTGTTTTATGTGAAGGAGTTGTTAATGGGTCTGATGTGGCCTAAGATCCGGGGATGATATTAAAAGTGTATGACACTGCATTGTAATTGTCTGCTAAGGTTTGTGGGGTCTGTTGTGAGACGACATTGACAGCCCAACTGAGCAAGGGACATTATCTTTATGTGTGGAAGTGAGGTATGATCAGTGTGGTGAACATTTTGAGCAGAGGAAAACTGTACTGATCAGAGTGATTCCTCCCAGGTCGAGGTTTCATTTGAATGTGCGATAGAGTAGATTGAAATATTTCTTGTATGATTGAATACTATTGTTTCCTCAGTAAAGCAGACAACTGTTATTTGTTGCTATTTGCATTGCATTTGTTTGTACGCGTATTGCTGAAGAGAGTGTGTTTGTGAAAATTGTAAATGAGGAGTGAGACTGACATCACAGTGCGGCGTGTTGGGATAGGTCAGTTGGTGTAAAGCCACACTGCTGTTGATTGTTTAAGTTAAGGAGTGCCGCACTGTGATTGGTTGTTGATTTGGAACAATGATTGTGAGCTTAATATTGGGTCCTGTTTTGAAATAAACAATTCTAATTGTGATTATTGACATTTTGTGGGAAAAATGAAATGTTTTGAGGTTATACGAGATCTGAATAGGGGAGATGTGATGATACCTGTTAGGGAGGGAGAAGAATAAGCTTGGGTTTAAAATTCCGGTCCGCTCACGGAGTTTGTGGATTCAGGAAAACTGTGCTACATAGACAATGCAGAGTTTCTGATAAATTCTGCTTCATAGTGGAATTTGCTTTCGGTTGGCACGCTCGAGTCATGTTTTCGCGCATGCTGGCTACTGTGACGAGTCTTGCCAGGCGCTCATGAGCGCCCACGAGATTTGCTGGCCACTCGCGAGACTTGCTGGCCACCTGCAATCGCTTGCGAGATTTGATGTGTGTTGTTGTAAACTTTTAAGGCTCAGTTCATTTTTAGGTCGAGGCCTGAGCCAGCGCACAAGCGCTGCTCTGGGGTTGATCTGGGGTAGTTCAGTACGGGAGAGAAGCCCCGCCCACTACCCCGCCCATATTTTTCATTGGCTTGTGTGTTTGTCCTTTGTAAATGCTGTCTTCTGATTCATTATGAGGCGTGTTCGCCCCTCCTTAGTACAGCCATGCCGTCATCTGTACTCTCCCATGGCTACTGGCCCCTTTACTTGGTTGTTACACAGGCATGTGCTATTTTCTTTATTGCGTTTCTCCTAGTTAGGCACAACGCCGTGCGCGCCATGCGCGCTTTCACTTTGTTGGAAGCTTCCCGTCAGATGTCTCGGCATCCGGGTATGACTGAAAAGCTCCTAAGAACTCCGCATCCGCGAGAAGAGACCAGAGTCTAAGCTCAGGGTAGAAGAAAGGAGTTGGTGCTCTTGAAGAAAGGAGGGAAAGTGCAAGAGTGGTCGTGGAAGGTCCGCCAGAACGGAAGGCGTGTGTGTTAATGCTGTTCACCAGACGTGCTTGCTCGCGTGCTCTCCAAATGGGTCGCAGCGCAAGAGCTCCCTCGAGTGCGTGTGCGTCATTGAAAAGTCTGGAAAAGTGAGCACTGGTGCTTGGCCTTTTCCCTGCATTGTGGGATTATCGGGTGAACGTGGGGTGCTTGCTGGGCGGATAATGCAGGAAGCGCAGGCGTGACAACACTGATTCAGGGCCCTCATCCTGACATTGGACCGGGCCCTCCCACACCGGGTGCCTCCTTTCCTGTTCACAGGCGGTGACAACTGCCGTCAGCACAGCTCAGCCCAATGCACCCGGTGCGCAGCTATGAAACTGTTCCCACTGCCATTGTCCTCTACGAGGCCCCGCCCCTCCCACCGAGCCCCACACCCTCATGTGCAGCCCGGCCCCCTCCCACACTCCTCGTATTCTGGCATCTCCCTCCGAGCGAGGTTCGCCCGTCAGAGCGCACAGACCCCATGCGCTGGAAAATCCTGGCTCCCTGCGCAAGTGGTGCGGTGGGGGCTGCTTTCCTCTACCACGTGTGGAGATGGGCACTTTCCTAGGTGACCCCACCATAGAGCTGGGCTACTGACCAACAGCCACTGATTTAGGAGGCAGCTAACCACTTGCCTCCGGGCAGTACTGTTGGTCACAGCTGGAGAGAGCTTTAGGCTCCTCCACCTCTCACAGCCTGCCCGTCGTGCCGATTCTGTATTTCAGAAGATGAAGGGCATGCACTGTCCTCTGAGCACTCCTCCGTCCCTCACTCCGAACTATTTCCAAAGAGTTCAGTAAAGCGGGACGGTGCGCCTAGAAAGTTACAAAAAAGTTAAATATATATATATAATTGCGGCGTGGTAGAGCAGTGAGACTGAGGCACACACTATGCACCTTATAAAATAAGTCTACAAAACATTACAGTTCTGAAAACACTGCAAATATTTCTGTAAATAAACCTCTACTAAAATAACTAGTGTATTGTCGCCAGCAGGGAACTGGCTGATCTTCGATAAAAGAAGCTGGGGTGGTCTGTGGTTTGGTTTGCATGAACAAGGTGTTCCCGCTCTGTGGAAACTTGCACTTGCTCTGTAACTCCGCACGTCCTTCAGCCACTATACCTGGTCGCTTCACTACTCTTTGCGGAAACCTGTTTTTTCCTATCCCACCCAATGCTGGGCCGGTACTTTCCGGTAAGGAGTACCGCCACTTTTTTATTTTGAGAGGGAGAGTACCGGAACTTCTCAAGAGAACTGCAATACTTTTAATTGGAGAGTACCGGCACTTCTCAGAAACAAGCAGGTACTCTGCTACAGAGTACCCACACTTCTATTTTTCCATTTCAAGCACTGATCCCACCTCTTACTCCAACATTAGCTCTCCCTTGTAATCCTTCTCTAGGGACCCGGGACAGTACTGCCTTCCCACTGGAGTAGAACGAGGCGGAAACTACTGCTTGATAATTTACCAGCTTTTTGTTGCTACGGCCCTGCTGTCAGCGCAGGAGCCCTTCCACTGGCTACAGGATCAGACGTTGCAAGGAAGGACACGCCGGGATTGGGTGCAGAGGGAACATGTTTCCACAGTCCCATTATTGCCTGCGACATGCACAAACCCGTCTTGCGGTGTATTTTCAGGAGGCTGATTGCACCCCAAAGATTTTACCCTATATTTGCATTGGTTTATTATTTGTGAAAGGGCTGTGCTACCGCTGATGGCAACGGGTGCTTTCTGCCATCACCTGCTGCCCATGTTGACATTTCTGCCTGTCCTGCATGTCGCCCTGGGCACCATGGAGGAAGAGCTTGTATCCCCGGTGCAGGTGTTGTGGGACGAATCGCAGGGTGGCACGCCGCCCCCCCCTCCTGAGCCCATGAAAATGGTCTACCGGCTCGACGCCTTCGGGAAGCAGCTGACCTTAGAGCTGGAGCCGGACCGCAGCTTCTTGGCACCCGGCTTTACTCTGAAGTACATGGGCAGCCCTTCGGGGGAGGAAGCCGGCCAAGCGGGGGACCTGGCCAGCTGCTTCAACTCTGGCACTGTGAATGGGGACCCCTCGTCCAGCGCGGTGCTGAGCCTCTGCGGGGGCCTCCGACGGGCCTTCTACCTGCAGGGTAAAGAGTTCTTCATCCAGCCCAGCAACCACTCCCTGGCTGCGGAGGATGGCCCTGGACAGCCCCCACCATGCTGCTCCTCATCTGCAGGAGGGTGCCTGGATGCACGGGCAGGGGCGCAATGCCCATTGGGCTCAAAGGGCTTCAGCACCCCCGTCGTGTGTGTCAGCCGGGCTGAGACAGCTTCCCGGGCACACACACAGCCGCACCTGAGTACTTCACAGGTCTTTAAAAGACCATTTACTTGGTAACGAGGCTTTGTTGTTTTTTCACCCCTTCTTAGAGCCCCTGCATCTCCACTCTGCCTATTATTGGAAGAATTTGCCCCCCCCCTGAAATTTTTTCTTAGCCCCCCCCAAAATTTGGCTCTACTTGCGCCTCTGTCTTGTCCGGTCTCTTATCCTCCACTCACTTGGGTAACAAACATCTGTCAATCGGCACCAGGAAACCCCATGTGTGATCGTGTGCTTTACAAATAAATCTTATGTCTGTGCGGCATTGTCGGTCACTCGCAGCGCTAAGAAGCCGCAAGACGTGGGTAGAAAGTGCTGAAGGACGAAACTTACTGTTGACTCAGTTTTCTCTGGCCTCCCCACAGAGGCGTGTGCACAGTCCGTGTGAGCACTCGCACACACCGATGCACGCACTGCATTTAAACAATTGGTTAAACCGCACCTGTCCTTCTTGGCACTTCAAGACGAGGTAGACACAGAAGCAGTCGTGTATAGAACACACACAGCACACATTCCATCCAGCATGCACGGAAACACAGAACCCACGCCCTCACGGCACAGGACCTGGTAGACAGAGTGGCACTGACCCTTGACTATCCCTGTATTTAACAGTTCAAACAGCATCCAAGGGGCCCATTTCCTGCCTTGTACTAGGACCCACGCGACAGCGTCCAGCCGCGCACACTGTAAAGTCACAGAAACCAACCTCTCCTTGTCTCTTTCCTGCACCCATCTCTTTTCTCTCTCTTCCTTTCTTTGGTCTCTATTCTTTTTCATGCCTTCTTTCTCTTCCATTTTCTCATTCTCTCTCTCCCTTCCGAGTCTGTGTTTACGTTATTATTTCATTCTTTCTTTCCTCTTACCCCGCTTTAACCCCCTCCGCCCCCAAGGGTTCTTCTGGACGGGTAATGTAGGGGAGGGAGACACATACTGCAAAGTGGAAGAATAAAGTATTTTAAGATGCAGACCAGGGGAGGTGAGCAGTCTTCATTAGTGAGTCATCTTATGCCTGTCATTTCTTGAAGATTGTATTTGGTCTTTGCCACTGAATGCACACCCCAGCAGTCCAACTCTACCTTTGCTTGGGCTATCTGTGCTTAACAAACCCCTACTTTCTTCCAGCTGCCCTGGGCTAAAAAGCGCAGAATCAATTCATACAGATCTGAATGTTACTAGTGTCAGGCCAGCCCCATCAGTGGTGTGGAAAATATTGTGATCCGACCCAGACTCGCTTGTGGTTGGTTTCGCACAATGATCATTCTCTAGGTTATCACTGCTCTTCAGCCCTTTTTTCTCCTGTACGGGCGATCTGCCCTTATCTGGCTCTCACCCTTGAGAAAGTGGTCTCTGCCCATGTTGCCTGTATGTCTTCATGGATGGCTTTCCACATCTGGCCTTTAATGCCTCATTGGTGAATTCCACAGCAGAGTTTGATAGGGTTGGTACAGTTTTAGAGTAATTTTTGTCAGGCTACCTAGTGGTTCACTTTTGATGGTTCAGCATCCGTCCTGCGAGGAAACCCTGAAATCATGAGAAACATATATCCCATACAACCCTCAGGGGTGGGAGGCCATACTAACGACAGGTGTGTACTGCACAAATGATGATAACCTTGCCTAGCATAAAGGTGGTATGAAAGATTCTACCAAGCTGCCTGGAACAGCTCTCACAGTCCCAGGATTGTGTTCTGATTCCCTGAGTCTTGCTGGGGTTGCTTTCAACTGACCGAGGGCCTTCTTCACATCTTTCAGTCTTTGTGCGGAGAATCAGACAAACCGTACTTTATGCGGCATTTACATTTCATCAACCTAACTAGATCTGGATTCATGGAATCTACTCCCTGTAATTATACATTAGGTAGAAAACAAACTTTAGTTTGCCTTGAACAACGTTGGTAGAGAATTGAAATTGGTACTCATAAGCATCCATTTAAAGTATAGTAACTTGCTTTTACAAAGCTTGATATCCTGGTTTTTGGCAGTTATGACATCAACAGGAGCTACCATGAACCAATCCAGTGGTAGGTGTTTTATTGATCTCTGAATGATAGAAGCCTCAGTCAGGCCTTTCGGGATTAGAGCCGGGACATTTAGGCTGCCCACAGATATCAGAAATAACAGCTTACCTTTATGATCAATCAATATCTTCAAGGCATAAGACCTACTATTAATGGGGAGAAAGAAGAGCGTGAGCAACTGATTCACAGAGCTAGAGACTTCCCAACACCAACGCTATCCTTTAAGTGTGGAAAGGAGCTTGCAAGTCATTCCCACGGTACAGCAGTAACAGCGATTCAATTTCTCAAATATCTCAACCACTTACCATCAAAGATGACTTTTTTTTAAATAGTGGTTCTCCATTGCTTCTATGGTGGAGAATTATTACAAACTCATTTGACTTTGATAATCACAAACTTTTGACCAATAAAATGTAGTTTTACCATTTGTACGGCAGCTGGAATTGTGTTCTGTATTGCCTATCGTCCCACAGGGTTGTCTTCAGGGCAGTTTCCTGCACTATAGGTGCAGCAGAAGCGTGTGGGTCCAATGTAAGGCTCAAATGATGCAAACACTCTTAGTGATTTGAAATCTAGGGTAATCAAAGAATTGTACCAAACACTTAGCAATATTTTGGAATTTATTATGGGCAACGTGCAATAATTGAACAACATTTTGTATAATATGCTTGTACATTCCATGCTGCATTGATGTACATGTAATAAGTGGCAAGGTCCACTGAAATTCTGGGTTTCCTGCATAGGCTCCAGTGAGCATCAATCCTTTGTATAGTTGATGCAAAGATGCTATTGGTTTCCATCTTAATTATTGGGATGCCTTTTTAAAATTTAACTTTGGGTAAAAAAGAAATAGCAAACCAATTTGGTGGTTAACGAAAACCACTTGAAACGTTTGGTTCATTTTAATCACGCAGCTGGGAAAGATGCCCAAGTCATTTATCACCGAAGTATCTCATAGGGTAATGGTTATTAGTAAGAAAAGAGTCAACGTGTTTTATGGCATCGTCTTCATACAGATATTGAAGAGCAGTGTAGGAGAACTTTGCAATGCTATGGCAAGATTTGACTTACTGCAGCAGTACCATCACCTGTGGGTTAACCAGTATGCGTCCCTTGATCAGGGTGAAGGTAGATGTGATTAGGTCGAGCCTGGGAAGTGCATGCGCTGATCTGCTAGGCATGCTGTATTCGAGTATGGACTTGAAGCCCTGCCCACTCTCCGCCCTTATTTGTCATTGGCTTGTGTCATTGTCCTTTATAAATGCTGGCTTCTGATTCGTTAATAGGCTTGTTCGTCCCTCCTTAGTACCGCCTTGTCTTCATTTGTAACTGGCTGATGACGGCTGGAATGCCAGAAACCGGTCCTAGGATGCTTGTTTCCGGTCCAGGGAAGACATGGCTTGGCAGTTCGGGCTGGACTGTTCCCATGAGGCACAGGGTCAGACTGATTTGCATATGGCCATGTCTGAACTGGGGTGGTGGAGTGAGCTAAAGAATGATGATGGATAAAACCCAGATCAGTTGACTGGGGGTGAGTGTTTGATTGGCTCAAACGTTCCGTCCATCATCCCCTTTGTATCGCTTTGTTCGCCCTAAGTTGGCGGGGGTATGCCCAGACGTGGGTCCCTTGCTCACTTTGCCACTGGATTCAAGCAAGCCTGGCTGATGACGGCTGGAATGCCAGAAACCGGTCCTAGGATGCTTGTTTCCGGTCCAGGGAAGACATGGCTTGGCAGTTCGGGCTGGACTGTTCCCATGAGGCACAGGGTCAGACTGATTTGCATATGGCCATGTCTGAACTGGGGTGGTGGAGTGAGCTAAAGAATGATGATGGATTAAACCCAGATCAGTTGACTGGGGGTGAGTGTTTGATTGGCTCAAACGTTCCGTCCATCATCCCCTTTTGTATCATTTGTAACCTCCCATGAGGACTGGCCCTTCACTTTGGTTTTTACACTGTACATCTTATTTAGTCTGTAAGCACTACTTTCTTTAATGAGTTTCTCCTACTGTAGGCACGACATGCTTTTCTGCAACATTCAGCACGCCATGCGCCCTTTAACTTTCCAAGCACCCCGGGACAATGACGGCCGCTTCTTTGAAATGCAATAGGTCTCGCATTTACAAGAGTATGAGCTATTAGCATTGTAAATGACAATGTATTTTATTTGTGTTAATTATCTAAACAGATAAATAAAAGGCATTGTCAGTTACAATGCCGGTAGCTTAAACTCGCGCAAATGCGAGACCTATTACATAGCAAATGCTTGTTATTTTTGGCTTTGCTGAATTAATGCTGTTTTCTGTCTTGTTATCATGCCTCCTTTGTCTAGCCAGTGTGTGAGTGTGTTTGCCATAGTCCACCATTTGTCTTAGTTCCCCAATCCCATGTGGTCAGGGGCCATTTCGTATAGTCAGTGCCCATAGGCCTGCAAGTGTTCTTTATTTCCCAGGCCTCCTTGCTTGTTGTTTGACCATGTGGCCAGTGGCCATTTTGTGTAACAAACCAGCATGTTGTTTGCCGTAGGCCTGCATGGTTATTTTTTGTCCATACCCACTTGCTTGGTGTTGTTGTTTTACCATGTGGCCGATAGCCATTTAGTGCAGACAGCCAGTGTCCTTTTGCCATAGGCCTGCATGAGTTCTTTGTTGTGGCCATGCCTCCTTGCTTGCTGTTGTTGTTTGATCATGTGGCGGGTGGCCATTTTGTGCAGCCAGCCAGTGTGTTTTTTCAATAGACCTGCATGTGTCCTTTGTTGTGGCCATGCCTCCTTGCTTGGTGTTATTGTTTGACCACATAGCCAGAGACCATTTAGTGCAGCCAGCTGGTGTGCATTTGCCATAGGCCTGCGTGTATTCTTTGTTGTGCGCATGCCACCTTGCTCGTTGTTGTTGTTTGACCATGTAGCGAGTGGCCATTGTGCGCAGCCAGCCAGTGTGCTTTTGCCATAGGCCTGCATGTGTTCTTTGCTGTGGCCATGTCTCCTTGCTGGTTGTTGTCATTTGACCATGTGCCGGTGGCCATTTTGTGCAGCCACCCTTTTATCCAGGTTGCAAAGCCATTCTCTTTTCTTTTCCCTGATATCAGTTTAATATTATGCTTGAGGCCTAGTCACTCATTGTAAATGTATTGTATGTTATGATTATGAACAGTGTTTTATATTCTATGATTTGTATGCATTTTGCACCTTCACCCCCATGCCCCCAAGTCCCAATTGGTTTCTCATAGTCCCCTAGTACATCAGCAATTTATTTATTTTTCTTTTGTCCATTTTTTTTCCTAATTTTTTTTCTAAATTTGTTTTAATTTTTTTATTTTTGTAAAACAAATATTTCTTTTTTTCCCATTATTTATGTTTCATTTTTTTTATTGTTATTTATTTTTTATTTGTATTATTTTTCTTTTAAATGTTCCCACCAGTCATTATCCCCCTGCCTGCCAAAGGCACACAGTGGCACAATAGCATTAATTTTCTAAGGATTAATCCATTTCCACCTGCATACCCCTGAGTGCCACATGGATGATGCACATAAAGCAAACAGTTACATGGGTATGTTGTTAACTATCCTACCTCATTGCAAATGAAATATTATGATATGTTGGTGTGGTTTGACTTTGGAATGGATACATGCTATTGTTAATAATTATTTATTTTTTAACAAATAACTACACTAAATTATATTGTCTTTGTCTGTACTAATTCAAACTGCAATAATACCACGCTTCACTAATGTTTTTCTTGCTTGCTTGCTTTTAGGTGCACAAGAGACGAGATATAACACACAGACCTCCCAGACAGAAGGCCTGTACACTTGACGTATAACCACACAACAGCACGTGACATCAGTCCTCCAACCTCTTCAACTTGTGCAGCTAAGTGCCACTGCCAACTGACAGCTTCAAGATGGCCCCAAGGAGAGGTGCTGCCAGAAAGTGGCCAGTGAGAAGAAGCAGCTTCCCACCACTAGTGTATCGGCCCAAACCTTTTTCTATGCCTGCCATACCAGCCTCCGGGGAGCAAGCTGGGAGCAACACTCTTGCATCAACGACCCCTCCTCAACCTAGGCCCAAGTCCATGTCTGGCATAATGGCAGCCACTGCAATCATGGCAACACCGACAAGCAGTGAAGTTGAATTGGATTTGTCTCTTTAGCAAAGTAGTACCCAATCCTTGCTGGAAACTTGGCCAAGTGGACAACAACAGCCGCAGCCAGCAATATTAGATTTCCCTGAAGTAGGAGCAGAACAGGAGATTAAGCTTCCTACTGAGCAATTCGAACCCCCTCTTTCAGAAGATCCATTGGCTTTGAGATCTCCAGCAAAAATGGAAGGTTACTCCGCCATCTTCTCCAGGTAGGAGCAGAACAGGAGATTGAGCTTCCTAGTGAGCAATTAGAACCCCCTCTTTCAGAAGATCATTGGCTTCCAGATCTCTAGCGAGCAAAAGGGAGGGTACTCCACCATCTTCTCCTAGCCCCCCTTCTGATGATCTGAACATGGATTGGAACCCGCCTTACTCTGAGTCACACCAGGAGATGCAAAAGAAAAGGAAAGTTACTGAAAGCCTTAGAGTTATGGATGAAGAAGAGGTGGATGATGAACCAGTCCCAGAGGAGACCGACATTACCCCTCCTCAACTTGCTCTGAGGGATGTGGCACTGATACCACCACCACCGCCAGATCCCATATTTGCAAGGCCCCTGCGACCATCATCCGCAACTAGCTCAGTAGAAGTATGCACCATAGAGAGGCAATCATCGACATGCCCACCTACCTCCACTTCTTCGGACATTGGCAGTGGCACCAGTGGCCCAATGAGAGAGTTAAACTCCCCACTTTGAGACTTCTTTTCAGTTAGCAAGCAGGAGGCTAACATTGCCATATGCTCCATTTGCCATGCGAGTGTTCGACGAGGTAAGCCTGGTACACACTATGGTACTGGAGGACAAAGAACCCATATAAATAAACATCATGCAATCCGCTGGGAGGTGCACCTTAAAGAAATTGCTACAGGTGGTGTTGGTGAAGGTGATGAGAGCAGGGAATCTGCTCCGATCACAGAGGAAGAAGAGGGTGGCATCTTTAGGCAAAGCAGCCCCATCCGGAGCAATGCACTTGTATCGCCCACATCAGTAACGTCAAAATGGCACAAGACTCAGAGTCAGGTGGAGACATCACAGCAACAGCATACAGTGACTCCCCTAAGAATCACATTGAGTCTACCACCTTCTTCTCTCCAGAAGTCGCCTGTGTCAGTGGCACCAGAAAAGAAAAAAATCCAGACTACTATTACCTCCATGTTTAGGCAGGAGGTGCAGTACAAAAATAACCACCCAACGGCACGTTTGTACAACAGAAAGCTGGCTAAAAAGTTAGCCCTGGAAATCCTCCTTTTTTTGTGGAAGGAGTGGGTTTTCTGGAAATTGTGGCAGTCATCTGCCTGAAATGGAAGGTTCTTAGAAGGACCTATTTTGCCAGAGTTGCTGTTCCAGCGCTCCATCACGATATGCTGGAATTGGTTGGACAAGCTTTGCATCACAGTGCTGTTCACACTATCCACCTGATGACAAACATGTGGACCAGTTGCCAAGCCACTGATTACATGTGTATCACTGTACACTGGACATCTTTTGTGGGGGTTAGAGAAATTATATCTTCAGGTTTGGACGCTGATGAAATTTTAAATGGTGCTTGGAAGCATGCAAC
The DNA here is from genome assembly GCA_963921515.1 of Calotriton arnoldi. Lineage (NCBI taxonomy): Eukaryota > Metazoa > Chordata > Amphibia > Caudata > Salamandridae > Calotriton > Calotriton arnoldi. The sequence continues at coordinate 440,847 of CAWUFW010010078.1, read as the reverse complement.
AGTAGCAATGCTCGCCATGGAGAAATCCCATACAGTCACAAACATCCTGGTAGACTTTAACAGCAAGGTCTTTAAATGGCTGCTAATCAGAGGGCTTAACATTGGATTTGTTGCCACAGACAACAGCAGTAATATAGTTAAGGCCATGGCAGATGATGGCTATTTGTGTTTGGCACACTGCATCAATATCATTGTGCAGGATTTTCTCCAAGAAGTCCAAGTCAGCAACTTACTGTCCACCTGCAGTAGAATATACACTAATTTCAGCTATTCTTTTAATCATTCAGCATGATAATAGAATGCCAGTTAAAGCCCTAATCCAGGAGGTACCGGCAGGCCACCTATTACATGTTGCAAACTCTGTTTGAGCAGTACAAACCAATCAATGATTATGTCATGTAAAGAGGGGATACAAGTGGGAAAGGCATGATCATTGAGATGGACAAAAGGGGCCTAGTCAAATGTCGAACAGAGATCCTGCTTCCTTATGAGATTTTCACACAAGAAGTCAGCAAGGAGGACAGTACGATGGGCCAACCTATCTCATTGTTGCATATACTACAGGAACAGCTAAAGAATGTGTGCACAGATGTGGACAAAAAGAAAGATGCTCGTGAGTTGGTGGAGAGCTTAATCCTTCGCTTGGCTTATAATACAAGGCTGCAAAGAGATATTGTGTTGTCCAAACAGTATATCTGTGCCACAATTCTTGATCCACGCTACAAATAATTACTGACCACTTTCATTTCTTTTTCCGAAGGAGATGTTTCACAATGCAAGAAATGGATTGCTGGGTAAGCCAGCCACCTGGAAGAAAAACGAGTGGAACTTAGAGGACCACTCCCGGGCAGAAGTTCTGGGGTGCAGCCTTCGGCTTACAAAGAGGCAGTGCTGTTGGCTCACAGCAGCTAGCACCAGCAAAAAGAACACCGGCAACAACCACAGGAGCATCAAGCCTAACCTCTACAATGGCTTGGTTTCAAGTTGCAGGTCTTAAGTCCCGTGCAGACCTGAAGGCAAAAGAGGTCGAGCAAGGTGCAGTACCAATGACCATTCAGAGGAGGGTCCAAGACTATCTGGATGACCCAGCAGAGGTCTATCTGGATCAAAACCTGTTGGGGTATTGGTATGGAAAGAAGCACCAATGGCCATTGCTCAGCAGGCTGGCAATAACGTATCTTGGTTGTGCAATAGCCAGTGTGTCTGCTGAGCATGTGTTCAGTGCAGCTGCTGTAGTTGTCACAGTGAGAAGGATCAATCTCTGGCCTCAAAACGTGAAGAGATTGACCATGATCAAAATGAACCAACACTTTATACCATCAAATTACACCCTACCTGAAATACGACAAGAGGATGATGAAGGTGGCTGGTCAGACTCATGTCATAGTAGTGTGTTAGATGACCGACTTCTGGGTGAACCACCTGAGTTTGAGAACAAACTCTACATACCTGACTGAGCATTCCTGGGCCACCATAGAACTTTCTATCGCCGAACTGCTTTGCCCAAAAACAAAATATGGATATAGCTAGGGGAACAATATATATTTTGTTTGTGTCTGACTGACTTATGCAGTACCACCTTCCAAGGCACATGAATGGCCAGATTGGAGTTACATCAGTGTGCAGTGAAGAAGCCTCCCCCCCCTTTCCTTCAAGAACATTGGAGAGACAATGCCTTCCTCCATCCCATGCCTATCCTTTTTTTCATTGCCTAGCAGGACCGCCCCAGAACATTTGATTTACAAGACTGTCCAATGTGTGTTGCGTGCATCAGAAGATCGGCAATTGTGTACCACCGTGCTTGTATTGAAACAGATAACTATTGCACCAATGAGTGATATATAAGTGATGGTGAGTGATGATTCATGTGGTGGCAGATAGTGAGTGAGGGTGTTCAACTATAATTTGAAGGCTTGATTGTGATGAATTGCAATGTTTGTGCCCTGATGGGTGATCATTTTTCCTGAAGGTGATTGGCCCTTCCCCTTTGACAATTAGTGATATTTGCTTGTCTGGTCTACTCCTTTATTTTCTGGTTCACACTCGTCAAAGACCAGACCAGCCCATTTAGTTAACAAATACAAATCTACAAAAAAAATACTTTAATGTTTCTCTTCTTGTTCATCAACAGCAGTGGATTACTGGTTGATCTCTATCATTTGGGAAGGAATTCGGAACTGAGTTGTACAGATTCGTTACTCTGGGTCAGGAGGATGATGGAAGGACTCAGGGCAGGACTACCTCAACAATAGCCAGACAAAGGAAGTTATCAACTTCTGCTAAACCAACATGATGATGACTCTAAGAGGCCTACTCAGCTCTATGGACTGGTGAGAGGTACACTGGTTTGGGAAATGTAATGCTGCTGAGTGTGTGTGCTGGCTCAAATTTGAAACTCCTGTATTATGTGGTTGGGTGATGGGCCTGTTGTTGTAATTTGTAAGTAACTGGAGACAGAAATGTGATGCCACATCAACACTTTGCATTATGCACCCGCTTGGCTAAATGTTATGGCAGTTGTGAGACTGATCAGCCCTGTACATGCAGCCACTTGTCTGTGATTGGTTGTAATTTGCTCTCACTTCTCAGTTAATTGATCACAAATGAGTCATAAAATGAATGATTGCATCAGACTATGATCTTGCTCTGCCTCTGAGTTTTCTTGGTTCATTCCTTAAGATCCTTACCTTCTGTCCTTCTCCTTGACTCTACAATATCATTTCTGTTTTACAATCCACAGGCTTTCTGTACTCCTACTTACCTTATTGGACCGCTTCAGGCAGGCACCAAAGACTGAAGGACAATCTGAGAAGAATGCAAATGGACCACCCAATTTGGCAATACAGTATCATTTTTCTTTTAAGAATAATTTCTTAGAACTGTTTGGGTTCACTTAACTCCTCCATCATTTGTATTTTGTATACCTAGATGACAGAGCATTTAGACATATAATGATAACTTGAGTCTCAGGGGTGGAAGGACTGTTTGCAATGCATTTAACTGAACTGTGTCATACTCATTCCTTCATTTCCTTCCACAACAGATTTATGATGTGCTGCTTATCACCTATATGAATATTGTCATTGTGTAGTGTTTGTCTTTGCCACACCTTTCCCAAAATCCCCATTCACATCCATTCATCAAACCCCTAACCCTCTTCCTCTGGCCTGTGTGGTTTATTGAGGTGTGTCTAAATTTACACCATAAATGGATCACACACTTTGTGGTGCGGATGTGGTGAAAGCAACATAAACTCACTGCTAGATTTTCTGTTACCTGAGCAATAGCCCACTCTGGCCACATTTATCCACCCAAGCATTAAAGTGATCCATATTTTAGATATAGAAGAACATCATTTGTCAGCATCATCATTCAGACCGTGTGTTGCTTAAACACTTAAGCTTGTCCACTCCAGACTTTGAGTCTACTTTTCCTGACTCGAGGATTTTGTCACCTTAATTTAAATTAAGTACTAGCTCCTCATTGCTCCGAAGAAGCTACTATTGCTAATTTTTGTTATTTATTCAGGTATTCTTTGTTGTGTCATGGTGGTAGTAGACTGGTGACGGTTTTGATTTTTGTAAAGCTATGATATAGATATAACCCATTAACTCTGTGATTTTCATTCAATTTAGTTGCCTGTGATTGATAATCCTATCGATTAATCCTACAGTTGGAGCTCACCTGGAAGGGGGTGGGGCCTCACATGTGATGCCTTCCCTGATAGCGCACTAGCATGCTAGTACTACCACCACCATTAAGATTAAGAACAGCACCTTGGGAAACTCTGCAGTAACTAAGGTATTGGAAGACTGAGAGAGGTAGCAGCCATCGCTTCATCTATTCAGGTAGGGGAACTATAGAGCGGAGTGAACTAGTTTAGTAAATAAGCAACTAACTTCTACTGCAGGCAATATGGTAGGCAATATAAGTCATGAAAGTATACCCCCCAATGGGCAAGATAGTTACAGAGGGTAATAAGACAAGGGTATATAGCTAACTATAACTAATCGGTATGCACTTTGATAAAAGGATTTAAAAAACAGGCTGTGCAAAAAGGCAGAAGTGCATAGTAAAAGTATGTATAGGGAGTGGACCAAAAATTAAAATACCCTCCACTTTGAACCAAAGCTTTGATAATCATAAAACTAAGTAAGCGGAGTAGGTGAGCATGCCCTTCTTCAGAAGAACTTCCTTGTTTCTTTAATCCAAGCAATTATTCATTCATCCTTTCATTCTTCTTATTCACCCATTGATAGCCACCATGATTTAAGCTTTACTTTCTCTCATCCAGTCTCTCACCGAAATTCCCAATTCATCCATATATCCATCTATTCACTTTCCACCCTTTCAACCATCCTTTAACCCATCCATCCATTTACCCAATACCCACCCACGCATCCTTTCACCCACCCATGCATCCTTTCACTCATATACCATTTCACCCATCCTTTCTTTTAACCTTCAGTTCTTTCCCGTTTCCACTAACCCATCATTTGTAGCATTCATTATGTGAGCTATTTCTGAGTTGCAGATAGAAGAGGCCTTAAGAACTCAACCACTTCTATAGCTGCTAAAGTGGGGGCTTCCCCATCACAAGACATGAGTTTCCCGAGTCACAACGCCCTTTTAGCTAGTAGTATGATAGTAATTGTCAATAAGCAAGCAAGGTGACTTATCATCGAAAGTCCCTTCCACCGCTATATCTCCCACTGCCTACCCACCCATGTACCTGTTTAATGGATTTATTCCACCTCACCATTGTTTTTAATTACGTTTTTAACTATGGCTTCTCTTGCTCAGCCACTATCGAGACCACGTCTGGTCCATACCTTTGAGGCCAGAGATATTAACATGGTCCACCCTAAAGGGACTATCTTGGTGTACTATAATTTATACACCATAGACATGACTAATTCTTGTATTGTCTGTTTGTTTTCCCTCTACCCCCCTCCCTCTTGTTATTTTAGATTTGACCACCTTCAGGGTCCCACTGGTGGCGCTACTTCATTTGATGAGGCCATCTCTAACATGCATATACTGTATCTTACCTTCTCTTTGGTCCTGAAGAAGCGCTAGGGAACTCCTCCTGACACCATTACGAGCGCGAAATATGTCGACCTAGTATATTCCACATACACACTTGCACAGTATCTTACAGCTACTGAGGGCCATTACTACCTTTGAGCAGCCGCCAACACTTTGTTCTGTAACTGTGACATTAAACCTGCTCATTACAGATACCCTCTAGCAACTTTTAACTCACCTATGGCTTCACGAGCACTAACTTGCACTTACATACGGTATATAAATAAAAAGCAACAGTTCGGGGGACCCATAGGGCATTGCAGCGCCGGCCCTATGAGGAGCACCACCCTATGATGAAGCATGACATCCCTTGGGATGTGTGAGGGCACCAAGTAAAAGTCACTTTGACTTCCCCTCTTAGCTCTCTAAAACGACTCCCTCTGTCTTCTCTTAGGAACAGTGGCCCTTTATTTTGATTGATGCATTGTAGATGTCTGCACAAATTGCTGTTGTTAAGTGTGCAGTATATTGTAAGGGGGATAATTATGTGACCTTGGGTAACAGATTTTCCAACAAAGTCAGCAGCTACTGTGTTTACAATGCTTGTACCTTTGATAGAGAGTATACAAATGAAGGAACAGATGAGACCAACTACAACTTTTTGCTAACTACTGCTGATACTTGGGAGGAAGTCAAGAGGTTGGAGGAAGAAGTGTTAGAGGCAGAAGAGCAAAGTAGGGTCAAAGCAGGTTGCGTCAAGGGAGATGAAGACGAGATTTGGATTTCGGGGGAAGGAATACCAGTGTTGCCTAATAGCCTTCTACCCCCAGTGGCCAGACATTATCATGGTCCTACTCATGTGGGAAGTGACACGATGGTCTGCTTGTTTAGGCAGACTTGGTTCAATCCAAGGTTTAGATTGATGCCTGAGGCACTGTGCCACAGATGTGTTGTGCGTCAACAGAATAATGTGGGAAAAAGAACTGCAGTAACATTGAGTCACATAGGGATGTCAGGAGGTCATTTCAATAGAATGCAGTTGGATTTCATTGAGATGCCTGTGTGTTATGGATTAAGGTATGTGTTGGTTGTTGTGTGTATCTTTTCACTCATTGGTTGAGACATTTCCCACATGAATGAACAATAATCTCACAGTAGCCAAACTTTTGTTGAGGGAGTTAATAACTAGATTTGGCTTCGCGACTGCTTTGGGATCTGACTGAGGCAGCACTTTAATAAAGAACTGCTAAAGATGCTGTGCACTGCTTTACAAGTTGAACAGAGACTGCATTGTAACTACAGACCTGAGAATTTGGGTCTGGTGGAGCAGGTCAATGGAACTTTGAAATCCAGGCTTGCAAAATTGCATGCTTCTATGTCCATAAAAGGGCTTGATGTGTTGCTGCTTGTGTTGATGAGTCTCTGCTGCATACCTGATCAAAGGCCAGGATTGTCCCTCCATGAGATCATTATGAGGAAAACAATAAGGTTGCCAACCGTGCCTGTAAATGCACTTGTGAACATTACTGATGATCTGATACTTGATCACTCCAAAAGACTGGCTGATTTGGTGCATTCTGTGGCTCATTAGGTTGAAGACGTTACAGCCCCATCTCAGCAGGACAGTGTCATGATCTCAGCTCTGGTAACTGAGTCCTGGTGAAGAAACACGTACAATCTGGGACCTCGTTGGCGTGGGCCGTACCAGGTGATCCTTGTCACCACAGCTGCTCTGAAATGCGGAGGTCTCCCCAACTGGGTGCATGCTGCACACACTCGCCGGGTTCCATGTGCCCTTGATGATATAACAGCACCTCCCCAAGAAGCGCCAGTGGTGGAAGAGGCCACGGGGGCAGGTTAGTCAAGCTGTTGGGGACTAGCAAGAATCTGAAAGTGCACTTGTTTAGCCTGGGGGAGTCCTGGATAGTTGGTTGTTGAAGCCGAAAATGAAGGGGCTAGCTCTGTGGTTCCAACTGAACAAGACTCCTACCTTGATGAAGGGCCTATTGCTGTAGAACAACAAGCGGCTGCAGGAGAATGTTGGCCGAGAAGGCAGGAGAGGGGGAGACTGGTTCTGCGGGGAGAAGGTGACCTTCCAGTCATCTCGGAGGATACTGAGTATTACAATCTGAATGACGAAGAAGGAAAGGGAAATACATATAGAAGGTCAAAGCGAGCAAGAGCCTTGTTGAACTTGCTCTTCACCTGAAGAGACTTACTTCCTTGCAAGTGACAGAGAGAATGGGTTCTGGGGATTCTATAAACATTTTGAAAATTCAACTGAAACTTCGGGAATTTGCTCTTCAGTTTGATCTTAGGTTTGAACTACCTCTGTTAATGAAATGGAGTGCCTTGAGATATCTTATCCTAGATGTGGCCAAGTTTCCTTTCTTGAATGCAAGTGAGTTTCCAGTGCTAGTTGATGAAGTGAAATGTTTCATTCTGGAACTGATCATTAGTAATCTTGAACTTTTTATCATTAGAGACATTTAAATAGACTTTGTAGTAAAGGAAGAAGATTTGTGAAGACTTTGTACATAATTTCGTTGCACATCACATGAATTTTGGTTTTGCTACTTGCACAGGTGGAAACTGACAGAAAAGACTAGATAGCTGCTACGTTCCACCCAACAGTTTAGATTCTAACGAAGAAATGAAAGTCAATTCTAATACTATAGGTGTAGATATATTATAGCGAGCAAACTAATAGCTGTAATTGTTGTATTAATCATCATGCTTATAGGGTTATATCCAGCTACACATACGTCAGTAGAAGTTGAGCCTACTGTTGTTCATACTACAACACATCCTGCTGATAATAGCTTACAGTTGTGGCGGGGGTTAAGAAACTGCACACAGATCTATCACGAGGAGATTATGCCTCAAATGCTTATTTTAGATTGCTGTATGAATATATTGACACTATGAATGTGAGAGATTGTTATGTGTATACTCAGTTGCCTTTGTCTGTTGCAGAGGGGATTACATATCATAATATCCCTTTGACATATGGAATTTCCTGTAGCCTTCTATTTAGCTTATTCTATAGGTAGGGTCGTTTTCAATATTCATTTTTGAACTATGACTTAGTTCTTGCAGAAGCCCTCATGTTCAAAACATTTGAGAAAGAATCCTTATTTCAAAGGTGCTGAGATTGCAGGCAAGTATTTGCATCTCTTAAGTCACTGGACACTGCATATGCACATAGACATAATTTGACCTGTTCCATGTCAGATGTGTAGAACACATTTTTGAATATGGAGGAGGACAGAAGGAGAGATCTAGTGTTCAAATCTGAAACTGATAAGTCTCTTAAGAAACACCACATATGGAATTGTGAAGAAATGGGACATCAGGTGAAGGGAAATTTACCTACCCTGACTTTAGATTGGGAACATAAGGAAACGCTGTGTATACATGTTGATCAAAGTTATATAGATCCATTATTTTTAGGACATAGTGACTATGAAAATGGTTTTGAGGTGAGAAGGAAGAATGATCTTTTCTTGGAGAGACAAGATCCTGTGATTCCTGGAGTGTACTTATTTGTGGGCAATATGCCTATTTTAAATTGCCCCATGGATGGCATGGTACATGTTATTTTGGTATAGTTGCCTTGAAAATTTACCATGTGGAACATTTCAATGATCCTGTGTGGGAAACGCAGTCTAGAACTGGAATAGTTGTGAGTACAGCAGAAGCAGTAGGAGATATTTTTGGAAATGTAATCCCATCCGTAGGTGTGAATCTGGATGACCAGAAAATTTGAAAGCTGTCTACAATGGCGGATAAACTGGCTGCTAGTACTGAAAATTCTTTATTGCTTGTAACTACTGAGATGGTTGCGATAAGGTCTATGGTTTTACAAAACCGACTTGCGTTTGAACTTTTACTCGTGAAGGAGGGCAGAGTCTGCAGGATGTTCATAGTTCAGGCAAAAGTCGAAATCTGGAGAAGTATATTTGGAAAATATCTGGGTTGCCAAAAGATTTTAGAGCGTTAGAAGCAACAGGAGCTTGGGAAGCTGTTGGGAATGGATTGTCTGCTGTAGGTAATGGTTTGGAAACCTGGGAAGTGGACTATTGTGTGCTATCTTGAAACCCCTTTTGATAATTGCTTTTTGTGTAGTATTCCTATTCATGATCTTTAAGGGATACAAGTGTGCACAGATTAGAAGGGGAGGGACGAGGAAGAGAGCAGATGTAGAGTGAGAGGAGATTCAGAGTAAATACTATGATGACATGAAACATCTAAAGGATTCTAGGTCAAAGATGCTGAAGACTACAAGGTTTTAGATGGTCTATCTGATAACATCAGATTGTAATCTGTGATGGCTTAATTTGCCATTTTAGGGGGGAATGGAGCAGCAAACGTTTGGCTCCACCCTTTCATGTTTAACTAGGCCACATATATGTTTACGTATGGCCTTATGTGCTCGTGTTATGAAACCTTAATAATGTAACATAATGCACTTGAATGGTTACAGATAAGTGCATCTACTGTGTAATCTTGACATTTACATGAGTGTATATTAACGTTTTCTTTACAATAACAATGAGTTGCAGTTCTCACATATATTTAAATCTGTGTGGTTTGAATAACATTGTATTTCTTATATATACATGTATTTCTTTAAATAATGCTCTCCAATTATTTTATCATTGAAAATGTATCAATTTCAATAGTGCTCTACACTCATTTAAAACTGTATATGTACCTGTAATCATACCTTTAAAACGTGTATTGAAATACTTGCCATACTAAAGTTGACCAAAGGTCTTAAGCTTTTGGAGTTCGTAATGTTTAATTTTAATGTGAATGCTTGCTTCAGATGCAATGTTTTTCTCCCCTCTGCAGGTGCAGTTGCATTAGATCATGGTTATAGAAAGGTAGATTGTTTGAAAGAGATAGTGAGGCTCGAAAGAGTATCTCTTTGCAAAGATAGGAAGATTTAATGAAGAAAGGGAGGACTACTGTCCTAGCGGAATAGGGAGACGGGAGGAATGCAAGGATGTCTTAATGTGAAGACCAAGGAAATAAATCTTGAGTGCAGCTGCCAAGTTTGTTGTTTGAAGATGGGAATTAATTGGACACTTGACCGTGGATTCTCGAAGGTTCTTTTGGTGGGTTGTAGGGAATTGCACTTTGGCTTTGTTCAGATTCCCTGTAGACTCCAAGAGGTACAGACCTCTTTGCGACCTCTTTGTTGTTCTGGCTTTATGCTATACAATATCCTTTACTTTTGAGAAGTTCTACAGAAGTTCTGCTATGCTGACACCTTTATTTGCTTCCCCGAATGAATAGGGTTTACCTGAGTCTAACTTAGAATTGGGTTTGATAGGTCTTTTGAGACAACCTCATATATAGGCAAGAGTATTGAAGCTTTCAATCTACACATCAGACAGTATTTCTCATTCTTTGTATAGTGGCTATTGAATTCCTCATCTGTTTGTTTTATGTTATTGAAAATCAATTTATACACCGTTTTTGCTATACTATAGTGATTCTGTACTTTTATACTATGTTTATGAGGCTGATTTATATCAGCTTGGCTTTGAATGTATAATAAATCCATACTTAATCCCATCGATTGACTCTGAGCTTTACTGTGTGACCAAATGGATTACACTGTAATTGGTAAATTGTAGCTGATCCTAACTCCTTATATTCCTCAGGCACCTCGAGCCTTCCATTGCAGGGGGCCAGAAAGAAGGAGTCCACGTTCTATGCTTTCTCACCTTCAAAGGGGCTATCCAGGAAATTATGTCATAAAGTTAGCAAAATCCAAGTAGAAATCACCAACACACAATGTCTTACATATTACCATAATCATTTGCTATATTTTTAGGCTATGATCTTGTGTTTAATAGAGATTTTATTTATAGCATTCTTGTAAACTTTTAATTTTCAGAACTAAGTTCGGGTTCCCTCATAGACAAATTAACCTACAAGAGTCTCTGGCAGGTCCGTAGCTGTGTCGGTGTTGAACCATCCTTGTAAATTAGGTTAAGACTGGACTAGTAAGACCATAGCTGTTTTCTCTGCTTTTGCCGGTCTATCAACTATCTACAAGGGGCTGAGGGATAAGGAAGATCTACCAGGGTCAACGAAACCTCTTCATTCACATCACTCTGAGAGAAAATTCCTAAATATGAACCCTACTAAGAAGCAGTTAATCAAATCCCATTTGGCATCATTGCACAAATAGGTCTGATCAGGCATGCACTTGAGAAATGGAGAAGTATGGCGCCTTTCACAATAGACAAAGCTGGTCATTTGAAAATGGCAGATGTACCCATTTCGATTGGGCTAGCAGCAGTTGACAAGGGTGGTGTGATAGCTCATTGGTCTTATGAATCCACTGCAGAGATCTTTGTATGACCTGAGCTCACAGATATAAATACTATCAGGCATTTAATCAGCACGTGCAAACCAATTATTTCTTATGTACAATGCATAAGTGTAGTACTAATCACGTAGAGTCTTATTCTTATCCTTACAAATATGTGGCAATGTTCAGCCGTGACAGACATTGTTCTGAATTTCACCTAATTCCAAACATCTATTAGTTAAAAAACATATTTTAATATTAATATTTCAAACGTCCTACACTTCTTGGCTTTTCAACATTTAAATTAAAAACAGCAACGTGTTTACAAAATAAAAACTGAATCAAGAAACACATTAGGGAAAAACAAGAAAATTAATCATCTATCCAGGGAAAATCAAGTATAAATAAATTATTCTTTAAGGATTTGCAAAAAGGCGCCATTGATTAAAGTGCCCAAATCTTAATGCGTAAGAAGTTCCAGAGTCGTGAGGTAGCCGTTACGAAGGCTTGATGAGAGAATTTAGCACAATGTTTGTGTAAGATGCCGACATAAATTGTAGGCCAATTTCTGATTACTCTGGAAACACCTCTGAATTGAATATTTTCTGCCAGAAACACAAGGTGAACAGGGGCACGTGCCTTAATTGTATACAGCAGAGATGAAATCACACCTGGTCATTAGATATAGTATAAATTATTGTAAGTAATTAGGATAGTATTGATTAAGGCCTTTTATACAGAATTGTTGGTTTAAATGATTTGCTGGGCATGAACTTCCCAAATGTTTATTTAAATATGCAACACCACCAATTAATTGTAAACAATGCAAGCCTTAACCTGGGATGCCATTTTCTTAAGATGTTTAAAGAGACTCTTGCCATTCGAGCTTTAGGTTTTGGAAATAAAGGCCAAGACAGTGAGAGAGCATAAAGAAATACTAATGTCTAATGATAGCCATGGTCCCTATAGAAGTGGTTACATTCCATCTTTGATGTGAAGGTCATACATTCTTAACAGATCAGCAGCACAACAGCACATATGTCTTTGTAATGCGTCCTGAGGAGGCCCTTTAGAATAAGCTTATGGCCGAAACACAATGAATAAATATAAACAGTTCTAATGCAAAAAAATGACTCCTACATTATTGACTAAAGCAGAATAAATTTGTGGTCCTATAATCTTCACAACTCACGTTCCTTGCACTGCAAATAAGGATACTCAACTAGCATGTGTCACACTTATAATCATGTCAAACACACAAAAGGTGATTGGAGGAATGCCTGCAATATGTCTAACCATTGGCAGTCACTCAGGTCAGTCACTCATATGCAAATCGGATGTATGAGGTAATCATGCGTACTTTTACAATGCATGCCTTTACAACGCGGGCAATACAAAGACCGCGTTGATACCATGTATTCTATTGCAACGCAAGTTGTTACAACATCCTTAGGGAAGCGCTGGACTTTGGTATAGTATATTTTACTATTCCAACTCCTGTGCAACAGTAGGGAAGGTGTTGGATTTAAAATCCAACAACGCATTCCCTAAAGCAGGTTGTTGTAACAACTTGCGTGGTAATGGAACGCGTGGTAATGACGCATTCGTTGTAGTGCCTGCATAGAAATGGCACTGCATTGTTCTGTCTGCGTCGTAAAGGCTGTTTCCCATGCAAATCAGTTCGACCCTGCACCACTGGGAATAATCCAGTCTGAACTGCCAAGCCAGATCCGGAACACAAGCAAACCATGACTGGGGCTCTTCAGTTGGGAATAGCTTGGTTACAGTGGCACAGTGAGCTCTGAACCCACATCTGGGCTTACCCTTATTCACCTAGGGTGTTACATCAAACACACAAAAGGTGACGGGACAAATGCTTCAGTGTTTGATACATATGATCATTAACAAGTGCCAAGAGATACATGCTTCTATGAATTTATTAGTTTCAAACATCGTAGATTACTCTTTTTGGCAAAACTATTTGTTGTATAAAAAGACTTGTGTATAAATTCATTTTAATATAACCAGAAATGTAGTTGTGCTCACGTTGTGTGATTAAATGACAAAATGGAGATCATATGTATGCACAGAATGGCATGCTGTGCTTGTTATTTAAAAGAAACACAGTTTAGTGATTAAGTCATTACTTGGTTGTCACTATAACAGAAGGAATCACACCTTTAGTTTTTGAGGATATGTATTCCATATCTAGTTATTTGCCCCTGTCCGATAGGGGTTATTGGGCATGACCTTATAGGTATCTAGTGTTTTTTACAGCATGGGTGTCTGTCGCACCTGGTGGAATCCTCTTAGTTTGTTCACATGTTTCATTACTGGGCTCTAGGGTTTAGCCCTCAATTGCCCCTGTGTTGACTCCATAGTATTTACTGGACCCACCAAACCACTTAGGTGTCAATTCTGGCAATATAACACAGAGCGCTCCTAAAAGCCACTAGTATATACATGCTCCTGAACCTGAAGTAGTCATTGTTACCTGCTAATGCTTTGACACACGGCATCCCGCAGCCGAACAAGCAGCACTTCTCAGTCTCACCACAGTCTTCCTTGCTGCTGCAGTTCACTCATAGCAAATACCCACATTGCTTCTCCAGTTCTAGGTCAGCAGGGCAAAATCCTGGCTTCTCTGCAAAAAGAAATGGCCAAAGTGGGATTATTTGACAATCAATCAGCAATGAAGTTTGAAGTCCAGGATCAAAAGTAATGGACTCTTCCATGGATGATCATCGTCTTCAACCTCCAAAACTCAGCTTTGCTTCAAAGTTCCCAAGTGAGAGACATGAGTTACTGGTGAACATGCAGCTTATGGAATCCCATCCAGAGAAATGTTTGAGAACACACCCACTGACCCACATCTACTCTTGACAGATGAAAATCCTGAGCTAACATTACTGGGGTAGGCTAAGTTCAAGTTCCCTAGGAAACTCTTACCTAAAATATGGCACCAAATGTAATTTCTTTCTTTGTTGAGCATGCAGGAACAAGGCTGGCTTCAACGTGAACACATAGGACCCGATTACAATGTCGTCCGGAAAGCAGTCCAACCGAATCGGTTTTAGAAAGCTTTCCAAACGACTCGGGTTCGGGGAGTCCAACCGACCAATTACGATGTGTCCGAACACCATTCAGTCGGACTCCCATTGACTTCAATGGGAGCCTGTGTTCCGAACGAGAACACAAGCTCCCATTTACAAAAGGGATGGTTGGGGAAAACCTTGCACCCTGTAGCAGGCACCCGATGGTGCCTGTCACACTGTGCATGCATGGGAAGGGGGTACCCATGGGTACCCCCACAAGCCCAATTGGGAGGGCCCCAGCTAAAGGGGGGGCCTGCTACGGGCCCCAAAATTCAGATTCCAGAGGCTGATCCGTGTTGGCACAACTGAATCAAAAAGGCTGTCTGAATCTGACATGCCAATCGCTCGGTTGGAAACGTGTTCTGTAGACCGCCATAATTTGGCTCAGAATAACTCGGTTACTCCCAATGCCTTTCGGAACCGAGTCGGACAGTTCAAACGCTTTCCAGCCATCGTACTTGATCATTGGGAAACGTGTCTGAGTTGGTCGGAAACAAGGCTTCCTAATCAGATTCGACCAAATCGAATGTCGTTCGGAGCCTTTCCTGGTGACATCGTAATCGACCCCATAGTTGGGTTTGATACAAATTCTCTAATTCTCTAATTTATTATTATTTATTTAGTGCATATAGCCACGGGAACAGCATGTGTCACATGGTAATATTGGTTTATTCCCAACTGTCATATTTCATTTACCTATAAATCCCTAGTAAAGTGGCACTACATGTATCCAGGGTCTGTAATGTAAGTGCTACTAGTGGGCCTGCAGCACTGATTGTGCCACCCACTTAAGTAGCCATTTAAACATGTCTCACATCTGCTTTTGAGCATGTGTGTGCCGTTTTAATTGTCATTTTGACCTGGCAAAATATATCTTTATTTAGGCCCAAACCTTTCTTTTTAATACATATGTCACCCCGGGGGTAGGCCCTGGACAAACCAGAGAGCAGGGTGTCATTTATTTAAATAGCAGGACGTGTGCTTTTAGGTTTTACATGTCCTGGTAGTGTAAAACCAGCGTTTCACTACTGCAAGGCCTATCTCTTCCATAGGATAACATTGGAGTTGCTATATTACATTTTATAAGTGCAATTTCCAAATGTGAAGAGATGATAATTCATGTTTTGTGTCTCTGAATCACAATTTAAAATCCTAACTTATGGTGAAGTCGGATTTTAAACTGTCATTCTGAAATTGCCACTTTTAGAAAGTTGGTATTTTCTTTCCATAGCCTTCTAGTGCCTGTAGCCTGCCTCTGGTCACATGACTGGGTGTAGTTGACAGTTGAGCTTTGTGTATTCACTCTAGATAGCTACACACAATAGGGAGCTTAGGTCTGCCTAGATGAGCCATCACTGGTAATTTTGAGGGAGGAGCTGGGCACAGTCCCACTTACACCTGAATGGCATGTGTCCTGTCTCCGCACAAAGCCTGAATACCCCATGTAGTTAGTCTGGAGCCAGGGCAGGGAAGGCAGCATTCCTGGGAACTTCAAAGGGAAACCTCTAGAAACTCTCCCCACTTCAAAGGCACAACTGAGTATAAATACTGGAGCTCAGACACCAGCTCTTCAGTACACTTCTGAACCTGTGGATACTCTGCCAAGAAGAAGGACTGCTGTGCTGCTGATGGACTAACACTCGGCTGGACTCCTGGTTTGCTGTGCCTACCTGCTGCCCCCTTTCCTGGGTGAGAAGGACTGAACCTGCATCTCTTGAATTCAGAACCCAGAATGACCCCAAGGGCTTGTTGGCTGACATCCTTATCTAAAGTCTCAGTGACATAACAGGCTTCCAACCACCTTGCAGGTGCACCTGGACTCTGCCATCTGTGAGTCCACTGTACCAAGTGGTGCCACCCCATTCCTGACTCTTGGAAGTGGGCTTAAGGTGCTTTGCCAGCTTCTGGGAAACCAGCGATACCAACACATCTCCTATGCTTCGGGGTGAAACCTGAACAGAACAAATGCATCTCTGCCTCTGCATGGATTGGACCTATCGCAAAGACTTGCATCACCACCACAGCCCACACCACCTTCAGAACTGCTTCTGCGTGACAAATCCTCGGCGAAGCCCTTGCATTTCTCATTGATGGCAGTCTTGACGACAATGGACTCCGCATCACAGCCTTGCAGCATTTCGGATCCGATACATCACCCTGACTCCGCAACGCATCACTGACTCCAGACTTCGCATTGCAAGCCCTTATCGACAGGATCCTTTTGTGGTGTGTTTTCACTGTGTTACTGTTTGAAGTTATCCAAATAATATACACATTGCCTCTGAGTTAAGCCTGACTGCTCTGTGCCAAGCGACCCGATGATTAAGAACAGGTTAATTTAGGGTTTGCTTGTGACTTCACTCTGAGAAGAATTATGATTGCTGCTTGAGAAGGGGTTCACCACCCTCAACCAGCAATCAAATTTCTTACAGTGCCTTACTAAGTATCCTTTCCAACTGCCTTTCTGGTACAACACTGTAGATGTGCCAATACTTGTTAAGTCCACATAACTATACAATGTGATTTAGACAGTAGCTTCTCGCAGGGAAATGTGTATGCAAATTGAGCATAGTACTAAAAATAATTTGCATTGTCATCATGCTATTGACTAACAGCCTTTACCTGTGTTTCAGCACAAACTGCTCAATGATGGGTGGTTGCCATGCACCCTTGCCTAGCAAGAGGGCCCTAGGTGACTGAGTTCAGTAATGAGTTCCTAGTTTCACTCACCCACCACTGAGTTACCAGACGCCTATACACTGCAACAGGTTACTATGCATCACTGCCAGACACCCATCATTACCAGTTACAGAAACATGTAATCACATATCTCCTGTGAGAAAGGCATGAACCATCCTGTTGCTTCAGAGCCTTGTCCATCTGAAGGACATTATCCCAGTGAAACGCCAGGAGTTAAGTCAAGTGACTGTACCAAGGTAAGTAGGGCACGCTTTATGTAGCTCAGGAGAACATAGAACACCTATACACTAGGATTTTTGCTAGCAAACCATAATGTTTGGTGTTGTTACATTATGTTTTGAAATTTTCCTACGAGAATTTATTATGATGTAAATTGGTCATAGTGGAATACAGTTCGCACATCCTGTTTCTATACATTTAGGAACTGTACACTATACGCTGTAGTTTGAGATGCTTTTGTATTTACTGCTGCAAGGCAGCTCTGTACTGCATACGTAGTAGCTTGCAATTACTTCTTTCCTATTTAATGCTGCATGGCAGCTTTGTGATTGCATAATTTGATACTAATGGTGCTCCCATGGTTCTCATTTTAAAGAAACACCTGTCCCCGTTACTACCAAGATGGCAACCCTGTGTCCTAGCTGTTTTCTACACAACACACATCATTGTTTTGGCTTCTTTTCTCTTTTTCCTGTGGCAAGCAGTTTGATGGTTTAGTGGATTTGCAATGAAATGGCGGTCAGATTAAGCCATATTCATGTCTAGTTCCATGATTTTGAGGGAACAAACACTGTTTTGGCTACATAATCAAGGTGATCTAAACCACCAATATGGTGGGGCATAAGGATGTTCCAACAATGGTGCTTTTACTGCTAATAGCATGAATTTACTTCTTGTGTTGAATCATCTTCTGTGGTTGCACTGAGTCTCTGGAGACCCATCCAAGATGGTGCCTGTTAACACGCCATGACGCCATCTTGGTCAACTTGTTGTAATATAGGTAAGCTTTAGCACTGATCTCTCTTGTACTTATACATCTTGTCTCAGGGTGTTTTATTATTTGGGCAGTTGGGATGGTGTGGACCCATGCTTGCGTATTTGTTTTTAGACAGTCTTCCTGATACTTCATGATCCTTATTTCTAAGTGTCATGTGTTCTTTCATCCGACTAGAGATGTTTTAAAGCATGGGCAAAGTGGGAAATTACCCTGGGACCCATCTTCCCAGGGCGCCGCTGGGACCGTGAATTATCAATCACTGTCTATTTCTCTAGCTCCACCTCTCCCTTTCTAGTCAAGTCTACAAATTGTGTTTTTTCGACTCCACATAAATGAGACTGTTTCTATGTAGTGTTTACTGTTTGTTTAAAATTGCTTATCCAACCCAAGGTCTATTGAATGTATAAGATTTACATGTGTCTGATTGCTCAAGGACTAGAGCAATTCGAGGTAATCCAGATATACGCTGACAATACTCACATCCATATCCACCTGGAAAACAGGTTTACAGACCACACCAGTATATCCTCTTATCTTGACCTTATTTTTCATTCGCTGGCAAGCTTCAAATGCTTGAAAGGAATCAGCGACTGAGATGATGATGCTGGGCACAATGGAAAAGAAGGTAGCGCTCTTCAAGTGGCTACCCAGCCTAGGTGTGCCACTCACTAGAGCACTGAAAGCAAGGAACCCGGGAGTCAGTTTTGATGGTGATCTCTCATCTCACAATTCACCAAATTAGACAAGAGCAACAGCCTGTGGCGTTCCGTCTTTCATGGTGTTATATTCCATATAGGTACCCTATATAGGCGCAGGTAACACCGCAACCTTTCACCTACATCCTTCCCTACATTACATACATAACGGTTCTTAGGCACTGACCTTTTACCTAGATATGACACTGCATTCAGAACGCGGGTTTTTCCCTGGTTCGATTCTCATACATTATGCATGAGGCTTCTTGGAAGCACAGCAGGACTAACAGTAGCATTACCAGCTCCTGTATAATATCTCTGTATAAAGTTCAGGCCCAACGTCATCCTTTAGGCCGACACAGTAACACAGCAAGGTAGGACCCCTGGGGAGACCTATGGGTATATATACAACACATCTTGCTTAGGAAGATAGAGGAGACCGTGACTTCCCGGCTGACACACTGACCAGACACGCTGAGGTTCCTGCATGTGGACGCTCCAGCTAGCAGTGGTCTAACAACCCTCGCGGGGTGTCCAACTCGAGACCAGGACGGGGTCCCACATTCTCTAAACTCTCAGGTAATGGGGTGGACTAGATCCTAGAGGGATTCTTGGCATAACACCTACATAGATCCTAGGTACATTTAGGTACATCTAGTTAGGGAGACATCGTAGGAGTACGCACTTTTTATCATGTGTTTTATGTACATGTATATATTCATGATTTCTGCAAGATGGTAGAACTTTTCCATCCTTTTACTTTCGTAGTATTGCTAATCATATATCTCTGCTACTGTCTAATGGTTGTTGCAGCTCATCTATTATACACTGGAATAACAACTGTTCAATAAATACTTATTCAAACGCCCAGCCTGTTTATTCTGTGTAACTCTCTGAGACAAACTAAGTGAGCACGAGTGACTGAGCGAAAGGTAGTATATTGTTTCCACGATCCTGGGGGATCAGGGTTGTCATGTTCTGAGGTTGCCAAGAACTATTCTCACCCCGATAAGAGGAGACTCAAGTGGCACTGTGAGCTAGCTAATACAGACAGGCTAACATATCCGGTGGGGGTGCAGGGAATCCGTCCGCCACCAATCCCACAGTTTATGTTATCCAAAATGCGCAGATCCTGTATAGGTAATATAGGAACTACACGACATGGCGCCGCCAACGTTGGTTGGGTACTTATTTAACAGTAGAATCTGAGTAGTTCAGTCGTGCTATTCTCAGAGACCCCTACTCACAAAACACCAGAGACGTCTGGAGTGGGTGGGCACAAACTTCGCCACAGCTGAGTAGGCTAAAAAATCCTATTTATTGGCTGTTGGTTAATCAAGCTTAAAGGACACATTGTTCCTAAATTGTGCAAAAACACCTTATCTTAGTTCCCTTGAAAAACTTCTTCTTTACAAAATGACTGAGGACATAAATAACGAAGAATTAGACCCACTGAAACAGAATCTGCCCCTCACAGACGAGGACGATGCAGACGCAATACAAATTGCACCAAACTTTAGAAATACAGTCACCCTGAAACTACTTGCGCATGGTTTATCAGCTAGGGGTGTCATAGTAGTTTTCGTGATTGAGGCACACGAATCAAACAAAACAGAGGTATTTTACTCGTGGGTTACATTCCCAGCAGCAAATACAAGAACAAAAACATTTCACTCCTACACGGATGGAGATGCACCAGCGGACTATTATCCGTTCGAGGATATAGAGGGTCCGCTAACACACCAGGAACACTTATACTGGTTTAAAGGCGCCCTACCCCACATAAGAAGAAGAGAAAGACTCGGCCCGCTCGGAAGAGAAGGTGCAACATGGCCGATATTAGCGGCCAACATACCACATCCTGACATTGACACAATGCCACCATGAAACTTACTCATACAACATAACGATTTAATTAAAATCTATAGGAAGTTGACGCAATTCGTCATGAGGACACTCACAGTCCAACCAGCAATAGTTGCAACAAATGGAACTCAAATTCAGGGTACAGCAACTAAAATTACACCACAAACATTACACGCAGTGATGGGTAAAATTCCCACAAAAAGTGAACAAATACCATTCTGGGTAGCTCAGAAAATAACGCCGCTAGAGGCAGTATTCCCGAATACTACCCCGTATAAAAAACACAGAATGCTAACAATCTGCTTGCCCTTGGGGATAACACCACAATTAGAGGATTGTACCACTTGGGGTACAGTCTTTGCTGCCATATATACCAGAACTCATGGTATCCCGTCATTAGCAGTAGTACCAGACGTATTGAGACAGATACAGAATGAGTACGGAGCGGAACCTGCCCTAAACTTAGGGATGAAATTACTAGGTAGGTAAACAGTCAAAATATCGAGTTTTAAATATCGACTAGCACAAATATCGAGTTCAGAATATCGTCTGTCAAAAATATCGACAGTCAGAATATTGTGGACAAGAATATCGAGTCTAAGGTAAGTAATATCTTTTTTTAAAATATCGAAGTTGTTAATATCGTTTTAAAAAATATCGAAGTCATTAATATCGTTAGCAAAAATATAGTTGTTAAAAATATCGTTGTTTTAGTTAGTGTTATGTATTTTAGTGTGTATTTTAAATGTATGTGCTATATTTTTTGTCTAAGTATTGCATTTATTTTTATGTATGTGTTAAATTTTTAGAAGTTACACATTTTTTTTATTTACATTTTCCGTTTTAGTTCCGTAGCGGGTTGTGGGTTTATAGGGAATAGGGTGGGAAGTAATTTAAATATAATTAATTGAATATTATTTTTATTTGAATTACATTTTGTGTTTTAGTTCCGTAGCAGGTTGTGGGTTTATAGGGGAATAGGGTGGGAAGTAATTTAAAAATAATTAATTAATAATTTCTATTTATAAGTATTTATTTAGATTTTATTTTATAGTGTTATTTATGGTAATTAATTAATTATTAATTAATTAATAATTGGCTGTTAATTTTTATTGATTAATTAATTGGTAAATATGTTAATTGTGTAATTTCTTTAGGAGTGGGTTGTGGGTTTATAGGGTAATAGGGTGGGAAGTAATCTAATTATAATTAAATTATTCATATTTTTCATAATTCATATTTAATTAATTAATCTTTTATAGTGTTAACTGTGGGAAATAACTTATAATTAAATATTTAGTAATTTGTTATTAAATATTATTAATTAATTGGTAAATATGTTAATTGTGTCATGTTTTTTAGGAGTGGGTTGTGGGTTGTTAGGGGAATAGGATGGGAAGTAATTTAATTTTAATATATTTAATATGTAATATTTTTTTAGTTATGATTTTATAGTGTTAATTGTTTGAATTAATTTATTAATTTATAATTATATTTTCATTGTTAATTGTTATTAATTGATTAATTAAATGTTAATTAATTATGTTAATTGTGTAATTTTTTACCCCTCCGCTATCCATCACTTTCCCTACTGTTGCACTCACTGGAGTGGGAATAGTAATTTTTACCCCTATGCTATCTAACACTTTCTCTACTGTTGCACTCTCTGGAGTGGGAATAGTAAATTATTTCCCTCCGCTATCCAGCAGTGTCCCTACTGTAGCACTCACTGGAGTGGGAATAGTAATTTTTACCCCTACTCTATCCTATACTTTCACTAATTTTGCACTTGCTGAAGTGGGATTAGTAAATTAATCCCAAACGCTATCTGACACTTTCCCTACTGTTGCACTCACTGGAGTGGGAATATTATTTTTTACACCTACGCTATCCAACACTTTCCCTACTTTTGCACTCGCTGGAGTGGGAATAGTAAATTATTCCCCTACGCTATCCAACTCTTTCCCTACTGTTGCACTCCCTGGAGTGGGAATAGTAATTTTTACCCTTTCGCTATCCAACACTTTCCCTACTGTTGCACTTGCTGGAGTGGGAATAGTAAATTATTCACCTCCGCTATCCAACACTTTCTCTACTGTTGCACTCCCTGGAGTGGGAATATTATTTTTTACACCTACGCTATCCAACACTTTCCCTACTGTTGCACTTGCTGGAGTGGGAATAGTAAATTATTCACCTCCGCTATCCAACACTTTCTCTACTGTTGCACTCCCTGGAGTGGGAATAGTAATTTTACCCCTGCGCTATCCAACACTTTCCCTACTGTTGCACTTGCTGGAGTGGGAATAGTAAATTATTCACCTCCGCTATCCAACACTTTCCCTACTGTTGCACTCCCTGGAGTGGAAATAGTAATTTTTATCCCTGCGCTATCCAACACTTTCCCTACTGTTGCACTTGCTGGAGTGCGAATAGTAAATTATTCCCCTACGCTATCCAACACTTTCCCTACTGTTGCACTCCCTGGAGTGGAAATAGTAATTTTTATCCCTGCGCTATCCAACACTTTCCCTACTGTTGCACTTGCTGGAGTGGGAATAGTAACTTATTCCCCTCCGCTATCCAACACTTTCCCTACTGTTGCACTCTCTGGAGTGGGAATGGTAATTTTTTCCTCTGCGCTATCCAACATTTTCCCTACTGTTGCAGTCGCTGGAGTGGGAATAGTAATTTTTTCCTCTCTGCTATCCAACACTTTCCCTACTGTTGCAGTCATTGGAGTAGGAATAATAAATTATTCCTCTCCGCTATCCAACACTTTCCCTACTGTTGCACTCATTGGAGTGGGAATAGTAATTTATTCCCCTCTGCTATCCAACACTTTCCCTACTGTTGTACTCTCTGGAGTGGGAATAGTAATTTTTAACCCTGCCCTATCCAACACTTTCCCTACTGTTGCACTTGCTGGAGTGGGAATAGTAATTTTTATCCCTCCGCTATCCAACACTTTCCCTACTGTTGCATTCATTGGAGTGGGAATAGTAAATTATTCCCCTCCGCTATCCAGCACTTTCCCTACTGTTGTTTTCATCGGAGTGGTAATAGTAATTTTTTACCCCTGCACTATCCAAAGTTTTCCCTCCTGTTGCACTTGCTGAAGTGGGAATAGTATTTTTTCCTCCTTGCTATCCAACACTTTCCCTACTGTTGCAGTTATTGGAGTGGGACTAGTAAATTATTCCTCTCCGCTATCCAACACTTTCCCTATTGTTGCATTCATTGGAGTGGGAATAGTAAATTATTCCCCTCCGCTATCCAACACTTTCACTACTGTTGCACTTGATGGAGTGGGAATAGTAATTTATTCACCTCCGCTATCTAACACTATCCTTAATTTGTAGTAATTAATGTAGTGTAAAATGTATATTTAAAAATTAATAAATATTTTAATATTTTAATTTATAATATATATATATTTTTTTACTTTTATGTTAGAGGTGTATGTATATATATATATTTATAATTGTTAATACATTTCTAACATTTTATAATTTATTAAATTAATTATGTATTAATAATTATTAAGTAAATATATATATTATATTTTATATATGTATGTTTAATTTATTTTTACATTACATTTATTACTTATAATTACCATTTTCTAATAATTATAAATATTTATTGTTAAGTTATATGTATTATTTAATTTATTTTACTTTTTTTTATACATAAAAAAACCGATATTTTTAACATCGATATTTTTAACAACAATATTTTTGTACTTACCATGATGTAGATAGGATGTCGATATTCTTGACATCGATATTTAGGTCCCGATATTTTGGGACCTCCATATTGTGGTCGTCGATATTCTGTCAGTGATCCTACTAGGTAACTATGCCCAGGTATCAGCCATAATACTAGCTAACATTAAGGGGGAAGCAGCTTCAGTGGCCATCCGCCAACGCTTGAGGGAGTTCAATCCTTTAGAACAGGAACACGAACTACCAAAAATAATTGAAACTGCATATGCAGAATTAGGCAGAGACAGTTTGGGTGGGAAAGCTTTAAAACCACAACTGATGGGCAGTCCTGAAAAGGACACTTCTAAGCAGACACCTGCCTCCACTAAGAAAAAGTGGGACAATAAAAAACAACAAAACTTTAAAGGAAACAGATCTCAATCCCGTGGTAAATCTCCTCCACAGGAGCCCTCCGAAAAGAGGTACAACCTCAGGAATAGGGATAATATTAGGAAACCTGACAGGTATCAGGATACTGATACACGTTCCTCTCGTTCCTTTCAGGATTCATCGAAAAACTCCGAGAGGGAAGGATGGTCAGACAGACAAGAAGAGCGTACAAAGTCCAGAGACAAGCAGCACGCTCAAGAGTACACTTCTAAAAAAGAAGAAAACCAAAGCAAAAGCCACAGTTCAAAAAGAAGAAAGTTGCAGGTCTAAAGATCAGACATGCCCAGAATTCTGAGGACTCGACTACTGAACGGGGAAGGGGCTCTGACGATGCTAGACAGTGCGGCAGAAGTAACAATAGCTCACCAGAACCTGAAGGAATTTCTGGTGACAGCGGACTTGAAGGATTATATCATGGTGGAAACACCTGATACTAGGGTAAGTGTCCCACATAAAGTATATTAAATAATGCTCCAAATGGAGGGGGACAAATGTAGAACAGTGAGAGGTCTCTTTTGGGAGAACCTGATGTTTGGCTATGATATTTTATTAGCTGAACAAGATTGGCTGCCAGCATTCGTCATGGATTGCCCTAAAGGAGAAACGGTAATTCTTCCGGCTTTCTCAGACCATATTCCCAGGCATTTACAACATACATATGCGCAGGAGTGGGCAGTAGCCCAGGCTCCGGCATTATACAAAAACCAATTTGGATGGGATGAGGATTCAACCCACCACATTATTCCTTTAAAAAATACTCCAACTGCACTGAGGCAGTATCCAATAAAGCAAGAAACTAAAAAACAGGTCATGGAGATCTTAGATCAACTTGAATACCAAAGGGTGATTGAAACTTGCACCTCACCAATGAACAATCCTTTGTTTCCAGTCATGAGACCTGACAATTCATATCGTCTAGTTTTAGATTACAGCCATTTAAACACTTGCACTAAGACATTTGCAGTCCAAAATGCACACAGTGCCGCATTAATGAATAACATTGTGCGGAAAAAATATAAAACAACACTTGATATCTCAAATGGATTTTTCTGCCAAAATATAGCGCCTGAAAGCAGGCATCTAACAGCCTTCTCAGCGCTAGGGACTCAGCGTCAATTTTGTCGACTCCCCCAGGGGTATAAGAACAGCCCGGGGTTGTTTTCAGCTAGAGGAACTGAGTTACTTCAAAAATTGGATGAAGAGGCATTGTCCTATGTGGCTGATATTTATCTAACGGACGATGACCTAGAGGAACACTTGAACAGAGTGAATACCATTATTTTGGGATTTGCATCTGAGGGCTACAAAATCAACTTTAAAAATCAAAAATTGCCCACCTCAGTGTCCTGTTTTTAGGATATGAGCTTTCAAGTGAAGGAAAAAGCCTGGCAGCCAATTTTTTTGAAAAATGCGTGCTGCCCCAACCTCCATAATCATTAAAAAATTTACAATCAATCCAGGGATTCCTAAATTTTGGTCGAACTTACATTTTGTATTACACAGAAAGAGTGAAACCTTTCTACGATTTAATAAAACCTGATTTTTCAGTAAAACAATGGACACAGGAACATACAGATACACTTTGTTCCTTACAAGCTGACATGATAGCTTCCAAACACTTACAGACATGCGTAAACGTACGCAACCTGGTGATCCGTATAGTTGCGGGTCAATCTGGGTACACCTATCTAACATATAATGAAGGTGAAACAGTACCAATTGCATACAAATCACATTTGTACACAAATGCTGAGATGCGCTTCGCATCTACAGAAAAAATTCTAACTGCAGTCCAGACTGCTGTAGTGAGAGAAAGAGCACTGGCTCAGGGGAAACAAATAATAGTAGTGACTCCGGTTCCAGGCTGCGACAAAGGCAAGCGTTCCTAATGCTAAAGTTTTACATCCGAGATGGATACAATGGGCTAATTCTCTCACTGCAACAGATGTAGAATACAGGTGCGACCCAAATTTAAAGACACAAGCATTCCTGCAATACGAACAATCCTCTAGCGAACAAAATAATGCCTCTAGATCAGTATGAATATATCATTTACACTGACGGGTCAGCTCAACCGGCAATAGGGAGTAAGCAACAATATAGCGCGGCATGTGCAATCGTTAAAGGTCGTATGCGGGATGGAAAGTTCCACCCAAGTTGCACAAAAACGCAATCTCTAGGAGACTGCACGGCACAGTTGGCAGAGTTAAAAGCGCTGATACTGGCACTGGTAAATACGGATCGGGAATTCCCCACACTAATTGTGTGCGATTCCTTTTACTGTGTGCAGTCATACAATGAATATTTGCAGTACTGGGTTCAGAACGGGTTCAAAGACGCAAAAGGTGGCACAATTAAGCACAAAATGCTATGGGAACAGGTAGTGGAGTTGAAAACCGAACTACCGAGGGCTCACGTGATACATACACTGAGTCATCAGCGTGATGGCGTTCATGTTGAAGGGAATTCATTGGCTGATGAAGCCGCAAAGGGGGCTGTATGCACGGCTTCCGTAGCTGCAATCACTCGTTCTAAAACGAGAATAGACGGTGAGATTATGGTAGCTATTAATGCAACCTGCAAAAACAGCGGAGCAGTACCAGAAAGGTTTCCACTCAAGTACTCCTACAAGTTAGATGCAAATAACATTCCATTTGCTCAGATTCCTGGAGTGGGGGATAGAGTAATTCCAAACATGGATCGTAGGTTAGATTCAATTCAGCAGCACACGAAGGGATAGGTTCTGCACATGCAGGAGTTACGGCGACTGTTTCATTGTTGACCAATGCTATTGGTGGCCTGGATTAACAAAGCAGACTAAGGACTATGTCTTGAAATGCGACATCTGTCAGCAGATGAAAGGTTCCACCATAATACGTCCAGCGCAGACACCACTGTTAATATCTGACAAACCACTAGCGTGTGTTTACTTGGACCACTGCGGCCCCTTACAAAGAGATGGGGCTTACAAGTATATCATGGTTGCAGTGTTCGAGATTCCTATGGGTATGGCCCCAACGCTCGGCTGACGCTCGAACTGTTATAAAAGATTTGCGAGTCTTTATAGGGACATACGCAATTGGCACATTACATTCTCACCAGGGCCCTGCATTTAGCTCTCGGGCTTACAAGGAGCCCATGCGAGGATTGGGTGTAGCATTGCGGTACTCATCTCCGTACCATCCCGAGGGAAATTTGGTAGTGGAGAGAAAAAAATGAGACTTAAAGCAATCTTTAACAGCTAGAGTATTAGGCACTGGTGAAAGTTGGGTAAAACATCTGTATGGAGTCCAGCGTGCTCTTACCAATATGCCAAGAAGTTCTCTAGGGGGGGTCACTCCATATGAGGTCCTATTTGGGACAAGAATGTGGGTACCTGATCTTGATTGTGAAGGCACAGTGGCGGATGAAAAGCCTTTTGACATCCATGATAGTTTGGCTGTTTTACAGGATCTAAATGAATCCAGGACACAACAAAGTAATGTCCATCTGAAGCAGACTGCCACTGGGGAAGTCAAATCAGTCACGGCAAGGCCTGTCTGGATCCCAAAAGTCGGGATCTGGTCAGAGAGAAGATAGCGGACAAAAAAGAATTTGGGCCATCATACAGAAAACCTGTACCGGTCCTAGCAGTCGAAGGAAGAAGAACTCTACTTCTACCGCCTCTTGCCGGAAAAAAGGAGAAAAGATTTGTCTCAATCGACCTAATCAAACCACACTATGTGGCCGATACTAAGCAGTAGGCCATGTGGACTCCAAAGTAGCAGACGCCCTCCTCTCGCTACAATCCAAGAAGTTCAAACGGAAAGTCTCATCACGTTCGAAGAGCCTCCAACACGGAATGAAGGACTAAGCAACAACGCTATGGAACTCGTTCCCCTTGAACCTGAAGTTCAACTTCAAAATCAAACTCAAAATCAAAAACAAATCGCTATTCGACCAAATACAGATGTCTACGTCAACATGCCTCGACAAGAGCAAACCACGATTTCTACAAATCCTGATGCAATACCAACAATTGATCGAACTGCTTCTGGCTACTTCATAAACTTTGATATGTTTTCTTTGGATCCAAGCGAACCGGAAACGACGCCAGGCAAAAAATCACGCAAACAGCAAATAAAAGACTTTCTGAACTTTCTTAAAAAGACTTACCTGGTGTCACCCTGGGTAGAACTATGGATAATCACTGGGATACTTTTCTTTCTTTTCTGGGTAGGCTTGGTAATAGTTTTTAGTATGCTTATTAATGGGAAATACATTCGACAAAGCTCTGCAGCCCAAAAGGTGAACTTACTTTTAAAACCACACCAATCATCTCATCGAGAACAAAGAGACTTGTCATCAGTGAACATTACAGCAGTTCCTATACCGGATGGTATAGTTTGGGACAAGGTTGATTTCGATATATTTGGTCCAACTGAAATTTTAAGAATTCCACATTTATTTAAAATATCGTTAAGTGATATCATTACCTCAAGTACATTTTCCGATTATTGGGATTTTGAAACTGTTAATAACATGTTATAATTTTTTACATAAATCTGCTAATCCAGAAATGTGTTCACATTCCACCAGTGGGAACATTGTCCAACACCGCTGAAAGGCAGTTCAAAAACATTTACACAGAAATTTCCATATTTTTCAGGGTTTAATATGTCTGACCCAGCCTCATACTATTATAAGGTTGCACCAACATCAGCACAGAAAAATATGTTGACAAACACCAAACAGATTTACTCTGCTTCCTTTATTGCCCAGTTGTCCGAACAAGGTTTCGACATGTGGAAAGGCACCATAGACCTAAAATCAGTCTGGGGTACTAGGGAATGGCAGGTACAGGAACAGAAGCTTTGTTTAGAGCATACCTCATCCCTCAACAAATCATGTTTTTGAACAAGACAGTGCAACAGACGTCTTGCCTTGGACTAGCCAAGAACAAAGACTTGAACACACCTCGGTTGCCAACTCCATCACACACCTCGGGCAACATAACATCAGAGAAAGAGATTACAGTAGATGACATCATACAATACAACAGATCAGACCCCTATTGGAAAAAATGGCTGATTTGGCCCACAGACACTAATAGTTGTCAGGCAAGATTCATGGGTAAAACCGAAGGGTTTAGTCTCCATAGGCCAAATCCACGTTATGTACAAAGACAACATCCAGGGGTAATGACATCCTACAGTGTTGGGAAGTTGTTCCTTGATTGGCTACAAACCTCAACACTCACACAGGTGAAACAACACTTATCCTTACTGTCACAGGATGTGGATCTTAGGGATTTTCTAATGGGTCCCAGGAAGCCACGTCAGAAGCGTTTCTATTATGCTGTCTACAATGAAATTTAGAAAATATCCCAACAAGAGGCCGCAGAGAGGTTACGGGAAATAGACTGTATAAATCTAGAAAAATCTCTAGCAGTGGTAGACAATGGGTTAACCACATTGACCTCCAGGATATATTCCTTAGGCAACATTGTATCTTCTGTGATAGACATACTAGAACAAGATTTGGCCATATTACAACACGGGCAATCACAGTTACGTTCTATTATGTTGTTAAGCTGGACGCTGCAATCTTTGCGTGCAGGCTACGTGCCTTGGCGTTTTATCAACAGCACGTCTCTGTTTTCTGAATACAATCTAACAGATAAACAGATAGAAATGGCACAAAGGGGAGCAAAATATACAAAGCTGCGTATCAAAAAACTGGATAGATTACCATTCACAGTGGCAGAATCGGCGTCTACAGAATGGCTGATCCATTGACACATAACTCTACCCGTCACTACTTTTCAGTTTCAATATTGCCTTGAACAAAAGCAGGCAGGCAGATATTAAGAAATGGGTAAGGAATACATTAAGGAATCTTGGGAATTACCATACAGATTTCGATGCCGGACTGGGGATCGAGAAGTGTTTCTAAGCGGTACAAACTGTGAGAACGCTTTAAGTGGATCACTCATATGCCAGGATATAATGTTGCACGGAGCTTGTAATGGTTCTGTAACAAACCTGGTCTGTCATTTGAAGGGTGCCCCAGCTGCAGTGATTACTCCAGCATTCAGGCTACTTTCAAATGGGAGTTACTTGATGCTGAACAGTCAAGGCTGCTGTGGCACGCTTCCGGGCATCGCATATCTGGTAACCGTGAGCTCCCGGGTTACTTGTTGTATGCAAGTATTGTTTCCTCCAACACATATAATCAGGGAGGCGCCGTTATGGCCTTCACTGAATGTTTTCTTAATATGGTTTGATACTCTAAGCAGGATGAAAACCATGCTTCTACAGAAGTCTGTGCCCTTAACCTCCGCTAGAGAGACTTTTGATCTCCAGATCGCAAGGTCTTTGGCACAGATAGAGGAGCTCATTCATACAAACTGCCCTTTCCATTTCGCAGAAATGGTAAATCGTATCTTTAACATGTCTGATACGACAGGCATTGTCCACCTATTTAAGACCATAGGTTCTGGACTTCTGAGCACCTTTCAGATGGTACTTGGAGTTATACCAAACTTCATACACTCCGTATTCGGAAGCATCTTTGGAGGACTTCCGCTGATCCTGTTTCTAATAACAGGTATCCTGATTGTTTTCTATTTGCTACGCAATGGACGTCCCAGTAACCAAGGCGATGGAAAGAACACTCCTGGAGTGTAAATACCGTGACCGCGTGGTACAACTTCTAGGCACGCCTCGCCTAAGAGAACTAAGTGAATCTTGGTTCTTGTCATTTCGACCGGTCTGGATAGACTGCATCTTACCTGTCCTCCGATGCCTGTTTTGCGGAGAAGAATGCGTGTTAGACCTTTGTTTGACACTACCATCATGTGCGCCACCGGACGTGAATGCTCTACTGGACCTGATAACGGCCTATGTTCTACAGTGTCCTCAGCGTATTCCAATGTTGATGGCGGCATTCCTTGAGCCACCACAGGTAGTAACTGCACCTGTTGGTCCGAACACCGGCTCCTCCTCCGACATCCAGGCTTTGGACGGCGCACAGGCTGCCCCAGCACCGGCTGCGGACAGCGTGGAACATCTGTGCTCAATTGATGTGCTCTGCGAAGTGCTACAGGGGCCGTATACTGCGGAAGCAAGCAACGAAAATGTTGCTTCTACCAGCCAGGACACATAAACATTTGAACTCATTTGCCCTTTTTTAAAACAAGCTCAAATTTGGAACTTTGAAACTAAATTGACTTTCCTTTCATTTTTTGGGCATACATGGCTTTTTTAATGCTTGTAGTAGTCCGAACTATAAATCACGGACACTTTTAGAAGCTAGAAACATTTCCTTTTACATTTTTTTAAGTTTTTAGAATTTTTAAAGACTTTTTTTAACATTTTAGCTAAAGAGATGTTTTATAAATCTTCATGCGTACCGCTATCTAGTTATGTTAGTACTACAGTAATAGGTTACATATGTCGTCCATTTGGAAGAGGAGTGGGTGTTATATTTCCTATAGGTATCCTATATAGGCGCAGGTAACATCGCAACCTTTCACCTACATCCTTCCCTACATTACATACATAACGGTTCTTAGGCAGTGACCTTTTACCTAGATATGACACTGCATTCAGAACGCGGGTTTTTCCCTGGTTCGATTCTCATACAATATGCATGAGGCTTCTTGGAAGCACAGCAGGACTAACAGTAGGATTACCATCTCCTGTATAATATCTCTGTATAAAGTTCAGGCCCAACGTCATCCTTTAGGCCGACACAGTAGCACAGCAAGGTAGGACCCCTGGGGAGACCTATGGGTATATATACAACACATCTTGCTTAGGAAGATAGAGGAGACCGCGACTTCCCGGCTGACACACTGACCAGAGACGCTGAGGTTCCTGCATGCAGACGCTCCAGCTAGCAGTGGTCTAACATCCCTCGCGGGGTGTCCAACTCGAGACAAGGATGGGGTCCCACATTCTCTAAACTCTCAGGTAATGGGGTGGACTAGATCCTAGAGGGATTCTTGGCATAACATCTACATAGATGCTAGGTACATTTAGGTACAGCTAGTTAGGGAGACATCGTAGGAGTACGCACTTTTTATCATGTGTTTTATGTACATGTATATATTCATGATTTCTGCAAGATGGTAGAACTTTACCATCCTTTTACTTTCGTAGTATTGCTAATCATATCTCTCTGCTACTGTCTAATGGTTGTTGCAGCTCATTTATTATACACTGGAATAACAACTGTTCAATAAATACTTATTGAAACGCCCAGCCTGTTTATTCTGTGTAACTCTCTGAGACAAACTAAGTGAGCACGAGTGACTGAGCGAAAGGTAGTATATTGTTTCCACGATCCTGGGGGATCAGGGTTGTCATGTTCTGAAGTTGCCAAGAACTATTCTATCCCCGATAAGAGGAGACTCTAGTGGCACTGTGAGCTAGCTAATACAGACAGGCTAACGTATCCGGTGGGGGTGCACGGAATCCGTCCGCCACCAATCCCACAGTTTATGTTATCCAAAACGCACAGATCCTGTATTGGTAATATAGGAAATACACGACAATGGAATATTCCCTCGCCACTTTTAGACCACAGGAAGCCTCTGAAATCACATCGTACTGCGGGACTGTGTACACTGGACGCCATAAACCCTGTTGTCAGGATGCAGAGACTCCAGAACCACTGTGACTCACCCTGAAGAAGGCAGAAAGTATTAATCCATCCCTGAAGGCTCTTCATGGCTTCCAGTACACACTAGGGCCAGTCTTAAAGATCTTTGTACAGTTTACAAAACCTACAGGGCCAAAGGCCTAGGACACCTGAAAAAAACAACAAAGGTTATACACCAAACTATAACTTGTAGTCTACCTTGGCACACCTAACTGCCCAACAAGACTTCAAATCAAATACAGAAGCATGAATCTGGGGCTTCAGCGTTCTAGACTGCTGAATGACTTAAACCGAATCTGAGGGCACTGCCCACACATCTGCGCTTCTGGAAAAGTCTGAAAACTGAGCATGTTGGAAAATTGCCCATTTTGTGGGGTCATCCACAAACTGTTTGCCTTCCTCCTATTTTTGCTGAATTTGTTTTTGTTGGCTTTAGGACTCTCCTTAAAACATAGTAGCATTGGCTAATCCCCAATTGGCATATTTAATTTACTCATAAGTCCCTAGTAAAGTGCACCAAATGTACCCAGGTCTTGTGAATTTAACGCTACTTGTGGGCCTGTAGCACTGACTGTGTCACTCACTTAAGTAGCCCTCTAACCATGTCTCCGGCCTGCCCCTTCAGAACCTGTGTTTGCAGTTTTACACTGCCATGTTTACCTTTTGCCAGGCTTAAACCTTCCCTTTTTATACGTATTTGTCACCCCTAAGGTAGGCCTTGGACAACCCAGAGGGTGGAGTGCAATGTATTTAAAAGGCAGGGCATGTATTTTTAAGTTTTACCTGTCCTGGCAGTGAAAAACTCCCAAAGTCGTTTTTCACTAATGCAAGGCCTATCTGTCCCAGAGGATAACATTGGGATTACGTTATTACATTTTATAAGCTTAATTCAAAATCTGGAAGAGATAAACCTTTCCAGTATGGTGTTAATGGAATCACAATTTAAAAATCACAACTCATACTGAAGTTGGATTTCAAATTGCAAAGCTGAAAATACCACTTTTAGAAAGTTGGAGTTTTCTTACTTTAACCAT
Organism: Calotriton arnoldi; assembly: GCA_963921515.1. Lineage (NCBI taxonomy): Eukaryota > Metazoa > Chordata > Amphibia > Caudata > Salamandridae > Calotriton > Calotriton arnoldi. Next base: position 406,298 of record CAWUFW010010078.1, on the reverse strand, counting down.
TTGGGGCCAGATGTACGACCTGTTTTTGCATGCGCAAACGGGTTTGCGACCAGTTTGCGCATGCAAAAACCTACAGGGCCATGTACAAACCCTATTTAGCGAGTCGCAATTTATTTGCGACTCGCTAAATAGGATTTGGGACTCGCTGTTAGGAAGGGGCATTCCCTTCTTTCATATAGTGACCGCAAATGCCATGTATGACTGTTTTGCGGTTGCAAACCAGTGGCAGTTTACCATCCTTCACAGAAGGGTAGTAAACCACTTGCAAACGGCTCTAAAAATATTTTTTAAGGGCAGGCAATGGTTCCAGGGACCACTACCTGCCATTAAAAAATGAAACGAAAACGTTTCATTTTTCTTTTTTTAAAAATGCATCTTGTTTTCCTTTAAGGAAAACAGGCTGCATTAAAAAAAAAACTGCTTTATTTAAAAGCAATCCCAGACATGGAGGTCTGCTGAGCATGTCAATTTCCGAGTCGCAAATTGCGACTCGCAATTGAGCGCAATTTGCGCCTTGCAAAATAACATGGTCATACATCTGGCCCTTGGTGCCTGCTGCCGGTCTCTGATCACTTTTCTGGTGTGGGAGACAGCTGGGCTTTGTAGTTTCCCCCTGGACAACCACACACAATGGCAGCTTTGGAGTGACTAAATGGGCCATCCTGGGAGGATGGGAGGGAGCAGCGTTACCCAGCCTCACTTACACCTGAATAGACTGTGTCCTGACCGACGCAAAGGGCTTCATACCACCCTGTAGTGAGTCTTGAGCCAGGGCAAAAAAGGCAGGATATCCATGCACTTGAAAGGCCTTTCTTTGAAGTGTTCCCCACTTCAAGGCCCAACTGGGTATAAGTACTGGACCTCTAACACCACCACTTCAATAGACTTATGGACCTGTGAATACTCTGCCAGGAAGAAGGACTTCTGTGCTGCTGATGGATTGCCAATCTGCTGGACTGCTGCTTTGCTGGACTCCTGTCTTGTAGTGCTGCACTGCTGCCTGCTGTTTCCCTGCCTGGGTTAGAAGGACGCGACCCGCATTTAACCCAGAGTGACTCCAAGTGCTAGCTGGCTGGCCTCCTGATCTAAAGTCTCAAGGACATAAAAGACTTCCAATCACCATGTTTCTGCACCTGGACTTGCCATCTGTGAGTCCATCCTGCCAAGTGGTGCCACTCCAGTCCTGCACCCTTGGAAGTGGGCCTAGGGTGCTTTTTCAGCAGGATTGATGCATCCTCTGCTGAGGGACGCATCCCTGAGCAAAACTGGCATATCTCCTTGGCTGATTGGCGCACCTTCGTGCCGAACCGACTCATCGCCTCTGTTGTGTGGACTGTACCCATCGCAACAGACTCATATTGCCACAGCTACCTGCACCTTGGTTTGAAGCATTGACTTTGAAAACCGCACTGCACAATGCTTTTCCCAGAGCAAGCTTCTTTGACCTCCTGTTGATGGCAGCCTCGACGATGACAACGAAACTCTGCATCACAGCTTCACTGCTTGTTGGAACCAACGCATCGTCTCGACTGCCCAACGCGTCCTCAACGCCAGCCTTTGCATCGCAAGCCCCATTGACATGATCCTCAACTTAGGCACAACAGGACCATGCAACACATAACCGACACATCGCCACAGCTGTGCGACGCATCTTTGATGAAGATCCACACAACGTTCCACAACCAACTGAGTCCCCATAGCTGGCCCAAGCTCCATCGAAGTTGGCCTCAACGTTTGACTTTGTCCCTGTCCAGCATGACCAGATATCCCCAATACCACTTTTTGTTTCTTAGCTCTATTTTTACTCAAAACTTTGAAATTTAATATCTCCAGTTCTATTTATTAGATTTTTGTCATTTGATTTAATAAATTTGGATCTAGTTTTCTAACCTGGTGTTAAATCTTTTTGTGTGGGTTTTCACTGCTTTACTGATTCAAGTGTTGCACAAATACGTTACACATTGCCTCCAAGTTAAGCCTGACTGCTCTTTGCCAAGCTACCATAGGCTAATCCCAGGTTAATTTGGGGTTTGCCTGACACTTACCTTGACTAGGATTGTGGTTGCCGCTTGATCAGTGATTTTCCAGTCAACTAACAACCCCATTTCTAACTGAGTGATTCTAAACTTCCTGCACTCTGGGGTTGTGTTTAAGAAGAATGGCCTAGCTCACCTTCACTGATCCCCTACCTCCCCTATGCCACCCTGTGCCAGTCTCTGAAGTAATTGAAAAGCAACATGTAACGCTCTACACGATCTGTCAATGAACAAATGCATGTGTTTAGTCTGAGGGAATACAGAAGTTTTTATGTAAGGGAGTTGTAGGGCTGTGAGTCTTCCAGTGTTGGCTAAGCATCCTGCCAGTGTGCTGCAGCACCTCCACCATTGCAGCCCTCATATTGTGTCACTGGCTGAGGCAGTGATAAATGGTGTGTCACTACTGTTGTGGTTCCTGCACTCCAGCAAGTCACAGTACAGCCCGGTCTCTCAGTCCAGGGTCAGCCTAATCAGTGCACATTACTCTAACGGCAACACCAGGGCCGGACTAGGAACCCAAAGCAGCTCTGCGAAATATTGTCAGACCAGCCCCCATATGGTGCATAGCGAGCTAGCCAGACAACTACAGTGGGGCTTTGAGGGTTCTACCCCTAAAGACATTTTTGGGAAAAATTGCAAAAACGGTGCATTCTACAACACATTTTTCATTATATATTCAATCGTATTAGTTTTTAAAGCATAGTAAATGATGACCTTACAGTGGACCAGGATATGGCAATCTTTATTGGGGTTCTTCAATGATTCCTTCACCATTACCCTCTAACAGTGTTTCTCATCTCTCCACAGCCCCGCTCTCACATGTATTGCATGTGTTTTATAGCGTCTCTGTTACCAGCGTATGGTGTTGAAGCACTTTACATCACACACACACACACAAAGACAGTAAATGGCACGTGTGTCAATCAGTGTATAGAAATATGTTATCAAATGGAACCATGTGGTGTAGGATTCTCATGTCACCCATACTGGTAGACATTTTTAAGAGTGCTTGATCTTAGGAAGCATACACTCAGTATTCAGAAGTAACACAGTTATAAGGGTTGACTTTACTAAAAATTTATTTTTACCCAAACAAAACCTTTTCAGCAAAATTAGGATAATCAAAAACTGGGAAAAAAGATAACTTTCTAATATGTAAAAAGTAGTTTGCAGCAGCTCTTTGATGGCAGTTCGTAGCTCACTGTGCTAGATTATGATTGTAATTTATGAACTGCACAGTAACAAAAGGAGATCTGTGACAAAAGCAGTAACCCACTGAGCTATGCACATAAAATACTTTTCTGTTATCTGCATAGTACACTTTCTTTGCAGCAGGCATATTAACCCTCTGCACTACCTTAGATGAGTCAAAAAACTGCAACTAAACAAAACTCCAATCTCTCCAGCAGGTACATTAATCACCAGAGTTATCTTGACACTTTTATTGTTACCTGAAAGCTTCTGGATATACAAGGACTTCCAAGGTGCTTTTAAAACTGCTGCACTGCTACAAAACCGGCCCCCAGTAACAAAAGAGTCTCCAGTACTGTGTGTGTTGTGACTGAGGTGTACAACACCAGTGTACACATCTCATCTCTGCTCCATCACAAATTCCAATCTGAAATTAATTTTCTCACTCATTTCACGTAAGAAAACCCAAAACAACATACATTCTTACATGTTTGCATTTCTATTTGTTTTCTCTGAACCCAAACATACAATATTAGAGAGTTTGGCAATATATAACAATTCTGTCTTTCATTTCTGGGACGAGTTCAAGACAAGGGCTGAGCACGGACCTTTAATGCACCAACATAGTAAAGATTATTTATGTGAATTAAACTCACTTCAGACACAGCACCGCTAACAGAGGCATTTTTACTTGATATTTTAAATACACACATACTTTGCTTATTAACTTTACATATGAATTGCACTTTTCCTTGGCAGCCTACCAGCTGTGACTGCTCCATGCTCTTCATGGCGCTGTACGGAGCTCTCCCTGAAGTCTTCTGCCTCTGATTTATTTATTTATTTTAGAGTTTTATATTGCGCAAACTAGACCCTAGACATCGGGTACCAGAGCGCTTTACATGAGCACCAGTTTTGTTACAGATGGACACATTCTTTTTTTTTTCTGTTAGGCACAGGGAGATTAAGTGATTTGCCCAGAATCACAGGATGTTGAGCATCGTTGCCTAGACTCCAACCCGGTTCCCGAGCTTCGAGGTCGACCGCTCTAGCAGTAAGGCTACATCCTCTCCCCTGATTGCCTGAGCTTCACCGTGTGCTCTGCACACCACCTAGCAGCAGTGTGCAAACCCTGTCCTCCCCCTGCAGCCTCCTCAAACAGGATATTAAGACACCCTTTACCGAGGACGTCCCTATTATTTAAGTTAATGTCTCCTAAGTGTTGCTGTTGGCCATGCAACACCATGCTTAATGCAATACAATAATGAATCTGGGTGTTAGTGGTACATTGTACCACAGTATTCTGCAGTACTTTTGTGGTATATCTTGGCGCATGCCCATGGGAAGGCACTATATAACTTTGGCTGTATTTTAGGTTTGGGCCTTGTGTTGCTTAGATATGAATTTACCTTCAAAAAATGTAAAGACAAGAGGCATTTGCCAAAACAGAAACACATTTGTTTAATTAAATGCAGCAGCTGGCAGAGCAGCAACAGAGGCGTGTCTGAAGACTGCCTCGCTGTACAGAAGTTTTGGCCGTTATTATATACAGTTCTTGAGGTACAATAAAATGATTACACAGTCTTGTAAAACATGTAGATCCCACGCTAGTCATGAATCATAAATACAACCATCTGATAAGGGGGACACAGGTGGCTCTCAATGTTGTGGAGACCTAATGTGGGCCAGACGTCCGGCAGAGGGAGCGCGTGATCACTACATGTCGTGTGCATGCTGTGTTCTGATTGGCTGAGTGTTCCTAACTACTTGTGGCATTTGACTTTGTGGTATTTCGGGTATGCGCACCTTTGGCCAACGTGTTTTACTGGGGCCAATCTCCTCGGACTTGTTGTGATGTAACTGCCTATCAGTGGGATCAATCTGTTTTTTCCCTGTTTGCGCATTTGTCTTCGGGCTAAGTGTAACTCCACTTGTGACCTGTCAATCGGTAGGCTTGGGTTTGGGTTGCAGGTACTGTCTGACCACATATCTCTGACTCACTGTTGATGGGGAGGTCATTTTGGGTGACTTTTACAGCAATAATACAAGTTCGGTATCACATGTACATATAACATGGTGGTTACAGATATCACGGTTACTGACATTCACATTATTGTGCAGACATTTGTTATAGCGTTCATCGACATTGTATTTACTGGCATTGACATTGTTATGCGTACATATATTATGGCGTACATTAACATTTCATTCACCAAAATTAACATTTGTTATAGCTAAGTAGCAGGCTTTTTTGTTTTCTCTACCTATTAGCACTTTATTAAACTGTTAATATGTATAAAAAATAATTTATATTTTTCTCTATATTTTTAAAGGTTTATGGCGTACTTTGCTAGTAGGCAGCAAATACCATTTTTTAAAGCAAATTTATCATTTTTCTTTATTTTTTACCTTGTATGGTATTTCAGGGCAATGTGCATCCTACACCATAATTTTATAGAAATATTTTCAAATATGTAGAAATTTGAAAATACACAGCAGCATACTATATTAGTAAAATATAGTGTATTACAGTGTTTTTTTTTATTTTTTGAACATATTGAATTTTTTTTGGTACCAAGGTACTTCCAGGGCAGTACTGTGGTACTCCGTAATATTTTTTTTTAAAAGTATAAAACAATATAATTATTTTCCCTACTTCATACCACTATAATTAAGTGATATGAGGTGGGTAAAAATTATAAAACCAACTACTTACCTTTTATGCCCTAACGAAGAACACCGCTAAATTGCACCAAAACAACATGGCAGACTTTAACTTTTGTAAAGGTATTCATTAGCCAATTATAGCCAATCATGGCCCACCATAGCCTTGCCATTGGCATGTATCGCAGTAGTTTCGGGAAAATACTACGAAACTACTGCAACAACAGATATCACTAAGTTTTATGCCCTTATAACTTAAAAAATACTTACCTTTAACCCCAAAACAGGTCAACTGCACACTATAATTTATAATTATTTCAAATTTCATCAAAATCTGACTGTCCAATACAAAATGTCTATATAAAATGCATTGAGGACTAAAATGCATTTTGGGACCCCCATTTTTCTATGCACCCCATTGACCAATTGCTGCGACATTTTACATTATCTGCCAATATAGAAGGAAGAATAGGTCTCTAATATTTCATGGAGATCTGTCAAACGGGCGGAAAGTTATTAAGGGGCAAAAATCAGAGGAATTCCTATCTCTGGAATTCCTAACTATAGATATAACTATAACGTCCCTGTAACCTTCGGTGTTTTTCAGTGAATTATATATATATTTATATAAAATTCACTGAAAAAAACAAGGGTTACAGGGATGGTATTGTTAGGCTCACATTTCACCCATACAAAACCAGAGACATTCCACAGATATACTTACCTGAGCTAACTATAACTTACGCCCCCAAAATGCATGGCATATGACCTCACATATTACATCACTCATGACATGGTCAGTGACATCACTTCCCTGTAACCTTTGGTTTTTTGAGTGAATTTCAAATGTTTTTTATATTTTTTTCCTAACTATAATGTCCATGTACCCTATAGATTTTTTAGTGTATTTCTATGGAATGTAATTTTTTTTTATTTGGATATTATACATTAGAGGTGTATAATGGACCACTCATTTATACATTTCTCTATGTGACACGTTCTGATTTGTTTTAGTGCATTAATAACTGGGAGGTTCTTTTAAAAAAAAAAAAATCATTGCGATGCCGTCACGATTTCTGCGGAGATCCCATGAAAACGGAGTGTTTTCCAAACAGTGTAAAACATATATACAGGAATTGTAAAGAATGTTTGCCATTAGGGATTTAGTAATATAATGTTTCAACTTCTCTTTTTGTATTTTGTTTTTAAAGAAATTCACTTTTGAATTGTTTTTCCAGTTTTCACGGCCTCGACGGACGTTGTGACGACAGGGTGTTTTTAAAACATTTAAGAGACATATATACCTATATTGTCCAGAATGTTTGACACAATGGGTTTAGTACCATAATGTTTACATTTGTCTTTCTCTATTTAGTTTATAAGAGAACCACTTTACAATTGTATTTCCTGTTTTTCGGGCGGCACGTGAAGTCGCAATGACGTCGGTAATCGTAAGATGGCGTGTTTTCAAACAAGTGTAAAACACATATATAAACATATTGTATAGTATGTTTGACAATAGGTGCTTATTAACCTAAGAGCCAGATGTTCGACCATTCCATTTTGCAAGTCATAAATTGCGACATTTTGTGCCTCGCAAAATGGAAATTACAACAGTGTCTCAGACACTGTTTGAGATTCCTAATGGGGTTGCAAATGACTTGCCTCATCAATATTCATGAGGGAGGTTGCACTTTGCGACCCATTGGGAATGGCCAGCACTCACAGGGATGGTGGCCTGCTGTGGCCAGCAGATCACCATGTCTATGACAGCTTTTTCAATAAAGCATTTTTTTTTTTAATGCTGCTCGTTTTCCTTAAAGGTCTGTGGGACCACTGCCTGCTCTTAAAACATATTTTCAAATCAATTCACAAAGGGAAAGGTGTCCCCTTAGGACCCCTTCCCATTTGAGAGTGGCTTACCACCTACTTGAAATAGGTGGTAAACTGCAAGTGTTTTTCTCCCACAATTGCGGTCACAAAACAGTCGTACATGCAAGTGCGACTCGCTATTAGGAAAGGACGCCCTTGGCACGCCCCTTCCTATAGCGACTCGCAGACCCTATTTTGGGAGTCAGTAGTTAGTTACTGACTCACAAAAATAGGTTTTGTACATACCACCACACTTTTTAGCGGCCGCAAATGGGCTAAAAAGGGTCATACATCTGGCCGATAATGTTTAAACTTATCTTTCTGAATTAAGTTAGTAAAAAACACTTTTCTATTGTATGTTTTCCTTTTTCGCGATGACGTTGGTATTCCTGAAGATCAAGTGATGTGGAAAGAAAGTGATATGTTAGACAAGATACTTTTCCATAATAAATCTTTATTTCGGCTATTGTCATAACAGCAGACACAATAAATTAAAACTGTAAAATCATTCAGTAATAAAACACTTAAAAACATAACATATTAAATATAAAATTATTAAAATGGTTATAATATCCACAGTTGAGACTAGCAGCATATAGGGAGAACATCACAGCAATTCTGAGATACAAAATTACACAGCCTATAAAAAAATCATAAATGACAGAGGAATGCAATTCGGAGACACAAAAATCTTAGTAGCTTAATACTAGGCCACAACAGGGCAGTCTTTTTCTGTCTGTGTCTCCACATGCATACAAGAAACCAGGAGACAGCAAAGACAATTGATTCAGCTGTGTCTGCCCTGAATACCCTAGTTGCAATTTTGTAGTCCCTAATGCCCAAATTAGCGGATTAATGGCAGGATCCATTTCATCCTATGTACATGATACTGCGGGCAAAAGCACAGGACATGATCTACAGTTTCCTTAACTTCAGGGCAAAACAGACACCTTAAGTCAGGGTCAGCATCAACGAGGGTGCTCCGCCACTTCGCAGTAAATAGTCAAAGTGGTAGAGTCCCAACTCAGAACTTAATGTAGAGTGTCTTAGCAACCAGAGGCTCAATTGTGTCCATATACATTTCCAAAAGATATCTGTCTTTAAATTCCAAAAAGGTAGAGGTTTAGACTGCCTGCCCCCTTAGACCAGTGCAATCTACCATCTACATATCTCCAATACCACTCCTTGAGCATAGACTTGGAAGTGCCACTAGACATTTCTGGGTGAGCCCACATGTCAGCACACCATATCTCCTGAAGTGAATTCTTAATGTAGCCCAACCATGAAATCCTGGTGGCCGGGAAGTTTCGAAATCTCTTCCAAGCCAAGCTGATACGATAATAGATCTGCTGAGGACCAGATCCTCCTCCAGTACATTAAGGGTCTGAGTTTTACTTTGTGGGTAAGTGAAGGAATGACAATATCTAAACTAAGTGGCACTAATGGAGTGCTAGGGGGAATATTGGTGAGGAGTCGGAGGAAACGATTTTCAGTCAGCTTAATTCATTGACATTAACATGCCCCCAGAGCTCCCCACCATATAGAGACCCCCCAAAGGTTTGCAAGTTGTAAATTTGCAATGCAGATGTCATCGGACAAAAGCTGGACCCCTTAAAGCAGTGATTCCCAAAACTTTTTTTACAACGGCTCCCTTTACCAATTGGCCGTTGGTCACAGCTCCTCATTACAATACTAATTGAGGCAGCCCATTTTCCACAACTGTCCTTTGTAAATTGGTGAAGGTTACAATCCCTACAGGGTCCCCATTATGCCATTGGAGACCAGAATTTTTTTCAGGGCTGAAAACTTTAAAGTACTCAATGTATTCACTTTGGAAGAATGGAAAACTAAGTCGGCTATGTCATGATTTGAATTCAAGACCTACAGATCACTATACATTTCAAGGGTGAGCACTGAATTCAATAGATAATCCTGCCTCTGATACATTACCACAGTATGTTATAAAACACACACAGTTAAGATTAATTGAATACATTTTGGGAAAGCTATCAGTGGAGAAAGTGTGTGAACTATGATCAAAGATATAGTACATGCACTGCCTCCCAGCTGGAGCAGTAAAGGCTGGTCCCCGCTTCCTCTTTTTTGACCTCTCTGCCTTCGCTTCCTCTTTCTGAGGTAAAAAGCGACAGTGTTTAATTCAACCTTTTGCAAGCGGCGCTATTTATAGCCTTCGTCTTTAGTGCTTTGGTAGTGCTCAGGGAATTGGCTCCTGATACACCCGTGTGGCCGATGAGAGCGGTGAAATCGAACCGTCAGGTAAGTAGCTTGTGCTATTGTCGGGGCTTTAAGTGGGATGACAAAACTGGGGGGGTCTCTTAAAGGGGCGTGGCTGATGTAATTAAAGGCATGGCTTAAAAACACTTCAGCTAAACATTCGTGCTTAGCATAATAGTGTGCCGCCTGTCTGGCATTTTGCTGTTTCTATCATTGCATCCATATATATAACACAGCAAGTAACATTACCCCTACAACAAGCCAGGACTATTGTGTAGTAAGTGGTCAACCCAGCCTACACCATTACATATTGGCTTTGCCAATGGTTGTTTAGCTGCATAAGATAAATAAGCAACAACTATGGCTTCGTTGTATATAATATTGAAAATGCAAGAGCAAGACCTCTGACCTCCTGGTCAGGGACCTGCTCTCCCCCCGCAGCTCCGCTGTTAAGTGCCACAGCTCCAGGCACTGTGACCTGCTCGCTCAGGCAGGTGTTCGAGGCCATCCTCCACCCGCAGGCTCCTGCCTGTGCCTCATCCCTGGTGGTCCAGTAGGAGAGCCTTGCTCTTCTGAAGGCCACTGTTTTCTGTGTCTGTCTTTGTGCCACTTCCTGTTTTTCTGTCTCTCTTGTGCCCCTGTCTGTCTTTGTGCCACTTCCTGTTTTTCTGTCTCTCTTGTGCCCGTGTCTTTCTTTGTGCCATTTTCTGTTTTTCTGTCTCTCCTGTGCCCGTGTCTGTCTTTGTGCCACTTCCTGTTTTTCTGTCTCTCTTGTGCCCGTGTCTGTCTTTGTGCCACTTCCAGTTTTTCTGTCTCTCTTGTGCCTGTGTCTGTCTTTGTGCCACTTCCTGTTTTCTGTCTCTCTTGTGCCCGTTTTCTGCCTTCTTTCTGTCTTTATTGTGCCAGTAACTGAACCTGTGTCCTCTCTGTTTACTTAGCCGTTTTCTGTCTCTGTGCCCTTCCCGCCGCTGCTGCCCCCACGGCCCCTCCCCCCTGCCGGTTCCCGCTTCCCACCTCCCAGCTGCGCTTCCCTCCCCCCTCCGATACTTAATGGCGGCCGCTGTGCGGCCATGCCGCCGGCGCATCGAAGGCACGCCAAAGGCAAGCCCGTCTGCGCCCGTCCGCGACCTGACCGCGACCAGTGCCAGGAACCCTGGATCTACGACTCCCCACCACTACAACTCCACCGCCCTCCTCGCACTCAACCCAGGAAGAAACAACAACTGCCAGAGATTGACGCCGAACACCACCCACGGCCAGTTCTCCTGCCGACACTGCCGACTATCCTTCACCATCAACAGCCCCCCCACGACTGCTGAACCCACGTCGGATGCCCGCACCACCGAATCCCTGACGTGCATCCTCCTCAACGTGCGCTCCCTACACAGACACGCCATGGAGATCTGGGACCTGCTCGACACCCTTTCGCCAGACGTCGCCTTCTTCATGGAAACATGGACCAACGCCACCTCCGACCCCGACATCGCCACCGCCATCCCCGACGGATACAAGATCCAAAGAAAGGACCACCCAGGAGGAGGACTGGCCATCACACACAAGAGCTCCCTCCGACTCTCCACCTCCAGCACAAGCGACCCCCTCTCCAACACAGAGCACCTCCACTTCCAGATCCAGACCAGCCCCAGAACCAGGCTGCGCGGGACCCTTGTTTACAGACCCCCCGGGCCTCGCGCCTCTTCCGCCACCACCATTGTCGACCTCGTCGCACCCCATGCCATCGCCTGCATGGAATACATTCTCATCGGAGACCTGAACTTCCACCTCGACAACCGCAGCGACCCCGACTCTACCACCCTCCTTGACAACCTCGCCAACCTCGGACTGAAGCAGTTCGTCACCACCCCCACCCACAGAGCCGGACACACCCTCGACCCCTTCTTCGCAGGAGGGACAAACATCCACTTCAGCCACACCATGCAGCCCCTCTGGACAGACAACCACTGTGTACACTTCACCTTCAACACCACCACTGCACCCAAACCCACCCCGCACCCGCCATGAAGAAACTGGAGTAAGATCACAGAGGAACAGCTCAACACCACCCTCCTCCACGACCCCCCCTCCACCACGACCGACGCCAACTCCACAGCCAAAGAACCACACCGCTGGATCTCTAGCTGCGCAGACAAGCTCGCACCCCTCCGCCACCCCTTCAGACAATGCCCCCTGAAGGCCACCTGGTTCACCACCGACCTCCAAGAAGCCAGGCGCTCCTGCAGACGCCTCGAGAAACTCTGGAGGAACAAAAAAACCACCGAAGACAGAACACCTACAGGAACGCCATGACTGAATACCACCAGCGCATAAGAGCCACCAAGCGGACCTTTTCTCAAGAACAAAATCCACACCAAAGCTAGTAACGCAAAAGAGCTCTTCAATGTCATACAGCAGTTCACTAAACCCCCCAGTGAAGCCATGGCCATCACACCATCCCAGGACCTCTGCAACAAGCTCAGCTCCTACTTCCACCTGAAAATCAAAGCCCTCTACGACAACTTCAGCAAACAGACTCCAGACACCACCCCCCTCTCCACCACCAGCAACCTGCTCACCATCACCACCTGGAAACCTGCTACCACTGAAGATACCGCCACGACCATGAAGAACACCCACTCAGGAGCCCTGCCCGCCGCACATCTACCACACCTACCACAGAGCCACCGCCGCCATAGCACCCGAACTAGGCCAGACCATTAACGCCTCCTTCGAATCTGGCATCTTCCCCAATGACTGGAAGTGGGCAGAGGTCAAGCCCCTCCTCAAGAAACCCTCAGCCGACCTGACGGACCTGAAAAACTACCGGCCCATCTCTCTCCTTCCCTTCACAGCCAAAGTCACCGAGAGATTCGTCAATGCCCAGCTGGCCACATTCATCACAGAGAACGCCATCCTCGACTCCTCCCAGTCCGGATTTCACAGCAACCACAGCACCGAGACCGCCTTCCTCATCGCCACCGATGACATCCGCATGCTACTCGACCAGGGCCACACTGCGGCCCTCATCCTACTAGACCTCTCCGCAGCCTTCGACACCGTCTCACACCGCACTCTCGCAGCCAGACTCCATGATGCCGGTATACGAGGAACCGCCCTCAACTGGATCCGCTCCTTTCTCTCCGGCAGAACCCAAAGGATCAGACTCCCACCCTTCCTCTCCGAACCCACAGAGATAAACTGTGGAGTACCCCAAGGATTCTCGCTCAGCCCCACGTTCTTCAATGTCTACATGGCCCCCCTCGCCACCATCGTCAGACAGCATGGGCTCAGCATAGTATCCTATGCCGACGACACCCAGCTCATCCTCTCCCTCACGAAGAATCCAGACTCTGCTTCCAGGAAGGAATGAAGGACGTCGCAGCCTGGATGAACAACAGCTGCCTGAAGCTCAATTCGGAGAAGACAGAGGTCCTCGTCCTCGGACCCTCCTCCACCACCTGGGACAACACCTGGTGGCCTTCTGCCCTCGGAAACCCACCCACTCCATCAGAGCAAGCCCGAAACCTCAGCATCATCCTAGACTCCTCCCTCACCATGACCCGCCAGATCAACGCCGTCGCCTCCACCTGCTTCAACTCCCTCCGCATCCTCCGCAAGACCTTCAAGTGGATCCCCCCAAATGCAGAAAGACTGTCACCCACGCACTCATAACCAGCAGACTGGACTACGGCAATGCCCTCTACGCCAGAATCAACAGAACCCTGCTACACAAGCACCAAACCATCCAGAACACCGCAGCCAGACTCGTCCTCGGAACCCCACGACATGAGCACATGACCCAGCACCTACGAGGCCTCCACTGGCTCTCCGTCAAGAAGAGAGTAACCTTCAAGCTACTCACCCACGCCTACAAATCCCTCCAAAACATCGGACCCAAATACCTCAACGAGAGAGTCTCCTTCCACGTACCCAAAAGGAACCTCCGCTCCGCTGACCTTGCCCTGGCAGAGACCCCACGCATCCACAGAACCAGACCAGGCAGAAGAGCCTTCTCCTACGTCACAGCAAAGACCTGGAACAAGCTCCCAGTCAACATCAGATGCTCCCCTACTCTGCACACCTTCAGGAAGAGCCTCAAAACCTGGCTCTTTGACTGATCTGGAGCTGCACCCCCCCTACCTCCTCCCCAGCACCTTGACACCCTCACGGGTGAGTAGCGCACTTTATAAATCCCTGATTGATTTATTGATACAAATACGTTTGTATAGGTTGCATAGTGAAACAGATATGAAATATACAAAAAGGAAATGATAAACAAGTCATCCTTAAACTGCTTTGTCATATGTGCATGTTTGACGTTTGTGATGTTCCCTGCAATGCTTTAAAACATAATAATATATTCCACAGCCATAAATCACATTCTTAGAAAACCCTGAATCTTTCTCTTTGTAGACCCAGTTTTTATTATTACTGACCATTAGTTGCCAAATGTATAAAACATACGCTTTCTAACCTAGGCGTGTGTTCATACTGGCATCTAGTGGCTATAGTTAGAACTGCAGTTTGTTTAAACGATCTGCTAAACAGCTAAAGCTTCACTGCTGAACAATAAGGAGTGAAGCATTGATAGTTTTGTGGACACAGCACCCCTGGCTTGTTTTGGTGGGGCACCAGGGTGCCGTGGTGCACAGTTTGGGAACTATTGCCTTAAAGGCTCTCAGAAGGCCACCATTATAGTGTTCTAGTCTCAGTTTGGACATGTGAATCTGAGGTGACCAGCCAAAATGCTCATTGAGAGTAAGCCTCAGGCATTCAAAGGTGCGAACCCTCTCCAATTGGGTACCATTGTATTGATCTCCAGCCAGCCAGCCAGCAGAAGACTCTGAACTGGTCCAGAAGATTTTGAATACCCATTGGGGATCTCAAAACCTGTAACGTGCCATCTGCAAATAGGTGGGCCAGGACCTTCCTGTTGGCCACATGCTGGGCATCATGCTTGCATTGATCTAGCATGTTTACCAAGTCATTAATATATAACAAAAACAGAGTGGAGGCTAATACGCACCCCTGTCTCACCCCGAGTTACTGAGATGGGATCAGTCAATTCCCCCGCAGGGCCTCACCTAACTTGCACATAATTGTCCAGATGGAGCTTCTTAAACACATCAATTAGGTATTTGGGCCCCCCATGTTGGTTAAAACTAACCACAGGCACTGGGAACTAAATCAAAAGCCGATCGTTGGTCGACAAAAATTACGCAAAGGCGCCAACCCCCTCAAGTATCTTAATAGGAAGACCCCACCCATATCTCTTTTCCTGACTCTTCCATTGATTCTAGGGCCATTCTTAGCAGGTGGCTGCAGTGTACTGCAGTACTCTGTCAAGATCAAAATGGCAACAGGAGATGGACAGGAGTATCAGGTGGCACAGGAGCCAGAGGAAGATATGGAAGAGGTGAAAGACCATCTGGAGAGTCAAAGACAGTGGCAAAACTTGTAAAGGGCTCTCTCTGTGGCAAGACCCTGTCAAGAGGGTTCAAAAAAAATATTCTTCTTGTACCATCAAAATACTTATCACGCAAATCAACTGAAGAGAGCAAGGAATGAGATACAAGCTGCAGGAACATCAAGATCAGTGGCTGCAGCATCTGACCCAGGACAGAAAATCCTCTCAGAAGTAGAGAGCCATTGTTTGGAGATATGAATTATGCCGCATGGCGATGTATTGCATGGACTGCAGCACGGTAGTGACGGCTGTAGAGCAGTGCATTGAAGCTATCTGTCACAAAGCAAAGCAGCACAAATGCTAATCTTTTTTTATTCCTATTTTTTGCAGCTTTTTTGTGCTGCTTCTTTTAATTTTTCATTCCCTTGTTGCCATTTTGATTCCACAAAAAACACCCCAAAAATATAAAATGTTAGAAAAACACAAAAAAAGAGTTATAGAAAACCCCCACAAAAAAGGTTTTTGTTAGAACCGCCCTTTATGGTTAAAAAAAGATAAAATATGCTGTATGGGTGAGTGGGTAGCTATCTGAATGACTGTATAGGTTACTTAGTGGTTATGTGAGTAGTTGTGTGAATGAGTTAATGAGTGTGGGCTTAACAATATAGGTGAATATTGCATGGGTGATTGAATGAGTGCATGGGGGTGCATGGGTGATTGAATGAGTACACAAGTGGTGTATGTATGATTGAATGATTGCATAAGTGGTGCACAGCTAATTGAATGAGTGCATGAGTGGTGCATGAATGATTAAATGAGTGGTGCATGCATGTTTGAATGAGTGCATGAGTGGGGCATGGATATTAGAATGAGTGCATGAGTGATGCAGGGATAATTGAATGAGTGCATGAGTGAGGTATGGATGACTGAATGAGTACCTTAGTGGTGCATGGATGATTGAATGAGTGCAGGAGACATGCATGGATGATGACTGAATGAGTGCATGAGTGGTGCATGGATGATTGAATGAGTGCATGAGTGGTGCATGGCTGTTAGAATGAGTGCATGAGTGGTTCATGGATGTTAGAATAAGTGCATGAGTGGTGCATGGATATTAGAATGAGTGCACAAGTGGGATATGGATTTTAGAATGAGTGCATGAGTGGTATCTGGATGATTAAATGAGTGCATGAGTGGTGCATGGATGATTGAATGAGTGCATGATTGGTGTTTCGATTATTGAATGAGTGCATGACTGGTGCATGGATGACTGAATGAGTGGTGCATGGATGATTGAATGAGTGCATGAGTAGTGTATGAATGTTAGAATGAGTACATGAGTAGTGCATAGATGTTAGATGAGTCATGAGTGATGCATGGATGATTGAATGAGTGCATGCATGGTGCATGGATGGTTGAACAGGTGCATGAGAGGTGCATGGATGTTAGAATGAGTGCATGAGTGGTGCTTGAATGAATGAGTAAGTGCATGAGTGATATATAGGTGATTGAATGAGTACATGAGTGGTGCTTCGATGATTGAATGATTGCATGAGTGGTGTATGGGTAACTGAATGAGTGCATCAGTGGTGATTACATGATTGGATGAGTGTGTGAGTAGTGTCTGGGAGATTGAATGAGATGACTGCATAAGTGTATCTATGGGTGACTGAATGAGTGGATCAATGGTGCATGTATGATTGAATTAGTGTATGAGTGGTGAATGGATGAATGAGTAAGTGCATGAGTGGTATATGGGTGATTGAATACATGTATCAGTGATACATAGGTGACTGAATGACTGCATGAGTGTGTGTATGGATGATTGAGTGAGTGTACATGTGGTTGTATGGGTGAATCAGTGCTACTGTGAGTGGCTCTATGGGTGTCAGTAGCTGCATAAGTAGTTGTATGGGTCAGTAAGTGGGTGTGTGAGTGCCTGTGTGACTGAGTGAGTGATGGTATAAATGGCTGTATGAGTGACTGAGTGAGTATGTGAGCAGTCATACAAAAGAGTGACTGCTTTTGTGAGTGGCAGTATGGGTGACTCAATGGTTGTGTGAGTGGCTGTTTGAGAGACTCAGTGCCTGGGTGACTGGCTGTATGGGTGAGTACGTCCTAGTGTTGCGAATGCAAAATGGCCTTTCTGAATGTATGAAAGGCTTTGGCATTCGCAATGTAGGTAATAGCAATTTTTAGCGATTGCCTAAATTGCGAATGCAAATAGTGAATCGCAGTTTGCAAATCCCAAATGCATATGTAGGAAGCCTTTCATAAATGTGAACTGTGCATTTAGGAAATGCTATTACCATCAACTTCAAGTTGATGGTAACCATGTAAAAACTTTGAAACATGCACAAAAAGGCATTTTTCAAAGGGCCATGTAGCGCACACATGCCCCAAAACTGTTGATAGACATCCTGAAGGTGCTGTTGTGGCACACAGATGTAGTGGGAAGGCTTTTCAACTTCTATTGTTACATCCTAAAATGTGGTATTTGAAGCTTACAAACCAGTTTTGAGGAATCCCATCCCATATGGAATATAAGGAGTTTTAATTTGGTGCATGAACTTGCCCTTGATTTCCCGCACTATAGAAACGCATTTAATTGAAGAGCTCTGACTGAGAGCACACCATATCAATGGTTTGATCTACAGTTATTTGGGTTTGACACATACTGGATTGGTAGTGAACATTTATTCAGAACTGAAAGCTGATTTCTAAATTTTTTGAAAACAGTGCTGATATACTTGAAAGTGCCTCACCTTATAAAATAATAGGCAAATACTTTGTTTCTTTCATTATGAGGGATATATATTTTTGTTGTCCTGAAGAAGGTGGCTCTATCCAGTTTTAACCACCGCAACGTGTCAACGCCTCCTTTTGTTAAATTTGAGGAACAAGGTGTTGCATGTTGAAAATCACAGACAACACGATTACTCTAATTGATTCCTTCAAATTAACATTTTTTAATGACAAATGTGCATGTCTTATGTGTTGTCTCTCTTTTTATGGTGTATTGAAATCGTGTGAAATAACTTTTTATCATTTGTTTTTAAATTGTTTTTATCTGATGTAATTTATACAATTGTAAGTATTAATCCAATATGGTGTGATATTAAAACCTGATTATTAAGTATTGCCTTGTTGGTTCTTTTAAAGACTGGTGTAGAGGAGCATATGACCTTGAAGGAATTGATGTACTAAAGAGGTGAATGAATTGAATCCTCCGAGAGAATTTATTTTTGACATTAGTGTTAAATATATATACACCAAGGTGTATTGGTGAATTAGTGGGTGTCTGAGTGCCTGATTGGGTGATTCAGTGGGTGCGTGACTAACTATGGGGGGTGGATGTCTGTATCTGTCTATCAGCTGGTTTCTAAGTGGCTGTATGGGTGTGTGAGTGGGTTCGTGATTTTCTGTATGGGGGAGTGTTTGGCTCTCTGAGTACCTCTATGGGTGTCTGTGTGGGTGGGTGAGGGTTGTGTGACTGGCTGTATGGATGAGTGACTGGATGAGTCAGTGGCTGTATAGGTTAGTGAGTGCGTGTGTGAGAGGCTCTATGGGTGAGTGAGTGTGTATGTCTGTCCCACTGTGTGCCCCAGGGAGGTATCAGTCCCCAGGGCAGCGGGGGGCTGAGCAGGCCCCCCACATTTGTATGCAAAAATGCCCCGAGGAGGTGGCAGTCCCTGGGGCTGTGAGGGGCCGAGCGGGGCCCCGCATTTTCATTGTTTACAGCCCCGGGGAGGTGGTGGTCCCCCGGGCTTTGCATGAGCCCAAGAGGGGGGCCCCATGAGTCCCCCTCCTTCATGCCCCTGGGATGTGGCCCACCCCGGGGCTTTAAAAAAAGACACGCAGGAGACAGCACATATTTCTTTTTTGCTGCAGATTCGCAGATCCATTCACAAGTCAGTGGGAAAATTAAAATAAAAATGCTTTTAAAACATGGTGGGTTCCCTGTGGGACCCCCCACCATATCTGGGGGTAAGGATATTCCTACCCTGCCCCCTTTTCTTTATTTTTTACTTTTTTTCTGGGACTCGGCTTGAAGAAATAGCAAGAGAGAGTTCTCAGAGCAATCAAAGTTCAGCACCTAGCAGTCAAGATCCTCTTGGGCAGTCAATCATTGAAAATGACGCTGCAATAGCTATGAATGAAGTGGAGAATGCAATGCAGCAAGTAAGACAGGGAGCTGTGGATCTAGATCTACTAATACAGCAATTGAATGCAGATCAGAAATACATTTTTGAAGAGTTACAAGGTAAAGTAGAACATGGATTTCTCCATGAGAATAAAAATTGTGAATGTTCTACATATAAACCAGTTCTATTGCACATAAGTGGTCAAGCTGGAACTGGAAAAAGCTTCTTGATTAAAGTACTGACAAGTTACCTACAGAAGACAACAGGTTCCAATTTGCCATGTGAAGTTACTGCACCAACAGGCCTAGCTCCACATAATATTAAAGGCGTTACCCTTCATCGATTATTAATGCAGCATGTTGAACATGCCAACAAATTAGAATACAACAAATTATCTAGTGATGCTTTTCATGAAGTGTCAAAAGTATTAAAGAAATTAAAGCTACTAATTATTGATGAAGTCATCATGATGTCTAACCTAATGCTAGCTTTTATACATTTAAGAATGCAGCATACATTAAAAACTGACTACAACGTGCTTTTTGAGGAAAATACTCATTAGTCTTTCGAGACCTGCTACAAATAACTCTAGGCAAAGGACAACATGTCTTCAATAAACCACTACATAATGATTCAAGGAATTCACTAGGAAGTATTACATATGTAAACATTTGGGAAAACTTTGAATACAGAGAGTTAATTCAAAATATGTGACAAGCATCAGATATGTATTATAGAGAAATACTAAAGGACATAAGAGTGGGAGTCCTCACAAAAGAGGGAAAGATAGTATTAGAAACTTGTCTCATCAAAAATCTATTTCCAAGTAATGTTTCAACTGCAGAAGTAATGTATAATTTTGTTAAGGAATAGAAGTCTATTGTTTGTTTGATGCCAACTCTTGAGGAGTGTAGTAAATTCAATGAACAATTATTGCAACTACAAAAAGAAGAGATCATCGATATTACAGCAAATGATAAAATGGAACATCAAGGACTTACAGTGCTACTATCAGAAAAACTGCAATCAGTTTGCAGTCTGTGTAAAAACTTCAAGATTAGAAAAACAGTTACGTATCTGTAAAAACTGTCGTGTGATCTTATGTTGTAATTTAAATGTTTAAGAAGGGCATAGTGAATGGCGCAATGGGTAAAGTTATGAAATGTATTAATTATCCAAACAGAAATGACGTGGAATACTTAGCCATACAATGTATGATGTTGGTGAAGTTAAGCAGATTGGTAGATGCGTTGTACGTTTCCTACTCGTGAAAGACTTGTATGTGCAGCGAAAGCAGTTCCCAGTGACTTTAGCGTATGCACTAACTATCCACAAATCGCAAGGTTTAAGTGTAGATAAAGCTGTTGTTAATATTGGTAGTAGTGCATTCAAAAAAGAAAGATCATATGTAGCTTTGTCGCAAATTAGAGCATTGTCTGGTGTATTTCTGATTGATTTTGATGAGAAGAAAGTAAGTGCTGATGTGAGCTGTGTAAGGGAGTATGATCAGTTAGAGCTCAATATGCTCCTCATTTAGTCCAGTATCCTGTGTTTGAAAAAACGATAATGTGTCCAAAGCATATAATGTCAAAGCAGTCCAGCAGAGCTGACCAGAAACATGAAGAAAAAGAAAAACAACAAGGTCTCAAGGAAAGAAAAATACATCACAATGAGGAAATAGAAGGGTATCACTTTGATAAAAAATCTGAAGCAAACTGTTATGCAAATGTAATGTTAAATGGACTATACCATTTGCCTTATTTTAGAAATTCTATTAAAGAAAAGGTAGATAAAAGAATGTCTTCACAACTATGTAGTTTACTCGAAGAATTATGAAGTGACAGAAGTATTATACATTTTGCTACTGAATAAGAAAACTTACAGATAACTGTACTGGATCAGTAGTATTTTCTCAAAATCTTCAGCAGAATGCTCAAGAATTGTTAATGGTAATGCTATGGAATATTAGAGGAAGAAGGTGTGAATATCAATGAATTATTTGGTTTAACTTTTAAATGGAACCATAACTGTGAAGATTATGAATTCACGTCTAGCACTGAAATCATCATCATCATCATCAAACTTTATTTCGCATTGAAAATGCATAAAAGTACATAAAAATTCCATTTTAAACAGTTATTAATACATGACTCCTCCTTTAAGATAATTTATAGCCAAATATAAAACCCTTTAAAATATCTTTAAAATATAAAATATAGCACATCCCAATTAGGCTGATATCAGGTGCTTTTAAAGATAAATAGCATATATGTTACAATAAATAATAAAATATTTATTTCATAAGTGCACAATAGAAATAGCCTCTTCCCGCCTTTTATACCACATGTTATTCGCTTAATCTATCTGTTTCTCCTTATGCTATATAGGCTTTTAGACATCTTGATAGGCTTGATTATAAAGTAGCAGCCCTTCTGGTTTTTATGGCCGCTTGCAAGAAAGACACCAACGCAAAACACACAAATGGCGTTTCCAATTGTTGGAAAACTAAAAGTGCTGAGGTGTTATTAGTTAAACTTAACTTTCGCTATAATGTTACAATGCACATTTTCCTCTTTTTTCCATAGTAAGGACAGAAAAATAGGATATGTGAGATTGTTTGCTTTGATGATGCATCACATGGACACGCGGGACAATGATTTAATAAATGAATATTTGCCGGATAACCCAACATTAAAGGGATGTAGTTTAAACTGAATCTTGTCAGTAAGTATCGATGGTGGGACTTCACAACAAAAGAAAGATAGGAAGAAGACCCAGACTTCACAGAAGGTAAGGCCTGATATAATATTACTGTATGTTTTGCTATATTCCTTTCCCATCTTTCATGATAACTTTTAGCTAAAAAGAGGTCTTTTAGCCTTGATTTAGGATAGGTTACACAACTCATCAGAGATTTGTAAAGTTTTCCAGCCCATGGAGACAAAAGTCTGTCTCACATATTTTAGCCAGGGAATAGTAACAGCATGATCAAGGTTCATAACATCCCTTATAATCTGCTGGTTAGGTTGAACCCCTTTTCTTTTCCATATCGATATCGATAGCCACAACATTAGCGGGGCCATTTTAATGCTATCTCTAACGTATGGCAAACCTACTTCTTTATGTGCGATAAAGTTGGGGCATGAGCACGGAATGGACAATAACCTTTTGGCAAATTTGTCTTCTATATTTTGTAGGCCTTCAACTTGAGCAGTGCCCCATACTGCTGACCCATATGTGATTATAGATAAGGTTTTTGCTAGGCAGATTTTAATCATTTCCTGGATTGTTTATTACCTAGGTTTTTCTCAAATTTAAATAGTGCGGCTAGACTTTTCAACATATGGTTCGCTCTATTTGCAACCATCTCCTTCCATGTTATGTTAGTATCAAACAGAATGCCTAAGTAAGAAAATTTATGAACACATGCTATACTACCCTCTATATGGAACTTCATTACTCTATTCTTGTCACCACCCGAATAAAAGACTTTGTTTTGTGTACATGCAAATCCAAAGCCGCTATATAGGCTGAATAAGTTGCTATGGAATTTTGCAAGGCCATCGGGGTTCTGGCCATCAGAACTGCATCATCTGCATATAGCAGAATTGGGAGAGGGGTAGAGGCGGCATAAGGAACATCCTTGTTGTTATCAATAAGAACCTTATTTAGACTATTAGTATAAAATGAAAATAGGAACGGGGCAAGGATACAGCCCTGCCTTTCGCCTTTCTCGATTTTGAAGGGCTTAGTACACTCCCCTTGCTTCCTGTAACACACTACCTCTTCTGCCTCCACATACATTTGTCTTATAAATATAATTATCCCTACTTCAACTCCCAAGGCCTCCATAGTGGACCACAGTTTACCGCAATCAAAAGATGTGGATAGATCCATGAAGGCCATATAGAGTTGACCTTTGTTTGAATGGAATATTTAGAAGCTAATAATGATAAATTGAGACTCTGATCAAGTGTCCCCTGTCCTTCCTAAAGCCATATTGTGCCTCTGCTAGGATATTCTTTTTCTCCGCCCAATCTTCCAGCCTATTAGCAAGAGTCTGCCCATTAATTTTGCTGAGCTATCAATTAATGAGATAGGGCGGTAATTTACTGTCTAGCACTGAAATCAATTCAGAACGATTCCTCTACTAGATATTCCCCTGATTGTAAAGCTGTGCCCTTTGAACATTTAACTAAAAACGCCCATCAAGATATGACCTGCCCAAACTGGAGAACAGAACGTAGATCAACGCTGTTTTTACAAAGGTATGGAAAATATTTCATAGTCATTGTACAACTATGCAGAGTGTATGGTACTAAATTAGGAACTAAAATTACAAACTTTGTATCGGGACAAATTTCCATTTCAAAAAGAACTTTCACATCTATAGCAATCATATTTCATGAAGGAGTTAATATAACCTCAGGACACTACACAATATATTTAAGATGTCAAACAGGATGAACAGAGTGCAATGACAATGAAGTGACATTCAAATCAAGACTACCTAAAAAGTCACCAAACTCATATCTGCTATTTCTAGAACCAAAGTTCTAAAGAGAATTTAGGATAACAAAA
The DNA here is from genome assembly GCA_963921515.1 of Calotriton arnoldi. Taxonomy (NCBI): domain Eukaryota; kingdom Metazoa; phylum Chordata; class Amphibia; order Caudata; family Salamandridae; genus Calotriton; species Calotriton arnoldi. Next base: position 382,170 of record CAWUFW010010078.1, on the reverse strand, counting down.
TGTGGTTTTGTGTTGACATATATATAGATTATGCGTTTCTTATACATTATTCGGCCTATTAGGGGTATTGTCTGCAGCAAGCTGTTAGAAATAAAAGACTCTTTTTAACTGCAGGGATTTAAAAAAAAAAAACCATTACAGGACTAAATTCTGTTGCTACAGATAAAAGTTAAATGGACGTACTATAATACCAGCAGCCTTAAGTTGCATCTAAGAAGTCTCTTCACCACTAAAAAAATGACCCCTTTGTTTCTGATACAGCATCCTCTACGTAGGACTGTTTGTTATGTTTTTCGTACATGTAAGAATATCAGAAATAGTTTCTTTCATAAAGGTTGTAACCTATCAGCAAACCACTATTAAAAAACTTGTAGAGACTGGAATGCACAATATGACATATTTGTAATGATGTACTGTGCACATTTTTTTCATGATGATGCTTCATACAGACCACTCTTGAAAGTGAAGTATGAAAGCTGAAGACAGTAAAAAACAGCAAAACATTTGTGTATGTTGAATTAAAGTTTTGAAAAAAAATATTGTATGTTGTTTTGGTTGCCTGATGTTCAAAATGAAATCCTAATACATTTTTCTCTATTTATATTTTTTCACAGTGGTTGGAGATTGGAATATATTATGTGTGTTAAATCACTAATCTAGTGATGTATTCATCGAGGCACTACTCATATACTCATTCCATCTCCCAGGCACTACAGTTCCAATCATCCAATCACCCAGCCACTACATAGGCAATCATCAAATCACTCAGGTACTACTCTTTGATTTATCCAATCTCCCAGCCACTACTTAGGCACTCATCCAATCACCCAGGCTTTACCCAGGGAGTCATGCCTTCACTCAGGCACTACTAACACAGTTATGGAATCACCTAGGCACCACACTTGCACTCTTTCATTCATACAGGCACTGCACTTTCACTGATCCATTTACTCAGGCACTACACTTGCACTCATCCATTCACACAGGCACTACGCTTGCATTTATCCATTCATCCAGGCACTGCACTTTGCACTCATGCAATCATCCAGGCAGTACAGTTGCACTTATACAATCACTCAGACACTACCCATCAGTCATGGAATCACCCAGGCCCTGCTTTTGTACTCATTCATTCACCCAGGCACTGCACTTGCAATCATTCATTTACCCAGGCACTAAACTTGCACTGATACATTCACCCAGGCACTGCACTTGTACTCATTCATTCACCCAGGCACTGCATTTGCACTCATTCATTCACCCAGGCATTGCACTCGCACTCACCCATTGTCCTAGGCACTATCCATGCACTCATTCATTCATGCAGGCACTACCCATGCAGTCATGCAATCAAACAGGCACTACCAATGCACTCAACCATTTACCCAGGCACAACAGTTGTAGTCATCCATTCACCCAGGTACTAGACTTGCACTCATTAAGTCACCCATGCAATACTGAGGCACTCATCCAATCAAGCTAGCACAACCCATGCACTCATCCAAATACCCAGACACTACTCATGCACTCATTCAATCACCCAGGCATGACATCTGTACTCATCCATTCACCGAGGCACTAAACTTGCACTCATCCAGTTATCCAAGTACTTCACCTGTACTCAGCCAGTCTCCAAGACATTACTCAGGCACTTATCCAGTTACCCAGGTGGTAGCCATGGACTCATCCATACACTCAGGCACTACCTGTATAGTCATACAATCACTTAGGTACTGCACTTGTACTAATTCATTCACCAGGTACTGTTCTTGCACTCATACATTCACCCATGCACTACATTTGGACTCATACATTCACCCAGGCACTACACTTGCACTTATCCATTCACCCAGGCACTGCACTTACATTTATCCAATGATCCCGGCACTGCACTTGCACTCATGCAATCATCCAGCCACTGCATTTGCACTCATGCAGTCACTCAAGCAGTAGCTATGCACTCATCCAATCACCCAGGCACTACCCATGCACTCAGCCAATCACCCAACACTACCCATTAATTCATCCAATCACCTAGGCACTACTCATACACTCATTGAATCTCCCAGGCACAACAAATTCACACATCAAATCACGCATGCACTAACCATATAGTAATTCAATCACCCACGCACTACATATGCACTCATCCAATCACATAGGCACTACACATGCACTGATCCAATCCCCCAGGTACTACACATGCACTCATCCAATCACTCAGGCACTCGTATGAAGTTACCCAACTACTCATACAGTCATTTAATCATTCATGCCCCACATATGTACTCAGTCCATCATCCATGCACGATTATGTACTCATTCAATAATGCATGCACCACTCATGCAATCATTCAATCATGCATGCACCACTTATGCACTAATTCAGTCATCCATGCACTACGTATACACTCATTCAATCAAACATACACCACTCATACACTCATCAATGCACTACTCAAGCATGCATTCAATCTCCATATACATGTTCATATACTGATTCATTCAGCTTATCTTTTTTAACTGAATAGATGCTTTTGGGAGTTTTTTTGTGAATTTTAAAGTTACATTTTTTTTTCTAGCTGGAAACGAAAATGGCAACTGGGAGTGCAAAAAATTCAACACACACTCAACAATTTAGATAAACTATAAAGGGCCAAAAATAAAAAAATCAACATTTGTGATTCTTTGCAGCATTGCGAAGGGCTGCTCTCCAGCACTCACTACAACTCCACTATCCATGCAGTATGATGCCATGTGAGGAAACTCAGGAGCCAAATCTTGAAATTGTGATTGGACCCACTGAAGTTGAGGGTCCTTCAGCCTCGCATTGTCTTCTTTCTGCTTTCTGACGATTGCCGTGGTATGTTTTTAAATGGTAAAGACTGGACCTAGTCCAGCAAGAATATTTCTTATTTGTACCCCTTGACAATGTCTTCTCACATATTGTGAATTGCACAAATTTGGCAACTGTTTTTGATTCTCCCAACGGAAACCTGAAGAAATCCCAGGCAATGCTTGAATCTTCTGGGGAAGCCCCTCATCTCCAGAGTCACCAGACTCCACCTCTTGGACTTTCTGGTCCACCTGCTGTTCCACCTGATCTCCCTCTTCTGGCTGAGTTGCCAATTTTGTTAAAATATGCAAAAAAAACCTCCAATAAATATAAGTGAGCTGCTCAAAATGAGCTGCTCTTAAAGAATGTTCAAGATAGATAAATGGACATGTTCTTCCTATTCTTATAGTTGAAAAGTGTATCCTCCAATCATATTCCTTTCTTTCCCGGTCACATGATCTTCGCGACAATCAGCATCCTCGCGAAGACCAGAAATTGAACAGAATAATATTTTATTTGAAAATAAGTACTCAAACATAAGTGTTAATCTACTGATATTAAACCCCAAATGTGGATCATACAATGTAATATGTATAAATATGTGTTATACACTTTACCAAAAATACAGGTACATCGCGGTTACCGACGTCAACGCAACTTCTGGCATTGCCGCGATCACGCAAAACACATAAAAAGGCTTTTAATTGAATTTTTTTTCTAAAAGCTAGGTTTAAAGTATATATCAATAAACAACTTGTGTCAAATATTAATTCAAATATGTCTAAGTATGTGTCCCCGAGTTTTAAAAAATCACGCATACTTCGCGGCTACCGACGCCGCTGCAGTCTACAGAGTCACAATAAATATATAAAAGACCACATTGAAGAGGTTTTTTCACAAAAGCATCACACAAACTCAAATAAAACTCTACATTACTAAACAACTAGTGTCTGCTTTTAAGTAAAATCTGTCTATATATATGTTTAAGACTTTCTCAAAAAACATGCGCCTTTCACGATGTCACTGAAGGTATTGCGACGTCGTCATGAATATAATAGATGTAAAGAAATAAAAACTACGCATATTAATCCGTTGGAGAAAATACAAGCTTATAAAACTATACCTTATAGAGCCATTTTAAATAGACAATATCATTTAAAAACCTAAAAAATATAATAAAAAATTCATAGGTTACATTGACGTTATAGTTGGGAAATAGAATTTGAAAAACCTTAGGAATTCATTGAAAAAACCAAAGGCTACACAGACATTATAGTTAGGCTCAAGTTTCACTTGTAGAAAAACAGAGAAATTCAGCAGTAACTCGCACCCCCGCAATGCACTGCTTATGACCTCACATATTACATAAATCATGACATGGTCAGTGACATCACTGATCACATCACTGATGACATATCAAATGACATCTCAAATGTAATCACTGATGATATCATTCACAGAATCTCTGACGCACCCACTCACACCCCCATATACCATTTCATACACCTACGCCAACGTTCATGCTACCATTGACACACCCATGCCAGTACTTACACACCCACTCACTGATTCATAGTTCTACACACACATCTACTCATACACGCATACAGCTACTCTAACAACAACTCACTCACTAATACAGCCACTGATATATCCACTCACACACCTATACAGCCACTCACACACTGTCACATACCTACTCACTCACCCATAGAGTCAATCACACACCCACTTACTCACCTATACAGTTATACACACACCTATTCACGTATTCATACAGATACTAACACATACTCACTCACCCATTCAGTAAGTGACACCCATTCAGTAAGTGACACAAGCACATACTCACCCATACAGTCACTCTCACAATCACTCACTCACACATACAGTCAGTCATATACTCACCTTTACTGCCTTTCACATATGCAGTTACTCACCCATATACCACTGACACATCCATTCACTCACTAGCACAACCATACACAAACTCAGTCACCCATACAGCTCCTCAAAGATACACTCACCAACCCATACAGCCACTGACTCACCCACTCAATCATTCATGCAGGCAGTCACACACCCCCACATCCATCCACACAGACATTCAAACACCCATACAGGTACTCAGACAACCAATTAATCATCCATACTGACAATCACGTACCCACTCACCAACCCATATAGACACTTAGCCACCAACTGACAGTCTGATACAGACATTCAGACAACCTAGTCACTCACCCATACATTCACTGAGACACCAAATCACTCACTTATACAATCAGTCACGTAACCACTGAATCATCCATACAAGCACTCATACACCCACTGATGCATCAATACACCTTGATACATATATTTAACACTATTAAACTTTTTAAAAACACTCACAGTCACTGGATGATGTCATCAGTGATGTCATTTGAGATCTCATCAGTGATGTCATCAGTGATGTCACTGACCATGTCATGAGTGATGTAATATGTGAGGTCATAAGCAGTGCATTGCGGAGGCGCAAGTTAGAATTAGCTCAGCTAACTATAACTGCTGAATTTCTCTGGTTTTGTATGAGTGAAACTTGGAGCCTAACTATAGCATCTTTGTAACCTTTGGTTTTTCCTGAAAAAAACCATATATATATATATATATATATATATATATATATATATATTTACATCCACATTAATCCTTCCAGATTACAGAAACCGCACTCACAAAGTATCGTCTTCTCCAATTAGTTTATTTTCCACAAAGTATACTTTGTGGAAAATAAACTAATTGGAGAAGACGATACTTTGTGAGTGCGGTTTCTGTAATCTGGAAGGATTAATGTGGATGTAATTAATACGGCGGGGCTCTGCCTTGGAACTTGCACCGGATTGAGAGCGCCAGGGGTCCGTACGAACTCGAGCCAGGCGGGAGTAAAAATATATATATATATATATATATATATATATATATATATATATATATATATATATATATATATATATATATATATATATATATATATATATATATATATATATATATATATATATATATATATATATGCAGAAAAAGTCCTTCCAAAGAAAAGACCAGAGGACACAGCGGGAATTTCTAGGCAACCATTTATTCACCATAACAGGCATGATGCATTTCGGCGCGGGCCTTCTTCAGATGCCTAATTACACCGGGTTACACTCGCTCCCTCCTTTGAATGTTCCAAGGCACTCCCATTGGCTGGAGTGCAGGAGGCTCCGTTCGTTATTGCTTGCAGCTGCAGTCCGATGTAGAAAGACTCTAAATCCCAGCATGCATTTCACCGGTAAGTGTCGGTTACGGAGCCGTGTTATGCTTCTGTAAGCGCTGATGTGCCAAGCAAGGGAGGGAGGGGGCTAATCTCTGCCAAGTGAGTCCCGTAATGAAGGTGTTCGTGGCTGCCTTGAGTCCCCAATGCCTCAACCCCAAGCTCAGAACTCAAACCGGGCCGTGACGTGAAGATACAGTGATCCCACGTCCCCGTGCAGTCACGGACTGCTAGTCACAGCAGCCACTTGTTTGGCCTGTTCCTGAGGTGGGCCTGCAAAGTCCAATACTTTGGAGAAATTTGCCACATTGCCAATCATTTTCACAGGCCTCTTTTAAGACGGGTCCTCTGTACACGCGCTACTGCCCAGCGCGTGAAAATATGCAGAAAAGTCCTTCCAAAGAAAAGACCAGAGGACACAGCGGGGAATTTCTAGGCAACCATTTATTCACCATAACAGGCATGATGCATTTCGGCGTGGGCCTTCTTCAGATGCCTGATTACACCGGGTTACACTCACTCCCTCCTTTGAATGTTCCAAGGCACTCCCATTGGCTGGAGTGCAGCAGGCTCCGTTTGTTATTGCTTGCAGCTGCAGTCCGATGTAGAAAGACTCTAAATCCCAGCTTGCATTTCACCGGTAAGTGTCGGTTACGGAGCCGTGTTATGCTTCTGTAAGCGCTGATGTGCCAAGCAAGGGAGGGAGGGGGCTAATCTCTGCCAAGTGAGTCCCGTAATGAAGGTGTTCGTGGTTGCCTTGAGTCCCCAACGCCTCAACCCCAAGCTCAGAACTCAAACCGGGCCGTGACGTGAAGATACAGTGATCCCACGTCCCCGTGCAGTCACGGACTGCTAGTCGCAGCGGCCACTTGTTTGGCCTGTTCCTAAGGTGGGCCTGCAAAGTCCAATACCTTGGAGAGATTTGCCACATTGCTAATCATTTTCACAGGCCTCTTTTAAGACTGGTTCTCTGTACACGCGCTACTGGGCAGCGCGTGAAAATATGCAGAAAAGTCCTTCCAAAGAAAAGACCAGAGGACACAGCGGGGAATTTCTAGGCAACCATTTATTCACCATAACAGGCATGATGCATTTTGGCGTGGGCCTTCTTCAGATGCCTAATATATATATATATATATAAATACAGCACTCTCATATACAAACTCACTAGGCTACATTTACATAACATTAGCTATGAAACGGAAACTTCACTCTGAGCCCCCTTGCCCGCCTCCTCACTGTCTCTGCTCTGCTGGGAGCATGCATCTGATCTCCTATTACAGACTTTAGAGGCACCTGTCAAAGGAGAGCATACATTATAATTCTGCTTTACAGGATGACTTGACCTTTGCCCCAAAAACCGGCACATATTAAAATTAAATAAAAACACATAGGGATGTTGTGGACAGTACTCTGAAAACCAGGTCTGTCCTGGAAAATACAGGATGTCTGGTCACACAATATTTAACACATGCACACACACATGCAAACCATTCCTCCCTCACATGGTCAGTTATCTGTTACAAAATGCACTAAATATTACGAAAAATAAATGTTAACCTATAATATCTAATGGTCCAATTTACTGCATTTTCTACAATTCTGTCAGACTTATGACTCTTAGAAAAATAATTGTAAGTTAGTGAAATGAGAGTGCATACCTTGTATATGTGTACCTTCTGTTCCTTTCCAGTGGTGTCTAAGAGCAGTGCTCATGGAAATCATTTTGAGATGTGTGTGTCCCCTCAGGTGTAACTTGGCGGGCATCCACAAAAGTGAATTTCCTGTACTCATCCGTACACCTAGGCTATACCTGAAACCTCCAGGGGAGTGCCACAGAAGCATGACTCCAGCACTGACAGGGAGAGTGTAGAAACAAAGATCCAGTCAGGGAAATGTTTGCATCTGCCTTCCTAACCATGAGGTATACATGCCCAGGGACACAGACATTTGACTGTCATTCATTTGGGTATGAAATTTTAGCAAATACCCCAAACTGGAATAATTTACCATCACGCATAGTTGTATATGATGCTGATTGGATATTCTGACACCTTTTGTAAATTAGATTCAGGGAACCCACTGAGAGTGACTCTCAGCACTTGTAGTGAGGATATCGATGTTGGAGATGTACAGCGTTCTGGTCACTTCTTGACACATTCCACTCAGTGGACATACTCCAATATTATCATTTACACAACAGCAGTATTTGTCACTTTATTTTCTGGTCCACACAGATATAGTGATACATCCCACGTAGATGCTATTGGTGACTGTGATAATGTCTGCTAGAGTAGGTCACAGTATTATACTCTGACCCAGAAAATTCACTGTGGTGTCACAGTAGTGCAGCGCAAGTGTTTTTACATAGTTTGTAGTGCGGAAATTTGGGATGCAGCCGCACTCAGCAGTCCCACTGGTGTCCTTGAACAAATCCTTTTGTGTCCAGGTCTTTCTAACTGAGACCTGGACAGACACTAGCTCCGACCCTGATTGGAACGTGGCCCTTCCTCCAGGATATGCAGTGATGCAACAGGATAGGACGGAGGGTAGAGGTGGGGGCATAGCTCTGATTTACCGAAATGACTTAAAATTGCGCCATGAGGCCTTGACGTTGCTCCCGGCAGAGGCGCTATTGTTCTCATTCAAATTAAACGACCATTCCACGTTTCAAGGTCTACTTGTCTATCGGCCCCCTGGGCCTAGAACTGCTTTTCGCAGGCCCTCTTGAATTTTTTAGAATCAAGCTTGGAGTTGGATTTTTCACGATCATGGGGGATTTTAATTATCACCTCGAAGTAGAGAACAATCCAGATACATTAAGACTTGTAGATAATTTAGCCGCATATGGGCTATCCCAGATAGTATTTGAACCCACACATTTGGCAGGCCATACTTTGGATGGCATTTTCACAAATCAACCGGATATAACTGTGACAAAGACCCTACCGCTACCCTGGACTGACCACAGAGCTATATATTTTGAGGTGGCTAAAAAAATGCCTAGTCAACCACGGCCCATTCTTGCTATGAAGGAGAGTGTCCGGAAATGGAATAAGATAAAAAGGGATGACCTGGAACAGGCTTTGAATCCTGGTCCGCCCATTTTAGACAGTGACAATGATACAGCAGTTAACCAGTTTGATAATTGGATTAGGGCAGCTGCATATGGCATTGCCCCTGAAATAAATAAAACAGTCAATAGGGCAGCAATAACCTCACCTTGGTACAGTTCGGATCTAAAAATCATAAAAATGAAATGTAGAAGGAGTGAACGTACCTGGAGGACTGATTATAGTACCAAGCATAAGTTCGCTTACAACGCAAACTTAGAAGAATATATGAAAGCAGTCATTGAAGCCAAAATTGGAGATGATGTACATTCCTCAAAGGAACTTTTAAAACTGTGTATACATTAGTCAAACCCCAGCATACTGCTCAGTTTAGGCCAGATCAAGCTTTTTGTAATGAAATGGCTACATTTTTCAGAATAAAGTACAATTGATTTACAATGATCTTTTAAACGCGGCCACCACTACTCCAGGAAATATCCCTTCTAACATAAATGTGTGGACAGCAAAGGGTAGGCTCTCACGTTTCAGGGCACTTACCAAGGAGGAGGTCTATGATCTCATGATATCAATAAAATCAGGCTCGCCTAATGACCCTTGCCCTCCAGTCATCTTTCAACTAGTATCAAAGACTATTAGTACACATCTCACCCTCTTCTGAACCAAGTTCTAGAAACTGGTAAATATCCCAGCACATGGAAAAAGGCCTCTATAAGGCCAATTCTTAAAAAGCCAGCCCTGGACCCCCTAGAGCCCAAAAACTACCGGCCAATTTCCAGGCTGCCTTTGTTGGCAAAAATACTGGAAAAAGCCATGAACAAGGAGATGATAAACTATCTAGAAGCTAACCTCTTGCTAGACCCTACACAACAGGGTTTCAGGCCTTGTCATTCGACGGAGACAGCTCTGGTACTAGCCACTGAGGGGATCCGGAAGATAGTTGATGGGGGGGCAGATTGGTCCTGATCCTCCTAGATCTCTCGGCGGCATTTGATACTGTGAATCATACGGTGCTGGTGCAGTGGCTGAGAGATGTGGGAGTAGAGGACACCGCTCTGACCCTCCTCTCCTCCTTCCTAGAAAACAGGGAACAAAGCATTCACTGGGAGAACCTACAGTCTGGAACTTTCCAGCTCCCATGCACTGTCCCGCAGGGATCTGCTTTGTCACCAACTCTTTTCAACATATATGTGTCCTCGCTGGCCAACATAGTCAGGAAGCATGGCTTCTCCCTGATCATGTATGCCGATGACTCGCAGCTTACAATCTCGGTCTCTAAACCATCAGAGCTAGTGGCGAACAGTTTTCATGCATGTCTGAAAGACATCATGATCTGGATGAGCCAAAACTTCTTGAAAATAAATACTGATAAAACCGAGGTCCTAGAACTTGGTAAGGGACCTTCGCTATGGAATAACAACTGGTGGCCCACGGAGGCAGGAGTCTGTCCTTGCCCAGTTACCAAGGTCAGGAATCTGGGGGTGATCCTTGATGATCAGCTCAATCTCTCGGCCCAAGTCAACCAGCTAACTTCCTCCTGCTTTTTCCTCTTAAAAACACTGAGGAAGATCTTTCCGTTCATTGCATATGAACTCCAAAAGACCGTTGTAGTGGCACTTTTTCTATCCAAATTAGACTACTGCAACGCGCTCTTTGTGGGGATTGATAAGGCGCAGGAGAGGAAGCTGCAATCACTGCAAAATGCCGCTGCCAGACTGCTCATGAATATCCCCAAAGGTCGTCCCACCTCAGAGGCCATTAGAGCTTTACATTGGCTTCCTGTCCAGCAAAGAGCCAATTTTAAGTCTCTCTCTCTAGTACATAAGGCCCTCTATGGAGGAATCTCTGGGGAGATACGCAAATTATTCACCATGTACTCTCCAGCGAGAACACTCAGATCCTCTACGACGGGCCTCGTCTGTATTCCAAAAATCTGCAAGGCAAGATGGGGGGGCTGCATGTTGTCATTCTGTACGGCCAAACTCTGGAATCAAATGCCATCCACCCTGCGACTTCAACCGAACCGGTTGAGGTTCAGGAAGGAGCTGAAAACTTGGCTGTTTTCTAAAATCTAAAAACACAGAGTCAGGATGCCTTAGTATCTATGTATCACAGTCAGCGCCAAGACGCCTCGGCATTCGTGCGCTCAATAAGTAACAATTCAAATCAAGACACCAGAAATGGCAGGAAAGTTTGCAATGGTTACATTTTCTGCTTGTCTGCTGGTACCTATCACCCAGTGATGAAGATTAATTGCAGCATTCCACCGAACGTTGATTTTGCCCACTGCAATACCCTAGGTATGACGGATACGCCTGGAGGCAGGCCCTGTGGTCACTGTGCAACTGGAACTAAAGTGCACCCTATTGAAGATGCCTAAAAATGCCTAAAACTTGCCTGTGGTTGCTTATAATCTGCTCTAGAGGGCACCTGGCCTGGAAGTTTATACCTGGAATGTTCTTTTTATAGCAGGAACAAGGCTGCTTTGCATAGGCCTGGTTCCTGTCTTAGGTAGTGTTAGACCTGGTACCATTGGCGTGAGTCTCCCTTCCATTTTTTCACTGATTGCCTCCTCTGTTTTTGATATGTGTTGCTGGTTTAGATGCTTTGGGCACTGTGCCACTGCTATTCAGTGCCACAGTGCAAGTGCTCCCTATTGTAAATTGATGTATGGATTAGTGGCTCCATGATTGGATTATTTGATTTACTTGTCAGACCCTAGTATAGTGCACCATGGGTGCCCATGGCCTGTAAATCAAATGCTGCTGGTGGGCTTGCAGCACTGGTTGTGCCACCCACAGAAGCAGCTTGTAAAGTGTAGCTCAGGCCTGCCATTGCAGAGCCTGTGTGCAGTCTGTGACTGCCATGTCGACTTGGCAAGTGCACCCACTTGCCAGTCCCTAAACCTTCCCTTTGCTACATATTAGTCACCCCTAAGGTAGGCCCAAGGGCAGGGTGCATTTTATGTAAAAGGTAGGACATGCCCTGGTGTGTGTAGCATGTCCTGATAGTGAATTACAGCCAATTTTGTTTTTCACTATTGCAAGGCTACCTGTCCCATAGGCTAGAATGGGCAGTTTGATTATAACATCTTATAATCCTAACTGACCCAGGGAACATGGTAGAAATTCTAGTTTAGTATGCCTGAACTCAGAATGATAAAATACATCTTTTAGTGAAGTTGGTTTTAACATTCTGTGTTTGAAAATACCACTTTTAGAAAGTAGGTATTTTCTTGCCTAACCATCCAGCCTGCCTCTGCTAGCTTATGTATTGTATGTCTGGTTTTGTGAGTGACAGGGGCTGGGGGACTCCAGGAAGACAGGGTGAGTCAGCACTAGGCTGAATAAACCTATCTGCATGAGGAGTGGTGGGAGGAATAGCACCTGGGCTTGAATAGGGCTGTGCCTGCCTTCCACAATGCTGGCTCCACCTCCTGTGGTGCGTCTGATGACCCTGGCCCACACTGACAAAGGAAGAAGGTGTGCACTGGCAGAATTCACCCAGAACTGGTTTGGACTAGGTACAGACACTCTCTGCCTTCAGAGACAAAGGATTTGTGGTTATAAAAAGGGGGACCCAGACCCCAGAACTTTAGATCACTACTGGAACAACAAGACGAACCTTTGCCAAGGAGAAGAACCAAGGAAGCTGCAGGGGTTTTGGACTGCCCCTCTGCCAGTGTGCTGTTTGCTGGGTTGGCCTGCAGTGGTCTTCATTGGTAAGGAAAGGAGAAGGAACTTTCAAAGAACTTTCATCATCTTGCAGAATATTTCTCCAAGGGCTTGAACTAGAGCTTGCCTCCTGCTGAAGTCTCAGGGCTACAAGACTTCACCACCAGCTCCCTCCTGAATTCCCTTGCTGGGGATTATGTCTGCAGAAGCCTGCGTGTCGCTGGGAGCTGGAAGCACGACTCAACGAGAAGAAGCGTGTCGCTGTCGCAGCTGTTGCCATCGCATCGCCAGAGAATCGTGTCGCCGCCGCAGAGGCCGCCGCCGCATCACCAGAGAACCGTGTCTTCGCCGCAGCTGCCTGCCGTCGCATCACCGGAGAAGCGTGTCTTCGTCGCAACTGCCTGCCGTCGCATCACCGGGGAACCGTGTCACCACCGCAAGGGTCGACGTCGCATCACCGGAGAAGCGTGTCGCCATCGCAGCTGCCTGCCGTTGCATCACCGGAGAGGCGTGTCTCAGGGCCTGTCGCGGCTCCAAAGGTACAGAGTTCGCCGCACGGCCGTCGGGCGTGCACGCATCATCTTCACGTCTTCGCATCGCATCAAGGGTACACTCTCATCGCATCGCACCGGATCATCGCATCGCATCAAGGCGCATGCTCGCCGCATCGCCCTCCCTGCGGACCCTTTGTTTGTTTTGCGTTACGCATCCAAGGTACTTTTGTGAGAAATGTGTCGCATTTATCATCATCTTGAACTAAGTTACTTCTACCATCTTTAAGTCTATTTTGAGTACAGTATTGTGGATTTTTGTCGTTTGTGGTCTTGTGTTAAGTGTATATAAAGAATACTTATTTTTATAAAACCTGTGTGGTGTCCATCTGTAGTGTTTTCACTGTATTACTGTATGTGTTCACAAATGCTTAACACACTGCCTCTGAGATAAGCCTGTCTCGCCGTGCCAAGCTACCAAGGGGGTGAGCAGGGGTTATCCAGGAGTGTAATCCCCTTTCCCTGACTTAGAAGCAAGGGTCCCTATTTGGACAAAGGTATATACCATTGCCAACTAGAGACCCCCAGTTCTAGTCGCAGCGGCCACTTGTTTGGCCTGTTCCTAAGGTGGGCCTGCAAAGTCCAATACCTTGGAGAGATTTGCCACATTGCTAATCATTTTCACAGGCCTCTTTTAAGACGGATTCTCTGTACACGCGCTACTGGGCAGCGCGTGAAAATATGCAGAAAAGTCCTTCCAAAGAAAAGACCAGAGGACACAGCGGGGAATTTCTAGGCAACCATTTATTCACCATAACAGGCATGATGCATTTTGGCGTGGGCCTTCTTCAGATGCCTAATATATATATATATATATAAATACAGCACTCTCATATACAAACTCACTAGGCTACATTTACATAACATTAGCTATGAAACGGAAACTTCACTCTGAGCCCCTTGCCCGCCTCCTCACTGTCTCTGCTCTGCTGGGAGCATGCATCTGATCTCCTATTACAGACTTTAGAGGCACCTGTCAAAGGAGAGCATACATTATAATTCTGCTTTACAGGATGACTTGACCTTTGCCCCAAAAACCGGCACATATTAAAATTAAATAAAAACACATAGGGATGTTGTGGACAGTACTCTGAAAACCAGGTCTGTCCTGGAAAATACAGGATGTCTGGTCACACAATATTTAACACATGCACACACACATGCAAACCATTCCTCCCTCACATGGTCAGTTATCTGTTACAAAATGCACTAAATATTACGAAAAATAAATGTTAACCTATAATATCTAATGGTCCAATTTACTGCATTTTCTACAATTCTGTCAGACTTATGACTCTTAGAAAAATAATTGTAAGTTAGTGAAATGAGAGTGCATACCTTGTATATGTGTACCTTCTGTTCCTTTCCAGTGGTGTCTAAGAGCAGTGCTCATGGAAATCATTTTGAGATGTGTGTGTCCCCTCAGGTGTAACTTGGCGGGCATCCACAAAAGTGAATTTCCTGTACTCATCCGTACACCTAGGCTATACCTGAAACCTCCAGGGAGTGCCACAGAAGCATGACTCCAGCACTGACAGGGAGAGTGTAGAAACAAAGATCCAGTCAGGGAAATGTTTGCATCTGCCTTCCTAACCATGAGGTATACATGCCCAGGGACACAGACATTTGACTGTCATTCATTTGGGTATGAAATTTTAGCAAATACCCCAAACTGGAATAATTTACCATCACGCATAGTTGTATATGATGCTGATTGGATATTCTGACACCTTTTGTAAATTAGATTCAGGGAACCCACTGAGAGTGACTCTCAGCACTTGTAGTGAGGATATCGATGTTGGAGATGTACAGCGTTCTGGTCACTTCTTGACACATTCCACTCAGTGGACATACTCCAATATTATCATTTACACAACAGCAGTATTTGTCACTTTATTTTCTGGTCCACACAGATATAGTGATACATCCCACGTAGATGCTATTGGTGACTGTGATAATGTCTGCTAGAGTAGGTCACAGTATTATACTCTGACCCAGAAAATTCACTGTGGTGTCACAGTAGTGCAGCGCAAGTGTTTTTACATAGTTTGTAGTGCGGAAATTTGGGATGCAGCCGCACTCAGCAGTCCCACTGGTGTCCTTGAACAAATCCTTTTGTGTCCAGGTCTTTCTAACTGAGACCTGGACAGACACTAGCTCCGACCCTGATTGGAACGTGGCCCTTCCTCCAGGATATGCAGTGATGCAACAGGATAGGACGGAGGGTAGAGGTGGGGGCATAGCTCTGATTTACCGAAATGACTTAAAATTGCGCCATGAGGCCTTGACGTTGCTCCCGGCAGAGGCGCTATTGTTCTCATTCAAATTAAACGACCATTCCACGTTTCAAGGTCTACTTGTCTATCGGCCCCCTGGGCCTAGAACTGCTTTTTCGCAGGCCCTCTTGAATTTTTTAGAATCAAGCTTGGAGTTGGATTTTTTCACGATCATGGGGGATTTTAATTATCACCTCGAAGTAGAGAACAATCCAGATACATTAAGACTTGTAGATAATTTAGCCGCATATGGGCTATCCCAGATAGTATTTGAACCCACACATTTGGCAGGCCATACTTTGGATGGCATTTTCACAAATCAACCGGATATAACTGTGACAAAGACCCTACCGCTACCCTGGACTGACCACAGAGCTATATATTTTGAGGTGGCTAAAAAATGCCTAGTCAACCACGGCCCATTCTTGCTATGAAGGAGAGTGTCCGGAAATGGAATAAGATAAAAGGGATGACCTGGAACAGGCTTTGAATCCTGGTCCGCCCATTTTAGACAGTGACAATGATACAGCAGTTAACCAGTTTGACAATTGGATTAGGGCAGCTGCATATGGCATTGCCCCTGAAATAAATAAAACAGTCAATAGGGCAGCAATAACCTCACCTTGGTACAGTTCGGATCTAAAAATCATAAAAATGAAATGTAGAAGGAGTGAACGTACCTGGAGGACTGATTATAGTACCAAGCATAAGTTCGCTTACAACGCAAACTTAGAAGAATATATGAAAGCAGTCATTGAAGCAAAACGGGCATATTACACTGCCAAAATTGGAGATGATGTACATTCCTCAAAGGAACTTTTTAAAACTGTGTATACATTAGTCAAACCCCAGCATACTGCTCAGTTTAGGCCAGATCAAGCTTTTTGTAATGAAATGGCTACATTTTTTCAGAATAAAGTACAATTGATTTACAATGATCTTTTAAACGCGGCCACCACTACACCAGGAAATATCCCTTCTAACATAAATGTGTGGACAGCAAAGGGTAGGCTCTCACGTTTCAGGGCACTTACCAAGGAGGAGGTCTATGATCTCATGATATCAATAAAATCAGGCTCGCCTAATGACCCTTGCCCTCCAGTCATCTTTCAACTAGTATCAAAGACTATTAGTACACATCTCACCCCTCTTCTGAACCAAGTTCTAGAAACGGGTAAATATCCCAGCACATGGAAAAAGGCCTCTATAAGGCCAATTCTTTAAAAGCCAGCCCTGGACCCCCTAGAGCCCAAAAACTACCGGCCAATTTCCAGGCTGCCTTTGTTGGCAAAAATACTGGAAAAAGCCATGAACAAGGAGATGATAAACTATCTAGAAGCTAACCTCTTGCTAGACCCTACACAACAGGGTTTCAGGCCTTGTCATTCGACGGAGACAGCTCTGGTACTAGCCACTGAGGGGATCCGGAAGATAGTTGATGGGGGGCAGATTGGTCCTGATCCTCCTAGATCTCTCGGCGGCATTTGATACTGTGAATCATACAGTGCTGGTGCAGTGGCTGAGAGATGTGGGAGTAGAGGACACCGCTCTGACCCTCCTCTCCTCCTTCCTAGAAAACAGGGAACAAAGCATTCACTGGGAGAACCTACAGTCTGGAACTTTCCAGCTCCCATGCACTGTCCCGCAGGGATCTGCTTTGTCACCAACTCTTTTCAACATATATGTGTCCTCGCTGGCCAACATAGTCAGGAAGCATGGCTTCTCCCTGATCATGTATGCCGATGACTCGCAGCTTACAATCTCGGTCTCTAAACCATCAGAGCTAGTGGCGAACAGTTTTCATGCATGTCTGAAAGACATCATGATCTGGATGAGCCAAAACTTCTTGAAAATAAATACTGATAAAACCGAGGTCCTAGAACTTGGTAAGGGACCTTCGCTATGGAATAACAACTGGTGGCCCACGGAGGCAGGAGTCTGTCCTTGCCCAGTTACCAAGGTCAGGAATCTGGGGGTGATCCTTGATGATCAGCTCAATATCTCGGCCCAAGTCAACCAGCTAACTTCCTCCTGCTTTTTCCTCTTAAAAACACTGAGGAAGATCTTTCCGTTCATTGCATATGAACTCCAAAAGACCGTTGTAGTGGCACTTTTTCTATCCAAATTAGACTACTGCAACGCGCTCTTTGTGGGGATTGATAAGGCGCAGGAGAGGAAGCTGCAATCACTGCAAAATGCCGCTGCCAGACTGCTCATGAATATCCCCAAAGGTCGTCCTACCTCAGAGGCCATTAGAGCTTTACATTGGCTTCCTGTCCAGCAAAGAGCCAATTTTAAGTCTCTCTCTAGTACATAAGGCCCTCTATGGAGGAATCTCTGGGGAGATACGCAAATTATTCACCATGTACTCTCCAGCGAGAACACTCAGATCCTCTACGACGGGCCTCGTCTGTATTCCAAAAATCTGCAAGGCAAGATGGGGGGGCTGCATGTTGTCATTCTGTACGGCCAAACTCTGGAATCAAATGCCATCCACCCTGCGACTTCAACCGAACCGGTTGAGGTTCAGGAAGGAGCTGAAAACTTGGCTGTTTTCTAAAATCTAAAAACACAGAGTCAGGATGCCTTAGTATCTATGTATCACAGTCAGCGCCAAGACGCCTCGGCATTCGTGCGCTCAATAAGTAACAATTCAAATCAAGACACCAGAAATGGCAGGAAAGTTTGCAATGGTTACATTTTCTGCTTGTCTGCTGGTACCTATCACCCAGTGATGAAGATTAATTGCAGCATTCCACCGAACGTTTATTTTGCCCACTGCAATACCCTAGGTATGACGGATACGCCTGGAGGCAGGCCCTGTGGTCACTGTGCAACTGGAACTAAAGTGCACCCTATTGAAGATGCCTAAATATGCCTAAAACTTGCCTATGGTTGCTTATAATCCGCTCTAGAGGGCACCTGGCCTGGAAGTTTATACCTGGAATGTTCTTTTTATAGCAGGAACAAGGCTGCTTTGCATAGGCCTGGTTCCTGTCTTAGGTAGTGTTAGACCTGGTACCATTGGCGTGAGTCTCCCTTCCATTTTTTCACTGATTGCCTCCTCTGTTTTTGATATGTGTTGCTGGTTTAGATGCTTTGGGCACTGTGCCACTGCTATTCAGTGCCACAGTGCAAGTGCTCCCTATTGTAAATTGATGTATGGATTAGTGGCTCCATGATTGGATTATTTGATTTACTTGTCAGACCCTAGTATAGTGCACCATGGGTGCCCATGGCCTGTAAATCAAATGCTGCTGGTGGGCTTGCAGCACTGGTTGTGCCACCCACAGAAGCAGCTTGTAAAGTCTAGCTCAGGCCTGCCATTGCAGAGCCTGAGTGCAGTCTGTGACTGCCATGTCGACTTGGCAAGTGCACCCACTTGCCAGTCCCTAAACCTTCCCTTTGCTACATATTAGTCACCCCTAAGGTAGGCCCAAGGGCAGGGTGCATTTTATGTAAAAGGTAGGACATGCCCTGGTGTGTGTAGCATGTCCTGATAGTGAATTACAGCCAATTTTGTTTTTCACTATTGCAAGGCTACCTGTCCCATAGGCTAGAATGGGCAGTTTGATTATAACATCTTATAATCCTAACTGACCCAGGGAACATGGTAGAAATTCTAGTTTAGTATGCCTGAACTCAGAATGATAAAATACATCTTTTAGTGAAGTTGGTTTTAACATTCTGTGTTTGAAAATACCACTTTTAGAAAGTAGGTATTTTCTTGCCTAACCATCCAGCCTGCCTCTGCTAGCTTATGTATTGTATGTCTGGTTTTGTGAGTGACAGGGGCTGGGGGACTCCAGGAAGACAGGGTGAGTCAGCACTAGGCTAAATAAACCTATCTGCATGAGGAGTGGTGGGAGGAATAGCACCTGGGCTTGAGTAGGGCTGTGCCTGCCTTCCACAATGCTGGCTCCACCTCCTGTGGTGCGTCTGATGACCCTGGCCCACACTGACAAAGGAAGAAGGTGTGCACTGGCAGAATTCACCCAGAACTGGTTTGGACTAGGTACAGACACTCTCTGCCTTCAGAGACAAAGGATTTGTGGTTATAAAAAGGGGGACCCAGACCCCAGAACTTTAGATCACTACTGGAACAACAAGACAAACCTTTGCCAAGGAGAAGAACCAAGGAAGCTGCAGGGGTTTTGGACTGCCCCTCTGCCAGTGTGCTGTTTGCTGGGTTGGCCTGCAGTGGTCTTCATTGGTAAGGAAAGGAGAAGGAACTTTCAAAGAACTTTCATCATCTTGCAGAATATTTCTCCAAGGGCTTGAACTAGAGCTTGCCTCCTGCTGAAGTCTCAGGGCTACAAGACTTCACCACCAGCTCCCTCCTGAATTCCCTTGCTGGGGATTATGTCTGCAGAAGCCTGCGTGTCGCTGGGAGCTGGAAGCACGACTCAACGAGAAGAAGCGTGTCGCTGTCGCAGCTGTTGCCATCGGCATCGCCAGAGAATCGTGTCGCCGCCGCAGAGGCCGCCGCCGCATCACCAGAGAACCGTGTCTTTGCCGCAGCTGCCTGCCGTCGCATCACCGGAGAAGCGTGTCTTCGTCGCAACTGCCTGCCGTCGCATCACCGGGGAAGCGTGTCACCACCGCAAGGGTCGACGTCGCATCACCGGAGAAGCGTGTCGCCATCGCAGCTGCCTGCCGTTGCATCACCGGAGAGGCGTGTCGCAGGGCCTGTCGCGGCTCCAAAGGTACAGAGTTCGCCGCACGGCCGTCGGGCGTGCACGCATCATCTTCACGTCTTCGCATCGCATCAAGGGTACACTCTCATCGCATCGCACCGGATCATCGCATCGCATCAAGGCGCATGCTCGCCGCATCGCCCTCCCTGCGGACCCTTTGTTTGTTTTGCGTTACGCATCCAAGGTACTTTTGTGAGAAATGTGTCGCATTTATCATCATCTTGAACTAAGTTACTTCTACCATCTTTAAGTCTATTTTGAGTACAGTATTGTGGATTTTTGTCGTTTGTGGTCTTGTGTTAAGTGTATATAAAGAATACTTATTTTTATAAAACCTGTGTGGTGTCCATCTGTAGTGTTTTCACTGTATTACTGTATGTGTTCACAAATGCTTAACACACTGCCTCTGAGATAAGCCTGTCTCGCCGTGCCAAGCTACCAAGGGGGTGAGCAGGGGTTATCCAGGAGTGTAATCCCCTTTCCCTGACTTAGAAGCAAGGGTCCCTATTTGGACAAAGGTATATACCATTGCCAACTAGAGACCCCCAGTTCTAACATTGGTGGTCAGCGGTGAGGATTCTGGACTTGCATTTGTGACTCATATACAGTGATTGGTGTACACTACTAGTGAGTGCAGACCAAACGCAACCACATACTTTTTTGGCAGAATTTTTTCTCCTTGGATTGTTATTTTTTCTGAGAACTGCCAATTCTTACTACCATGAGCTGACCAGCATCTGTTGCATCTATGGATCTAGATTTTGAGGAAGAGAGATTGGAAACCTACAATGTGAAACAGCTAAAGCGCTTTTGCAAAAAAATTTAAGTTGCTACCCAAGGCATTGCCAAAAAGGATGAATACCAAAAGGCGCTGAGGGCCTGGGTGGAAGCAAGAAATACCCCTGAACCGTTTGTGGAGCCAGTTGGGGATGCAGAGGGGCAGCTGAATATACCATTGATTCCAGCCAGGGAAGGGGTACCGTCCCCGCCTGGCAGTAGCGTCTCTTCCAAAGGCCCGTCCCCAGGAGAGCTGGAAGACAGGGAAAGAGACAGGGTGCACAAGCTGGAGATGGCCAGGCTCAAAATGGAGGGTCAGAGGGACCTAGAGAATAGCAGGTTGTCCTTGGAGAGAGAGAGAATGAGGT
This sequence comes from Calotriton arnoldi, assembly GCA_963921515.1. Taxonomy (NCBI): domain Eukaryota; kingdom Metazoa; phylum Chordata; class Amphibia; order Caudata; family Salamandridae; genus Calotriton; species Calotriton arnoldi. The sequence goes on along the minus strand of CAWUFW010010078.1, from coordinate 360,625 downwards.
TGGAACATGAGAGAATGTTGAGGGAGTTAGAGCTCAAAGCAAAAGGCTTAGAAATCAATCCCTCTGGTGGCAGCGCACCATCCGTGCCTGCAGAAAGCAGAGTCCATATCCCCAAGGATGTCATAAAGGAATTCCACAGACAGGAAGATATTGGGCAGTGGTTTGCAGCCTATGAGATAGCAATGTTGGCCCACCGGGTCCCTGAGAAGGATTGGGGAGCGGGGTTGTGGGGCCACTTTGGAAGTGAGGGGAGGGATACATTGTTAGACCTACCCAGTGAGAATAGGATGTCTTATGCCCACATGAAGGAAGCCCTGATGACAAGGTATGGTTTGACCCCAGAACTCTATAGACAGAGGTTCAGGAATTGTAAGAAGCTGGAGGCAACTACCTGGGTGGAGTATCAGTCTTTCTTTTGCAGAGCTATGGATGGTTGGGTGAAGGGTAGCCAAGTGGATACTTTTGAAGCACTCTATGATTTGTTTGCATGGGAGCACTTGTCTGCTAATTGTTTTCCAGAGCTAAGCCAGCACCTTATTGATAGCAAGTTAACTAACCCTAGGAAGCTTGCTGAGGAGGCGGACCCCTGGGTCAGCACCCGGGTCCACAAGGGTCACGTGGGAGACTTTGCCAAAGGTGGGTAGGGTCCCCAGCAGAAGAGTGGGGGGGACAAGGGTAAACAGAGGGAGTTCCAGAAAGGGCCCCAAAGTAATTCCCAAGGGAACCAAGGGAAGGGTTCCCAGCCTCCCCTGAGAAAAAGCAAGAGGCCCCGACAGGTAAACCTGTTCACAGGGGCCCCTCTAAGTGCTTTACGTGTGGTCAAATGGGCCACCGTTGGTATGATGCACAGTGTCCCATGAGGGATTCCAATGCACCACCACGTGCACCACCCCGTCAGATGGCGAGTGTAGCCCTGGGGGGGAGGAGATGGGTGCACAAGGTGGGTGGGGTCCCGCAGAAATGTCCCTTGTCTCGCTAGGAGACTTTGAGATGATCCCTGAGACCCAGCTGCCTGATAACACTAAGAAGTACAGGCAGTGGGTGACCATCAATGGCCATAGGGTTGAAGCTCTCAGAGACACTGGGGCTAGTGTGACAGCTGTCAATTGCCGGCTGGTGTCCAGAGAGCAGGTTATCCCCCATGCATTCTTCCCTGTAGTTGCCGCTGACAACTCGCAGAGGCAGTGTGAGGTGGCTCAAGTTCCCTTTGAGTGGGGGGGTCTCAGGTACTCTTCAAGTAGCTGTGAGGCCAGCCATGCCTGTTGATTGTCTGTTGGGCAATGATTTAGAGAGCTCCCCTTGGGCTAAGGTGGAGAGAAGGTTTCATCTGGAGATGTTGGGTCTGCCTGAGTGGGCGTGTGTGACCACTCGGTCTATGGCTGCCAGTAAGGGTGTTGAAGAGGTTTTGGAGCCTGAAAATATTGCCCAGACCCCTGCCTTAAAGAGAAGAGGTAGGGGGTGTGGGAAACCGGCCCCCATAGTTCCCACGGTCCAGGAGGAGGCAGACCTTGAGGGGGATGCCCTGGAACCTACAGGGGAACAAGTGGCCGAACTGGGGGACCTGCCTGAGCTGACCCATTGGCAGCAAGAAGGAGGCCCCTCCAGGGAGGAATTTTGTGAGGAGCAGAAGAAGTGCCCTTCTCTTGTCGGTTTGCAGCAACAGGCCACAAACCAGGCAGCATGTGATCAGTCTGGATCACACTGGATCTACTGGGATAATGACCTCCTGTATAGCGAGCCTAAGGTTGCTGAGCCTGGGTCAGCCCATGTGCTGGTGGTACCACAGCGCTTCAGAGCCTTCCTACTGGGTTTGGCTCATGATGTGCCTTTAGCTGGACATCTGGGGCAGGACAAGACCTTTGAAAGGCTTGCCACCGACTTTTATTGGCCCCAGATGTGCAAGAGTTCAGATACTCATTGTAGGACTTGTCAATCTTGCCAGGCAAGTGTGAAAAGTGGAAGGAAGCGCAAGGCTCCTCCCCAACCTTTCCCTGTAGTCAGTACCCCCTTTGAACGGGTGGGCATTGACATTGTGGGGTCTCTGGACCCCAAGACAGCCATGGGCAACAGGTTTATCCTGGTCTTGGTGGACCATGCTACCCGGTACCCGGAAGCCATCCCGCTCAGGACAGTGACGGCCCCCGTGGTGGGATGTGCACTGATGGGGATTTTCTCCCGTGTGGGGTTCCCCAGAGAGGTGGTGTCAGACCGTGTTACAAACTTCATATCTAACTATATGAAGTCCCTGTGGCAGGAGTGCGGTGTTACCTATAAGTTCACCACTCCTTACCACCCCCAAGGTAATGGGCTGGTTGAGAGATTCAACCGGACCCTTAAAGGCATGATCATGGGTCTTGAGGAACCTATGAGGCGTAAGTGGGATGTCCTCTTGCCATGCCTGCTTTTTGCTTACCGTGAGGTGCCACAGAAGTCCTTAGGGTTCAGTCCCTTTGAACTGCTGTATGGTCACCCGGTAAGAGGACCTTTAAGTCTGGTCAAGGAAGGCTGGGAGCAATCTCCCAGGAAACCTCCCCAGGATGTATATAGTTCATGCTGGCCTTCGGGAACCAGACTAGGCGATTCAGACAACTCGCGAATCTGGAAGCCAGCCAGGAGGAAATGAAGCAGTGGTACGATCAGAATGCCACTCTGATTGAGCTTCAACCGGGGCAGAAAGTTTGGGTCATGGCCCCTGTAGAGCCCTGTGCTCTCCAGGACAGGTGGACCGGACCATTTGAGGTGGTGGAGTGCAAGAGTGATGTCACCTACGTGGTGAACTTGCGGTCTCCTAGGAACCCTTTGCGGGTCCTGCATGTTAACCGCCTGAAGCCCCACTTAGAGAGGTCCGAAGTGGGAATGCTCCTAGCGACAGATGATGGAATGGAGGAAGAGACCGAGCCTCTTCCTGACCTCCTGTCTGCAACAGAGCAAGATGGGTCAGTGGATGGTGTCAGCCTCTCTGCCACACTGACCTCTGAACAGCAGCAAGATTGCCGCCAATTGTTGGGACAATTCTCTGATTTGTTCTCCCTGGTTCCTGGTGTCACTGAGTGACATACTGGGGACAGTCCTCCTGTGAAGCACAAGGCTTACAGAGTGACTGACAGGGTCAGAGCTCACATCAAGGTGGAGGTCTCCAAGATGTTTGCCTTAGGGGTGATTGAGTCCTCTCACAGCCCTTGGGCCTGCCCAGTGGTCTTGGTCCCAAAAGCTGCCGCGCCTGATGCCACACCCGAACTCCGGTTCTGTGTGGACTACCGAGGACTCAATTCAGTCACCAGGACTGACGCGCACCCCATCCCCAGAGCTGATGAGCTCATTGATCGGTTGGGGGCTGCCCGGTACCTCAGCACGTTTGATTTAACATCTGGGTACTGGCAGATCGCCTTAACTGATGGGGCCAAAGAGAGGTCAGCATTCTCCACACCAGAAGGGCACTACCAATTCCGGGTTATGCCCTTTGGGATGAAGAATGCCCCTGTCACCTTTCAGAGGTTGGTCAACCAGGTGTTGGCTGGACTGGAGGATTTCAGTGCCGCCTACCTGGGTGACATTGCAGTGTTCAGTGCCAGTTGGGAAGAACATCTGCGCCACCTCTGGGAAGTGTTGATGGCACTGCGAAAGGCAGGCCTCACAATCAAGGCGAGTAAGTGCCAGATCGGGCAGGGTTCTGTGGTGTACTTGGGGCACCAGGTAGGGAGCGGCCAGGTGGCACCCCTACAACCCAAGATTGTTACCATCCTGGCATGGGAACCCCCCAAGACCCAGACACAGGTGAGAGCCTTTTTAGGACTCAAAGGGTACTACAGGAGGTTTGTCAAGGGGTATGGCAAAATTGTTGCACCCTTGACTGAGCTGACTTCCAGGAACCAGCCCACGAAAGTGAACTGGACTGACACCTGTCAGAAGGCTTTTGACACCCTGAAAACTGCCATGTGCACAGCACCCGTGCTTCAGGTGCCCAACTTCTCAAAGGAATTCATTGTCCAAACAGACGCTTCAGAGCATGGTGTGGGGGCTGTTCTATCACAGATTAATGAGGAGGGCCTAGACCAACCTGTAGCCTTCATCAGTAGGAGGTTACTTCCACTGGAACAGAGGTGGAGTGCAATTGAGCGTGAGGCGTTTGCTGTGGTCTGGGCATTGAAGAAGTTGAGACCATACCTGTTTGGGACTCACTTCTGGGTTCAGACAGACCCCAGGCTCCTCAGATGGTTGATGCAGATGAGGGGTGAGAATCCAAAGCTGTTGAGGTGGTCCATTTCCCTACAGGGGATGGACTTCACGGTGGAACACCGCCCTGGTACAGAACACGCCAATGCTGATGGTCTGTCCAGATTTTTCCGCCTTAGTGAAGAGAACGCCCAAGGGGTTGGGTAGTCCTCCCCACATTTCAGCTGGAGGGGACATGTGTTAGACCTGGTACCATTGGCGTGAGTCTCCCTTCCATTTTTTCACTGATTGCCTCCTCTGTTTTTGATATGTGTTGCTGGTTTAGATGCTTTGGGCACTGTGCCACTGCTATTCAGTGCCACAGTGCAAGTACTCCCTATTGTAAATTGATGTATGGATTAGTGACTCCATGATTGGATTATTTGATTTACTTGTCAGGTCCTAGTATAGTGCACCATGGGTGCCAAGGGCCTGTAAATCAAATGCTGCTGGTGGGCTTGCAGCACTGGTTGTGCCACCCACAGAAGCAGCTTGTAAAGTGTAGCTCAGGCCTGCCATTGCAGAGCCTGTGGGCAGTCTGTGACTGCCATGTCGACTTGGCAAGGGCACCCACTTGACAGTCCCTAAACCTTCCCTTTGCTACATATTAGTCACCCCTAAGGTAGGCCCAAGGGCAGGGTGCATTGTATGTAAAAGGTAGGACATGCCCTGGTGTGTGTAGCATGTCCTGATAGTGAATTACAGCCAATTTCGTTTTTCACTATTGCAAGGCTACCTGTCCCCATAGGCCAGAATGGGAAGTTTGATTATAACATCTTATAATCCTAACTGACCTAGGGAACATGGTAGAAATTCGAGTTTAGTATGCCTGAACTCAGAATGATAAAATACATCTTTTAGTGAAGTTGGTTTTAACATTCTGTGTTTGAAAATACCACTTTTAGAAAGTAGGTATTTTCTTGCCTAACCATCCAGCCTGCCTCTGCTGGCTTGTGTATTATATGTCTGGTTTTGTGAGTGACAGGGGCTGGGGGACTCCAGGAGACAGGGTGAGTCAGCACTAGGCTGAATAGACCTATCTGCATGAGGAGTGGTGGGAGGAGTTCCACCTGGGCTTGAATAGGGCTGTGCCTGCCTTCCACAATGCTGGCTCCACCTCCTGTGGTGCATCTGATGACCCTGGCCCACACTGACAAAGGAAGAAGGTGTGCACTGGCAGAATGCACCCAGAACTGGTTTGGACTAGGTACAGACACTCTCTGCCTTCAGAGACAAAGGATTTGTGGTTATAAAAAGGGGGACCCAGACCCCAGAACTTTAGATCACTTCTGGAACAACAAGACGAACCTTTGCCAAGGAGAAGAACCAAGGAAGCTGCAGGGGTTTTGGACTGCCCCTCTGCCAGTGTGCTGTTTGCTTGGTTGGCCTGCAGTGGTCTTCATTGGTAAGGAAAGGAGAAGGAACTTTCAAAGAACTTTCATCATCTTGCAGAATATTTCTCCAAGGGCTTGAACTAGAGCTTGCCTCCTGCTGAAGTCTCAGGGCTACAAGACTTCACCACCAGCTCCCTCCTGAATTCCCTTGCTGGGGATTCTGTCTGCAGAAGCCTGCGTGTCGCTGGGAGCTGGAAGCGCGACTCAACGAGAAGAAGCGTGTCGCTGTCGCAGCTGTTGCAGTCACATCGCCGGAGAAGCATGTCACATCCGCAGAGGCCGCCACCGCATCACCAGAGAAGCGAGTCTTCGTCGCAGCTGCCTGCCGTCGCATCACCGGAGAAGCGTGTCTTCGTCGCAACTGCCTGCCGTCGCATCACCGGGCAAGCGTGTCACCACCGCAAGGGTCGCCGTCGCATCACCGGAGAAGTGTGTCACCGTCGCAGCTGCCTGCCGTCGCATCACCGGAGAGGCGTGTCGCAGGGCCTGTTGCGGCTCCAAAGGTACAGAATTCGCCGCACGGCCGTCGGGCGTGCACGCATCATCTTCACGTTGTTGCATCGCATCAAGGGTACACTCTCATCGCATCGCACCGGATCGTCGCATCGCATTGAGGCACCTGCTCGCCGCATCGCACTCCCTGCGGACCCTTTGTTTGTTTTGCGTTACACATCCAAGGTACTTTTGTGAGAAATGTGTCACATTTATCATCATCTTGAACTAAGTTACTTCTACCATCTTTAAGTCTATTTTGAGTACAGTATTGTGGTCTTGTGTTAAGTCTATATAAAGAATACTTATTTTTATAAAACCTGTGTGGTGTCCATCTGTAGTGTTTTCATTGTATTACTGTATGTGTTCACAAATGCTTAACACACTGTCTCTGAGATAAGCCTGTATGCTCGTGCCAAGCTACCAAGGGGGTGAGCAGGGGTTATCCAGGAGTGTAATCCCCTTTCCCTGACTTAGAAGCAAGGGTCCCTATTTGGCAAAGGTGTATACCATTGCCAACTAGAGACCCCCAGTTCTAACAGGTAGCATGGTGGGCAAAAAGTGACACAAATTCCACCCAGCACTTCTTTGTTTTCTTTAGTACTCATCACTACAGCACTCTACCCCATAGAGCTATCTGCGAAGCAATGCTGATAAAAGTGAATGTTAGGGCCAGTGCTGAAAAGGACATTAGGTTGTAGAGAAAAAGGTTGCATGATTTGAATAGGAGGGTGACTGACCTCATGGCAAAGCATCACCAACCACGTCTGGCTACCGGAGGGGCATCTGATCCATTCCTTCATCGGTGCCCATTGGAGAAGGACCTTGACGACTGGTTTTACATTGCATATTTCAGAGACACTGCAAATTCCCATGATTTCACGGTGTTTCCAGGCACCCATTAGATAGTATCTCTACTCAGAACAAGATATCTTCTTTACCAAAAAGCTTTCTTTCAAGAGCTGTGTATCTCCTTTTTCTGGCCGTCAAAACATGATAAATATAAAATTATTTTTTCAAGCCTGTATCTTCTTGCAATTGTAGAAGGGTAGCCCATTTTGTATCAGACGCATCTGTTTCAATAGTGAATCTCTTGTAGGATTTGGATGCCACAAGATAATGCCTTGGGCAAAGGGTAAAAGCTTGCTTCAATTTAATAAAGGCTTGTTCTGCTTTAGAACCCCAACAAAAGCCTTATTGTAACATGTTTCTTTTTCATAATGTAGATGATGCCACTGGTCAAGTAAGTAAAATTCCAAATGAATTGCTGAAACAGATTGGCAAAATCTAGGAAATGTGTTGAGTCAATCAAAAGTTTCTGCAGCCCTTTCAGGATCCCTGGCTACTCTATGAGTGTTCACTCAAAAACCTAGAAATTAGACCTGGTATTGGTCAAATTGACATTTCTCAGATTTACAGTAGAGGTGGTTCAGATGCATTCTGGATAAAACATGAACTATATGTTCATGATGTTCCTTAATATTCTTAGATACAATTTGAATATCATCCAGATAGATAACTACAAACTCATTGAGCATATCGGAGAACACATGACCCATAAATCTTCGGAACACTGCTGCAACATGACATAGCCCAAATGACATGATCATGCATTTGAAATAGCCAAATGGAGTTTGAAAAGCTGTCTTCCACTCATCACCAGCTTTTATCTGTCAAGATGGTAAGGTCCGCAGAGGTACTTTTGTAAAGATGCAGACTTTTTTCATGGATTCTAAGACATCCTTGATTTCCTCTGCAGGGTCTTAGCTCCTTGGACCTATTAGAGAGGAAAAATATTGAATCCAGACTGGGAAAAACAATGTAATATGAGACCAACCTCAGGGTTTTATTTTGAATTTTGTTTTTTTAAATATTTCTGAATGTGACAAGTGTTGGCATGGTATTGATTGTAAAGTACCTACAGTCTTATGGATCTGTGAGGTTTTTTTTTGTTTACTCCTTTGGAAAACAGTTATTTTCAGAAAGGGAACAATATTCATGACAAAAATGCAACTAAAGTGATACTGTTCTTGTTACACAATTAATGCAGGAATTTTGTCCTGAAAGCCTGGGAACTCCTAGAATTATTGAGTAATTAAGAGGAATTATTATATTAAATGCTGCTATTTCCTTATAATCCTAAACTGACCCTCCATGGAACTGTAATCTCTTCTAGCCCAGACACCAAGGGAGTTCCATCCACAGTTTGCACTTGTTTAAGTGATTTCTTATGCATTTCTTTCTGTAACCCAACTCTCATCCACATACATGCCACTGGCTCTACAATCTAATAGAGAAGCAGCCCCAAAATAATTGAAGAATGTGATTAATGCTTTCCACATCAATCAATCAATCAATCACAGAATTTGTAGAGCGCACTACTTACCCGCGAGGGTCTCAAGGCGCTGGGGAGAAAAAGGGGGTGCTGCTACTGGTCGAACAACCAGGTCTTGAGTAGCCTCCTGAAGGTCAGCAGGTCTTGGGTCTGTCGTAGGCTTAGTGGAAGGGTGTTCCAGGTCTTGGCGGCGAGGTGGGAGAAGGATCTGCCGCCGGTGGTAGTTCTTCGAATGCGAGGGACGGTGGCGAGGGAGAGGTCGGCGGAGCGGAGCTGGCGGTTGGGGACGTAGAAGAGGAGTCGTCTGTTGAGGTAGGCTGGGCCAGTCTTGTGGAGTGCCTTGTGTGCGTGGATGAGGAGTTTGAAGGAGATTCTCCTGTCGACGGGGAGCCAGTGCAGGTTCCTCAGGTGGGGGGTGATGTGGCTGTGGCGTGGTACATCGAGGATCAGGCGTGCGGAGGCGTTTTGTATGCGTTGCAGTCGCTTGATGAGCTTGGCCGGGGCTCCCGTGTAGAGGGCGTTCCCATAGTCAAGTCTGCTACTGACGAGGGCCTGGGTGACTGTTCTTCTTGTATCTGTCGGGATCCACCTGTAGATCTTGCGAAGCATGCGGAGGGTGTTGAAGCAGGAGGAGGAGACTGCGTTGATTTGCTTGGCCATGGAGAGCGTTGAGTCGAGGATGACTCCCAGGTTGCGTGCGTGGTCGGTGGGTGTTGGGGCTGCTCCCAGCATCGTTGGCCACCAGGAGTCGTCCCAGGCTGAGGGGTTGGAGCCGAGGATGAGGACCTCTGTTTTGTCCGTGTTCAGTTTTAGTCGGCTGATCTTCATCCAATCGGCGACGGCCTTCATTCCTTCATGGAGGTTGGATTTGGCGGCGAGGGGGTCCTTGGTGAGGGAGAGGATCAGTTGAGTGTCGTCGGCGTAGGAGATTATGTTGAGGTCGTGCTGTCTGGCGATGCGTGCGAGCGGGCCATGTAGATGTTGAACAGTGTTGGGCTGAGGGATGATCCCTGGGGTACGCCGCAGATGATCTCGGAGGCTTCGGATCGGAATGGTGGGAGGCGGACTCTCTGGGTTCTGCCAGCGAGGAAGGAGGTGGCCCATTCCAGGGCCTTGTCTCGGATCCCTGCGTCATGGAGGCGTGCGCGTAGAGTGCGGTGGCAGACAGTGTCGAAGGCGGCGGAGAGGTCCAGCAGGATGAGGGCTGCGGTCTCACCGTTGTCCAGCAGGATCCTGATGTCGTCGGTGGCGGCGATGAGGGCAGTCTCAGTGCTGTGGTTGCTGCGGAACCCCGATTGGGATGGGTCCAGGGTGCTGTTTTCTTCGAGGTATCGGGTTAGCTGTTTGTTGACTATCTTCTCGATGACCTTGGCTGGGAACGGAAGCAGGGAGATGGGCCGGAAGTTCTTGAGGTCTCTCGGGTCCGCTTTGGGTTTTTTGAGTAGGGCGTTGATCTCTGAGTGTTTCCAGCTCTCTGGGAAGGTCGCGGTCTCGAAGGAGAGATTGATGACGTTGCACAGGTGGGGTGCGATGGAGCTGCTGGCTTTGTTGAAGATGTGGTGCGGGAAAGGGTCTGACGGGGAGCCGGAGTGTATTGTGCTCATCGTCTTGATGGTGTCATCGATGTTCACGCTGGCCCAGGCTGGCAGGGGGTCGTGTGCGGCGGGTCTGGTGCATCGATCTTAGTTGGGGCTGTCTGGGTGTTGAAGCTGTTGTGGATGTTGGCGATCTTGCGGTGGAAGAAGGTGGCGAGGGAATCGCACAGGGCTTGCGACGGCGGGATGTCGTTGGTGTTGGAGCTGGTGTTGGAGAATTCCTTCACGATGTTGAAGAGCTCCTTGCTGTTGTGTGCGTTGTTGTCGAGGCGGTCTTTGAAGGAGATTCTCTTGGCGGACTTGATGAGGTGGTGGTGGTTACGGATGGCGTCTTTGTGGGCTGCGTGGCTGTCCGGTGTCTTATCACTGTGCCATTTCTTCTCTAGTTTCCGGCAGGTACGCTTGGAAGCTAGGAGTTCCGAGGTGAACCAGCTGGCTCTTTTGGTGGTGTCACTGTAGGTGAGTTTTTTCAGCGGGGCGAGGGTGTTGGCACAGTTGTCCATCCATCGTCTGAGGTTGCAGGCAGCGTCGTCGGTGTTGGATGGGTCGGAGGGAGGGCTGAGAGCGAGGTTTGCCCGTAGTTGGTCTTCGGTGACTTTGCTCCAGCAGCGGCGTGGGATCTGTTGGGTGCGGTGGTGTGTGGTGGGTTTCTGGAAGGTGAAATGGATGCAGCGGTGGTCGGTCCAGAGGAGTTCCGTGGTGTGGCTGAAGGAGACGTGGGAGCTTGAGGAGAAGATGGGGTCAAGCGTGTGGCCGGCGGAATGGGTCGGTGTTGTGATGAGCTGGCTCAGACCGAGGTTGGCGAGGTTGTCGATCAGGGTGGTGGAGTTGCTGTTGTTGTTGTTCTCCAGGTGAAAGTTCAGGTCTCCGAGGAGGATGTAGTCGGTAGAGGTCAGGGCGTGCGTGCTGATGAAGTCGGAGATGAAGTCGCTGAACTGGGGTCGGGGCCCAGGGGGTCTGTAGACAAGGGTGCCTCTAAGGGTGGTGTTGGGGTCCGTGTGGATCTGGAAGTGCATGTGTTCGGAGGTGCTGAGAGTGTCGTCGGTGCTGGTCGAGACCCTGATGGTGTTCTTGTGGACGATGGCGATTCCTCCTCCTACTGCGTTGATGCGGTCTCTACGGGTGATCTTATAGCCGTCTGGGATGGCTATGGCGATGTCGGGGCGGAGGAGTCGTTCATCCAGGTCTCTGTCAGGAAGGCGACGTCTGGTGATGATGTGTCGAGCAGGTCCCAGAGCTCGACAGCGTGTTTGCGTGCGGAGCGGGTGTTCAGTAGGATGCATCGGAGGTGGTTGAGTCCTTCTTGGCGGGCGCTTCGGTGGCTCTGAGGCAGGTGTAGCTGCAGTTCCGGCAGGTGAAGGGACCATGGGTGCGTTTCGGGGCGGCCTTGAAGCAGTTGTGCGTCCGTCCGGGGTTGAGAGCGTGGAGTGTGGTGGCATCGTATCGGCGTCGGTCCTCGAGGCTGGTGCGGGGGGCGCACGGCCCAGGGGTTCTGGCGCTGGGCGCGGTCCAGGCGCGGACGGGCGCAGACGGGCTTGCCTTAGGCGTGCCTTCGGCACGCCAGCGGCGCGGCCACGCAGCGGCCGCCATATATGGGGAGGTGGGAGGGAGGAGCAGGTGGGAGGCGGGAGGCAGGGGCAGCGAATGGGCAGTCAGGGGGGCGGGGCCGCAGGGGATGCAGCGGCGGGAGTGGAGAGAGGCAACGAGGGGTACAGAAGGCAAAATGGGCACAGGGAAATGGGGGCAGCGAGGGGAACAGAAGGAAAAATGGACACAGTCAAATGGGGGCAGCGAGGGGAACAGAAGGAAAAATGGACACAGTCAAATGGGGGCAGCGAGGGGAACAGAAGGAAAAAGGGACACAGTCAAATGGGGGCAGCGAGGGGAACAGAAGGAAAAATGGACACAGTCAAATGGGGGCAGTGAGGGGAACAGAAGGAAAAATGGAAACAGTCAAATGGGGGCAGCGAGGGGAACAGAAGGAAGAATGGACACAGTCAAATGGGGGCAGCGAGGGGAACAGAAGGAAAAACGGGCACCGAGGCCACAAGAAGAGGGGCGAGCTTACCAGCAGCAGCAGCGGGCAGGACACCACAGGCGGAGCTGTGTGGCGGGGGAGCGACCTACCTGGCAAGGTCAAGGGTCGCTTTGAAACATGAAACATGAAACAGGTATTTCATTAGGATTTGGAGACCTGCCCTACTTAGGCTTTGAATCTATGCATTCACCCTCAATACCCCGTTCCTCAACCTCACACTAAATTGGATGTGTTGTTTATTCATTCAAACTCTCCTATGTATAACATATAAAATAAACCACCTAATTACGTGATAAGTGCCTCATTGCAGCTATACAAGGAATTCACCACCAATTCTAAGTTCATTTAATATTCTCCTTTCATTTTCTTTGCATTCGTTTCGCGTTGATGCAGAGTTTAGCAGACATTTTACATTCTCATTCCATTTTTTCTAACTTGGAATGTCAGATTATAAGGGGATAAATAGTGGTATCAGAGGATGCACACCCATACTTCAGATTTTCCGTCTTTTTACCAGTTTTCCACTGCAAATTTCGCAAGGATTTTCCTGGTGATATATGATCTGGGAAAATCCTCAAATGTGCTGTAATTTTGCACAACTTGTAAAGCCGATTGGAGGCAAAAATTAATTTGTTCCCAATTCTGACCCAACAACACTTATTTCTGCATTCATTTATTGATTCTCATTTGTATGTCTGTCAACCAAGTAGCATGTCATTTGATGTTGTGTATCTCACCTTTACCTACATATAGGTAGCTGACCTTTCTGCTGCAAAAACAGGGTATTTCTTTGAAGCTTTATTTCAGTTTGTACATTTCTTAATAGGACTGTCAATATCATCCTGATGGTGATGTACTAAAAAAACAAAGGTTACAGGGACGTTATAGTTAGGCTCAGATTTCACACACACAAAACCAGAGAAATTCAGTGGTTATAGTTAGCTGAGGTAACTATAGCTCGCGCCCCCGCAATGCACTGCTTATGACATCACATATTACATCACTCATGACATGGTCAGTGACATCACTGATGACATATCAAATGTGATCACTGATGACATCAATGATGACATCATCCAGTGACTGTGAGTGTTTTTAAAAAGTTTATTAGTGTTAAATATATATACCAAGGTTTATTGGTGAATCAGTGGGTGTATGAGTGCCTGTGATGGAGCAAGGATTCGAGAAAAGTGAAACTTGCTCGATTGAATCCTCCATTAACTTTCACTAATACTTAAATTAGTAAATAAGATGAAACTAACATACACCAAACACAGATACACAGGGAGAAAAGCTTACGCATGCTTGGATTAATGAGAAATAAAATGCAGCACGATTAAAACCCGCTTTAACTTGCAAAAACGCTTTGCGCATGTGCAAACTTGAACTACGCAGACATAACGTGACTAACTTGCTTTGAGAGGGAAAACCTCACGCATGCGCAAGAAAGTCCAGAACGCGGTCTTGAGGTACAGCATGCCCGGCATATGCTTGCTTGATTTAAAAGAAAGCTGCTGCTATTAACGCTTTTGCCCAAGAGTAATAATAATTACATGGGATAGAGTAGAAGTGGGTGGTGAACAGTGAGAATTACATGTTTAAGAAAATACCATCTGTTTATGATTCTTTTATTAATAGTGTGCATTTGGGCCTGCTAATCCATGACTGAAAAAGAAAATGGCGAAAGCTGCGCAAGCTCAATGAGTCCATGAAATGACCCGGTGACCGAGAGAGAACTGAATGACTGCCAAGATCCAAGGACAGAAGGGATGGGAAAAGAAGAAGATGTATCGGTCATCTATGAAGCCTGTATTAAATGAATTATGGCATTTGCAACAAAATATGCATGTGTCAAACAAATTATTTGAATGAGTTGAAGGGGCAGAGTTAGCAAACAATATGTTTTACTAATAAAAATGAATATGTCAGCCTGGTATGATGAAGACACCCCTAACCCCGTCCAATCATATTCCGTAGTTTAGTAAATCTGCAACACTTGAGGGTGGGACATGAAGAAATAAAGACTATAACTAGAGTGACTTGAATTAAGTAAATTAACGCTGCTGAGGTAGAGATGATTCGATGGAGCTGTGAGGGAAATACCGCTGCTGGGAGCTGAGCAGAGAGAGACAGAGAGACAGAGAGACGAGAGCAGACTTGGAAGATCCAGACTACTGCCTGATTAGATTGGAAGATTGCGGAAGAACATCGAGGAGGGAGAGAGTGTAAGAGAGGGAATCGCCCTGGTGCATCGGGTTGTAGAGAAGTCTAGTAAGTATAAGACCTGTCCTAATCCTATCCTATAATCTTTGTCTCCTGATACTAAGTCAGGGGACCCCCACCAGTCCTTTGGCCAGAGGGGTGGTTTTCCAGTTATCTTCATTAGGTAAATGTCATTCTATCCAAAATTTGCATATTTCTTTGCAAATGTATTATTATGTGCCTTTTGTCTCTACATCTATCCACTCTTATGTGTTTGATTTTGTTGAATGAGCTTGTGTAACTGAATGTATTATGCTATATGATTGTTCTCTCTCCCACAAGAAAGATGGCGTTTGCACTGTGTACTTGTAATTGATGAGCGGTCAATTTAATGACTGAAATCTTAGATAAACTTATTATTATTATTCTGAGTCTGTGGTTATTTCACTAAGACCTTAGTTAAGAAGTTGTTAATATCACCATCAACTAACTCAACTAATGGTCATCGACCAGAGGAAGAGTGTTGATTCGTGAAGATTAGTTAGACATGATACTGTAATTGATTTATGGTTACAGGGAAATAACTAATCAGAACTTAGTGAATTATAAAAACTTGACCCTTCCAGCGGGAAATTGGCCAAGGGGAATGCAAATGATCGTATTTGGATAAAATGTATATGGGCCCATTGAAAAATTCAGTTTTTGTGTAAAAATATCTAACCTTGGCCTCTTTGCGCTGGATCAGTTTTTCTGGCTGCAGAGTTATGGTTATTATTGATTAGTTTGGTGAATATTGATTATTGACTATATGTTCTTAACATGAAAAGTTAGTGTCCTGTTCTATGTTGTCTGGAAGTACAGGTACAGAGATACCTGGGAATCCTGGAATTGAATTTTGAAGAGTGTGGTAAGGAAATCACACTGCAGAAGGTTACTCGTCTGTTGTCATAATACCTAAAAGCTACGGATGGCTGTAGGTGTTATATTAGGGACTGTATCGTATAAAAGCCGAGAGTGAGTGATAGCGAAGGGTCCACCTGTGAAACTTTGGCCTTACCCAAAGGAGGAGTATCCCTAGAGGAGTAATAGGTCCACCCCGAGCTTAAGTGAAGGGTAAACAGTGGTTTTTACTCGCAGTATAAGGAAGTACTTTCTCTTTGAAGCAAGTGAATAAACTATCTTTGAATTTGCGGAGCAGACAGAGTAGCGCTGTTTTTACGTTGTTACTAACAGAAAATGTATTAAGAAAGTTTAGAAAATACATTGTCGTATTACCTTGTGAAGGGAGGGTCAGTAGCAGGAGTCATACTGACGTCACAGAGAGCCACGCTGGTATTGGTTGAGACAGCGGGCGTTTAACAAGTGCCGCTTGTAAAGGGAGGGTCAGTAGTAGGAGTAATACTGACATCATAAAAAGCTGCGCTGGTATTGGTCAGACAAGTGGGTGTGTGGAAAGCTCTGATTGGTTGGCAGACAAGAGCCGCGCAGGTATTGGTTGTGGAAGAAGAAGAAAATACGTAGTGAGCTCTGATTGGACTGTTGGTCTGAGTCGCGCTGGAATAGGACGAGTGTTGGGAAGCAGGATACATAAGAATACAGAAGAGTTTCCAGTTTTAGCTTGCTGAAACAACTTAGTTACAGGGATTGGAAGAATGAAGCTGATTAATAAAATCAAAAATTTCTTTAAAAAGGATAAGCGTGGGGGCGTGGCCAAGATGGCGACTGAGTAGGACGTGCCTACCCGTCGGTCCGACCCCTGGCCTGGGCCCTAGCTGCATAGCAGCCTGTAGCGGATCCCACAATAGCGCTCCGGACCCTGCCCACGCCAGCTGCAGGTCCGCAGAGTCTGACCCCTGGGAGCGAAGCGGCTCCAGTGCCTCACGCTGACAGACAGCGCTCCGTTCAGAGCCACGCGGCCGGCGGTCTACTTGGCGGCCGCGGCAGATGAAGCGCGTGGATGGCCGCATGCTGGAGACGGGCCCTGGCAGAGATCCTCCCCCCGCTGGACGGACCCGGGCGGCGCTGATTGACCTGAGGGGGTGACGCGGGAGCCCAGCTGGCTGCGGGGGGTGCAAGTGTGTCCCTGTGTGCACTTTGCTGATGGACGGCAGGGGCAGCGCGGCCCTCCACCTCAGGCCACTGGAAGAAGCTACGTAGTTAGCTGAAAAGGAGGTGAGACCGCCCTTACGGCTGAGGGGCCATGGGAACCTTCGGACTGCTGCTCCATTACCTCCCCCCTCCCTCTGAGATACTTGGGAGATGTGGGAGCCGGGTGGACTCGGGCCCAGGCCCACACACGCACTGCGGTAGCCCCGTGGCCGCTGTGACCTGACCGCACAGCTGGCCCCCCGGAGACACCCTCCCCCCGGTTGGTGGGAGTGTTCTGCGGAATCCCTGCGTAACATCACAAGGGAGGACATGTGACCCCCCCCCAGAGCGGGAGCTAGCGGAGCGGCAGCACTGGCTGAGAAGCGGCGCCGACCTGCCCGTACAGCAATGCTGCCACAGCTACGGACCTGGGGCCCGAGGAGGACTCAGGAGATGCGCGTCTTGCGACCCACAGTGTGCGGATAGAGGAGGGGTGCCACGGCGGAGCGTGGGGTGGCCCGGGTGAAGGGCTGAGCCGAGAAGCCACACACTGGGGCCTACACAGTGTACCATCACTTTTTGGCCCACTGGGAGCCCGACTGGTAGTGGCGACAACCTGGGCAGCTTGGGAGGAGACTACCTGGTCCCTAGTGCTTTACCCCTTTCTCACTCTACTTGGCGCCACTCTCACATCGCCGGTGGAGGTGAGCCCACCGCCTTAAGATGGCCACCAACAAATCCAGAAAAGACCGCTCCGTTAAATACCTTCTCCTTAAACCTGGGGCTGGAGGGGCCGAAGCATCGACAGTGCAGGGGGGTCCCTCCGAGGGACATGGGCAGGACGAGCCGGACGGACCGGTCACCCGCTGCATCCTTGAATCTCTCTTTGCCGCCCTCACAAAAGAATTCCATACTATGAAAAAAGACCTGACCGCTGAGATCCGGGAGATACGCAGGGACATTGACTCGGTGGGAGAGAGAGTTGATGACCTGGAGACGCAAACAGCAGCGAGAGACGAAGAGGTGGCGCCACTTCAACAAGAGGTCCTGCGACTCCGGGACCAGCACTTGGATCTCCAGGCCCACACGGAGGACCTGGAGAACTGTTCCCGCCGAAACAATATCCGGATCCGGGTGGTGCCTCAGGGGTCGGAGGGGCAAGATATCGAGGCCTTTGTCATGGAACTGTTCCATCATATACTGGGAGAGTCCCCGGAGCAACGGATCAAACTGGACTGGACACATCGTGTGGGCCCCAAAAGACCGGTGACTGCCCCCCCTCCCGACATATTGACGTGCGTGCATGACTTCCAACTCAAGGAACGCATTTTGCGGGAGGCGCAGGCCAAACACACCATAGACTTCCGCTCTTGCAGGCCTCTCCTATACCAAGACTTGGCGGCCTCAACCTTGCAGAAACAACGGGAGTTTCGGCCCGTCACGGCATTCCTGCGCTCTAAAGACATCTCTTACTCCTGGGGCCATCTGTTCCAGCTCATCTTCAAGTGGGAGGGCAAGCTCCGACAAGTGCGATCCCTCGGAGAGGCCTCGTCGCTTCTTCGCCTGCCGGATGGAGACCGGGACACTCCGGAGAAGGCAGCCTCCAATGACCGCTGCGACAGCCCCGCAACATGGCAACGAGTTGGGAAGTCTCCGCTGTGGCTTCGCCCAGACCCAGAGGCAATGGCTAAAGAATGCACGGCAGTGCTGAATTCCTTGTCAAGAGACTCAACTGCCGCAGATTGAAGCAGATCGGCTCTGGTAACGACAGCTGCACTCCATATGGGATCCGTATTGCTTTAATTGGCGAGGCCCTGTGCGGGGTGGGGGTGGCGGGTACTCCTGCTATCCGTCTCACGACTCTCCATGGGGCGCACTGCCCAGGACTTCTGTGGACTTTGTAAGTTTAAGTTTTCATTTGTATGTTCTTTGTAAGGGGTTCTTGGGTTCACTCCTCCTTCCTCCAGACATGAAGGGTTGACCGCATTTGCATTTTTGTGCTTTTATATTTGCTTCGCAAGCTTTGGGGCTGTTGTTCTTAGCACACCCTGGGGTCCCCTCTTATGACGGCCGACATTAAAATCCTGTCCCTTAACGTTAAGGGGCTTAATAACCCTATCAAAAGGCAGGCTGTCCTGTCCTTCCTTGAACACTCGGGGGCTCACATTTGCCTGCTCCAGGAACCATACCTCCTGCCAACTGACACACACAGATTGAGGTCCAGGGCCTTCCCGCATCAGCTATTCTCTTCTTGCACCACTAAGACAGCAGGGGTGGCGATACTGGTCTGTGCTGAGTTCCCGGGGCAGGTGGGCAGCAAAAGGGCCGAGATCAAAGGTAGGCTCCTGGCACACACCTTCACCTTGGGCACACATACCTTTACAGTAGCCACAGTATATGTTCCCAATGAGGGTCAAGAGGGGTTCATTCGGGACATGGTGCATGAGCTGACTGGCCTTCCAGACAGGGCCTTACTGCTGGGGGGAGATTTCAACTTGGCCTTCGATGGTGCTGTTGACCGATCAGGGCAGTGGTGGGGGCAGGCTGGGGCCCTCTCTGAAGATGGGAGGTGACTACTGGCGGAGGCTGGGCTCACAGACATCTGGCGACTGCATCAACCAGGGTCCAGGGAATACACCTTCTACTCACACCCCCATAAGACATATGCCAGGATTGACTACATGCTAACCTCTGACTCGCTGGAGCAGCAGTCGCGAGAGGTGGAGATTCTCCCCTGCCCCTTATCTGACCACTCGGCTGTGCGGATATCCCTGTCTTTGCTCCACCGTCGACCTTCCCGTAGGTTTTGGCACCTGCGTGAGACGATGCTACAGCGTCCTTCGGTGGTACAGCAAATCCATACATGTATTACCAACTATCTGGACCTTAACGATTCACGCACCATCTCTACAACAACTCTTTGGGAGGCCCTTAAAGCAGTGGTCAGGGGAGAATTTTTGGGCATTGCGGCGGCAGACAATAAGGACAGGAGGGAGAAAAGGGAGCGACTATCTGGGGAAGTTGTCGAATTGGAGCGAATCCATCAACGTACGGGGCACCCAGAGTCTGGAGGCAACTTAAGGCGGCCAGGGCACAGCTGGCAGGACTACATAGACCGGACTGAATACTCTGCCCTCCGCCTTAACCACACATTTTATGTAGGGGGGGATAGGTCTGGGAAGCTACTTGCTAACAGGTTACGGGCACAGCAACAGGCGTCTCGCATCACTGGGATCCTGGATCAACAGGGACGAGCATGTGATACTGACCACGAGATTGCGGACGCGTTCCGGCAATACTATGAGACTCTATATGCGGCTCAGACTCTACCCGCAGATAGCCCGGCCCAATACTTGCAGGGGGTCCCCACGGCTAAACTTCTCCCGAGCTTAAAACTCCATAAATCTCCAGGCCCATCCGGATTCTCCTCCGTCTTCTATAAAAAGTCTTGTGCGGTCCTGGCCCTGCTGCTGGTGCGGGTTTATAACTCGATTGGGGCCGCCCCATGACGCCTCCCTCCCCTCATCTATGCTGGAGGCGCTGATTTCGGTAATACCTAAGCCGGGTAAGGATAGGCACTTGTGTGGCTCTTTTCGCCCTATATCTCTTCTTAACGTAGATTTAAAAATCTTTACTGGCATCTTGGCGCGAAGACTCTCTCGTCACCTCCCTGGATTAATAGACCCGGATCAATCTGGGTTTGTTCCCGGACGGCAATACTTCGACAACACCAAACGGCTCCTCCACCTGGTGGACCGATCTGAGCGCTTCCCGGCAGAACAGATGATCTTCTCTGTCGACGCCGAGAAGGCGTTCGACAGGGTCCACTGGCCGTACCTAAAGGCGACTCTGCTCCACTTTGGTCTCCCTAGCCGCTTCATCAACTGGGTCTTCGGTAGCTATGCGAACCCTATTGCCACGGTACGGGTAAACAGGATCTCCTCGTTGGCCCTTCCCATATGCAGGCGGATGAGGCAGGGTTGTCCCCTGTCACCGCTCCTGTTCGCCCTGTATATGGAGCCCATGGCCCAAAGAGTTCAAGACGACCCTAGCATTAGGGGGGCACGCTTCGGGGGGACGGAGCACAAACTCTGCCTATACGCAGACGATGTGGTGGCCACGCTAGAACATCTTCGGGAGTCTCTGCCCGCACTCCTGGCTGAGCTGGACAGGTTTGCACAAGCATCAGGCTTTAAAATTAACGTGCACAAGTCACAAGCCCTAGACCTTTCCTTAGAGCCTGAGACATTGGGGCTCCTACAGCGATCCTATCCAGTTCAGTGGGCCCGTGACTCAATTCCTTATTTAGGTTTGAGAGTCTCAGCCACAATACAAGCCACCAATGAGTCGAACTACGCAGCAATACTGCGGCGGGTCCGTGACTCCCTCCGGAAATGGAGACCACATTCGCTCTCTTGGCTGGGCCGCATTGCAGCAGTGAATGAATGAAAGACATTTCTAGAGCGCATGGCTACCCGGGGGCATCCCAGCGCTAAAAAGCGGGGCGACTTCGAGTTCGAGTGGAGTTAAGGAATCACAAAGGTCTTTAGCTGCTTGCGAAAGGTCAGATAATTCGGTTCAAGGCAAATCCAAAGGGGTAGGCGATTCCATAATTTAGCAGCATTATACGTGAAGCGGCACCCTCCGCTTCATGATTTCCTTATTTTAGGTACTGCTGCCAACTGTTTGTTATCTGATCTTAGAGACCTAAGGGAGCGATAAGGCTGAATGATAGATCTAATGATCGGTGGACCTTTGTCTGAGAAGGCTTTGTGTATAATACACATAGCCTTGAATTGGATTCTTTCCCGAATCGGTAGCCAATGGAGTGATGTGAGCACAGGTTTAGCTGAAGTGCGTTTGGAAGTATTTGTAAGCAGACGTGCCACGCAGTTTTGCACGATCTGCAACTTTTTGATGGTGGTAAGTGGGGCTCCCAGGTATAGAGCATTTGCATAGTCCAGGCGTGACAAAATCAATGCCTGGACCAGCACTCTTCTAGCAGAAAAAGGAAGCAAGGGGAGGATCTTTCTTAGCATTCTTAGGATCCCATAACAGCAAGCTGCCACCTTGCGTGCTTGGTCCTTAAAGTCAAGATTGTGATCCAACCAAACCCTAAGACTCTTAATTTGATCTTTGGGGGAAGGTGGTGGGGCCAAACAGCTAGGCCAGAAAGAGTCTATTCTCAGTGTTGTATGATTACCCAGGAGCATCAGCTCTGTCTTAGCTTTATTGAGTTTCAAACACGAGCTATCCATCCAGCTAGAGACCTTTCCCAGGCATGAAGCCAAACCTGAGCCTGAATTGTCCAATTGATTGAGTGACACCACCAGCTGAGTATCGTCAGCGAAGGTGATGATCTGGATACCAAAAGGTGTTACCATTTCCGCCAAAGGACTCAAATAAACGTTAAATAGAGTGGGGCTCAGGGACGAGCCCTGAGGAACCCCACATCTAAGAGGCATTGGCTTCGAGGTAAATTCCTCTTCAAAGACTACAAAGGATCTGTCCTCTAAAAAGGACTGTAGCCACTTTAATGCTGGGCCGACGACTCCTACATTCCTGAGTCTTTGAATTAGCAGATGGTGGTTCACTGTGTCGAAGGCTGCACTGAGATCAAGTAAAATAAGGGCAGCGCAGCCACCTCCATCCAGAATTTTTCTTAGTTCTTCCACCACTGTCACGAGTGCAGTCTCTGTGCCTTGCTGAGGCCTGAATCCTGTCTGTGTGGGATGCAGGCAATTATTGTTTTCCAGAAAGGTTGAGAGCGTAAAATTTACGTACTTCTCAGCCACTTTTCCTATTCCTGGTAACAGAGAAATCGGGCGGTAGTTTGCTAGTACCTCAGGGTCAAGGTTAGGTTTTTTTACAAGGGCTCTAACCATAGCCTGTTTCCAGAGGGGGGGCACTAATCCCTTTTCTAAAGAGGTGTTGATCACTTCTAAAATCACGGGTGATACTGTCTCAGAGACTAAATTTAAAATACTAGGTGGGGCAGCATCTGTGGGTGCTCCAGATTTCAATTGACTCAGAATCCCTCGAAGAGAGGTCAGATTCAGAGGGGGGATTACCTCCAACAGATAGTCATCACAGTAAGTAGGAGAGTCAGATGGAGGTAAAGTTTGTGGGGCTGATACCAGAAGAAAGGACTTATAAATAGTTTGTATTTTGTCATTGAAAAATTCTGCAATTAAGTTGCAGCGTAAAGGGATATCGGCGGGAACAATAGGGGGTGCAGGAGGAGTTAAAAGTGATTTAGCAATCCTAAAGATTTCACGAGGGCAATTTGCTGCCGAAGTGATTCTTTTTCATAATAAAGGGATTTGGCCGTTTTTATTTCGAGTTTATAGATCCTTATCCCTTCTCTGTATTTCGTTTTATTAGAAACTGAGGGTCTTTTCTCCAGTTTCTTTCTAGCCTCTTACTGGACTGCCTAAGTTCCCGCAGTTTGGGCGTATACCAGGGATTGTAATTGGCTCCTACTTTATTATGAGTGCGTTTCTTTGGAAGAGTAGTATCGAGTGACGACTCTAGCCATCTATTAAGTTTATCATTAGCAGTTACTGGGTTGGTGTCAAGCGTGGGGATGGTATCTTCCAAAATAGTCACCCATGATTTGGTAGACAGTTTCGCCCACGCGCGTACATGTCTAATGCTTCTCTCAGCCGGAATAGAGGCATCATGCGCTGTCCATACAAATGGAATTAGAGAATGGTCAGACCAAGGTATTGGAATGGGGTCCTTGACCAATAGGCTAGGGATATTTGACAAAATGGGGTCAAGTAGATGGCCTTTACAGTGGGTGGGCCTGCTAACTAGTTGCGTGGGTTGAAGCATCTCCAGCCCCTCTATTACTTCCAGTGTGGGTGAAAGTGAAGCATCATCAAAATGTAGATTAAAATCCCCTAGAAGGATGAAATTGGGGAGGGAGCTAGCCAAGCCAGCTACAATATCGGGAAGCTCCTTACAAAAATTGCACAAAGGGCCTGGTGGACGATACACCAAGATACCTGAAAGGGTGCTAACATGGGATATACCGATAGCAGTAAAGATGGTGATACTACCCCAAATTCTCTATTTGTTCCATACACTTCCGCTGGTACCCCCGAAAGGAATCATACATTCACTGCAAAGGGACATAGAACGTTTTATCTGGCGAGACCAACGGGCTCGGCTCCGCATGGAGCTTACCTACAGAGATCCTGTCGAGGGAGGCCTGGGGGTCCCAGACTTACAGGCTTACTGGCGGGTGGCCCAGCTGAGAGCGCTAGTGGAGTGGTCCCGCTCGGAATCCGAGAAGCATTGGTTATTTATGGATAGGTCTCTCGCTG
The DNA here is from genome assembly GCA_963921515.1 of Calotriton arnoldi. Classification (NCBI taxonomy): domain Eukaryota; kingdom Metazoa; phylum Chordata; class Amphibia; order Caudata; family Salamandridae; genus Calotriton; species Calotriton arnoldi. Next base: position 336,938 of record CAWUFW010010078.1, on the reverse strand, counting down.
GCCGACCTTTGTGGGGGGTTCCCTTTCTCGCGCGCGCGCAAGTAAGCCTTGGAATCTATATCTCTCTAAAGTGACTCACCCTACTCTACTGGCCTGGGATGGGGTCGCTGCCTCTAGAGGACTCACAACCTTCCCGTCCCCGATCACGCCAATAGTCCATAACCCGGACTTCACACCGCGTCTGGATGCCATGGAGTTCAATCACTGGACTAAGGAGGTTTGCCGCTCGACCGGTCACATCTTCGATCTCTCGGGACCCCGATCTTTTACTGATCTCCGCAGGGAGCAGGGCATGCCGGAAACGGAGCGTTATCACTATCTTCAGGTCTGACACTGGGTGCTGGGTGGGGACGTACGGGGAGGCACCGAAAGACACCTCACATCGTTTGAGAAATGGTTGCTCACACGCCACAATGATGCCCATTTGACCTCGGACTTATATAAGTTTGTTAAACGCACCCCGGATGTTGGGAAGACTCTGAGCCAGCTACGCTGGGAGGTGGAGCTAGGCAGGACCATGACGCAGAAAGAATGGCATGATATCTTCTATAGGGCTTGACACACGGCCCGCAATGTGGCCTCCACTGAGACAGCCACAAAGGTGGCTACCTATTGGTACCTAACCCCCGTTTGCCTCCATAGGGGCAATCCTTCCCGTAGCCCACAATGTTGGAGAGCCTGTGGCTCGCCGGGTACCCTTACTCATTTGCTATGGGAATGCCCTTCTCTAGGGGCATATTGGCAGCAGATCTTAGACAACGTGGATTCCCACTTTGATACCCAGATCCCCCGTTTTCCGGTATATGTTCTCCTAGGCCTCCCCAATGCCATTACGTTCCCCCTTAAATCTCAGAGGGGCAAACAGATGGCGTTAGCCCTGGGGGCAGCGGTAAAAAACATACTTACCCACTGGGGCACTAAGACGGTCCCAACCCAACTGGGGTGGCTCCATCGACTGTGGAACATTTTGGGGATGGAGAGGATCTCTCTTTCACTGACACATCCCGGGGCCTCCTTTCACGACCTGTGGGAGCCTTTCCTCACCCTGCTGACGTCAGAGTTCACAGCACTCACTTGCCCCAAATACCTGAGGCTCTTGTGTCTCGTGGACCCTCCTAAACAGGCAGATCCGAGCACTCCTGCTATTTAACGCATTCAACTATATTTGCACTCCCAGTTCATAGAGACACGTTCAACGCCCGGGGGGAGGAGAGGGGTGGGAGGGGGTTTCTTTTTTTCACTGCTGTTATTGTGTTTTTTGCCAAATGTAATAACGCCATTGCCGGATTGCATTCCGATGAATACAGAGCATGCAGGCTTGTTTGTTGAACTCCATGTCTTGAAATTCAATAAAAGAAATCTAAAAAAAAAAAAAAAAGGATAAGCGTGTAGTAACCAGAGAAGGAATTCTATTCCACCTCCTAATATGCCTGCTTATTTTATGATTTTGCAACGAGGATATCGTACTTGTGTTTGGTTGGAAAATTGGGTGGAATATACGAAAGGCGATGGTGTTTTAGCTTTTCCTGAAAATGGTACGTTTAATGTAAGGATTCTTCAGAATTTGAGAAATCGGATGAATTCATTAGAACCTAGCCCTAGGCTAACGCAGTATGAAGCTTTGGAGGAATGGGAAGTTGAGGCATTTGAGCGAGAGAAATACAGGGGAGGTAGAAGAATAAATAGAGGATTTTTTCCAAGATATCCATTTGATACTCGAGGAGATGAGATGAAAAGATGGAGAAGAGCTGTAGTAATGGAAGGGTTGTATCCAGTATTGATGGCTAAAGATCAAGTAGGAGTAAATGCAAAGAAAAAATGAAACACACAGGTATGGCAGGAACAGAATGTGATGAAACTGATGATGAGTTATTAGAGGACATTTTAGTTAAAAGACCTCCACCTTATCAAGAAAATGCTAGAGAGCCAACTCCAAGTGCACCAATGATGGGAACTCCATTAGTTCCACAAGTTTTATATGATCCAACAGTTACCCGAGTGTTACAGGAAAAGGAAAGGGACACATTGAATAGAACAAAAGAAGAGATAATTCAGAAAATAAATCAGTTAGGTTTAAATGCTGAAGCCTTGACAGTACCAGTGTCGATAGGTCCGGTTATTCCATTATATGGGGATAAACGAGACACCCCGAGATTAAAAACAGTGACAGTCCAACAAAATAGTGTTAGAAAAGAGGTAGCAATGTCAGAAGATCTAACCAGTGAGAGTGATTCAAGTATCTCCCTAATATTGAAATGGTGACTGAAACCCCGAAAAGAGGTTCACCAGTGAATAAAAGGAGAAAGGAACTGATTGACACTCCAGTAGCAGGAAATTCTAAAGGATTTTCGCTAGAAGATCTAGAGAAGTGGGCAAAAGGATTAGACAAAAAGAAACCTCAAACACCAAGTATAGATGTGGCCAAGTTGAAAGTGGATTTGGAAGAAATGATCATTGGTACAATAAGCCCAGATAGATTAGGTACATACAGGGATGATGAATTGTTGTTCTTGTATAAAAGTATAACATGGAGAGCAAAGAATCTGCATGAGAAAATAGTAGAGGTTGCTTCAGAATTTGGAAGGGATGTAGAAAAATCGAAATTATTGCAGAAACCATATAGGGCAGAATTTACTGACAAGGATTTAGAAAGTTTGAATGCATCAGGAAAGAGATTACAGATCAAAGAATTAATGAATATTTTGAAGAAATGGGGAGATGCAGACAGATGGAGAGGTAGATGGACAAGGAAAAGGGATGAGGCAGCTACAAAGGAAGCATCTGCATTCACATTAAGAGAAACAGAACAGGTTGAAAGAGTGTGTCCAATGAGAGAAGTTCCTGGTGGTGGATATGTTCATGTTCCATGGTCTAGACAGGATATTTTGTCTTTTACGAATGATTTTCCCAGATTAAGGGAGAAGCCAGTTGAATGGTACAAGCAGGTGGAGAGGTTTGTGAAAGTTTCAAAAGTATTATTAAAGGATTTGGATGGTCTGTTTGATATAGTGGAACCAACTGATTTGTGGACAGAATGTAAGATTACGGTTGATTGGCCAACTGAAGAGTATCCAAGAGATGCAAAGACAGGTGCACCTTCAGAAGATGTGATGAAAAAGTATCAGCAAGTAATTACTTTCTTGAAAGGGAAAATTCCTCCAAAGGAAACGGATTGGGTTAAAATAGATAGAACAACTCAAGAACTAAAAGAGTCAGTGCATGCGTATTACGAAAGGTTGTTACAGGTATTTAAACAGTATAGAGGATTTGAAAATATTGGTGATAAGGATATGGGACATTTTGTGTACAGGTTTGTGTATGGATTGAGATCAGAAATTAGTCAGATGATTCAACAGCATATGCTTTGCTGGCAGAGTAAGCCCATTAATGACATCTTGAAGTACGCAAAGTATTGCAGTGATGATATTGACGCAAAGCATAAGAAATTGAAAGAAAAGATGATGTGGGCAAAAGTGAAGTTGGCAGAACACCAAGAGGCAAGTACTGGTTCTCAAAATGATAACCAGTCGAATGACCAAAATCAGAATAGTCAAGGATCGAATGGGAATAAAGGAAAAGGACGAATGAGTATAGAGGAAGTGAAAAAGAATTATCCTTGTCATGCGTGCGGAAAGCATGGACATTGGAAGAATGAGTGTAGAAACGTTCAACAGAATAATGGGGTAAATCAAAATTTAAATCCACAGATGCAGAATGAGGTGGTTGTGAACCAGCAGCAACAGCAACAGGTAGTTACTCCACAGTTACAGGTGCCACAAGCCCCTATGCCCAACTGTATGAATGCTCAAGTGCAGAGATACAGTGTGAACACCGGATTTCGTGGAGAGAGTGGTAAGAATACACAAACGGTTCAACAATATTGGATGCACAGTAATGAGTGTAATTCGGATGTTTCTCAGCGCCATGAAACCGTTTGGTGTACGCGCTTAATAAATATTTTTAACATAACATTTAACATTCGGATGTTTCTCAATGACGGTGCCTGAGGGGGGAGGAAGAATGTGTGCTTGGTGCATCCTTGGCGGTAGATCAGTCAGGTCCATTTGTTTATGGAAAAGTGGAAGGTAATGACATCACTTTCCTAGTGGATACTGGTGCTACCCGTTCTACTGTGAGAACAGCAGAAATTCCAAACCTACCCCTCTCGGGAGAAACTATCCAAGTTGTAGAAGTCTCAAATAAGCAAATAAAAACCCCAGTTACTAAACCAATAGAAGTGAATATCGGAAATTTCAGAGACATGCATCGGTTTGTGGTGTGTGAATCAAGTCCAGTTCACTTGTTAGGGAGGGATTTGTTGTGTAAAATGAACTGTACCATCTATTGTACACCTGATGGTATTGCTTTTCAAACACATGATGAAGATATTGCTTTCAAGATGATGCTAGCAAAACAAGGAACAGAAGTGGATGAGATGTTTTCACTTCTGACTGAAAGCAGTCTGCCTGATGAACTGAGAGACACAGTGAGGTCAGATGTGTGGGATTTTTCAGGAAAGGAAATTGGTCTGATGGCAAATGTAGATCCAATTAAAATAGTGGTGAAAGAAGGTGCGATTTATCCAAACACACGACAGTATAAAATGAGTCCAGAAGTAAAAGCAGGAGTTGCTCCAGTAATTGATCAAATGATTGAACAAGGTATTTTGAAAGAAATAATGGGCAGTCCTTGTAATTCGCAAATCATGGGACTTAAAAAGCCTAGTGGCAAATATAGGATAGTGCAAGATTTAAGGAAAATCAATAAGATAGTAATACCCTGTTGTCCAGTAGTACCAAATCCAGCAGTAAGTCTTTATCAGATACCTTGGGATGCACATTGGTATACAGTGATTGATTTGTGCCAGGCATTCTTTTCGATTCCTTTGCATGTAGATAGCCAACTTCTCTTTGCGTTCCGGTTCGAGGACCGTGTTTTGGCATGGTGCCAAGTTCCTGAAGGGTACACAGAGAGTCCCTCGATTTTCAATCAAATCTTGAAAAAGTATTGGAAACACTGGTTATGCCAGGAAATTCGGTTTTGGTTCAGTACATTGATGACCTACTGGTGGCATCAAAGACAAGAGAGGCTTGTGTCATAGACACAATTGCTTTACTGAAACATTTGGCAGAAGGTGGACACAAGGTGTTGCCAGAAAAATTACAGTTTTGCCAACAAGAATTCCAATATTTGGGACACAAGATAGAAAAGGAGACCAGAGAGAATAAAAGTGATTCGACAGATGAATCTGCCTAAAACTAAGAAAGAAGTACAAATGTTTTTGGGAGTGATTGGATACTGTCGTCAGTGGATCAGTGGATTTTCATTGCTTGCAAAACCCCTAATAAAATTGACACGAAAAGATGTGATGGATCCGATTGAATGCGATGATGAAAGCGAGGATGCATTCATAAAACTGAAGGATTGCTTGTGTCAAGCACCAGCATTAGGACTGCCTGACTATACAAAAGAATTTGCTTTGTTCTGCTGTGAGAAGGAAGGACGTGCGCTTTCAGTGTTAACCCAAAGCATGGATTAATGCGACGTCCAATGGCATACTTTTCTGCCACTCTGAATTCTGTGGCCTCAGCATTGCCTGGCTGCTTAAAAGCAGTAGCTGCTACTTGTGTGAGACTGGAGCAGAGTGAGTCTATTGTTATGGGACATCCCTTGAAAGTATATGTGCCACATTCTGTTGAGATTCTTTTAACAAGGACTTTACCCCTAGTCGGCTGACTAAGTATGAAAGAGTGATCCTAGGTGCTGAAAATGTAAGCGTGATAAGATGCACCACAGTGAATCCAGCAACCTTTTGCCGGACCCATTCTGTGAAGAAGCAAAAGAAGAAGTAGATCATGATTGTTTGGATCTAACAGAAATGTGTACAAAGCCGAGGCCGGACATCTTTGATGTCCCATTGGGAGAATCAGATTATGTATTGTTTGTTGATGGGTCATGCTAGCGAAAACAAGATGGAGAACTGCGTGCTGCCTATGCTGTCTATACTATATCTGCTATTATAGAAGCATCCTCTCTAAAAGGAGTCAAGTCTGCACAAATAGCCAAATTGGTAGCTTAAACAAAAGCCTGCAAAATTGGGAAAAAATTGAGAGTAACCATATTCACGGATAGTCAATATGGCTTTGGGGTTGTGCATGACTTCGGCCAATTATGGATGCAAAGGGGATATCTGACTTCTTCAGGTTCTCCTATCAGAAACAGTAAAAATGTCAAAGAACTGTTGGAAACATTACAATTGCCAAAAGAAATTGCAGTGGTCAAGTGTGCCGCATATAAGTCAGGAAATGATTATGTGACACAAGGCAACAAATATGCTGACCAAGATGCACAATTTTGTGCTCGAAATACAATGTCTTTGAACAGAGGGTTGGAAAAAGAAACTACCAATTGCCAACTAATGTTTTTCTCTGCTTTTGAAACATGGGATGAAGTTAGACAGTTACAGGACGAGGCAGATGTGAAAGAAAAGGAATTCTGGATCAACACAGGTTGCACAAGAAGAACCGATGATGAAGTATGGGTGTGTCCAGATGGAAGACCGATAATGCCAGACAGTATGTTATCACAAATGGCAAGAGTATATCATGGAGCCACACACATTGGGAGGGATGCCATGATTAGACACTTTAAGCAGACATGGTACAATCCCAAGTTTAGGCTCATTGCAGAGAGTCTCTGCCAGCGCTGTTTGATATGTCAACAGCAGAACCCAGGTGAAAAACATTTGTCAGTTGGGGAAAAATAGGAAAGGCAGAGGGACCATTTACAAGACTGCAGCTTGATTTTATAGAGTTGCCGCCGTGCAACGGTCTGAAGTATGTCCTTATCATTGTGTGTCTGTTTTCTCGTTGGGTGGAAGCTTATCCAACAAGAAGGAATGACAGTCTCACAGTTGCCAAACTACTCCTGAGAGAACTCATCCCCAGGTTCGGATTTCCAGTCACTTTGGAATCAGATAGAGGACCTCATTTTAACAATTAGATAATTCGATTAATTTGTACAGCTTTCAAAATTGAGCAGAAACTACATTGTGCCTATCGACCAGAAGCATCTGGACTGGTTGAGCAGCTAAATGGTACAATAAAATCCAGGTTAGGGAAGGTGTGTGCATCCACTTCACTGAAATGGCCTGATGCTTTGCCCCTTGTATTAATGAGCCTTAGAAGCATCCCTGACAGACAGACAGGCTTGAGTCCTCATTAAATTCTTATGGGAAGAGCAATGAGACAAGCATTTGTACCTGGAAACAAACTGATTACTATAATTTTTTTTAAACATTTTTTTAAATTAAAAAAACTTTATTTTAGTTTGTCATGGTGAATACATCTTCATTTCACATATCAAATATACTTTTAGAACTTCATATTATCTTAACATCGCATTATTGAAAATCAGAAGAAGTAAAAACCCAAACACAGATTTAGTTTATACTAGGTCAATACATAGCACAAAATACAATCCCAGAAGACTAACCGCAAGGTCAATGGAGAGAAGAAAGGAAAAGAAAAAACAAAAAACTAGGAGGGGAGAGAGAAAAAACAGACCAAAGAAGAGAGACATTATAAGAAAGACTAGGAGAGGAGTAATGAGCTTAAGTCAAATCTCTTATCAGGTTAACACAGTTTCCCCTATCCATCTGGTAATAGGAGACCATATTTTTTGACCCAATTCTCGTCTCCTAAGCCCTCTCATCCGATATCTAGAAGATTCGATATTATATAAAGCTAATATCGTAGCACGCCAATTTATAAACGTTGGGGAGTCAGAGCTAATCCATTGAGAAGTTATACATAATCTTATAACCGCCATAGCGATAAATACAAAACCAATCTCATGCCTTGTACGAGGATTTCCTCCCTCATTGTGTTCTACACCCAAAATGATTAAATCTGATGTAAGTGTTACTGGGGTATCAAGAATCGAATTCAGGAAAAATTCCATGTCCCTTAAAAAGTGTACTAGGCTGGGGCAAGCATAAAACATGTGTATTGTATCTGCAGCCCATGCCCCACACCTACTACAAGAGCTACCCCATGAGCTCGCCCATTTGGATGTCTTTGCGGGAGTGTAGTATAGGTCAAATACAGACATGAAATGCTGGGCCTTCAAGCGGCCGGTTATAAACACCTGATTGGCTAGTTCCAACGATCCTTCCAAATGTATCCCCTCTTTTCCTAGCTTTCTCTCCCATCTAGCGTTCTGAACAGCTAAATCATCGGGAAGAACATCCAATAGTAGCTGATATAATACCCCGATCCGAGATCGTTTCCGTATCATTTCAACCAGAGCGATTTCTCCCAAATCAGCATTCACCCCTTGTGCGGTTGTGCCTAAGAAGCTCCGAATCTGTAAAAACTTTAAAAATCTCTCCTGGAAAGGCCAAACTTTTCTTGCAGAGATATAAATGAATCTATTTGACCATCGCAGCATACATCTCTCAAAAGATTAATCCCTGCCTTACCCCACCTAAACGTAGTTTGATCCTGAAATATTGGTGGTAACAAACCCCCCGCCGCGAAAGGGGTATACGCATTAATATTTGATATCCTAAATCTGCGGCGTATCTTCCTCCAGATCGAATAAGCAGACTGAATTAATTTGAATTTAGTCTTCTTGTAATAGCTAGGCTCTAAAATTTTAACCAAAATTTGCCTAGCTTCCTCTCCAAGCAGCATCTCATATATAGGTGGTCTTACGGCAACCGATATTTCCGCCCTAGCTCCTACCACAAGTATCCCCATATGCTGCAAGAGAGCTGCCCAATGATATAAAAGGAGGCTGGGTACCCCCCATCCACCCCTAAGTCTTGGAAGAATCATCCACTTAGCTGCCCTTCTGGGCCTGCGGTACCCCCATAAGAATCTGAAGCAGACCCTTTCAGCTTTTGTAATACAAAATGTCAGAAATTCCAGAGGTATTGTCCGAAATAGATATAAAAATTTTGGGAAAATCGACATTTTGATAACATTACATTGTCCATGTAGTGACAGATGTAAATGATCTAATCTCTCTAAAGTCTTATTAACTGTATGGATCACTGGTAAGATATTAAGTTCAGGAAAGCGTTCCACTGCTGCTGTAATCTTAACCCCCAAATAGGTGGCTTCTGACACGATTGGGATGTCTACCGGAGATAGAGTATCCGAATGTAAGCACTGAGTCTTATCTATATTTAATTTATACCCTGACACAGTGCCAAATTGTTCCGCCAAATCTTTAACTGCTGGGGCTAACCTTAGATTGCTTGTAAGAATTGCGATATCGTCAGCATACGCCAGTGATTTATATTTAGCATTGCTGACCTTAACCGCTTTAATATTCGAATTTGCCTCCAATTTGTTAAGAAAAGGATCAATATACAGTGAAAATAACAATGGAGAGCAGGGGCATCCCTGCCTTGTACCTCTACTAATACCGAATGATTTAGATTCTTGTCCGGATATGCGGATGTAAGCTTTGGTGATATATAAAGTGCCTGTACTGCTTGGATAAATTCAGTAGCCAATCCCTTCCATCGTAGGACTGACCACAGAAACCGCCAGGAGACCCTGTCAAACACTTTCTCTGCGTCTAACAGGATCATCCCAAGCGGCGCCTTCGTGGCCTGAGCCCAATCAAAAAGAGCGATAACTCGCTTAACATGATCCGTTGTATCCTGACCAGGGATAAACCCATGTTGACGGATGGATACCAATGGTGTTATAATTTGCCCCAGCCTGGATGCAATTATTTTTGAATAGATCTTACTGTCCGCACTAATAAGTGAAATGGGTCTATATGATGAAGGGTTAAGTTCAGATTTATCTTTTTTTTAAATACTACTATAGTAGTCTTCCGCCATGATTCAGGCGTTTGGCCGAATTGAGCGAGCTGAAATAGAGACACAAGCTCGAATCGAAGTGCTTGCCGGAATGTTCTAAAAAATTCTAAGGGAATCCCATCTGGGCCCACTGCCTTACCAGCAGCTAAAGAGACCTTTGCATTCTCAATCTCCTCCCATGATATCGGGTCAGCAAGAATTTCATTTTGTTTGGGTGTGACTTTCGCTGTATATTGATCACTTAAAAATTCTATAATTCTTTCCGAAGTCGCCTCATCTTCTACTGTGTATAATTGTTGGTAGAAATTCTGAAATACATCCAAAATTTTGACCGGAGAATCCTGTATCTGATCAAATTGATCTAAAATTCTACATATTCTATTTGCCACCCCCTCTGTTGTATACGTTTAGCTAATAGCTTCCCCGTATTTTCCCCAAGTTCATATATATCAGCTCTATGCTGTATATATTTAGCGGCTAACTCTTCCCCAAAAAATTGATGTATTTTTGCTTTAATGATTGCGATGAGCTGCTGACAATCATCTATTTTTTGAGAATCCCTAATTTTACTCATAAGCTCAATCTCAGCTAGCCGTAAATCTTCGATCCACCCTTAATTCTGCCCTTCACCACCCTCTGAGAGTTTAAAGAAAAGCTGAGAGTCTCGCCCCGAAGGGCAGCTTTAAACACATCCCACACTATTACTTCGGGGGCTGTGCCTCTAGTTATACTAAAAAATTCCATGATCCATTTAGCCATATGTTCACAATATGCTTGATCCAATAGCAGTTTCCTGTCAAAGGTCCAGGTCGACTGAGGTCTGACAAAGCCACCTAGCGGGAGCTCCACTACTAACGGATTATGATCAGATATTATTCTCGGGGGGAGTTCAATGCTAACCGTTTCAGCTGTTTGATATGAGATAAAAAAGTAGTCCAAACGGACTAATTTATTATGGGGGGCCGAAAAGAAAGTAAAACCAGGATCCCCCGGCCTGTGTCTGTGCCACACATCTGCAAGTCCATGTTCCCTGGCTAGCCCCTGCAGCGCTTTAAAGGTCCTACCCTTCCTTCCTTGATACAGAAGATTACCAAGAAGATTAAAGCTACTGTCTAAATGAATATTAAAGTCGCCGCAGAGGACTAACGGGGATGGCCATATGGCCAATTCTAAACTCAAATAATTCAGCACTTCAGGGTCGTCTAGATTAGAGCCATATAGAGAACAGATTGAAAATGAAGTGCCATTGATTACCGCTTCCAAAATCCCCCAGCGACCCAATTTATCCTCCTTAATACGTTTGCATGTTATCGCTCCAGGCTTTGCCAAAATGGCTACCCCCGTGTAGTAGTACCTTGACGTGTACTAGCCAGTAAGGCTAAGCCCAAATCTTTAAGCCAGCCCCGTTTACTCCAGGGTATGTGAGTTTCTTGGACACACAGGACCTCTATTTGCATATGCCGTATCAGTTTAGCCAATAAGTCTCTTTTTTTCCTGTCATTAAGACCACAGATATTTAGAGAACAGATACGTATTGTGTCCCTTCTATCCATTATCCTTATAGAGTACAGACTCTTTTACAGAATTCATAAGATAATACAAACATTCTGAATAAACTTTATAAAAAACACTATTAAATGTCTTCATTTTGGTGTGAAGATGATCACAATGACAATACATGTTAAACAACAATTGTGCTCCACCCCAAACAACCCCACTTCACTGTGACATCCCCCCCTACCCCCACCCCCCCTCCAACCTGGAGCCTCCCAAAACCCTCCCCTCCTGCCCCCCCACAACATGAGGCTTAAGGACCGTCAGTCCTTGGTGATGCTGAGCTAGGCCATCACCCCTTCCCCAGACTAACCTCCCCCTCCCCTAAAAGAAATATCCACCGGTAAGAATAAGCAGAAAAAGAGAACAAAAAAAGAAATAGAAAGAAATAGAAAAAAAGGGGTTACTGTAGAGGTCAGATATACGTTAATTATGCAACCCCCAGAACACATACCCTCTAAGGGGGGATATCTAGATCACCCACACCCATACCCTTCCACCCACTACATTGATGCCATAAATTCTTTTGACTGAACTTCAGATAAGAAAAAATGTGTTTGCCCCTGAAAAACCACCTTCAGCTTGGCTGGATTGAGCAAACAAATCTGAGCGCCTTTTGCCTGAAGCTGAGGAATTAACTGTCGTAATTGCCATCTTTTTCAACTGTCGCCTGACAGAAATCTGGTCTTACAAAAAAGTCACAGCCCTTCCCCATCCTTTTCCTATCAGGCCTAGCCAGATTATATAATGCTTCTCAGGCCAAAACGTTATCTAAACATATAAGAATTGCTCTCAGCCGATTATCCACTTGTCCCCCTTTTTTACGTTGGAAAAAAGGAAATCGGTGGGCCCTTTGTAGCTCAATTTTCCAATCCCATTGCTTAAGTTCAGGAAATGCCTCTTCAAATAGCTCGATCACGAATTGCTGGACATCTGCCTCCTCCTTGCCCTCGGGAATACCCAAAATCCGCAGGTTATTCCTCCGGGACCGATTTTCAAGATCATTCAGTTTCCAGAGGGTTTTCTCTTTCAGCTTCTGCACTGACTCAGTCATAGTCTTTTACACAGCCAACTCGTCTTCAAGCAAGGATATCCTAGCTTCCGCCTCACTGATTCTTACTGAAAAATCAGAGCATGTCTTAGCAACCCTTCGAATAGAGTTTTGTAGTTTGCGGCATGCACCATGAGTGTGGGAGCTCTCCGCCCGAGTCTCCTCCCGATGAGCCATAATGCTCTAGGATATTGTAGAAAGTGTAATTTCTGCAGGTGCTTCGGGTACATTTTCTCCATTATTTACTAGGGGTGCATCTCCACCCTGTACCGTTTCCCCATCTAATTTAGGTGAGAAAGAATAGTCCCAGATCATAGAGTAGGCCGGGCCTAGAGTCTTTTCAGATACAGTAACTTGATTTTTCTGCTTGCAGACCGTTCCAGATATATGTGGGGTTTTTTCTCCTTCTTCCTCCCATCGCAAGCTACTACAGTCACTTTCATCCTCAGCCCAGTCTTTGCCAAAACTATCATCCCCTGAGGAATTAGAGGGGTCTAACAAAGAATAAAATGTATCCCCCGAGTCCACCTCTTTGATGGATCTTAGGGGCAAGATGGCCGAGTGAGCTGGCTAAATGATTCCTTCCCCGCTAACCTTTTCCTCCTGTCTGTGACTGCAATCATATTGCCCGGTAGAGAAATGTGCACTCTACAATATCGGGGATGATCTGGCGTTCGTGGCTGTGGGGACTACCTCTCCCTTCAAGATTGGCGTCCATGAGGGTTGCTTATTTCACTGGGAGCTTTGCTCGGCTTCACCGATGCCTCCGAAGGTGTCCTCCAGGGGCACTAAGACCCGTAGGCCTGCAGGCTCTGGCAGTCCCGGGAAGGTTATTCCGGATGGAGATGGCGGCTCTTCCAGCACTGGGGGATGCCAATCCGGTACGGGGACATTGACCGGTCTACCTGGAATGGGAGAGCAGACGCGAAGTGGTGCCTCTCTACGAGGTCAACAGACGGTCCCGGCACTCTTCAGAGCGCAGAGCGGTAAGAACAAGGTACTGCACGAATCGGCTATAGAGGCTAAGGCACCCCTTCAAAGCGAGAAACCTCAAACATCATCAGTAGAAGGCTTAATTCAAGGTATTGTGATACCCACATCCGAGACTATAAGTATAGAACCGGTGACAGAATTGCTCAGTCAAGGGAGTAAACAAGCTTTGGAGGGCGCACTGGAGGGAGGAAGTCGTCCTGGTATTGAAGGGCAAGATGATAATTTGAGCTTCTTGATACCCACCGGGAGTCTCTCAGAGGAAGTTAATGGAATGGTGGCTAAACAGCAAGATAGCTGCATTATGGGAGCCGTAGTCCAATCAAATATTTCTCAGGATAAGAATATTAAGGATGCCACAGATCCGAACAACATTGATAAGGCGCCTGACAAATTGATGTTTAGCTCACAGACAGTGCAAGAAGAGGAACTGATTACTATAACTGATGATCTAGTGTTGGACTATTGTAAAGAACTAGCTGATCTGGTACGTTCTGTGTCTCACCAGGTTGAAGAAGGTGCAACCACAGCACAGCCGAATCAAGCTCATGATTTTTGTCCAGGAGACTGGGTTATGATAAGGAAGCACACAAGAAAATCGTGTTTAGAACCCAGGTGGAAAGGACCGCTTCAAATTATATTGGTCACAACAACAGCAGTGAAGTGTTTTGGCTTGCCAAATTGGATCCATGCCAGTCATACCAAAAGAGTCCCAAGTCCTCCTCAACAACAAGAGAAGCAACTGGTAGAACAAAGAAAAGAACCAGAAGCTGGAAGTTGTGAAGTCGAAGAAATCAGAGAAACAGACTCTGAAGAACGTATCGATGATGAACAACCAAGTACAAGTCAAGTAGGGTGGGCACTGGATACTGGGTCTCAAGAGACTGCTGTAGAGGCTGAGGAAGAGCAAGAGATTGAAAGACCAGAACGAATTGAAACAGAAAATCCAGATCAAGCTCAATCAGAAGAAGAAGAAAATGAGAGACTGACAGGTTCAGAACAATTTCAGTCAACAGAAGAATCTGCTGCAGGAAACTCAGATCAAGCTCAATCAGAATCAGGAAAAGAAGAACTAAAAGATCAAGAAGAAATTCAATCAACAGAAAGACAAAAATTAGAAAGCCCAGAACAAGCTCAACTAAAAGAAAAGGAAAATAAAAGAACGTTAGAAATTGGCGAAGAAGGTGAAAGGCAGTGCAAACAAAGAGAATCAGAAAGGGCGATCACTGGCCAAGTGGAGTAAAAGGACTGAAATATGTTTTGAAAAGAAAAACAGGGAAAGAATTAGAACAAGTAAACGAAATATCAAGTAAAACTGAAGAAGAACACCCAAGAAGAAAATCTTTACGAAAATCAACAAGAGTGAGAAAATATAAGGCTTCAGAATGGACCTATATTATTCTTGAGGACTTTGAGAATCTTGATCTAAACGAAGGACAAGAAAATGTCACTAATGAAAGAAGTGACGAAAGCAAATTGAGACCACCTTAAGAGAAAAGACTGTGACACAGAAGGTGGAAATTTTACAAACAAGTAAAGAGGAGAATAAAAGAACCAGATGAAGAAAAGAAATTAAAGACAAAGGGGAAAGCAAAAGACGAAAAGCTGTTGAAGTGTGGGATCACACAAAGATTATTATATATATTCTAGTTTTAAATTAAACTTAGAATTTAGAAGAAAATTTAGAGATTAATACATTTTAGAGAATTAAAATGGCGGAAACAGAAGTGACTGAAGATCCGAAATCTAGTTTAAAACGAAGATGTGTTAAATGTTGTGTGTGCAGTATTTTGATACTAATGTTAATGTGGTTATAGCTAACAGTTGTGATACCTATTTTGATGGTAAATAACGACAGAAATAATACTAATACAAGTGATCAAGTGAATGCAGGTACTAAAGGAACAACTACCACTAATTTAGAGCAAATAGATGAGACCATGTATCAACATGGCAGATCAAATAGTGATTCGTCATTAAATGTGTTTAGTAAACTTCTTTATGAATATGTAGATACAATGGACATGAGTGATTGTTATGTTTGCATGAAATTACCTTCGTCTGTCTCGGAGGGGGTGACTTATCACCATCTTCCTTTAACATATGATGTGTCATGTAGTGTTGTGTCCAGTCTGTTCTATAAAACATGCAAATTGCAGTATTATTATTCTAACATGGATTTAGTATTCCCAGAGATTCCTATTAGAAGAAACCTAAACCCAGTGCTTAGTGCTAAAGATGCAGAATTTATGGGCGAGTTTTTCCTAACAACAAACCCAATAGACATAACATATGCGCATAAGAACAATTTAACCTGTATGTTGCGAGATGAAAAAAAAGATTTTCTAAAATTTAGTAGAGGAAAGAAGACAGGATCTTTAAAAGAAGGCTGTTGAACAGAAATCACATGTACCTCCATGGGCTAAAAAGGAAGGGGACTATAAGAAAGGCGAGACTCATGCTGCAATGTCCCTAGATTTGTCAAAGTTGGGAAAATTCAGTCTACATAGACTAAAAACAGACTATAACAACATTTTCATTGGTTCTAGTGAATGTGAACACACCTTCCTAATCATGGGGGGATGGGGACTAAAAGGTGGAACTAATCCCGTCTTCCCGGGGATATATTATGTGTGTGGTAAGAATGCCTATTATAGGTTGCCAACACAATGGTATGGTAGTTGTTATCTTGGGATAGTATTTCCAAAAGTGTACCACATTACTAAGAACAATGAAATGGATGTAATAAGTCAAGGACTAAAACGAACTAAAAGAACAAGCTTCTCAGAAATAATAGGTGATATATTTGGTGCACTGATACCGTCAGTTGGAGTCATACTGAATTCACATAAGATACGTAAATTGTCAACAGTAGTTGATCGTCTATCGACAGATACTGCTGGGGGATTCTTAATGATTAATACCAAAATGGTTGCAACTAGATCTATGGTTTTGCAAAATCGACTTGCACTTGATATATTATTGGCAAAAGACGGTGGAGTCTGTGGCATGTTGAAAGTCCAACATTGCTGTACATATATCCCAGACAAAAGTAAAGGTATTGAGGGATATATTAAGAATATTACAAAGATTCATGACGATTTGACCCAACTGGAGGTTGACGGTGTTTGGGAAAGACTTAGTAAAAGTATTTCCACTATAGGTAGTTGGTTTTCCACTTTAGGGAGTAGTCTATTAGGAAAACTCCTAATACCAGTAATTTCTATAACAATAGTAGGTCTGATGATGATAATGACATATAGATGTTGCAAGAATAAAACAAAAGCAAGAATGATAGCCGAATAAAAGAATGGGAAGAAAGAGAAACAGAGAAGAGATCGAATTAGAGGAGATGAAAGGGAGTCTATATGATAAAATGAAAGGAGTAGGCATGAAAAGGAAAATTGAAGAAATAGAAGAAAGAAAGGAAGATACTAAAAATGTAATGAATAAAAGTTGGCACTTGGTAATGATGGGTATTTTTTTTATGGCTCAAAAATGCCATCAGAGGGGGGATTGATGGAGCAAGGATTCGAGAAAAGTGAAACTTGCTCGATTGAATCCTCCATTAACTTTCACTAATCGTTAATTTAGTAAATAAGACGAAACTAACATACACCAAATACAGATACACGGGGAGAAAAGCTTACACATGCTTGGATTAATGAGAAATAAAATGCAGCACGATTAAAACCTGCTTTAACTTGCAAAAACGCTTTGCGCATGTGCAAACTTGAACTACGCAGACATAACGTGACTAACTTGCTTTTTTTTTTTTTTGAGAGGGAAAACCTCACGCATGCGCAAGAAAGTTCAGAACGCGGTCTTGAGGTACCGCATGCCCGGCATATGCTTGCTTGATTTAAAAGAAAGCTGCTGCTATTGACGCTTTTGCCCAAGAGTAATAATAATTACATGGGATAGAGTAGAAGTGGGTGGTGAACAGTGAGAATTACATGTTTAAGAAAATAACATCTGTTTATGATTCTTTTATTAATAGTGTGAATTTGGGCCTGCTAATCCATGACTGAAAAAGAAAATGGCGAAAGCTGCGCATGCTCAATGAGTCCATGAAATGACCCGGTGACCGAGAGAGAACTGAATGACTGCCAAGATCCAAGGACAGAAGCAATGGGAAAAGAAGAAGATGTATCGGTCATCTATGAAGCCTGTATTAAATGAATTATGGCATTTGCAACAAAATATGCATGTTTCAAACAAATTATTTGAATGAGTTGAAGGGGCAGAGTTAGCAAACAATAGGTTTTACTAATAAAAATGAATATGTCAGCCTGGTATGATGAAGACACCCCTAACCCCGTCCAATCATATTCCGTAGTTTAGTAAATCTGCAACACTTGAGGGTGGGACATGAAGAAATAAAGACTATAACTAGAGTGACTTGAATTAAGTAAATTAACGCTGCTGAGGGAGAGATGATTTGATGGAGCTGTGAGGGAACTACCGCTGCTGGGAGCTGAGCAGAGAGAGAGAGAGACAGAGACAGAGAGACGAGAGCATACTTGGAAGATCCAGACTACTGCCTGATTAGATTGGAAGATTGTGGAAGAACATCGAGGAGGGAGAGAGTGTAAGAGAGGGAATCGCCCTGGTGCGTCGGGTTATAGAGAAGTCTAGTAAGTATAAGACCTGTCCTAATCCTATCCTATAATCTTTGTCTCCTAATCCTAAGTCAGGGGACCCCCACCAGTCCTTTGGCCAGAGGGGTGGTTTTCCAGTTATCTTCATTAGGTAAATGTCATTCTATCCAAAATTTGCATATTTCTTTGCAAATGTATTATTATGTGCCTTTTGTCTCTACATCTATCCACTCTTATGTGTTTGATTTTGTTGAATGAGCTTGTGTAACTGAATGTATTATGCTATATGATTGTTCTCTCTCCCACTTAAAGAAAGATGGAGTTTGCACTGTGTACTTGTAATTGATGAGCGTTCAACTTAATGACTGAAATCTTAGATAAACTTATTATTATTATTATTATTCAGAGTCTGTGGTTATTTCACTAAGAACTTAGTTAAGAAGTTGTTAATATCACCATCAACTAACTCAACTAATGGTCCATCGACCAGAGGAAGAGTGTTGATTCGTGAAGATTAGTTAGACATGATACTGTAATTGATTTGTGGTTACAGGGAAATAACTAATCAGAACTTAGTGAATTATAAAAACTTGACCCTTCCAGCGGGAAATTGGCCAAGGGAATGCAATATGATGGTATTTGGATAAAATGTATATGGGCCCATTGAAAAATTCAGTTTTTGTGTAAAAATATCCAACCTTGGCCTCTTCACGCTGGATCACTTGTATGGATAAACAGTGGGTGCATGACTTACTGTATAAGTGAGTGAGTAGGTATCTCAGTGAATGTATGGGAGAATGACTATGTTGTGCGAATGTCTGTATCAGTCAGTCAGTCAGTTGGTTTTAAGTGGCTGCATGGGATGGTGAGTGGATACATGAGTGGCTGTATGGGTGATTGATTGGTTGTCTGAGTACATGTATGAGTGTCTGTGTGGTTGGGTGAGCAGGTGTGGGACTGCCTGCATGGATGAGTGAATGGGTGAGTCATTGGCTGTATGGGTTAGCGAGTACATGTGTGACTTTGTGCCAGCATTGATGTGGTCTAGGACGAGAGTGTATGATGTCACTAAGCCTTTTTACAAATCTCCCGCAACGAGCAAGGGTGGAAACATCGAATTGTGAGAAGCATACTGCCAATGCCTCTGTGCAGGTATGGACCCCGTGTCTCAGAAATATTTTCCTGAGTAAAACTCTCCTTTCTTTGATCATGGCAGGACAACAGCACAGAAGGTGCAGCCATGATTCATGTTTATAGTTACATAACCTACAGGCACCTCCATTGTTCTGGTTGGCCCATGTCAGATTGAAGTCTAGTATTGGTAGGCCAAGCAAACACATGTACATGATCTCTCTCCCCGTTTTGCAATTGATGGCAACTGATAGGTAAGGCTGGGCTTTACAAAAAATCAAGAGTTTAGAAGGCACAAAGTCTCCATATATTTTAAGGCTTGGTCTTGCTGAAATGAGGCCAGTCATACTTGTCTTTTAATGCTCTTTTTTCATATTGTGTAGGAGATAGACTCCAATGCGAGTGTCGCACGGTTTATTTAAGTGATTGCTACTGTTCTCTGTAGTTGTTTATTCCATAGCAAACTGCAATGTTCCGGAATGGGGTACCCCTGGACATTGATGGAGCCGGCCCTGGGGGAGTGGAATCCCCTGCCATCAAGTTTAAAGCCCCGGGGAGGTGGTTGTCCCCAAATGCCAGGGGTCCACTACAGACCCCTGTATTTAAAATAATCAATGCCCCGGGGAGGTGGGGGTCCCCGACGGGGGTCCCTGGGGCAGTGTGGAGGCAGGAGCCCCTCCCACTCTTAATTTTAATAATTGAAGCCCTGGGTAAGTGGCGGTCCCCCGGTCTTGGGGAGGCCCACCTGGCCCCCCGCATTTAATTAAGAAATGCCCCAAGGAGGTGGTGGTCTCCAGGGCAGTGTGGGGGGACAGGAGCCCCCCGCACCTTATTAAATAAATTAAAGCCCCAGGGAGGTGGCAATCCCCGGGGCTTGGGGGTGCCTGCAAGGCCCCCCACCCTTAATTAAATAACGCCCCGGGGAGGTGGCGGTCCACAGGGCAGCGTGGGGGGCAAGAGCCCCTACCATGCATTTATTTTAACAAAAATCCCCGGGGAGGTGGCGCCCCCCACATATCATTAACATAGCCCCGGGGAGATCGCGATCCCCGGAGCTGCAAGGGCCCCACGGGCCACTGCATCATAATTCATCATTGCCCCCGGGACCTGGCTCACCCGGGGGCTTCAAGAAAACGAAGTTCAGGAGACCGCACTTCATTTTTTTTTCAAGCGGGATTCGCTTACCCTACATAACTCCTGATGAAATTGTTTAAAAAAATAATGCTTTTTTTGGCCCCACGGGGTCCCTGTGGGACCCCCTGAGCAGGCCTAGGGAGTCACAGTGTTCCTATCCTTCCCCCTTTTCTTCTTTTCTTCAGCTTTTTCTTGTGACTCGGTTCAACCGAGTCACAAGATTGCTGCCAACACTTCCTGGATTGAAGTGTTGGCAGCCAATCAGAGTCAAGCTCAAGATCGGGAGGATTCGCGGATCCCCCGCAGTCACCAAATACTCATATTTTTTTAAATATTAATTTCTCGGGAACTACTGAACGGATTTACACCATTTAGAGCAAAGAGTGCACTCTGGACCAAGAGATACCTTTCTGTCAAATTTGGTGTAATTCCGTTCAGCAGTTCGGGCTGTAGCTGCAACAAACGTTTCTGAAGGAAATTAACATGGAGAAAACGCATTTTGGGACCCCCTTTTTTCTCAGTCCCAGCTTGAAAAATCACCCCGAAACTTTCAAGACAGGAGATGACCTGAGCGGGTCATTAATTTAAAAAATTTCGCGAAGATTCGTGAAATGGTGCCTAAGATATTGGCAAATCAAAAAACGCTTTTCCTATGGAAACTAAGTCCTATCTATAACTACCTACTGGTGACTGCTAGTAGGTAATATATATATAAATATTTATATATTACCTACTGGCAGTCGCCAATAGGTAGCTATAGTTAGAATGTAGTTTCTATAGGATGCCACTCTGTTCATGTTATAAATGATATAACATGTGAGGTCATAAGCAGTGCATTGTGGAGGCATAAGTTATAGTTAGCTCAGGGTAACTATAACTGCTGAATTTCACTGGATTTCTACAAGTGAAATCTGAGCCTAACTATAACTTCACTGTAACCTTTGTTTTTCAAGTGAATTCCTAAGGTTTTTTGATTTTTGTTTCCTAACTGTAAACTCTAACCTTTGACAGTGAGTGCGTGAGTGAGTACATATGTGTCTCAGTAGGCCGATTTTTTGAAGATCGCACTGTTTGCGACTGCAAAATAGCTTGATGCATGTGCCACTATAACTGCTGAATTTCTATGGTTTTGTATGAGTGAAATATGAGCCTAACTATAACATCTCTGTAACCTTTGGTTTTTTCAGTACATTTTTGAGGTTTTTTTAATTCTATTTTCTAACTATAATGACCATGTACCCTTTGGGTTTTTTAAGTGAATATATTACCCACTGGCGGTGCCAGTAGGTAGTTATAGTTAGGACCTAGTTTCCATAGGAAGAGCTTTTTTTCATTTGCCAATAACTTTGGTGTTGTTTGACGAATCTTCGCAAACTTTTCAAAACTCGTTTGCTGCTCACTTCAGCTGCTGTCTTGAAAATGTCATGGTGATCTGTGTAGCGGGGGCTGAGAAAAAGGGGAGGTCCCAAAATGCTTTTTCTGTTAATTTCCATAGAAATATTTGGACACAGTTACAACCCGAACTGCGGAACAGAATTACACCAAATTTGGCAGAAAAGTAGCTCTTGGTCAGGAAAGCGACCTTTTTGTTGAATGGTGTAAATCCGTTCAGTAGTTGTGGAGAAATGTAAAGAAATTCCCAGTTATATATCTAGGGACGCCGAGGATCCGCGAACCCTCACAATCTTGTGCCTGAGATCTGATTGGCAAAAGACACACAGATGATGGACGGAATGCAGAGCAAACCAAACCAAACATTCACCGCCAGTCAATAGATCTGGGTTAAATCCATCGTTCTTTTGTTCACCATGCCACCCCAGTTTAGACCCAGCCATATGCAAATCAGTCTTGACCCTGTGCCTCATGGGAACAGTCCAGCCCCAACTGCCAAGCCAGGTCCTCCCTGGACCGGAAACAAGCATCCTGGGACCGGTTTCGGGGCATCACCCCTCATCAGCCAGGCTAGATAGGAATTAAGAAAAACATAGAAATTCACTGAAAAAAACAAAGGTTACAGAGACGTTATAGTTAGGCTGACATTTCACTCGTACAAAACCAGAGAAATTCAGCCGTTATAGTTAGTGAGTTAACTATAACTCGCGCCCCCCTCAATGCACTGCTTTTGACCTCAAATGTTACATCACTCACGACATAGTTAGTGACATCACTGATGACATCACTGTCACCGTTAGCCTAACTATAATCTCTCTGTAACCTTTGTTTTTTTCAGTGAATATATATATATTTATATGTGATCAAGACCCCTGACGGGTCGAAACGCGTCATAGTTTCAGAAGGTCCGAGCTAAATAAACTCTTCAATCTGCACTTAATTGAGGTCCGTGCTCCTTCTTTGGTGGGATCACCAAGCGCAAGACGGAGTACTGCTGATATATATATATATATATATATATATATATATACATATATATATATATATATATATATATATATATTCACTGAAAAAACCATAGGTTTCAGGCACGTTATAGTTAGAAATTAGCATTTAAAAACCTTAGAAATTCACTGAAAAAACCATAGGTTTCAGGGGCGTTATAGTTAGTTGGACATTTCACTCGTACAAAACCATAAAAATTCCCCCGTTATAGTTAGTTCAGCTTACTATAACTCGTGCGCCCGCAATGCACTGCTGATGACGTCACATATTACATCACTCATGACATGGTCAGTGACATCACTCATGACATCACTGATGACATCTCAAATGACATCACTGATGACATCATCCTTGTGATAGAGTGGCAGACCTCCTCTCACCCTAATATAACCTTTGATACACACACTCAAAAATACAAACTAACATTTTCAAAACAATGGACATACCAATACCAGTTACAACACACCTATTCAGTAATTCCAAGATCTACACACACATCCACTCATTCACCAACAGTCCCTATACAGTCACTCATACATGTACTCACTCATCATATGTACTCATACACCTATACATCCTGTTACACACCGCCACTCATCCATAGAGTTACTCACACACATAGTCACACATGCAAACAAAGTATCAAACATCCATTTACTTGCATATACAGTTATACACACACTACCACACTTACTTCTACAGAAACTTACACATACTTACTCTCTTAAACAATCACTTATAGAAACACCTACTTATTTGTACAGGAACTCTTCCAATCTCTCACTCTCACATATACTCACTTATATACACCAATACTCACATATACTAGTTTAAAACATATGTAGTTACTCATAAAGACACTATTGAGACAGTCATTCACTCACTAACACACCCATACACATACTCATCCACCTATACAGTCCTGCACACATGCTGTCTTCAACACATACAAACAGTGAGTCACTCATTCATGCATCTATGCACTAAGTAATACCCCCACCGAACCATACAGACACTCAGACACTCATACTGATACTCAAAAAACCAACTAATAACCCATATAGACACTCATGTAGCTACTCACCAACCCATGCAGCCACTTATACACAAAGTGAGAGACTGATACAGATATTTTCATATTTAAACATTACTCACTAACCCATGTATTCACTAAGATACACTTAGTCAGTTATACAATCAATTTTACAAAAAAAATCATCCATTTAGACACTTATATACCCATTTATTCTTCCATCGACCTTGAGATATACATATATAAAACATATTTAATTTTCAGAAAAACACACATTCACTGGATGATGTCATCAGTGATGTCATCAGTGATGTCATTTGAGATGTCATCAGTGATGTCATGAGTGATATCACTGACCATATCATGAGTGATGTAATATGTGACGTCATCAGCAGTGCATTGAGGGCACGCAAGTTATAGTTAGCTGAACTAACTATAACGGGGGAATTTCTATGGTTTTGTACGAGTGAAATGTCCAACTAACTATAACGCCCCTGAAACATATGGTTTTTTCAGTGAATTTCTAAGGTTTTTTAAATGCTAATTTCTAACTATAACGTGCCTGAAACCTATGGTTTTTTCAGTGAATTTCTAAGGTTTTTTAAATGCTAATTTCTAACTATAACGTGCCTGAAACCTATGGTTTTTTCAGTGAATATATATATATTTATTATACTATGTATACATGTGAAAATGTCTCGGTCCCCTGTTTGCCTCGGTGGCACGGAAAAAATGGGTGGAACTGACGTCAGCACGCCGACGAGGTCCTCTTATGGCTCCGATGACGTCATACGGTGTCACGAGCGGAGCCGTGCTATTATGACGTCCTCGTTGACGTGGGAGAGCTAGGAAAGAATTTCCATGGAATGCTGGTGCAGGGGATATTCACCTAAGTGTTCAGGCTAGTCCTTTGGGAGCAACTGTTTATGTTGCCACTCCAGAAACCGAAACCAGTGATCCGAGGGCAGAGGCCCTGCAGATGGCACACGAGGTGGGGTGCCCAGTCGTGTGCACCGGCGGGGCAGCGAAGTGACAAGCACCACAACCCACAAAAAAGGTAATGAGGGCACTGAATAACACAGGATCTTCTCTTTGTATCTGGCAGGAACAACGAAGTTAAAATGCCCTAGTACCAAAATGTAGAATTAGTGCTACAACGGTCTTCAAGAGGACCTGCGATGCCGCTTCTGCCTCCCGTACCCTGGAGGCGGCACATGGGTCACGCGGTACGGTCATACTGCGGTGGGACGCACACTCGTTGACCTCTCATGGCACTGCTCCACACTTCAGGGAGGACGCTTTCCATTAGCTATGTTTTCTGATGACATGTCGCGCCGGCCCCGTCCAACAACAGAACTCCTTTAGATCCAAACAGACTCTTCCACTCTCTCACCGGAAGTGAAACCAGGCCACGTGGACACTTTCACAATACAACAGCCGGGAATGCACTTTTCGGTAAAAAAACCACATTCCTTCCTCCTAATTAATCAAATAAACGTCTCACTGAAGAACAGGGGCCAGCTTCGATCGGTAAACAGCCGTTACAACGACTTTTTTACTTTGCGATACCATTACAACGCATGCATTACCACGCATGCGTTGTACATCACGAAGTCATTACTACGCATTTTTAGAACGCATGGTCATTTACCACGCATGCCTTTACAACGAATTTTGTTGTAAAGGTATGTATGGTAAATGACCATGCGTTCTAAAAACATGTAGACGATCCATGTCGTTGTAAGGAAACAGAGGCTGTTCCGTTTCCTCACAACGACGTGCACCGCCCCTCAGAGACGACGTGAAGCAGGAACCACGAGGAGAGAGGAACCACGAGGAGTGAGAGGTAAGGGGGATTGGGCATGGGGTGGGGGTTTCTTTTCTAGGGTTTAGGGTAGTGCAGTGGTGTTTGGGTGGTGTAGGGGGTCATGCTGGGGGTAGTGTTTTAGGGTTTAGGGTAGTGCAGTGGTGTTTGGGTAGTGTAGGGGGTCGTGCTGGGGGTAGTGTTTTAGGGTTTAGGGTAGTGCAGTAGTGTAGGGGGTCGTGCTGGGGATAGTGTTTTAGGGTTTAGGGTAGTGCAGTGGTGTATGGGTAGTGTAGGGGTCGTGCTGGGGTAGTGTTTTAGGGTTTAGGGTAGTGCAGTGGTGTTTGAGTAGTGTAGGGGGTCATGCTGGGGGTAGTGTTTTAGGGTTTAGGGTAGTGCAGTGGTGTTTGTGTAGTGTAGGGGGTCATGCTGGGGGTAGTGTTTTATGGTTTAGGGTAGTGCAGTGGTGTTTGGGTAGTGTAGGGGGTCGTGCTGGGGTAGATTTAGGGTTTAGGGTAGTGCAGTGGTGTTTGGGTAGTGTAGGGAGTCGTGCTGGGGGTAGTGTTTTAGGGTTTAGGGTAGTGCAGTGGTGTTTGTGTAGTGTAGGGGGTTGTGCTGGGGGTAGTGTTTTAGGGTTTATGTTAGTGCAGTGGTGTTTGGGTAGTGTAGGGGTAGTGCTGGGGTAGTGTTTTAGGGTTTAGGGTAGTGCAGTGGTGTTTGTGTAGTGTAGAGGTAGTGCTGGGGGTAGTGTTTTAGGGTTTAGGGTAGTGCAGTGGTGTTTGGGTAGTGTAGGGGTTCATGCTGGGGGTAGTGTTTTAGGGTTTAGGGTATGGCAGTGGTGTTTGGGTAGTGTAGGGGGTCGTGCTGGGGGTAGATTTAGGGTTTAGGGTAGTGCAGTGGTGTTTGTGTTGTGAGGGGGTCGTGCTGGGGGTAGTGTTTTAGGGTTTAGAGTAATGCAGTGGTGTTTGTATAGTGTAGGGGGTTTAGGGTAGTGCAGTGGTGTTTGTGTAGTGTAGGGGGTCATGCTGGGGGTAGTGTTTTAGGGTTTAGGGTAGTGCAGTGGTGTTTGTGTAGTGTAGGGGGTAGTGTGTTAGGGTTTAGGGTAGTGCAGTGGTGTTTGTGTAGTGTAGGGGGTCATGCTGTGGGTAGTGTTTTAGGGTTTAGGGTAGTGCAGTCGTGTTTGTGTAGTGTAGGGGGTCGTGTTTTAGGGTATAGGGTAGTGCAGTGGTGTTTGGGTAGTGTAGGGGGTCATGCTGGGGTTAGTGTTTTAGGGTTTAGGGTAGTGCAGTGGTGTTTGGGTAGTGTAGGGGGTCATGCTGGGGGTAGTGTTTTAGGGTTTAGGGTAGTGCAGTGGTGTTTGTGTAGTGTGGGAGGTCATGCTGGGGGTAGATTTAGGGTTTAGTGTAGTGCAGTGGTGTTTGGGTAGTGTAGGGAGTCGTGCTGGGGTAGTGTTTTAGGGTTTAGGGTAGTCCAGTGGTGTTTGTGTAGTGTAGGGAGTCATGCTGGGGGTAGTGTTTTAGGGTTTAGGGTAGTGCAGTGGTGTTTGGGTAGTGTAGGGGGTCGTGCTGGGGGTAGTGTTTTAGGGTTTAGGGTAGTGCAGTGTTGTTTGGGTAGTGTAGGGGGTAGTGCTGGGGTAGTGTTTTGGGTTTATGGTAGTGCAGTGGTATTTGTGTAGTGTAGGGGGTCGTGCTGGGGGTAGTGTTTTAGGGTTTAGGGTAGTGCAGTGGTGTTTGTGTAGTGTAGGGGGTAGTGTTTTTTGTTTAGGGTAGTGCAGTGGTGTTTGTGTACTGTAGGGGGTCGTGCTGGGTTCTAGTGTTTTAGGGTTTAGGGTAGTGCAGTGGTGTTTGTGTAGTGTAGGGGGTCATGTTTTAGGGTTTAGAGTAGTGGTGTTTGGGTAGTGTAGTGGTCGTGCTGGGGGTAGTGTTTTAGGGTTTAGGGTATTGCAGTGGTGTTTGTGTAGTGTAGGGGGTCATGCTGGGGGTAGATTTAGGGTTTAGGGTAGTGCAGTGGTGTTTGTGTAGTGTAGGGGGTCGTGCTGGGGGTAGTGTTTTAGGGTTTAAGGCAGTGCAGTGGTGTTTGTGTAGTGAAGGGGTCGTGCTGGGGGTAGTGTTTTAGGGTTTAGGGTAGTGCAGTGGTGTTTGTGTAGTGTAGGGGGTTGTGCTGTGGGTAGATTTAGGGTTTAGGGTAGTGCAGTGGTGTTTGGGTAGTGTAGGGAGTCGTGCTGGTGGTAGTGTTTTAGGGTTTAGGGTAGTGCAGTTATGTTTGGGTAGTGTAGGGTGTCGTGCTGGGGGTAGTGTTTTAGGGTTTAGGGTAGTGCAGTGGTGTTTGGGTAGTGGAGGGGTAGTGTTTTAGGGTTTAGGGTAGTGCGCCCAACCAGCCACAATATCCGTGGACAAAGGGGATCCTGACTCTTTGGAACGCTCCGTCAATTGAATAATTTGGGTCAAGGGCCCTACCACGTCCAAGACCTATCAATTCCTTTCTTGGGATCCCTCATATACTTGGAGAAAAAGGTACATAGTTTCTCATCAATTTCAGGCGTGTGTGCCACCTTCCCCTTCAGTGAGGGCCTGGGGCATTCTCCCCTCATCCTATTCCTGACCTCCCTTTCAAGGGGTTGATGGATTTTCCCCACCACATACTCTGCCACTTTGGCGTCAGGTGTCCACTCCGCCGACCTAGGATGGTAAATTTGGGTAGGCTCGAACATGTCCGAGTGGACCCCGTCCCCAACCGGGGACTGAGAGGAGTGGGACTCTGGACGCCAGGGACGCCCCGAGTCCTTATCCTCATCGGAGGAGAAATCGTCCTCCGATACACCCTCTCCCTCTAAGGGAAACCCGCCGTCGGGGTCTACAATAGTGGTGACAGTGTCGCAATTTTCTCCGGGCCCCTCCTCCTCCCGGCAGGGTGCATGTTTTAGCGTTCGCGCACTCTTGAGGAAGGTCTCCGTAAGTTTATCAAATCCTTCCAAGTGCCCCGCGTTATGCTTAACGGCCCTTTTATTCCCCATCTGGGAGCTACTGGGACCCGCCACCACCAGATCTGGGTCACTGAACACCCCAGGGATGCTTTTCGCCAGCTTATCAACCTGATCCCTAAGAGGAGCCAGCGCCCTAGAAATAGCCAGAGAGAGGGCTTGGTCCACTGCTGGAGGGAGAAGTTGGGGGCCATTCCTCCTCCACTTCCTGGTAGGAGGAGTAAAAATGGTCTTCTGGAGAAGACATGATAGCAGAGGGTGTGAGCACAGAACAAATGCCCTTAAAATCCTTAAGGCAGCCCCTCGCCGGTGCTCCAACAGCTGGGCTTTCCCCGAAGCTGTTATAAGAATAGACTGAGGCGCAATACCAATTACCACCACCAGGTGGCGCTGGTCACTAACGTGGCCGTGTGGGGAAATCACCGCGTAGCGGTGTCAAAATTAGGCGAGGGTTGGTCGGGAATCAAGCGGACACTAAAGGAGTGACCGGATTCCCAAACGCGCGTAAAGACCAGCGGGAGCGCTCGACGGAGCTGCCTCGCTCGGACCAGACGCGCCTGACAGGATCTCACCGCGCGCAGAGCACACAGCGGGAGAAACTGCGAGGGGGAGAACGCGCTCGGGCAAGAGCCTGCTGCGCAGGGAATATGAAACAATACCAAGGCAATAATGCTAATAACGTGCACAAGAAACCGCTATACAAACAGCAACAACGTCAGATTAAGCCAAGAATGTAAGGAATGCACTTAACTGACGAGCAGTGAAGAAAGAGGAAGCGGAAGGGACGTCACGATATTATATACGATGGACTGTGATATGATTGGACTATAGTTGCCTTGGAGACTACCCCCTAATGGTTCATGGGTTGTGTAGTCTTTTGTTTAATGATTGTTGTGTTACGTTTTCTTTGAACTGCTATGCAAATAAAGTGAGGAAAGATATGCATAATCCTCGCCTCCGTCCTGCCATAGAATTCATTAAACTTTATTTGATCTGATTTAGAAACATAGATCATAAAAGTGTACATAAAAACAGTAAATCCTCTTTCCTAATACAATACAGTGAGAATTAATTAAAACCAGTAGGTAAAAACGGGTGTTACAAAGCCCGGTTCAGAGCAACTTCAGGTTAACAGAATCGTAAAGTTCAATGTTTCGCAAGATCAATCTCATGTACTTCGTGCAAAATACGCAATAAGGGGTCCAAGTAAGATGTAACGCTCCAATACCTGACCAGTTTGCACTATATAAAACTGCAGAAAAACTAAAAATAAAAAGTGTTTTGCACACTTCTGTCATTGGGCTATATGTGGGCTACATCTGGGTGATATTTGTGCTACATTTGGGCTCTTTTTTCTCTGGTGGCCATCTTGGGAGACTTATTTGTTATGAAGTTTCCTAATTTCGTCATTTACTGCAGTCTCCTCAGTAGGAAATGCTTTCAGTTTTTTACTTTGATTCCATCAAGAAGGCATTCAGATGTGTCACACATTTGCCATAAATTCAGAATGTTAGCACTCTAGTTGTTCATTAGATCACTGTAGTAAAGCTACTGCTCACCAGGGAGTTAACTGGAAGTCTACTGCTGGTATTGAAAGTGATTGTTTCAGTCTGCATGTCAGAATTTTCTAATGAAATAGAAGAGGATTTGAGATCTCACTTAAAACATGCCCTAAATTTTCTTTCTGCAGCACTAACCATAATTTCTATGGCAAAATGAACCCCCTCATTTTGTTCCTTTTTAAATTAAATGTTTTAAGTGTTACCAGTTTATTCCAATCAAGATGGCTTCAGGTGTGCCATACTTTTGTCATAAGTAAGACTGTTAGCGCTCTAGTTGTTCTTTAGAACACTCTGGGAAGCTGCAGTAGAACACAAAGGCATCAACTGACAGGCTGCTCCTGTTGAAATATAACAGGAAGATATTTGAGATCTCACGTAAAACATGTCCTAATTTTTCTTTCTACAGCACTAACCATAATTTCTATGACAAAATGAACCCCCTCATTTTGTTCCTTTTTAAATTAAATGTTTTAAGAGTTACCAGTTTATTCCAATCAAGATGGCTTCAGGTGTGCCATAATTTTGTCATAAGTAAGACTGTTAGCGCTCTAGTTGTTCTTTAGAACACTCTGAGAAGCTGCAGTAGAACACAAAGGCATCAACTGACAGGCTGCTCCTGTTGAAATATAACAGGAAGATATTTGAGATCACACTTGAAACATGTCCTAATTTTTCTTTCTACAGCACTAACCATAATTTCTATGACAAAATGAACCCCATCATTTTGTTCCTTTTTAAATTAAATGTTTTAAGTGTTACCAGTTTATTCCAATCAAGATGGCTTCAGGTGTGCCATACTTTTGTCATAAGTAAGGCTGTTAGCACTCTAGTTGTTCTTTAGAACACTCTGGGAAGCTGCAGTAGAACACAAAGGCATCAACTGACAGGCTGCTCCTGTTGAAATATAACAGGAAGATATTTGAGATCTCACTTAAAACATGTCCTAATTTTTCTTTCTACAGCACTAACCATAATTTCTATGGCAAAATGAACCCCCTCATTTTGTTCCTTTTTAAATTAAATGTTTTAAGTGTTACCAGTTTATTCCAATCAAGATGGCTTCAGGTGTGCCATACTTTTGTCATAAGTAAGACTGTTAGCGCTCTAGTTGTTCTTTAGAACACTCTGGGAAGCTGCAGGAGAACAGAAAGGCATCAACTGACAGGCTGCTCCTGTTGAAATATAACAGGAAGATATTTGAGATCACACTTGAAACATGTCCTAATTTTTCTTTCTACAGCACTAACCATAATTTCTATGACAGAATGAACCCCATCATTTTGTTCCTTTTTAAATTAAATGTTTTAAGTGTTACCAGTTTATTCCAATCAAGATGGCTTCAGGTGTGCCATACTTTTGTCATAAGTAAGGAAGTTAGCACTCTAGTTGTTCTTTAGAACACTCTGGGAAGCTGCAGTAGAACACAAAGGAATCAACTGACAGTCTCTGCCCTTGTTGGATGTACATGTTTTACTGAGAATGTCAGACTTCATTCTCACATGACTGAGAAAGATAATGTGAATTTACAGAAAATATGCTCTCATTTTAGCTTCTGGAGCACCTTCCAAAACTGTATGGGACAAGCATGTGAAAATAGTTTTCTCTCAAACATGATTCATGATATCCCAGCAGAAGGTTTTTCACAGGGTAAAATCACCTTAGAACACACCACAATTCCTGAAATTAGTATGGTACCATCAACAAATGAATTCTAATGTAACTAAAGTCTGTTATCACCCTTTATAGTTCTCCTTTTGGTAACCCTCAAAATCTTCGATTCACTACAATGCATTTCAATGGGGTACTATCATTTATATTGGTCCCAAGATGGCTGCCAGCAATTCCAGGATGAAGTGCTGACAGCCAATCAGATCTCACGATGACATGTGTGGTTAGGCTCCGCCCCGATATCGATATGTTTTCTTTTTCAAATTTCTCAGGAACTACTGAACGGATTTACACCATTTAACAAAAGGGTTCTTTCTGAACCAATAACTACCTCTTTGCCAAATTTGGTGTAATTCCGTTCAGCAGTTCGGGCTGTAGCCGTGTCTAAAGTTTCCTATGGAAAATTGCATGGGGAAAACACGTTTTGGGACCCCCTTTTTTCTCGGCCCCCGCTTGCCGAATCACCCCGAAACTTTCAGGATAGGAGCAGACCGGAGCGCCCCACGAGTTTTGAAAATTTCGCGAAGATTCATCAACCGGCGCCAAAGTTATTGGAAATAGAATGTTGTGAATTTCCTATGGAAAATAGGTCCTAACTATAACTACCTACTGGCGACCGCTAGTAGGTAATATATATATATATATATATATATATATATATATATATATATATATATATAGTATATATATATATATATATATATAGTTTCAGTCAAATCAAAGGGTTTTGCTCAACGCCAGACCTAAAAAGGCTTTGATACACTGATAATGATTTAATTCTCTGAGGCCTCAATCACTCCAGAGGTTTATGCTTGTAAATTGATCCCTGTTCTTAAGAGATGAGAGAAGTGTGTTTTTGAAGTTACAACTGTATTTCTTGTGCAGAATAGAAATGTCAGCTTGTGATGGTTATTTGATAAAATATATCAAAAGCCCAATTTACCAAGGACTCCCGGATCTGTATTTAGACCATTGGCACATCTGCAGGCTGGGCTTGTGTCACCAACCCACCTCTTGACAGTCCTTCCCTGCAGAAGGTTTTGATGGCACTTAATTATCAAAGTTTATGTGGGGAATTAAACAATCGCCTTTGTTCAGGAAAGGCACACAATGAGCCATGCGCCCGAGCACAGAGATGCAAGGTCGGCCTGATTTATTATATCTGTCCCAGTTGGATGCTCCAGTGACTCTGGTCACAAGGTAGACTTCTTAGAGACATTTCCCAGAACACAGATATGGGCAGACAATGACAGTGCCATTCAGCTCCAGATCACTGGTGCTGGGAGAGGCTAAAGGCTCCTGCTGTGCCAGGATGAAAATAAATACAATTGTTTAAAGGTAGGACTGCAGGTAGTATCACGCACTCCCTCATTGTTCTTCCAAGCAGGGCAGGTCATGGAGCTGCTGACATGTTGTGCTCACCACAGGGCAGACATGTTGATGGCGCTCACTTCCTCCCACCGGTGAGCCCCAGTGACTGCACCAGTTCAAACACTGCCTCCATTACCACACAGGACACCATTTCTGACATCCAAGGGTACAAATTAGGAGAAAGAAGGTCTCCCCATGTGGAATGAAGGGCACAGTGCATGGTACATTTCTCATGGAATGGCAGAGGCTGCTGGGTCCTAACTGGAGTGGGCTATCAGTTCTGCACATGTGTACAATGTAACACAATACCCCCCACATACACGCCAATATTCTCTCAATACCCTGATGGCTCTGGTGACGTACTCCCACCCCAGTGTTTTGGCAGTGCATGAACCATGTTGCATAGCAGAGCGTTGATGCCATGTTGCCAAAGAATGCATGTAGCAGGCATGTATGCCAGTGTGATCTGAGGTATGTTTCCCTGTTCTCCCTTTAAATTCATTCGAAACTGGGCCTATGGTAACTTAACCTGGTTTTACACTGTCCTCCATCTTGAATCACTATCATACTACACCACCTGATGACTAGTAATGCCGTTTCTTGTGCCAAGTAAAGAAGTTCAAGTTTACTCTAACAACTAAAAGATTATCCCAGAGACTTATCCCAGCCCCGTGCTTAACCAACGCTCAAGCTGTTGCAAGCTGTTGGTATACAGTGTATCAACTACTATGCTTGAATAAATTGTGAGAACAACTAAATCCCATGCAATACTACTATGAGAGAATCAGGGTCGGACTGGCCATAGTGGACATCGGGTGTTTTCCCGGGAGGCTGGAAGGTTGGGGCCAGTTTTCTTGTTTCTGGTGGCTGATTGTACAGCGGTGCTGCAATTTCAGGCCCAAGTAACAAAAGCAGCAGTGCTTCACGCTTGCACCCCTGCCGCGCCACAAGGGGGGACGGGAGGAGGGGAGGCTAGTCCTACAAAATTGCCAGGGCTGCTTTTGGTTCTCAGTTCGGCCCTGGAGAGAATCCCTGGATGTATTTTGTAGTAAAATGTTTCCACTTGCTTGTTCTTTATTGGTGCCTATCTTAAGAACCACAGACTTGTGTAGAATATATGAAAGTCTTCGTCTAAAGTCCTATAAAAGGAAGTGCATCTCTCTGTACCCCAGAACCCCTTACTCCTCGCCTGTAGAAGGTGACTATATGCCGGATTTCATGTACAACTTTACTGAGTTCCTTGTACTTATGATCTGTATGCTACTCAGCTAAGCATACTTGTGGCTTATTTCATGTATCTTGCCAAATATCTACTTACATATAATTTTAAATCATAACTGGTGTCTGTGATTCTTGAAGAATGTCTCAGTATTGATTACTGAACTTGATTACTAATGTATTATTGGTGGGCCCCTTCGGGGAGCACCAAACCCGTATCAGGACTACCGTGCTCCTGGTCCCTAGCCATTGGCGCGCTTTTGGTATGTTCTTTCATGCATGACAGGTCCTGAGATGCACCGGTCATCCCAGGGCAGACATGTTGATTGATTTTTCTTCCTCCCACCTGTGGCAGTAGGTAAGAGTGAGCCCCAATGACAGAAGTATTTCAAATACTGCCTCCAGCGCCACACGGGGCACCTTCACTAACGCCAAGTGGATTGATGAGCACAGGGCAGGGCGCATTTCTCAAGGAATGGCAGAAGCTGCTGTGTCCTAATTGGACTGGGCTGCCAGTCTTGCACATGTGCAAAATGTAATACAACCCCCCCACACACACCAATATTTACTCAGTGCCCTGATGGCTCTGATGAAGTACCTCTGCCTGGTGTTTTGGCAGCACATGAACCATCTTGCATAGTAGCGCATTGACGCCCTGTTGCCAAAGACTGGAAATAAAAGGCATGTGTGCCAGTGGGGAGAGGTAGTGATGGGAATCGTTCTAATGCCCACCCAGGCCTATCCGTGCAATGAGCCGGGCCCCGTTCACATGCACACAGGGAATCACAGGGATCCTAACTCTGCCCTAATACCGCCAGTTCACAAGAAACAGAGGATAGTGACTTCCAGGGGGTGGTTGGAGTCACTGCTCTCTTAACTTTCCAGGAAATGGAATGAACGATGAAACAGGGAGGATGCGGTCGATCCCTCATATACCCCTTGTCTCTAAACTGCTGCTCTTCAAACATAAATGCAGAAATGCAACTGCATCTCCTTGCAAGCCTCCATTTCTGCATTCACAACCAGTCACAATCTCAAAATGCATCCTTTCTCATGAATATTAATGAGTGTGTGAAAGAGATATCCCATGTAATAGTCAGCAGCAAGTGCAAATGCGTTAGTTCTAAAAGAAAATCTGTTTGGGAGAGATTTATGTAAGGAAATGCCTCCTTTTGCATGATCACCCCCAACGTTTTGAACTGATGCTGCTGGCTTTTTTAACTGAGAGTGCAAAGAGTCCTGAACAGGCCTCAGTACCAGTGCTCCGACCCTATCAAACGTATGCTTGATTGGCTTATACCCAATTCGCATAACTTAACCAACTTTTAAGAGTCTATTATATGGTGTCAAGGTTACCCAGGGCCTGTAAGTTAAAGTGTCCCTCAGGTACTGCTGCACTTATTGAGCCACCCTGAGGATGACAAAGAAAATCATGTCTCCCAACCTGCCACTGCAGAATGTAGAGCAGTTTAAACTGCTAACTTGACTTTGCCATTTAAACCAAGAAGTCCAGACCTCCCTTAGTAATATATATGTCACCCCTACAGCAAGCCTATCAAGTCTTAAGGCAGGATGTTGTATATTAAAAGGTAGGACATGTATTTTTATATGTTCTGATAGCAACAACTCCACGTTATTTCTTTTACTGTGGAAAGGCTAGTAGCCCCATTGGCGAGTACAGGGTAATACGCTGACAACTCAGCTGTGCTAACTTCCAAATGGGTCTTCTAATGTTGGCACTTCAAAGCATCACAATAATGGTTACGTAAAGCCCAACTTAATGTTCAGGTCAAATTTAATCTAACTTTTCACGAAAACCACTTTGGCCAAAATCGATCCATCAAGACTGTGGACCCAGAAATAGCCCCCAGGAATCCCCCTATTGACCACACAGCATCCTCAGCAATGTACAGCATTATCAGCATCCTTTATCCCTTGCCTCAGAACCACTCCATTAATGACTATGGTGCATTACCCATAGAGCCTGGAACTGCACTTGAGACTGCTTTGGTGACAAGGTAACTGTTCTACAAATCCTTACTGGCCCCTTTGACCTGATCCCTTTTGGAGTTGATAGCCCAAAGTGGGCCGGATTACCCAAACACAACTTTATGAAAGTTTTGCAAAGTTTCCAGTAACCACTGCAGTTGCCAATGCTCGTTTACATTTTGAGTGAAAAGCAGTGATTTATGTTTTAATTAATAATCTATAACTCTGGAACCCTCTAGTGGATTTAGTTAATTTTGGTGTCTAAATGTTTCTAAACATTATATCTATTTTTATAAATTGGTGTTGGATTTCTTTCATGTTACTTGACTTTCTTATTCCATTGCCTTGGTACTTCTAAATGCTTTACACTTGTTCTTTTGTTTAGGCCTTCCTGCTCAAAGCCACATCTACCCAGGTTTGAGCCTAAGGTTTTACAAACGAGCCTGACCGGACCATAAATTGTATCATGAGTGAAATACACTGTGTGGTCCCACAATCAAACCATATAATACAACACATTCCTCACAGTTTACAACAAACTTTATGGCCAGAGATGAGACCCTAAGCTGTCTCTGTAGGATACTGCTTCCTTTTTTCCTAAAAACAGTTAAATATTTGTAAACCATCACATTAGGGTGCATAGGCACAGACATCACCACACTAAGTTCCTAATTGCCAATATTAATTTATTTGAATACATTTCCAATAGCTTTGTCAGCAGTAAGTACCCGCACAAGAGGGTCAGCATTAGGTCTGAGATGCCTCAGGGAGAAGGCTTCAGAAATGAATGTTACTGTTTTCTCAATCATCAGCTTGATATGGTCCAGCATGAGGCGGCCTGAATGGCCAGCAGGTTCAGCTACAGTCTGCACCATGGGGATTACATTTGAGCTTTAGTGACAAATACACAAACTTAGCCCCATCTGGCGGAAGAACTAGAAGCTTATGTGAATAGCAAGCGGGGAGACTGTATCTTCATGATCGAGGTTATGAGTAAATTCTCAAGTTCACAAGTCTTGTATTTCTGCCCTTTTTCTACAGCTGCCTGGTCCTTTATATCTAGGGTTGTGCCTCATACATACCATAGATGCATACAGAATGGTGCTGGGCATGCCATGATCCTCCCCACCATCCCATTGGTCTGTGGTTAGTATGCCACAGAAAAATGGCAAATTACATCAGCTTGCTCCCACATCTCTCTCATGTAAGAAGAGATGAAGTTGGTTCCATGGTAGGATATTATTGTCTTTGCAGTAGTGCTCCTCACATGTACTGTCTCAGGATACCTGGTGGCATGATCAGCTACAACAAAGATACACTTGTTAGCTGATGCTGAGGGTGGGTATAATTGATCAACAGTATCTATTACCCATGCTCAAATGGAACACCTATAACTGGTGGAGGCACTAATGTTGCCTTGATCTTACCTCTTGACTTACCATTCATCTGACAGGTCCAAAATAATCTCTCTGTGTCTTTGCACATCCCTAGCCAGTGGAATAGAGGATCCAATCTATCTTGGGTCTGTCTGATGTACAAGTGTCCTGCAAAGGGGACTTTATGGGCCAGTGACAACAGGAAGTTCCTGTGCACTAATGGAACCACAAGACTTAGCACCTGTCTCAGGATTCATTGGCCCACTTTGTGGTAGGCAATTCTCCAAGCCAACATAATGTCTTCCTACTTCACATTTCTGACCTGGTCCTTTATCTATTCTGAAGTCCTGCAAGCACAGGACATTCAGCATGTGCCATGCAGAATTCCTTCAAGGTAGGTTGTCCAGAAGCTAACAAACCCTGCAGCTGTGGCAGTGACCCAGACTCCAACACCTGATCCACTTCGGGTATCTCATTTTCCTCTCTGTCTTGAGCATGGCCACTGGATACGGCGACCAGTGCAGTCACAGGTGTGGCCAGCAGCTCTAGCGGGCTAACCACCTTTACACGCCCTTGTATGGTTTGTGACAAGATACATGGCGCTTTTGCAGAATCTAAATACTGGTGGCACTGCCACCAGCGGTGGCGGCTCCTCCACTGAGGCGGAGGCGTATTGCTCCGCTGCTTTTAGCAGTTAAAATGAAGGAAAAATAAAATTATAATGACTGGATGTTATTTCGATTTTATTTGTTCCTGCATCTTTGTGGGGCGGGGCTACTCTGCTCTGAGAGCAGGGGAAGGAGCGGTGTCACTCTGTAAAGGTTCTCAA
Source organism: Calotriton arnoldi (assembly GCA_963921515.1). Lineage (NCBI taxonomy): Eukaryota > Metazoa > Chordata > Amphibia > Caudata > Salamandridae > Calotriton > Calotriton arnoldi. The sequence continues at coordinate 298,409 of CAWUFW010010078.1, read as the reverse complement.
TGTAGGCTGCATTACAGCCTGCATGGAGAACATGCCCAGGGCCCCATTCCCCATCTGAGTGCCGAATGACGGCACTCAGACCAATCACAACACTGCATTGCAGCGTTGTGATTGGTCAGGGGAGCCTGGCTGTTTCCTCTTCTGGCTGCAGCAGAGGGGCGCCGACGAGGGACGATGCGGAGAGACGTGAGGAGGTAAGTTTTCTTTTTTTTATCTCCCGCCCACCCAGCCACCTCCGAACCATGCCAGCCGCTATGGACTGCAACGCTTCATTCTGCCCGTTTGGCTATTAGGCAAGGCTTTATGTACTGTTATGGCTGAATGCACTGCTAATACCCAAGTTCCTATGTATTGCCATTATTTGCCCAAGCCTCCTGCGCCCCAAGACTTCTCTAGTTACTGCTTGTCTTACTACCAATATACCATGTGCCCAAATGCCCAAGAAGTGACTCATTGCAACTGCCTGCCTACTGACAATCTTTTATTGCAGGCTGTTTCCTTGGTTGATTGTGCTACAGAAAATAGGAACTTCATGTCCCAAGCTCCCGAGAGCATCGGCCATCTTGGGAGGGGCTCTACTATAAAATGAGCCTCGCCCTTGACTACACGCTCGCTATTCTCCAGCTTGACTTCAGGATGGGCGTCTGTCGAAGCTCCTGTAGTCCGCATTCAATCTGGCTGTGATCCTTGATAGCTGACGGCCACTTGGGGATTCGATGGCAGTAGCCTGAGGAGTTCTTCATGAGAACGGTGACAGCATCCTTGAACAGATGAGCTGAGACTTCAGTTGCCTGAGTTTCTTGCACAATTGAGGTTGGTAGAATCTCTGTGCAAAGAGCGTATCGCGCCGAACTAATGTAACACATGAGAGCATAATTTTTGAAACCTTGAGACATTGTTGGTACACAGAGCTTGCGAGGCAGGTCCCGCAATAGAATTTAGACATTGCTATGCAACTGCTGGGGAGCGGAAGACAATACAATTCCTTGTAGCTGAACATCACTAGGGAATAACAGTGGCTACTTAACTGTTTTCCAGATAACAGCAAGACCTGCTCAAGACAACTACAGGTTGGTGTCTGGTAGGCATCTACACAGAGTTGTTGTAAATGCCAGTTGCTAAACACTTTGATTGCTGATTCACTGATCGCTGTTATTCATATTTATAGCATACTGCCAATACCTCTATTGCTCAGACTACGAAATAAGGGTGCAGGTAAATATTATAGGAGCCCTTCAATCACATAGGGTAAGGAAGGAAGCTGTTAGGTCCTAGTGACAAGTCTCCATTGTTTCCTTGTCAGGTCTCCCTCATTGCAGTTCCTTCTCCAAACACCCTACCCCTGTCCGGCCACTTCAATAGACTGACAATAACAGCATTCAGACTTGGTGGTACCTGGAGGGGGACATACTAACATCAAGCAAGCGCTGAGGAATTTTAGACGTTCTGACACAATAGTGAGCCCACGGACTACCTACCTCCCTGCTTGCTGGATTTTAGAACGGGAACACTAGATGATGTAATGAAGGCCTTGATACAGATGCAACAAGAACTGGCAGATTCTGAAAAAGTCTCACAGCTACAACAGAGAGAGGATGCTCAAGGGGTATCCAAACGGAATCCCTAAAGAAAGTACCCTAGTATGGTCCATACTACCAGTCAGGGCACAACATCAGGGGTTGGGGCAACACACCATACCACAGCTGTCATGGTCCCACCACAGATCCCTTTAAGAGAGGTTCTCAGGTGATCCTGGGAAGGTCCAGGTATTTCTAACCCAAATAGAATTACATTTCACGTGCAGGCCAGTGTCCTTCCCTGATGCCAATTCCCGAGTAGTTTCTTGATTTCTTATTTAGTGGGGGATGCCACATCATGGGCAGTGCATTTAGTATGTCGTGATAGCCACATACTATACAATTGGAAAGCCTTTGTTAGGGAATTTGAAAAAGTCTGTGACAGACGAGCAGCCACTCTATCCGCGGATAAAGATCTATTACAGCTCACAAACAAGGCAACTGAAACCTAATCTCTTCTTTGAACCAGTTCAATCGTTTAGTGACTGAGATAGCTTGGTCAGAGAAAGAAAGAATCTGTGGTATATTGCCAAGGCTTAAGAGAGGAACTAAAAGACATCATAGAGTAAATAGACCCGCAGCCTCAAGACTGTACAAAACTCATTAATCTAACATTAAGACTCGACCACCGCTTGGCAGAGCACAAGCGAGATCGTTGACGCAATGAGTGCTCTGGCTTTTGGTCTGACCGCACCAGAACCAGAAATAACAGCATCTCTCATGAGAATCCTGGTGAGCCTACTGAAATAGGATCAGTCCTCCCAGCCTTAACCAAAGAAGAAAACGAGCTCAGGTGCAAAAACGGCCAATGCCTCTATTGCGCAAAAAGGGACATTTTGTTAAGGAGTGCCATACTGAACCGAAGGGTAAAATGCTAATGCCATCACCCTCTGTTAAGACTGCCAACACAATAGAGACTCAGGTGGAAAACTAGAAAGCTCGAAGGATAGTGAGGGTGTGCTTGGAGAATTACCTCATTAAGTGCACCAGTTAGTGATCACGTGGCACATTTCACTCTGAAGATGGAACTACTTGTCCCACCCAAGCAACAACATGCCATCACGGTTCTCATAGACTCAGGAGCCACTTGTAACTGATGATAAGGAGTTGGTGCAAGCGTTGAACCTACCCTGTGCCCATAAGAAAAAAACTGAGATAGTACAAACTGTGGATGGTCGGGTTTTGACCTTTGGACCGATTACCATGCAAATCATCAACCTACTCCTAGAATTTCATGTATCAGACATGCCACATATTGAGACAATTCATTTCAACCTTATCAGTGCGCCTCAATATGGCTTTATCCTTGGTATCTCTAAATCGATCACTGCGTTGTCCCCATATTTTAAAGAACACTGCTTAAGACCTAGACACAGGGAACACAGTCACTCAGTTGTCACTGCTGCAGAAAATGAAGTGACCCTTCAAAAACAGTACGCACAGTTTAAGGAAATATTTAATGAAAGGCAAGGTGAAGAGTTACCACTACAGCGCCCATACGATTGTCAAATGGACTTGGTACATGGGACGGTGATACCAAATTGCCGAATCTATGCATTGTTTGAAAAAGAGAACGCTCACCTCCGGGAGTATTTAGACAAACACTTGGCAATTGGGTTCATCAAACCCTCTAAGTCCCCCACAGCCTCTCCTTTATTTTTCTTGCCAACAGTGAACTCCGCACTTGCACAGACTTTAGAGCACTGAATAAGATAACCATTAAATACAAGCATCCACTGCCACTCATCCCAGTGCTCTTAGATCAGGTCAAGTCAGCAGTTATGTACACAAAATTAGACCTCAAGGGGGCCTATAACTTAGTAAGAATGCGAGCTGGCAATGAGTGGAAAACCACCTTTAAAACTTGATATGGCCTCTTCGAGTATAAGGTGATGCCATTTGGTCTATGCAACGCCCCAGCGGCCTTTCAATTCTTCTTAAAGGACACCCTGTGAGAACATCTAGAAAAAGTGGTCACAGTGTATATTGACGACATCTTGATCTATTCAGACTCAGAATCCAACATTATCAAGCATGTAGCCACAACCCTTTCCATCTTGCAAACACATGGATTGGATTATAAATTAAGTAAGTGTGATTTTCATGTGCAGGAAATAGAATTCCTAGGAGTGATCTTGTCCCCAGAAGGGCAGCAGATGGCTGAACGCAAAATAGCAGCAGTCCTTCATGGGCTAATACCAGAGACTGTTCGTGATGTCCTGTGTCTCAGTTAAGCCCAGTGGGAAACACTGCCATTTTATGTACACATTTTTCCTAAGTTGCCTTCTCCTTCACACATTGACTTTTGACACACATTTGAGTGCGTAACAGTGCAGGATTAGTTTCCATGAAACTACATTTGCTTACAAATTCCACTTCGTAAGAACACTATCACAACAAAATGAACATTCCATACAAGGTCTGAACATACATTCAATCAATCAATCAATCAATCAGGGAATTGTAAGCACGCTACTCACCCGTAAGGGTCTCAAGGGGCTGGGGGGGTGAGAAGCAGCTCCGCTCAGTCAAAGAGCCAGGTCTTGAGTGTCTTCCTGAAGATGTTCAGGGATGGGGCGCGTCTGATGTCGATCGAGAGCTCGTTCCAGGTTTTGGCCGCGATGTAGGAGAAGGCTCTTCCACCTGTTCTGGCTCTGCGGATGCGCAGGGTTTCAGCGAGGGCGAGGTCGGCAGATCGGAGGTTTCTCTTGGGTACGTGGAATGTGATTCTCTCGTTGAGGTATTGGGGTCCGGTGTTGTGGAGGCACTTGTAGGCGTGGGTGAGTATCTGAAGGTTACTCTCTTCTCGACAGGGAGCCAGTGGAGGTTCTGCAGGTGTTGGGTGATGTGTTCGTTTTGAGGGATGCCGAGGACGAGTCTGGCTGCGGTGTTCTGTATGGTCTGGAGTTTGCGGAGCAGGGACTTGTTGATCCCGGTGTAGAGGGCGTTTCCGTAGTCCACTCTGCTGGTTAGGAGTGCGTAGGTGACGGTCTTTCTTGATTCGGGGGGGTTCCATTTGAAGGTTTTTCAGAGGATGCAGAGGGTGTTGAAGCAGCTGGAGGCAACGGCGTTGACCTGTCGGGTCATGGAGAGGGAGGAGTCGAGTACGATGCTGAGGTTTCAGGCATGGTCCGTCGGGGTGGGGGGGCTGCCGAGGGCAGTGGGCCACCAAGTGTTGTCCCATGCAGATGGGGAAGGTCCAAGGACGAGGACCTCGGTCTTTTCCGAGTTGAGCTTCAGGCAGCTTCTGCTCATCCAGGATGCAACGTCCTTCATTCCTTCTTGGAAGTTGATTCTGGTTGTGGCAGGGTCCTTTGTGAGGGAGAGGATGAGCTGGGTGTCGTCGGCGTAGGATACTATGCTGGGTCCATGCTGTCTGACGATGGCAGTGAGGGGGGCCATGTAGATGTTGAAGAGGGTGGGGCTGAGCGACGATCCTTGGGGTACTCGGCAGTTGGTTTCCGTGGGTTCGGATAGGAAGGGTGGCAGTCTGGTCCTTTGGGTTCTGCCTGTGAGGAAGGAGCGGAGCCAGTCAAGTGCGGTTCCCCATATGCCTGCGTTGTGGAGTCTGGCGGTGAGTGTCCTTGGTCGAGGAAGGTGCAGATGTCGTATGTGGCGGTGAGTAGAGCGGTCTCAGTGCTGTGGTTGCTGCGGAATCCGGATTGGGAGGGGTCGAGGATGGAGTTTTCTTCGATTAATTTTGTGAGCTGGGCATTGACTATTTTCTCCGTGACTTTGGCCGCGAAGGGGAGGAGGGAGATGGGTCGGTAGTTCTTCAGGTCCGTGGGGTCTGCTGAGGGCTTCTTGAGCAGGGGTCTGACTTCTGCGTGTTTCCAGTCGTTGGGAAAGGTGCCGGTTTTCAAGGTGGTGTTGATGGTGCGTTGTAGCTCTGGGGCGATTGCGGTGGTGGCTCTGTGGTAGATGTGAGGCGGGCATGGGTCCGCGGGGGCCCCTGAGTGGATGCCTTTCATGGTGGAGGTGGTGTCTTCGGTGGTGACTGGGGTCAAGGAGGAGATGGTAGGCTGGCTGTCGTTGTTGGAGGGGGAGGTGGTTTCGGGTTCATAGTCAGAAGTCTGGTCGCTGAAGTGGTCATAGAGACCCTTCATTTTCAGGTGGAAGTAGGATCCGAGCTTGTCGCAGAGGTCCTGGGAGGGTGTGATGTCCGTGGTATCGCTGTGGGGCTTGGTGAATTCTTGGATGATGCTGAAGAGTTCTTTGGAGTGGCTGGAGTTGGCGAGGATCTTGTTTTGGATGAAGGCCCCTTTGGTGGATCTGATGCGTTGGTGGTATTCTGTCATGGCGTTCTTGTAGGTGGTGTGATTTTCTGGCATTTTGCTATTTCTCCAGTTTTTCTCGAGACGTCTGCAGGTGTGTTTGGATTCTTGGAGGTCGGTGGTAAACCAGGTGGCCTTCCTGGGGTGCTGTCTGTCGGGGTAGCGTAGGGGTGCGAGCTCATCCGCACAGTTGGAGATCCATTTGTGGAGTTCTTTGGCTGCTAGGTTGGTGTCGGTCGAGGTGGTGGGGGCGTCGTGGTTGAGGACGGAGTTAAGCTGTTGTTCAGTGATTTTGCTCCAGTTCCTTCTAGGCGTGTGCATTGCAGGTTTGGGGGTGGTGGGTCTGTCGACGTTGAAGTGTACGCAGTGGTGGTCTGTCCAGTGGGGTTGCTTGGTGTGGCTGAAATGGACGTTGTTGCCTCCTGCGAAGATTGGGTCGAGGGTGTGTCCTGCCTTGTGGGTGTGTGTGGTGATGAGCTGTTTCAGGCCGATGTTGGCAAGGTTGTCCAGGAGGGTGCTGGAGTCGGGGTCGTTGGGGTTGTCGAGGTGGAAGTTCAGGTCTCCGATGAGTATGTAGTCCATGGCGGCGATGGCATGGGGAGCAATGAGGTCGGCGATGATAATGGCGAACGAGGCGCAAAGGTCCGGGCGGTCTGTAGGTGAGGGTGCCGCGAAGTGTGGTTTTGGGGCTGGTCTGAATCTGGAAGTGAAGCTGTTCGGTGATGGAGAGGGAGTCATTCATGGTGGAGGTGGAGAGTCGGAGGGAGTTCTTGTGTGCGATGGCGAGTCCTCCTCCTGGGTGTTTGGGGCAGTCTTTCCTCTGGGTCTTGTAACCGTCGGGTATGGCGGTGGCAATGTCGGGGGCGGAGGAGGCATTGGTCCAGGTTTCTGTAAAGAAGGCGACGTCTGGAGAGAGGGTGTCGAGGAGGTCCCAGATCTCAACAGCGTGTCTGTGCAGGGAGCGCACGTTGAGGACGATGCACTTCAGGGTGTTGAATGTGTTGGCATTCAGTGCGGGGGTGGTGGCTGTGGGGGTGATGTTGGTGTTGAAGGCCTGGTGGCAGTGACGGCAGGAGAACTGTCCGTGTGTGGTGCTTGGCGTGGATAGCTGACAGCGGTTGTTTCTCCCGGGGTTGAGTGCGAGGAGGGTAGCTGAGTCGTAGCGGTGGATGGTTGGAGATCAAGGGTTCCTGGCGCTGGTCGCAGTCGGGTCGCAGACGGGCGCAGATGGGCTTGCCTTAGGCGCCCACTGCGCGCGTTTGCGCAGCAGCCATCATTAAATAGGGGAGGGAGGAGCAGCTGGGTGGCGGGAGCGGGATTCTGGTGGGGGAGGGGCTGCGGGGGCAGCAGCGGCAAAGAACAGGTGGGAACCGGTCTCGGGATTGAGAGGTTGGGCAAGACAGTATAGAGAATCAGGCAGTATAGAGAATCAGGCAAGAACACGGAGTCAAAAAGGCAGAGATAAAAAATAAAAATAACACGGAAATAAGCAGTCACAAATAGAGAGAACAGCGAGAGTCACAGGGAACGATCACCTCAGGGGGACTCGAACCACTAACCAGCGCAGGGGTGGAGGCAACAGCAGCAGGAGGCTGAGTCAGCGGAGCTGCGCGGGCGGGGAGCTTGGTCTATGACATTGTACAAATGTGATTGTTTGTTGTACATCCATCCGGCGACGCAGCTATCTATAGAACATAAACAATGGCGGCCTAAGGTCTCGGCTCGGAGCAAGGATGCTTTTTGTTACAAACAAGCAAGCATTTCCAATTTTAGGCAGAGGAGCACTTGCGGTCATTTGAGTAACTACCCGCTGAAACCTCAGCCCCTCTGCTTACAATCCATGACCAAGACGGGGACCTACATACTTGCCCTTCAGGTAATAGAGGCTGGATCATCCAATATAAAATTCTTGGCAGAACACACACACACAACCTAGACACTTAGGTTAGGGAATGCATGGTAGGAGTACGATATATATATATATATATAGTGAACAATGCCCCACCAACACGCTAAGGCTTCTCTTTCTATTACAGAATAGGATGATTCAGCACCCTTTAAACTTCTTGAAGCGAAAGCTACAACTTCATCTTTGCCATCTCTGCGTTGCATGAGGACAGCACCTAAACCCATCTGGCTGGCATCAGTCATAATGATAGTTTCATCAGAGGTGTTGAAAGGCTTAAGAGGTATAGCATGCACGAGTTCTTTTTGATAAGAGAAAACTCTTGACTACACAGAGTACACCAATTAAAAGAAACATTTTTCTTAAGAAGATTTCTCATGTGAAAAGATTTTTCAGTACACTTAGGAATAAACCTGGAATAAAATTCAACTAAGCCTAAGAAAGACCTTAGTTGATCCTTATTTTTTGGGGTATCAAAATCATTGATGGCTTGTACAAGACTGAGCTTAGGTTCAATGCCCTTTTCAGAAAGTTTGTAACCTAAGTACTCAATTTCGGCAAGACCAAATTTACATTTTTCTGTACTGAGAGTTATATATATATATATATATGTGCGTGTGTGTGTGTGTGTGTGTATATATAACCTACTGGCGGTCACCAGTAGGCAGTTATAGTTAGGACCTAGTTTCCATAGAAAAAGCATTTTTTGACTTGGCTATAACTTTTGCGTTGTTTGACCAATCTGCATGACATTTTGCCAAAAAAGTGTCACAGAGGGTACTATTGATTGGGAAACTTTGGGGGTGATCCGTGCAGTGGGGACCGAGAATTTGGGGCACAAAATAAGGTTGTGTTTGCTATGTTAATTCCCATAGGAAACTTAAGCCACCTCTAGAGCCCAAACCACTGAACGTACTTACCACCAAATTTGGCAGGGAGTTAGATGTCGGTAATGAAAGTGCCTTTTGTTTATTTGGTGTAAACCCGTTCAGTAGTTTTTGAGAAATGTAATTTTAAAATTGTAGTGATATCTCTAGCCACGGATATTTCACGAAGGTTTCGCGATGAATCGCAAATGCACGTGCCAACGGGAAAGCTCTGATTGGCTGGTCGCAACCTGAATAGAAAGTTGTGGCCACCATTGTATCTATCGGGAACTGTTCCCGGGACTGAAAATGAGTGTGAAAGCCCACATAAGGGGTCAGGGTGGAGATACTCGGACCCCCATGGTTGAGAAATGGAAGTGTTAGTGACACAAGTTATGTATCCAAAATGGATTTTTTTAATCACGTGTGATATTTGAGAAGTCGTCGCGACCGCTAGTGTGGCCCCGGTGTACCATTGCGGGACATTGCAAATATCAATGTCATTGCACATATTGGTGAATCATTAATGCGCATTCTTACTGAAATATTGAGATTCTAATAAATGTTTTTATAGAGTTATTTATATAGTGAGTTATCTACTGTTATGGTTAGAATTAATGATATAGTTAAAAAACTTTAATGTGGTGGTGGCCATTGAAATCCTGGTTTTGCTTTCCGCTTTCGCGACATAACCGTGGGGACCGCGATGAGCCACGTCATCGCAAACTCTGGAGTCACCACGAAAATAGGTTTTAGAGATGGTTGTTCTAGAAATACACAAGAAAAACATGAGTTTGAAGTATACAGTAATAATCCCCTAGTATGTAAAATACTGCAATGTGTGTGCAGATATGTGTTTTCACTTTATGGAAAAGGCGCGATCATCGCGGTTAACAACGTCATCACAACGTCCCGAATAACCACGAAAACGGAAAATAGGTCTGAAAGATGGATTTTAAGGAAACTTAGTACCAAAACATGAGTTTAAACATGCTTTGAAAGATGTATGAATATAGTAATGTGTGGAGGGCAATGTTCAGAATGGATTTTTTTACATATTATTTTTTAGTGTGTTGGTGGTCATTGAATGTCTGCTTTTGTTTTCCGTTTTCACGACGTGTCCGCTGAGATCGCGACATCGTCGCAAAGATCCCCAAAAACGAAAGGAAAAAACCCTTTAGAAAAAACCTTCACAATATTTTGGGTACTAGGGTGACTCTGACAAGAGCTGTTGCTTTGGTTGTGTGTATATGGCTGCTATACATAAGAGTGGATGAAGAGTTTCAGTTTCAGGTCAGTTAGAAACAGCATGTTGCCTTTATCTGTAAAGTGCACTCCATAATTTCTATGAATTCCATGCTTGTCAAAACGTAGATTGTTTTTATAGATACCGCCCATGTGAAGGTCTCTGAGGAATGTACACTAAGACAGTGTGAGGGAAAAGCGACATCAGTTCTGCAAAGGTTTCTTTCATTAGGATTTCCAGCCCTACCCCAGTCAATGTGCCTATGGTCATTGCCACCACAGTTCACAATCATGAGGTGAGGAGCTTGGAAATCCAGAATGGATTTAACCAAAGGCAGCAACTGATGAAACTTTAACCCTATCTGGCCAAACCAAGTAATCTGCACATTTGGCAAACCCAAGTCTCTGTCAATACCTCTCTTTTTTACAGCCTCTTTAGCCCAATAGATATAGCTGTGGCCTACAATCCACACTCTAAGCATTTTGAGGTGAAGGAGCAATAGCAGTCAGGAGAAGGCTGGAGCTGAATAAGGTAATTTTCCAAATAAAAAGCAGTTAAAATGGAGGTGTTTTTTTAAAACATATATTTCATTGGATGCTGTCAGTATGAAAGTGAATAAAATTAGGTAGTGTGTTGGATGCCTTAGCAAGAAGTCGTATTAATGGCTGTTGTTTAAGGAAAGAAATGTAATACAGATATTGATATGCTTTTGAATCTGTGGAGTAAAGCACACCTGCTGAATCTTATTTCGATTTTTAACAAATGGGGGGTTAGGCCTGTATTAACATCCAAACTAGGCCGCCAATTAAACTAGTATCAACAAAGGGTGTTTGGACATGTCATTTAAGTAAGTGTATTTAAGTTAAACCCGTTTTAACACATAAAATGGATTTGGTGTTTTTATTTCACCTTCTTCTTTTAAACATTAGTTTCAATAACATACATAAAAAACATTAAATTCATGTCATAAAGAAGCGACATACATATAAACATTTAACACTTCATCAAATAATAAGAGAAATGTGATTGACAGTTGAATACATAACAATTAACAAATGACAACGAAAAATGACCAGTCCTTAAGTTGTGAAAGAAAACAATAGCGGTGCAACTTTGTTTACGTAATTTACATTACTGCAACCTGCTATAACCAGCTAGTCGAAAATAAAATTACAACAGGAAATATGCCTTGTTTGTACACTATGTCATTCAGTGAGATCGTAATGATTACGACTAGCTGTCTGCGGTCGACGCGTTTCGGAACCCTGATATCTTTTGAGGGTTCTCCTCAGGACCAGGACTTGGTCGGACTCTTTCAGGGGATGAAGGTAAGTGCATAGGCTATTTTTCAATCAATGGCAGAGTATAATGCACTGTTCAATGTGCTTTCCTTAAAATATCCACAGATTAGCAACTTCACTGGTCTCTTGTTAACTGCGATATACACGTTAATAAGGTTTTGTGGTCTAGCAGCTTTTAGCCAAGACGAACGCTGCGTTTCCTAACACGTTCGGGAGTTCATAATTGTTTAGAGGAAGGAGGCGCTGGCATTTGCGTACTTGAAGCTCAGCTCCTGAAATGTTATAATCAATGTCGATGCTCTCTCCTCGTTGCTCTCATTCAAAAGGCATCTCTGAAATGCGGATTTATATTGCAGTTAACAAGAGACCAGTGAAGTTACTAATCTGTGGATATTTTAAGGAAAGCACATTGAACAGTGCATTATACTCTGCCATTGATTGAAAAATAGCCTATGCACTTACCTTCATACTCTGAAAGAGTCCGACCAAGTCCTGGTCCTGAGGAGAACCCTCAAAAGATATCAGTGTTCGAAACGCTGCCGACCGCAGACAGCTAGTCGTAATCATTACGATCTCACTGAATGACATAGTGTACAAACAAGGCATATTTCCTGTTGTAATTTTATTTTCGACTAGCTGGTTATAGCAGGTTGCAGTAATGTAAATTACGTGAAACAAAGTTGCACCGCTATTGTTTTCTTTCACAACTTAAGGACTGGTCATTTTTCGTTGTCATTTGTTAATTGTTATGTATTCAACTGTCAATCACATTTCACTTATTTGATGAAGTGTTAAATATTTATATGTATGTCGCTTCTTTATGACATGAATTTAATGTTTTTTATGTATGTTATTGAAACTAATGTTTAAAAGAAGAAGGTGAAATAAAAACACCAAATCCATTTTATGTGTTAAAACGGGTTTAACTTAAATACACTTACTTAAATGACACGTCCAAACACCCTTTGTTGATACTAGTATCTTATTTCGAAGCAGCATATTCCTTCTAGAATGTGTTATGAACTTGAGACCTACTGGTTTCACAGGGTTGCTAGGTACACTGAGGTACGAGTGTATTGGGGAAAGGGTGTTAAAGAGACAGAGCATTTTTTTTAAAGTTGAGGAGAGATGACACTATTTAAGTAATGGCAAGATTTCATTTCCAACTCAGGACTATATAATAAACTGTTTTGTAATATTTAAATTGAAAATAAATGAAGCTAGATATAGGTGTGGACTTGAATACATCGCGAACACACATAGATAGGAATATGTTTTTGAAAGAGAGGGAACGGGTTAGGAGATACTATCCATTGACAAGAGGACATAGTGTAGTCTAAAATGAAAGACATGATTTCATTTGCTGCCTTTCTCATGATCACAGAGTGCAAAGTTGAAAAGGTTGCTATTTTATAGTTGCTTTGTATGAGTGTGGTGTACCATTCTTGTGCTTCGTTTTCAGAAAACTTAACAGTGCCAAAACTATTCACAAAGAGCTAAAACAACAATATAGTCTACAAACTGAATTCACTGGTATTTACATAACTTTTTAATTCTTTATAACAATTACATAAGAAAAGAAGATGTATATGGGAGTATCATAGTGATATGAAAAGTTATATCACAGGAGTAGTGTAATCACAATTAAAAGATGAGAACATGTTGTCCGCCTGTATATGAATTAGAAAGAAGTAATACTTGTTAGGCATGTAATGGGAAGTGTTTTTCAATGTGGGTTTTAACTTATATGACTGCTTTGCTTATGCTTAGATGGTGAGATATGGTTCTTGTGGTTGCTATATAGTTGGTGTGACTTTTGAATTTACTTAAAGATGCAGAGAGGCATATATTTTGGGAAAGCTGGCTTGAAGGTGTACATCTGATAAGAAAACGCATATATGTTTACATGATGATCTATGTTCAGTAAGGCTGATGAAAATATCATGTATATGGTGAGGGTGGTGTTTTTTCTTTAAACATGGTTTGCTAGAAATTGAGAAGTATTAATAGTGCAGGATACCTTGAGAGTACTTATGCTAGCTTCATTTGGAGTGCAACTTATGTTTGGAAAATGCTAAGTATATGTTTTAGAGGCATAAAGGGCCAGATGTACGACCTGTGTAAATAGCGACTCGCTATTAGCGAAAAATAGCGAGTCGCTAATAGCGAGTCGCTATTCGCTACCTACCAACACCACAGGCAACATTATTGCGAGTCGGTATTCACTCGCAACGCTATTTGGCCCACTCGCTTTTTGCGAGTCGCTATTGTCTCGCAAATAGCGAGTCCCGTAGAAACAGCGTTTTTGCACGCGTAATTTGCGAGTGTGCATGAAAATGGCAATAAAGCACTCGCAAATAGCTAAATTGTATTAAACAAAATACACTTCCTGTTTGAGGTGAAGGACCCCCAAAACAGGAAGTGGTGCCCAAATCAACTCCTGAACCAAAATCTAGCACATGTGCAGGTGCAGCAGTACTGTGAGACACTGCTGAGAGAGAAAACATGAGCAGCAAGGAGCGCAATAAGGGAAGGAAGCAGAGGCTGAGAAAGTGGAAGTTCTCAGATAAAGAGCTGGAGATCATCACAGAAGAATGCTGCAATCACTATGATGAACTATTTGGCACAGCCTCACACCGTCTGGGTGAAAATGAGAAGAGGAAGATCTGGTGCACCATGCAGCAAAGGATCAATGCCCTGGGAGTAGCACACCGCTCCATAGATGACATTAAAAAAAGGTGGCATGACCTTCGGTCCAGGGCAAAGGAGAGGGTGGCAGCATGGCTGGAAGCAGCGAAAAAGACCGGAGGGGCACCATCCACTTCAACAGACCCAACACTAGCTGAAGCAATGGTGGAAGCCACCCTGGAGAGGGCAGCTGTAGCAGGCTTTGGGAGCCTTGATACATCCCAGCCATCCATAAATCCTGGTAAGTGAAAATTGTGCATGTGATGTGTGAATACCCACTCACGCCTGCACTGTGCATGCATACTAATCAAACACAAGCAAACATCCATGTACAAACAACAAACAACAGTAGTGTTGCATCATGGGAGATGTAGTCTGTGACAAAATTAGTGTAGTGAGGGAATGACTTGAGCTGATAACCATTGTAAGACCACTGAAACAGTGAAACACATCATTTATTATGTACTGTCATCTCTTTTGTCACATAGACACACCATTAGAAGCAGGGGACAGTGATGAGGACACACCGGGTAGCCAGGAGCCAGAGCTAATGGAGGAAGAGCAGGAAGTTGGGGAAACGAGTGGGGACAGGTCCACTGACGTCACATCCACTGTGGCTGCAACCACTACAGTGTCAACATCGACTGTCACTTCTGCAGCGCAGCAGGACACCACACCACCAGGCCCTCCGTCCACCTGTGTGCGTCTCTCACGGAGAACCCAACAGTTCCTGCGTCAGTCCCAAGGTCTGTCCTCCACTGGGTCAATCAGTCAGGCCATGTCTGCTTCCATTGACAGGGAAATGCTGCAAATACAGCGCCTGCACAATCAAATACAAAGACAGAGAAATGTCAGAATGTCCCAGGGGTTCCGCATGGTCACAACCAAACTGGCACAAAATCAGGCCAGGATCGAATCCAAACTGGAAGCCCTCACCAGCACTGTGGCAGACTAAGCCAAGGAGTGGTCTGCAGAAAGAGATAATCAGAGGCGCATTGAGCGTAGCAGGGGACAGAAAATGGACAATCTTAGCAGGGCAATCAATAGGCTGGCGCATGCTACTAACAGACATAGCCAGCGCACACTTGGCCTACAAGTGGAGATGGGCCACTACAGTGGCGACGTAGCATGGGGCCTTGAAAAAATTGCAGCTGCAGTGGAAACACTGCAGACGAATCAGATAATTGGGGATGTTGGCATTGCTGGCACTGACAGTGAAGTGTCAAGCCGGAGCAGCATTTCAGCCACGGAGACACCAATGTTGCGCAGAAGCAGCAGCTGCCACCTTGGGCTGGGTAGTGGCACCTCTGGCCAGGCTACACGCAGGGACAGGAAATTAACGTTTTGTGGTCCCCATACATCTTTCATGTGCCTTCATTTCATTGGTATTGGTGACGAAACCCATTTTGTTTCCATTTTGTGGCATTTTCCTACAGTTACTGATGGGCATGTTGTCCTACTTTGAAAATAGATGTATGAAAATTAAAATTTTCATTACTATTCACAATTTGTTCTGTGTTTTGTACAGCTGAGTGTCTAGCTGGTGTGTACGTACCTTTCAGAAAAAGTTGTTGGCAATTTGGTCCCTGCGCCTTCTCCCCTCTGCTGCAGAGCGACCATCCCTTGGTTGTATGGCAGGTGGTCCCGGGCCATCATCCTCAGAATCTGTGTCAGACACATCCATGGGCAGTCCACCCCTGCAGGCCATGTTGTGCAGCATGGCACATGTTGCCACAATTTTACAGACTGTCTCTGGCACATACTGCAGAGTTCCACCACTCTTATGCAGGCATCTGAAGCGCGATTTCAGTATTCCAAAAGTATGCTCAATCACTGTCCTTGTGCGCCTGTGTGCAGAGTTGTACCGCTTTTCATGTATGTTGTTGGGAGACAGATACGGTGTGAGGATCCATGGACGCAGTGCATAAGCACTGTCACCTGTTGTGAGAAATATGATGTTGATGTTAAATGCTTACAGACATGCAAGTATAGTTACAAAAGTCTGGGGACAGGGGATAACATTACCTAGGAGGCATCCATCGTCAAAGTCACCTCTTTCTAACCTTTGATATAGACCACTGTGCCGGAAAATGAATGCATCATGGGTGCTTCCAGGGTATTTGGCTGCAATATCTGTGATGATGTTTTTAGCGTCACACACTACTTGGATATTGAGGGAATGTGTGCTTTTTCTGTTACGAAAAATGTATTCAATGCAGGATGGTGGACATAAGGGCACATGTGTCCCATCTATGCACCCTATGCCCTGTGGGAATCTTGCAAACCTGTAGAAATCCATTTTTGTCTGGTCTAATTCCTCATTGTCACGGGGCATGTATATGTGTTGATGTATGTGGTGTAGCATTGCGTCTAGGAAATCATGGAAGAAATGCGAAAGCGCACTCTGAGACACACCACCAGCCACTGCAATGACATCCTGGTAACTATCAGTGGCAAAAGGTGGAGGGAGCACAACAGCTGCACATGTGTGGGAATTGCATTGCTGCGCAAGGTTCTACTCTCAAGTTGTGGCTTCAAGGTGTCAATGAGCTTTAGTATGAGCCTGTACTGATCATAAATCTCCTCTTCTGTCTTATCCAACAATGTCAACCTGACTCTGAATATCCTCTCCTGTCTTCTTCTCCTCTGCAATGCCGCCATTGTCCGCCTCCTCCTTGCTAACACATACAGGGCAGACATTGTGGAAAGGTTTGTGATGCATTCTGGGTGTGTTTTTATAGGTTGATCCTGATAACCACCTGTTTCAGCTTAGTGGTAAATTGCATGCGCAAATTGGCTTTTTAGCGCGTTCTCGCAAATTGCAACTGGTCTGTACATGCGATTTTGCGAGTAGCAAATTGCGATACGCAATTTTGATAACGCAAATTGCATGCGCTAATATAGCGAGTCAGTATTTACTCGATATTTTTTTGGGGCAATTACGAATGCTTTTTGTACATTGGAAACGGCCATTTTTGTATGCGCAAATCATTTTGCGACCGATTTTGCGCATGCAAAATGGTCGAACATCTGGCCCAAAAAGTATTTGAGAAATGATGCAGCTATACCATTCACAAAAGGTTTTGTGCTTTGAATTTTTTTTTATACAGTTTTCCATTTTAGAAACTCACTGATGCATGTGGATGCTCAGTAACAAAGCAATGTATGCTGCTAGAGAGATATGTATGCAATTATATACCAAGTGTGATATCTAGTCTTCAGTCACACATAGCTTAGTAGAAAATAATGTATATTGTAAAACAGGTAGTTTGTTAGTGACAGAAGGAGATAACCAATGAGCCAGATATATAGTCACAACTGTTATGTGTCTAACAGTAATGACAGTACTTTCATAGTCAGTCAGGTAGTAGTCAGGTACTCATGCAATCACCCAACCACTAGTGAGGCAGTCATCAAATCAGTGATTCAGTGTCCATGGAGTTATTCTATTACCAAGACACTACACATGTACTCCTACAATCAGGCAGGCAGAAATTATGTAGTCATTCAACTATAGAGGCACTACATATACATTCATCTATTCACCCAGACAGTAACAATTTACTCATTCAATTAACAGGGCTGCAACTATGCAGTCATTGTAACACTTTCACAGAAGCTATGCAGTCATCTAAGCATACACTTACAACCCATGCAGTCATTGAAATACTGAGGCGCATGCATGAACTCATGCAAACACTCAGGTACTACTCATGCAGTCATCTAATTATGTAGAGTACAACTGTAGTAAACCTCTTATTCATGTAGTAGCTATGTACTCATTTAATTACTGAGGGAATACTCTTGCACTAATATAATCATCCCAGCAGTACACTTACTCTCATGGTTTGACAATGGAGTCACGGAATCACTCAGACACTAGTCATGCACCCAAGTAATCAGCCAGACATTACTGATGCATCATTGAATTATCCAGGCACTACCCATGAAGTTATCTAAACACCCAGGCACTACCTGTTTACTGAACCAATAATACATGGGCAGCAGCCAAGTAGTCATGCAATCACTGAAATATTAGTGATGCACTCATGCAATCTGCTAGGTGCTATGCATGTACTTAAACAATCGTTATATGCACTTTCCATGCACTCTATATATCATCTATGTACTATCTACGCACTCCTGCAATCATCCACACACTAAAGTTGCACTCATTTAATCATTCAACCAGTATCTATGCATGTATTTAATTATTGAGCCATTAGTCATGCACTTATCTAACCATTCAGACACTACTCATGCACTCATGCAAACACCCAGACAGTAGTGATGTACTCATGTAAACAGGCAGTAACTATGAAGATATGAATGACCCATGGAGTTCTGATATACTGAGGGAATCATCTAGTATGTGTATCCTCAAAGAATCATGCAGGTACTATGTATGCACCAATTTAATCATCCACGGAGTATTCATGTATTCAGCCACAAACACATGTTTTTACAATTTTTACTGAAGAATATGTAGTCTTTTAGAACCATCTGGTGAATTATAGATGCAAGGTGTGACATACTCTTTGGATGTAGTTGGAAGAATTAGTGAGGATATATGCCTTGATATACATTAACGTGCATATTGTTATATGCACCATTTACTCAAATTTAAATGTCATACATTCAAGTAGAACAATACTGAGATATTAAATAGACAACTAACACAGTGGTAAACATGCATCCAATAGCTCTTATGTCGTGTTTTTGTATTTATAGTGTTGAGACACTGTATGTACTTGTACACTCTGGGCTACATTTAGAAGAAATTAATGCAGTTAGGAGCTGTAAGCCATTTGGATCCCTATGCTCTCCCCTGTGCTGGCGCAGAACTGGCTGCCATGCACCAACGGAGGCACCGTTGTACCATGGTGCAAGGGTTCCTGTGTAGTGGGGATGATTGTTTTTGTACAGGAAGGGACACCTTCCTGTACAAAAACAATCACGAGAGGTATTTTCCTCTTTGTATGTGTGCTGTAGAATGCAGCATGCTTACAAATAAGAATAAATGAGGAGAAAGAAAAGTATATCTCCTCATTGCATCTCCCTATACCTTCCCTGGGGAGGTGGAGGATTCTTACGCATTGCCAGGTTTACAAATTGTTGAACATTTGGGTATGTTGCAGAAACCATGGGTGTTGCATGGGAACACCCACAGCAACACCCATGGCATGCTTCTTTCACGCAAAATGCTGCCTGAAAAGCGCCTGTATTTATAAGGCAATGAAAAGCTACGCAGAGTGGCTTTACGTGGCTTTGTAAATATGAAGCAGCACATTACGGCACCGGTGTGTCAAAAAAGACGCTCCGAAAAGTGCATGGGGCTTGTAAATAGGCCTCCTTGCCTTGATGTTCATTTTAAAATGTACTGCAGAAGGGATAAACTGTTCTTTTACCATTTATAAGTGAAAAGTGAGAAGTGAGATATGCTGTAGCTGTGTTGTACTAAAGGGTGCTAAAATGTTAAAAGGTAACTAATAAATAAAGTTTAGTGTTTTGCTCTGGGTTTGCTATATTGCAGTAAGTGCATGTAGTAATATTTCTAGGTTCATCTGTAGATTTAAAACTGCAACATAACATGAAAACTGTTTTTGTATTATGTGTAAGTCACTAGCAAAGTAGTTGGTAAATTGGCTAGGATAAAAATTAAAATATACTTGTTTATTTTTTACCGAACAATATCTGCATAACTACACACAGTTGCAATGCCTTCTAAAGCTCGGACGAAAAAGCAATAGAAGCAACTACAGTATGTTTGCAGAAATGATTTACAAAAAGGGGAAAATGCAGAAAAAATGGTGAAAGAAAAAGGAGCTACTGGTAAGAGGACAAATACATTTCTTAAAAGATTATGCATACATTTCCAAAGATTAGAAAATAAAGAAAGTGAAATTATGCCTATGAGAAACAATAAGAGTGGAAAAACTGTACATTGCAAGAAGAGAAGAGATTGTAAAAGACATGGACGCACGTTAAACAGGAGACAGAAGCAGTTTAAGGAAATCAGAGCCAGAATGTTTCGTAGTAGAGTGGTTATAAATCTACAAGGAACTATGAAAAAGTATAGAAGAAGGAGAGAGACACTGAAACAGAAAGAACGAGTTGAGAGAGTAGTTGATGAGGCCTGATTCTAAATAGAATGAAGACTCTTAACAAAATAGTGTTGTGCATAAAGAGACAAAACCAGAAGAAAAGATGTGTGAATAAAAGTAAGTTTTGTACAGTTTTTAGTGGATAATGGATGCATACTTCTAGTACAGACCCTTTCTTTAATGAAGAAAGCTATTTCCAGGATAACAGATTAGTTCATGCTCTTGATGAAAGTGGACGATGTTATGAAATAAAGAATGGCAGTCCCGTAGCAAAAGAGGTGATAGTGCCTAGAAATGTGTAAGAAGTTATTGCAGAAGAGGTACAAGGGAGGCGTAGTCAGGCCCTTGTATACAAATGGAATTGTAGTGGTGTTTCTAGTATTAGACAGCAATCCATTGATATATTAAGGAAATTCCTACATATATTTCCAAGGCAAAGTTTAAAACACAAAATAAGTACTTTACAAGATTTGGATCCTTGCAAGCTGAGAAAGCATACACATTTGCAGGAACACTCACTAGCTTGTTTATCAAAGAAAGTGGGCCAAAGCAACTTTCATCATTTTAGGAAGTTAGCTGTACACCACTCAACATTGCGAACTTTAGTTAGGAGGCTGTATTATGTGAAAGCACCTGCTTTATGTTTAGGAGAAATGAATAGGGCACTTTTGCATGGTATTGTGGCTGAGGTAGAAAAGGTTTGTGATAATGTGCAGTTTCGTTTTGTTTGGTCCAGACCAGGAATGTGGGAAACTGAAGGCTTGATAACAGGAGGAGTTGTAGAACAGGACACAGGTACTACAGTTGATAGTTTTGAAAAAGAGATTACAAAATTTAAGACAGCATGTGCTGAAAAACCAGAGTATGTTTGTATATGCTGTTGATGTACTCAATACAAGAATCAAATGCGGACTGTTGACTTATATTTAAAAAGTGAAATAGAGAATAATGATAACTGGCAAAAGTTTGCACTGTATTTGTTTGTAGAAAAAAGATTTCACTTGTCCACACGACAAGTTATATGTGAGTATTGCTGCAATAAATTTGAGGATAATAAAATGCCTGCTAGAGCTGTGCATAACAAGTTAGAACTGGTTCCCATTCCAGATGCACTTCAAGGTTTAAATATTTATGAGTCCATTCTTATCCAAACTATACATCCATTTAGGCTATAGTACGTAAGGAGCCAAAGACACGCAAGTTACCCCAACAGAGCTGCAAAAAGGTCTAAAAGGTAGAGTAGTGTATTTGCTATTAGATGTCAAGAAAAACATTGAAACAGTAGGGGTAGATAGAGATTTAGAGGAAGGACTAGTAATTCTTGTAAATGGTGTGCCTACCAAGAACAGGAAGATATGGCAGGAGTTAGTAGGTGTTACCAAAGTTAAAAAAGTTAAAAAAGCAACTTTATATCTGGTACAAAACAATGTTTACTATAGAAATGTGGAAAGCCAGCAAGATATCACACATATGGAGGATCAGACATTTCCATCAACAGGTCAAATGGAGAAGGTGGATCAGTCCAGGACAGAAGAAATTTATTAACATTATAGCATCCACCCTTTGCATTCTAAATAGGTTAATGGTGATGCCATTGAGCTGTTTCAAATGAAGAATGCAAAAGGAGCTACATTAAGTGTGTGGGGAAAAGTTAAAAACTTGGGGCATATTCACAAGAACGTGTGATAACCACCGCAAGTTTAGCTTAACGCAACTTCTCACATTGCAGTCCATCGCGGGAAAACAATGCCGTGTTAACGTAGCATTCTCAACCTGGCGTCACCATGCGATAGTCCCACCATAACGCATCAAATGACCGCGTTAAAAACAACGCGACGCCGAAAAAGTGCGAAACAACAACGTGAATAAAGTTGCGATGAGGCCAACCATGAAAATAAAAACAGCGACAACCAGCAATAGCCCTGCAATCCCCACGCGTCTGGCGGGAAAATGCACCATAAAAGCTGAACAAGAAATACACACCATAAACAAATCAAACTGCACAGCAACATGGATGCGCCCGGAACGAGTGCCCAGGTCAACGCGAACCCCACAAGCCCCACAGACCACCAGCAATGAACCTCGGGGTCGGGGAAGGCCAAGGAGAAGAGGAAGATGGGGTACAGTCCGCAGGAAAACCCGATCGTCGTCACGGAGGTGACAAAGCACCAACAACAACTGTCCGTCACCACCACCGTGTCATTGGCAATACACACAGAAAAATGGCATCCCATCGTGAATGTAGTCGGAGTGCCGAGGAGGCCAAGATGCGCTGGCACGATGTCAAAAGCCAAACCAAGCAGAAACCCGCTGCCAACAGGAAGGCAGCAACAGCGAATGGAGGTGGGAGTCCTGCGCCAGAGGAGGAGCTGGAGCAAATGGCGCCCACAGTCATCAGTGTGGAGACGGTGCAAGGAGTCGGGAGTCCGGACACTGCTCGACATGACCTGACACACCAGCAACAGGGTGAGTAACGAACAGGGACTGTGGGGACGGGGGGACGGGCACAATGGCACACATGCACAACCCACAATAACCCTGGGTCATGTCCCTGATCCCCGTGGCACACTGCAGCACACATACAAACATCAAGTAGGCCCCCGTTCACCATGTGCCCAAAGGGGTCCCACCCCACACATCACCAATTACACAACACACACATGCACCCGTGCGAAACACAGCAAAGATGCGTATGTGAGAGCCACACTGACAATGCAAGTGACACCACATGATCAGCAGCATGGCTGGAGTACAATCACCATGACACTGTGCACGCCACTAGACTTAGGTGGCTGAGTGTGGACCACATCCGGAAAGGAGCAGGTCACACTCTGACACATCCACCTACACAAACAACCACTGATGTCAACAACACATCTGCAGACAAACAATGCACAAGAGTACAAAAACCGTCCAAGAGCACAAATGACCCAAGTTGCCATTATCACAGCACCTCAAAAGCACAAAAGTTAAAGGCACACCGCCTCCAAGGGATAAGGGGCAGCAAAATCACAGCTGCAGGTGCGACTCCCACACAAAGCAGCACACACACATAGCAATTACAGCACACCCACATGGACGACAATGTGGTACACAGCCCAACACCTACATTGCAGAACAGAGGACACAACTGTGTCCGCCTGTGCGTAGAAAATCGCCAATCACATCTGACATAGCAGGAAACTGTGAGATGCAAATGTACGTGTACAACCTCACCTACGTCATGTAGTCCAATTGTCCACTGTCCCGCATCAAATAGTCCGCCCCTCCCAAACAGTCACAATGTACATTGTCATGAAGTCTGAATGTAAAGCTGAACAATGCGGCAACATACATGCCAACACAATGTCAACAAGCATCTCCCCTTCACATTGCAGAGGGACAAAGAACACCCCCAGCAGATCAGACCAGACAACTCTACAGTGATGCTGAAGAGGACATCCACACTTCCGACACCTACGCCCCACAACAGTCCATGGACATCTAAGGCAATTGACCTCCAGGAGCAGGGCAGCACCGCTGCATCGAGGACACCCCACCCCCTGCACAGACAACATAGCTGGACGCATCCACCACCCCGGCTGGCTCCCAGCAGCCCACCCAAGCACACATCGCATTCCAAGGCCAGGTGTCAGTCTGCCAGAGGGGGTGGCCGAACATGTGCGGGTGGGGTACTACCTCATGGAAGCCAATCCAGATCACATACGTGGGTGTCTAAGTCCCATCAGGGCCCACCAACACTCCCCAATGGAGACCCACACTGCGACAGAGACACATGCCTTTGCACATTTCCAGTACTGAACCACACCCAGAGCCACGGGATGATCATCCACACCCCCATGCCGGACTGGCGTACGCCGGCCCAGTTCACTCCTTTTACGTATTGAATGGGGGACGACAAAGCTACATGTGCAATGTCCCACCCGCTGCCTGCGGTGACATGGTTGCGTCCACTGTCCACGACACTCCAAACACCAGCAGTGCGTGTAGACATGGCTGTGTCTGTGGTCTGCATACTGCAGTCTGTCCAGCACATCTCCGCCACACTTGGCATTGTGTACATACTCATTCATGGGTCACTTGCCTCCTTTGCACATGCCTGGTTCCCACCTCTCCCCACATTCCGGTATTGTGTGGCTGAGGTGGCATGCCGCCGATGGCTCATGTACATGGCTGACCAAGGTTGCCACAGTAAGTTGTGCTGTCGTGTCTGGTGGGGGGCATGTTGTTTGGCATGTTGTATGTGATTTTGTGACGTGTGTAGTGCCAGAGTTGTGAGTTGCATGATTGTGGGGTTGAGGTGTGTGGTGTGTTCATTTTGTACTTGCCAACGGGCAGTGCATTCCCATGGGTGCCATCCTGGAGGCGCTGGTTGATGTTGGACTGTCGGAAGATGAAGGGATCATGCACACTGCCTGGGTAGTTGGCCATGACATTGGTGAGGAGTCCCCTGTGGTCCACTATTGCCTGCACGTTGATGGGATGCGTGTGCTTTCTGTTGGGGTATTGTGTGCGGTGTTGGCAGGGGGCACAAGTGGGACAAGTGTGCAGTTGATTGCCTCCGACACGTGTGGTGATCCAGCTATGGCGTATAGTCCTTGCTTGGTCTCCAGCTGTTCCTGGGCATTGTGGGGGATGTATGGGTGCTGGGGTCCCTAGCTGGTGAGGGCATCCAGGACAGGTGTGAGGGACTTGGATGGGGCTGGCTGTGAGACTCCTCCGACTCGGGCGGTTGTTGTTTGGGAGGATACCAGATGCCAACAGGTGCAGCACAGCCAGCAGCTTTGTCTGCGGAGGGATTTTGGTTGTCTGCTGTGTTGGTACCGTCAGCCTGTGGGTAATGATGTTCAGGATGCGGAGATGGTTGTCCTTTTGGGCCAGTGGTGGGCATTGGCATTGTCTAGTGTTAGGTCTGTGGGGCTGGTGCATTTCCTGAAGGTCCGGTGTCTTTGTCTGCGCTGACTCTGTGGTGGTCCGGGGGGTTGTGGGGGGGTCTGTTGGGGGGGTGGCGGTCCTGGGAGTGGTGGCGGTGGGTGTTGTTGCCCTCTGGGGGCTCCGGGGTGCATGGTGAGTGGCTCCATGGCATCTGTTGTTCTTCAGGTGTGGCTGTGGGCTGGGCTCCCTTTTCTTGTGCAGGTTGACGTCCGACTTTGCACCAGCTCAGAGCAGGTGTTAATTTCCTGCTGGGAACGCGCTGTATCGCCTGTTTTGTGTTCCTATCGCCGATGTGGCTGGTTGTTGAGAATGTTGCGTTGTGGTGTTGTAGCGGCTTTTTGCTCGGGAACGCCTACTCTGCATCTCATTAGCGTTAGTTGCCAGGGTCATCTGTGGCGATGTTTTTTATGACTGCTTTCGCAGGAAAACTGGTGTTATGGGCTGTTAGCACCAGCTTGTGAATGGGGCGATAAATTTAGCGCGACTTTGGATGCGTTAAAGTGCCGATAACTCGGCGATAGCTCCTTGAGAATATGCCCCTTGGTGTTTCCCACATTTTTTCCTACTGGAGTAGATGGTAGGTATGACGAGCGGTCTGTGCAAATACCTGCAGCTGAGTAAAGATGTAGTAGATTTTATTCTTGAGATCCTTGATTTCGTCGGTGTATTATGTATATATTTCACCTATTATTTGAGAGTGACTTGTCTGGCCTCTCATATGCTGTGCATCATATTCTAAAAACAGGAGTTAATTTGCATGATATATCAGCAAGAGAACTTTTGGAAAAAGTTCAAGGAAAAGATGAGCACTTGGAATACAATTTAATAAACCTAATGGCATGTCAGCGTGGTACGGTACATATTGGTATGGGCGTCATGGTGAACTGAAGTGCATGTTGAGGAACCTTGGAGCACCTGCTTGGTTAATGACGCTGAGTTGTGCTGAATATGCTTTAGATGCCCTGCTAGAACTCTTGCAGGAGGCAAATTCAAATATAAATGACATTCATCTGAAGACTCAAAAACAACAAAAGAGTGACTGCTATATTTAGAAAATAGAACAGCACAGGGAAAACTCTATTCTTTAAAAGAACCCTCACTCAACAACCTAGTTGGTGACATGCTTCATCATCGGGTTCCCACCAGAGAGGCCGATTGCCTCCCTGGTGTGCTACGACGCCTGAGTTACAGCGGAGCAGGTTTTTGTGCAGGGATGTGAATGTGGTAAGTGGTGTGAATTTTAAAAGGTGGCCGGTTTTAACCAAAACTAATTTTAATAGTGGAAAACCAGCGACCGTTAAACAATATTCGGGCCGAGGAGGACAGCGTTAGGTGATTAACGGGAGTGTGCGAGTATAGAAATCCTATCAGCATACCGATCCCCCCTCCCGGACCCATGATGTAAAACGAGTCCATTTTTCATAGTCTAGTGGCCTAGGAAATCCCAGGAGGCCCCACTGGTAGAACCGTGAGATGCTGTTGTGGGTAAAAGATGCCCCAAAGTTTGGAACAGACAGTGATGAGTCTGTTTTGTCTTTTATTAAGCAGTATGTAACTTGCTCCATCCCGAAGGAGAGTAGTGACAACATCTGAAAACAACAAGTTCTACGATTCCAAAATCATAGATGCGGAAAATACTGTCAGCGAAGATACAGAGAGAAAGGGAACATTTATACAAGATGTCGTTTTGGATTCCCACGACCTCTCATCTCACAAGGAAGAGTCAACACCTTTTTGTCTGCAGTCAGACATACACTTAAAAGGAAATCAGCAAAAAATACACACAACCTTAGAAGAACAGAGGCTTCCAAGTACATTAATGACTACAACCCTGTGATTCTGAAGATGTGGAATGCAAACATGGATGTGCAGTTTGTTGAAGACAACTCAATTGCTGTTGCTCGGTATGTTACATCTTATATAACAACGTCAGAGAAAACTGAGATTAAAGAGATGTGGGAGAAGATTTCAGCAGAAAAGAGTCTTAAGAAAAAATTGTACAGTTTTACTTTAAAAATGCTTTCTCACAGAGAGATATGCTCCTATGAATGTGTAGACTGGTTAAGCTCAGTTAGTTTGTTTTCTAAATCTAGAGGAGTTCTCTGGGTGAGTAAGACTTGCAACAGAGTACTGAAGTCTTTTCCTGAAATGCAATATCTTGCAAAATTTGAGCCACACAGTACAGATATTCTGAAGAGTAACATGCTGGATACATACTATCCAAGAAGAAGTCATCATCTGGAAAGCATGTGTCTTTATGAAATACTTCAACATTATACTTTCAGAAGTAATATCAGTAAAAACATAGATTAAGGAAAATTGCCTGTGGCTGGATGCAAAGAATGTTTGGTGAGACATAACAAAGGAATGTAATCAACCATCGAAAGCTAAGTTGCCAAACTCCACAGAAAAGAGAGATTTTCTATTCATTCTTGTTACAGTTGTTTAAGCCATGGCGAACTAAAAGTGAGCTACTTGGTGAATTTGACTGCTATGAAGACTCTTTCAACGCTGTGAAAGACAGCATTGAGTGCTCTGTGTTTCTAGTGTATCTTCAAATGTTGAGAGATTAAACTATTGCTGCTGAGATAGCAAGAGAGAGTTCTCAGAGCAGTCAAAGTTCAGCACCTGTAAGTCAAGATTCTCTTGGACAGCCAATCATTGAAAATGAAGCTGCAATAGCTATGATTGAGGTGGAGAATGCAATGCAGCAAGGATGACATAAACTGAGGATCTAGAACTACTAATACAGCAATCGAATGCAGAGTAGAGAATACATTTTTGAAGAGGTAAAAGGTAAAGTATAACATGGGTTTCTCCATGAGACTAAAGAGTGTGCATATTCTATATATAAACCAGTTCTATTGTACATAAGTGGTCAAGCTGGAACTGGAAAAAGCTTCTTGATTAAAGTACTGACAAGTTACCTACAGAAGAGAACAGATCCCAATTTGTCGTGTGTAGTCACTGAACCAACAGGCTTTGCTGCTCATAATGTTAAAGGAGTTACCCTTCATCGATTGTTAATGCTGCCTGTTAAACATGACAACAAGTTACAATACAACAAATTATTTGGTGATGCTTGTCATGAAGTGGCAAGAGTATTAAAGAAATTAAATCTACTAATTATTGATGAAGTGAGCATGGTGTCTAACCTAATGCTAGCTGTTATACATTTAAGAATGCAGCAAATACTAAAAACTGACTACGATGTACTTTTTGGAGGAAAACACTTAATAGTCTTTGCAGACCTGCTACAACTAACTCCCGTAAAACCTGTATTCAAGAAACTACTACATAATGAAACAAGGAATTCACTAGGAAAGTATTGGAAATGTAAACATTTGGGAAAACTTTCAATACAAAGAGTTAATCCAAAATATGGGGCAAATAATCAGATATGCTTTATGCAGATGCTCTAAAGAATGTAAGAGTGGGAGTCCTCACAAAAGAGGGAAAGACAGTATTACAAACCCGTCTCATCAAAAATGTGTTTCCAAGTAATATTTCAGCTGCTGAAGTAATGTACAATTTTGCTAAGGAAGAGAAGTCTATTGTTTGATGCCAACTCTTGAGGGGTGGTGTAAATTCAATGAACAATTATTGCAGCTGGAAAAAGAAGAGTTTGTCATCATTTGTAGATCAAATGATAAAATGGAACATCAAGGCATTACAGAGCTACTAACAGAAAAACTGCAATCAAAATTGGATAGTTTAGGAAAGTCTGGGTCAAAAATGTAGGATTAGAGCAACAGTTACAGATCTGTAAAAAATTGTCATGAAATCTAATGTCGTAATTTAAATGTTGAAGAAGGGCTAGTGAATGGTGCAATGGGTAAAGTTATGAAGTTTGTTAATTATCCAAACAGAAATGATGTGAAATACTTAGCCATAAAATTTGATGATATTGCTGAATTTAAGCAGATTGATAGATGTGTTGTACATTTCCTACTTGTGAAAGACTTGTATGTCCAGCGAACGTAGTTCCGAGTGTCTATAGTGTGAGAAGTTGGCCTGGTATATGCTGTCCACTAATTATAGTGGGCACCTTGCACCAGTCCAAACAACCCCTTATTGGAGATAGGTTAAAGACAACCTTTATTGAAAGCTATCCTGCTGGTAGCTATGGAGAGCAGCCTTCAGGCTAAGTCTTGAAGGAATGTAAAGCAGCTTGTTTTACCAGTCTATAATCTCTTGAGTGACAAAATGAAAGAGGACCACACCAGGTATATATTCAAAAATATATGTATTTATTGCTAAACACACCCCTCTAGTCTCTTTATGAGGCTAGAGTTCGAAGTACATAAGTTATAAGTTAGTTATCAACAGTAATAGCACAAATACACGTTTGAGCCCTAGGGGCGTACCAAACCATATACCAATAAAGTGGTATAAGAACCACGACTGAGCTAGACACAAGGCCTAGAGCCTGTAGAAGTGCTTGGACCACAAGGAACCACCCAAGGTAGTGACACAGGGGACCCATGGGGGACGCGTGCAGTGTGAGAACACAGCCGTGAATCGCCGTTGACTTCTATGGGGAAAGTCCCGGTTGGAATTTTAAAGAAAAGGGACACTTAGAGGAGGACTTGGAGCAAACCCCTTTAGAACTGGGTTGTTCTAGAGTCTATACCCACGGAGCACCGGAGTACTCGAGTTACCTCACCCAGGAAGCCGGGTGCATAGGTGTCTTTCGGAGTCGGGTTTCGTCGTCGTTTTCAATGGCGATCTGCTGCAAAGTGCTGCTGGCGGCCAAGTCGAAAGTGTTCGGGTGGATCCAAAGGTGGATCGAAGATCTGAAGAACCTGAAGGCAGAGGGGACAGAGTCTGGGTCACTAGCTAGTTACCAGGAAGGCGATGAGCGGATGCCCACCGATGTTGGGTGCTTCAGGTAGGTTGACGGTCGTCTTGACTCTTCAGCCACGAGGTCCAGGAGGCATCGACGATGACCAGGAGCTGGATTCGAGCTGTCCCACGACGTCTGTCGATTGCTGAGGTGTCAGCGACCAGATTGGACCCAACAAGCCTTGGCAACGGCAAGTCTCGTGGAAATAGAAGAAGGACGGTGGTGCAGACCAGCAAGGTCTGAGGGACTCACCCAGCGAGGGTAAGTCAGGGCATGCCTGGAACAACCAGGGAAGCCGAAGCAGAAGAAGAGTTGGCTTCGGGAGGGCCCACTAGCCAATGGACTAGCGACCGCGAAGGAGCCTCGAGTGGACGCACTTAGAGCTGGCTCACGGGACACTCGTGGAGTGGAGGCCAGTGATCTTCGGTGCAGTCGGTGCTGGAGGCGGGGGCTACTCGGAGCCCAAAGCACAACTTTGTGGGAGACCAGAAAGAGGATACACTTGCAAATGCACTCAGTGTCCACATTACCCACGACAGCTACGGGCCTCAGCTTTGCTGGGGACTCAGGACAGCCACGGGGAAATCTGGAAATTCACCTCTGGTGATGCAAAGACTTAGGCGTCCGGCGGGATCTTCAGCGATGCAGACCGGACAATTGCTTCATTGGTGCCTGCCAAGCAGGGGAGTCACTCCTTGACCCCAAGGGAGATTCTTCAGTCCTCTAATCTTAAAGTAGAGCGTCGAAGGTCCAGGATTCTGTATCAGAGTTTCGTCCAGGTAAATCTAAAGTCCTAAGGACTGGGGTCCCATACTTATACTAAGTTAGGGGTTGGACATACTCTGGGGACCCACCTATGGGAGGGTCAGGGAAGAGGGGTGGTTACACCCATTCCCTTTGTCCAGTTTCGCGCCAGAGCAGGGGCTGGAAGCCCCTGAACCAGTTTGAACTGGGGTATGCACAGGGACACCAAATGTGCCCCCAGTGCAGGACTTCAAAGCACCAGAGAGTGCTCCCGCCCAGCCCCAATACACATTATCCTGTCTGGGGAGGTGGTTACACCTCCCTGGGACAGGAAACCTATTGTCCAGGCCTCCCCTGCCGGAGTTTCAGTCAGCAGCAGGAGGCCAGACCCTGGTCTGTGGCAGCGGCATCCATTTTGTGATGCCAGGGCTTGGAAAGAAGTTACCGGGTAGGCCGGTGTGTACATGTCTCTCCCTCTAGAAGGGTGGAATGCTACCCCCGCCACCAGAACTGGCGGGGGGGTAGTATTCAAAGATGTTTGACACCAAACACGACATGTTTCCGTGCAGCCATCCCAAAGTTAGCATTTAACGCGAGTTTATAATCCGCTTATGAGTATATGGTCAGGCTGCACTACAAACAGCATCAGAGAAGGGTCTCCGAACGCTGCAGAGGGGCTCTGCTCATGCAGGGGTACCCTCTCACATAGGAACCAAGCACTCTGCCTTCAGGATTGATAAGGCCTGCCATAGGAGTGACTTATTGGTTTATATGTGTGTATGTATGTAGTGATATAGGTAACCTATATCACAGTAAGGGTGCATGCACCACCTTACCCAGGCTGCAGTAGCAGACCTGTGGTGTCCTTTTGGCTGGCCTTCCAGGGGTGGCATAATACATGCTTCAGCCCCTGGCAGGCCTCTGAGGTACCTATGCCCTGGGTACATGGTATACCATATACTAGGGACTTACAAGGGCACTCAGATTCCAATCAGAGATGTGCCTAAGGCACATGGAAACCATTTTAGAGAGGAAGCAGCTAGGCTGGGGTTCTGATTAGCAGGGCCCCAGCCAGACTAAAGTCGAAAAACAGTGAAGCATCAGCAAAAAGTGGGGGTACCCATGTGAAGCAGATCCTACTCTCCTACACAACCCCCCCAAATGTAGGGACATTAAACTAACCTTGTCCAGTTAAGTCTTCATGTTCTAAGTGGAAGTACCTAGAGAGTCCATCTGCATTGGCATGGTAACTCCCAGGTCTATGTTCCACTGTGAAGTTCATCCCTTGTAGGGAAATGGACCACCTAAGCAGTTTGGGGTTTTCACCCTTCATTTGTTTTAGCCATAAGAGGGGCTTATGGTCTGTTTGAACAAGGAAGTGAGTACCAAACAAGTATGGCCTCAACTTCTTCAGAGCCCAGACCACAGCAAAGGCCTCCCTCTCAATGGCTGACCAACGTTTCTCTCTAGGGGTCAGCCTTCTGCTAATAAAAGCTACTGGCTGATCCTGACCTTCATCATTCAATTGTGACAGTACAGCCCCTACCCCCAATTCAGATGCATCTGTTTGGACAATGAACTTCTTGGAGTAACCAGGACTCTGTAGAATGGGAGCAGTGCACATGGCCTGCTTTAGGTCATCAAATGCCTTTTGACAGTTAACTGTCCACTGAACCTTTTTGGGCATTTTCTTGGAAGTTAAGTCATTCAGGGGTGTCACTATTGATCCATACCCCTTGACAAATCTCCTATAGTACCCAGTCAGGCCTAAAAAGGCTCGCACCTGAGTCTGGGTAGTTGGAGCAGTCCAGTCCATGATGGTCTGGATCTTGCTCTGCAGTGGTTGAACCTGGCCTCCACCCACAAGGTGGCCCAGGTACACAACCTGACTCTGCCCTATCTGGCACTTGGTGGCCTTGATAGTCAAGCCTGCTTTCTGCAGGGCCTGCAAAACATTTCTGAGGTGGAGCAGGTGATCCTCCCAGGTGGAGCTAAAGACAGCAATATCATCTAGATATGCTGCACTATAGGCTTCCAGACCTGTAAGGACTGTATTCACCAACCTCTGAAAAGTGCAGGTGCATTCTTCAGACCAAAGGGCATTACCACAAATTGATAATGCCCACTAGGGGTTGAGAATGCTGTCTTTGGCTTTGCATCATCAGCTAGTCTGATCTGCCAGTAGCCAGCTGTCAGGTCAAATGTGCTTAGATACTTGGCTGAGGCCAAAGTGTCTATTAGCTCATCTGCCCTAGGTATTGGATGGGCATCAGTCCTAGTGACTGCATTGAGACCCCTGTAGTCCACACCAAACCTCATCTCTCTTTTCCCACCACTGGTGTGAGGTTTTGGCACAAGGACCACTGGACTAGCCCAAGGGCTATCTGTGGGTTCAATAACTCCCAAATCCAACATCTTCTGGACTTCTGTCCTGATACAGTCCCTGACATGGTCAGGTTGCCTATAAATCTTATTTTTAATAGGCAGACTGTCCCCAGTGTCCACTTCATGAGTGCACCAGGTGGTCTGACTTGGAGTCAGAGAGAACATATGTCTGTACTGATTGAGCACTTGTCTACAATCAGTTTGCTGCTGAGCAGTGAGGCTGCCTGCCAAGGCTACACCATCCACTGACCCATCATCAGGGTTCTGTGAGAGCAGGTCAGGGAGTGGGTCACTCTCTTCCTCCTGTCCCTCATCAGTAGCCATGAGCAAGCCCATGTCTGCCCTGTCCACATATGGTTTCAATCTGTTGACATGGAGAACCCTGTGGGGACTCCTAGGTGTTCCTAGGTCTACTAAGTAGGTAACCTCACCCTTCTGTTCAACAATGGTATGGGGTCCACTCCATTTGTCTTGGAGAGCTGCTGGGGCCACTGGCTCCAACACCCACACCTTCTGTCCTGGCTGGTAAACAGTCAGTACAGCTCTTTGGTCATGCCAGGCTTTTGAAGTTCCTGGCTAGCCTCAAGGTTTTTAGTTGCCTTTTTCATGTACTCAAGCCATCCTGGAGCGGAGACCAAGTACATAGTCCACTATGTCTTGCTTTGGGGGCTTGAGAGGTAACTCCCATCCTTCCTTCACCAAGCACAATGGACCCCTGACAGGGTGACCAAACAAAAGTTCAAAAGGGCTGTAGCCAACCCCCTTTGGAGGCACCTCCCTGTATGCAAATAAAAGGCAGGGCAAGAGTATGTCCCATCTTCGCCTAAGCTTCTCTGGGAGCCCTTTAATCATGCCCTTCAAGGTTTTGTTGAATCTCTCAACTAAACCATTGCATTGTGGGTGATAGGGTGTGGTGAACTTGTAAGTCACTCCACACTCCTTCCACATTGCTTTCAAGTATCCAGACATAAAGTTAGCACCCCTGTCTGATACAACCACCTTAGGAAAGCCCACTCTTGAGAAAATTCCCAGGAGGGCTCTTGCCACCACAGGTGCTGTAGTGGTCCTAATGGGAATAGCCTCTGGGTACCTGGTGGCATGATCCACTACCACCAGGATAAACTTATGCCCAGATGCTGTTTGGGGATCCATGGGACCAACAATGTCAATCCCCACCCTTTCAAAGGGAACCCCCACCACAGGTAGTGGTATCAGGGGGATCTTTGTAGTGCCACCTGCCTTGCCACTGGCCTGGCAGGTTACACAGGAGCGACAAAACTCCTTGGTGTCTTCAGACATGTGGGGCCAGTGAAAGTGAGGGACAATTCTGTCCCAAGTCTTGTTCTGGCCCAGGTGACCTGCTAAGGGAATGTCATGGGCTAGGGTCAATAGGAAGCCCTGAACTTCAGAGGTATAACCAACCTCCTGGTGGCACCAGGCTTGGGGTCTCTACACTCTGAGTATAAGAGTCCATCATCCCAATACACTGTATGGGGACCACTAGCTTTCCAGCAGCCTCAGCAGCAGCTTGCTGTCTGAGGGGTTCAAGAGAGGGGCAGCTCTGCTGCTCCTGACTCAGATCTGCCCTGGAAGGGCCCCCTGTCCCTAAGAACTCAACCTGATCAGGCTCAAGCTCCTCTGGGACAGTTCCTTCCTCAGGACTGAGATCATCTCCCTGAAGAGACTGATCTTCCTTCTGAGCCAAGGGGGAAGGCACTGCCTTTACCCTACTACTCCTCTTCTTGGAAGGCACTTGGTCCATTATTCCAGAATCCAAGGCCTGTTCAGTGTTAGACATGTTGGCCTGTGACCTGGTCACAGCAAACACATCTGCATGGATGCCCAGCATTTCTGCATGGGTCCTGAGCTCCACTTCTGCCCAAGATGAAGTTTCTAGATCATTGCCAAGCAAGCATTCAACTGGTAGGTCTGCACTTACCACAACCTTCTTAAGGCCAGTTACCCCTCCCCAGGAGAAGTTAACAACTGCCAGAGTATGGTCTGTTCTGATGTTGCTAGCATTGGTCACTTGGTACATTTCACCAAGTATAATCTGCCCAGGATCCACAAGATCTTGTGTCACCATGGTGACACTTGCTCCTGTGTCCCTAAATGCCAAAGCCTCTTTTTCCATTTATTAATGGCTGTTGCCTGTACTTGCCCAGATTACTGGGACTCACAGAGGAGGTCACATCCATGCCTCCATCACAGACTAGGACAGCCTGAGTGAGTTCTCTGACTAGGGTCAGAGCCCATCTCCTTACCCAGGGTCAACCCTACTAAACACTTGGCTTGTGTAGTCCCACCACCAACTGTAACTGCACTAGGGGAGCAGGTGCCTTAGGGGCATTGGTGGGGGCTGAAGTAGAGTCTTTGGACTTGGTGCAATCACTGGTCCAGTGGGTCTTTTGCTTACAGACCTTGCACCATGGTTTCTTTTGGCCTTTCCCTTTGTTAGACTGTGAATCCCCACCTGAAGAAGATTTTTGGGGGCCTTGTGAAGACTTCTGGTCTTTACCCTTCTCCCCACCCTTATCAGAGTTCTTAGAATCTTGCTTCTTTGGGTCACCACCTTGGTTCTGTACCTTCTGCCTCACCCTGGTTCTGACCCATTTGTCTGCCTTCTTTCCCAATTCTTGGGGAGAGGTCAGATCAGAGTCCACCAGGTACTGATGCAACAGCTGATTTTGACAGTTATTAAGAATCTGCTCCTCATGATAAGATTGTACAATCCTGTGAAGTCACATACCTTACTGCCCATCAACCAACCTTCCAGAGCCTTAGCAGAAGAATCCACATAGTCTCACCCAGTCTTGAGTCTGTGCTTTTTGGGTATCCCTGAACTTTAACCTGTATTGTTCAGTTGTTAGGGCAAACCCATCAATCAAAGCACTCTTCAAGACTTCGTAATTGTCAGCATCCTCTTCTCTTACAGTGAGGAGCTTGTCTCTACCTTTGTCTGCAAAGGAGAGCCACAAAATTGCTGCCCACTGCTCCTGAGGGACCCTCTGTACTTTACAGGCCCTCTCCAGTGCAGTTATCCATTTGTGGATGTCATCCCCACTCTGGTAGGGAGGGACAATCTTGCTCAGGGTTTCTATGGTCATAAGACCTTTCCCTATCTCTGGGGAAATTGCTGCCACCATGGGACTCTTGTCCCATCTTTCTTCTTTGCTTTTCAAGCTCTAGGGACTCCTGTCTATAGCCAACTGCTCTCTTCTGAGCTTCATCTGAGCTTCTCCATATCTGAGCAGTCTCTCTTTCCTTTCATGAGAGGATTCCCTCCACTGAGAGGAAACAGAGGTCCCTATTGAGGTGTCAGAGTGGTTAGACTCCTGAGAAGGAGATCTAGGCCTTCTGGGCACAATCACAATTCTTCCTGGGGGGCAAAGGGAGGTCATTCTGATCCTCCTCCTCCTCCACAGGAGGAATTGGAGTTTTCCAGGTCAAGGTCATTTTCACCTTCACTGGCCAGTTTCAGAGGGGGACCCTGAGTTTCTTCACCCCTGACCCCTTCCTCATTTTCTGCCCCACCCTCTCTGCCTACTCCCTTCAGACCCTAGGGTCTGCTGAGAATCATCTGGACAGAAGCACCTCTCTCTGAGGTGTTGGGTGCTAACACTTTGCCTGTCTTCAGCTTCCTAGTACTGCACAATGCTCTCAATCCCAAGAATGGGAGATTATCATACTTGGAGGGAAGAAGCCCACTGGCTTCTGGCAAGGACTCACTGGGTCCTGGCTTTGACGACATTACTAGTGAGGTGTGGTGTATGCACTACCTACTCTAGTGTGGCCTACTAAACTCTCTTGAGTTGTAGAAAGGGTGTGCTATCCCTTAACACACAACTCTAAGTTCAGTAGAACTTACTGTATCCTAAACTTGATTTATATGTACCTAAGGTTACCCTTAGTGGTTTTCAGTTGATCAATTCAATTGAGATTATCTGGTAAAACAATAGCAAGCTGAATCCCACACGCTGCACACCAATGTGGAGAAGTTGGCCTGGTATATGCTGTCCACTAATTATAGTGGGCACCTTGCACCAGTCCAAACAACCCTTATTGGAGATAGGTTAAAGACAACCTTTATTGAAAGCTATCCTAGTGGTAGCTATGGAGAGCAGCCTTCAGGCTAAGTCTTGAAGGAATGTAAAGCAGCTTGTTTTACCAGTCTATAATCTCTTGAGTGACCAAATGAAAGAGGACCACACCAGGTATATATTCAAAATATATGTATTTATTGCTAAACACACCCTCTAGTCTCTTTATGAGGCTAGAGTTCGAAGCTACATAAGTTATAAGTTAGTTATCAACAGTAATAGCACAAATACACGTTTGAGCCCCTAGGGGCGTACCAAACCATATACCAATAAAGTGGTATAAGAACCACGACTGAGCTAGTACACAAGGCCTCAGAGCCTGTAGAAGTGGTTGGACCACAAGAAACCACCCAAGGTAGTGACACAGGGGACCCACGGGGACGCATGCAGTGTGAGAACACAGCCGCGAATCGCCGTTGACTTCTATGGGGAAAGTCGCGGTTGGAATTTTTTAAAGAAAAGGTACACTTAGGGGCCGATTCCCGATGTCGGACGGACTCAGGTCCGTCCCGACATCGTCCAGGAGCTGTAACCCACCCGACCTGCTGTCGTCGGTTACAGCCCTGCAGCGATGACAGGCGACCGAACCCTGTTCGGTCGCACTTCGTATACTTGCACAGTGGAGAGCATGCATTCCGAGCGGAATGCATGCTTGCAGTATGTGAAAAGCAGGGGTGCAGTTCATCCCTGCACCCTGTGGCCGGCACTCCCAAGGTGCCTGCCACCGGTGCAAGGGATCAACAGAGGGCACCACAGGTGCCCCCAGACCGTCATTCGGGCGGCCTCGCACCCATGGGGGCCCTACTGGAGGCCCCCAAAGACAGTTACACGACTGCCTTTTCGTGCCGGAAAGACCGGCACGAAAAGGCAGTGAACATCTGCACATCGTACTCCCTCGGTCGCGTGAAGAGGCGGCCGGGGAGTACTGAAGGATTTCCGGACGGCGGACTGGGCTCTCCGGAGCCCGTCGTCGTAGTCATCCGGAAACTCGAGAGTCTGATCTTTCCGACCGAGCCCATCGAATGGCCTCGGTCGGAAAGGAATCTGGCCAGCACGTTCCGATTCGGTCGGAAGGGCTCCGACCATCGTTCGGTGCCCTTCCGGCCGAAATCGGAATCGGCCCCTTAGAGGAGGACTTGGAGCAAACCCCTTCAGAACTGGGTTGTTCTAGAGTCTATACCCATGGGAGCACTGGAGTACTCGAGTTACCTCACCCAGGGAAGCCGGGTGCATAGGTGTCTTTCGGGGTCGGGTTTCGTTGTCGTTTTCAATGGCGATCTGCTGCAAAGTGCTGCTGGCGGCCAAGTCGAAAGTGTTCGGGTGGATCCAAAGGTGGATCGAAGATCTGAAGAACCTGAAAGCAGAGGGGCCAGAGTCTGGGTCACTAGCCAGTGACCAGGAAGGTGATGAGCGGATGCCCACCGATGTTGGGTGCTTCAGGTAGGTTGACGGTCATCTTGACTCTTCAGCCACGAGGTCCAGGAGGCATCGACGATGACCAGGAGCTGTATTCGAGCTGTCTCATGCCGTCTGTCGATTGCTGAGGTGTCGGCGACTGGATTGGACCCAACAAGCCTTGGCAACGGCAAGTCTTGTGGAAATAGAAGAAGGACGGTGGTGCAGACCAGCAAGGTCTGAGGGACTCACCCAGAGAGGGTAAGTTAGGGCACTCCTGGACCAACCAGGGAAGCCCAAGCAGAAGAAGAGTTGCCTTCGGGAGGGCCCACTAACCAACAAACTAGCGTCCGCGAAGGAGCCTCAAGTGGACGCACTTAGAGCTGGCTCACGGGACACTCGTGGAGTGGAGGCCAGTGATCTTCGGCACAGTCGGTGCTGGAGGCGGGGGCTACTCGGAGCCCAAAGCACAACTTCTTGGGAGACCAGGAAGAGGATGCACTTGCAAATGTGCTCAGTGTCCAGGGGTCACGGCTCCACATTACCCACGACAGCTACGGGCCTCAGCTTTGCTGGGGACTCAGGGCAGCCTCGTGGAAGTCTGGAAATTCACCTCTGGTGATGCAAAGACTTCGGCATCCGGCGGGAGCTTCAGCGATGCAGACCAGACAATTGCTTCATTGGTGCCTGCCAAGCAGGGGAGTCACTCCTTGACCCCAAGGGAGATTCTTCAGTCCTCTAATCTTAAAGTAGAGCATCGAAGGTCCAGGATTCTGTATCAGAGTTTCGTCCAGGTAAATCTAAAGTCCTAAGGACTGGGGTCCCATACTTATACATAAGTTAGGGGGTTGGACATACTCTGGGGACCCACCTATGGGAGGGTCAGGAAGAGGGTGGTTACACCGATTCCCTTTGTCCAGTTTCGCACCAGAGCAGGGGCTGGAAGCCCCTGGAACCAGTTTGAACTGGGGTAATCACCAGGACACCAAATGTGCCCCCAGTGCAGGGACTCTCAAAGCACCAGAGAGTGCCCCCGCCCAGTCCCAATACACATTATCCTGTCTGGGAGGGTGGTTACACCTCCCTGGGACAGGAAACCTAATGTACAGGCCTCCCCTGCCGGAGTTTCAGTCAGCAGCAGGAGGCCAGACCCGGGTCTGTGGCAGCGGCATCCATTTTGTGATGCCAGGGCTTGGAAAAGCTACCGGGTAGGCCGGTGTGTACATGTCTCTCCCTCTAGAAGGGTGGAATGCTACCCCGCCGTCCAGAACTGGCGGGGGGTAGTATTCCAAGATGTTTGACACCAAACACAACATGTTTCCGTGCAGCCATCCCAAAGTTAGCATTTAACGCGAGGTTATAATGCGCTTAAGAGTATATGGTCAGGTTGCACTACAAACAGCATCAGAGAAGGGTCTCGAACGCTGCAGAGGGGCTCTGCTCATGCAGGGGCACCCTCTCACACATAGGAACCAAGCACTCTGCCTTCAGGATTGATAAGGCCTGCCATAGGAGTGACTTATAGGTTTATATGTGTGTATGTATGTAGTGATATAGGTAACCTATATCACAGTAAGGGGTGCATGCACCACCTTACCCAGGCTGCAGTAGCAGACCTGTGGTGTCCTTTGGCTGGCCTTCCAGGGGTGGCATAATACATGCTTCAGCCCCTGGCAGGCCTCTGAGGTACACTATGCCCTGGGTACATAGTATACCATATACTAGGGACTTACAAGGGCACTCCAGATTCTAATCAGAGATGTGCCTAAGGCACATGGAAACCATTTTAGAGAGGAAGCAGCTAGGCTGGGGTTCTGATTAGCAGGGCCCCAGCCAGACTAAAGTCGAAAAACAGTGAAGCATCAGTAAAAAGTGGGGGTACCCATGTGAAGCAGATCCTACTCTCCTACATATAGCATATGCAGTAACTATTTATAAATTGCATGGTTTATGTGTAGACACAGGTCCTGTTAATATTGGTAGAAGTGTATTCAAAGAAGTAACGTCATATGTTGCTTTGTCGCGAATTAGAAAATTGTCAGGGTTATTTCTGATTGATTTTGATGAGAAGCAAGTAAGTGCTGATGTGAGCTGTGTAACAGAATATATCTGTTAAGAGCTCAATATGCACCTCATTAAGGTCAGTTTCCTGTGGTTCAAAAAGCAATACTGTGTCCAAAGTGCAAAATATCTAAACAGTCTATCACAATTGAACAGAAAGATGTACAAAAAGAAAACCAACAAGTAGGAAAGAAAAGAAAACTAGATCTCAATGAGGAATTACAAGGCTATAACTTTTTTTTTTTTTTTTAAGGATTTGTAGTAGTTACCTTTATTGTTAGGACTGCTCTTTATCCATAATATCACGTAAAAAATGTTTTATGAAGTCTTTTGGCTTTATAAAAAAATAGCTTTATAAAGTCCTATAACGTTATCACTAATTTTTCAATCTTCATGAAAACTTAACCGTGGGAACGTTTTTGAACATTTGGGCTGTTGAAGCATGTGCAACTGGCTGCATTTTATTTATTAATTTTTTAATTTTTATTTTGGTTGGGCAGAAAAATCAGACAGATTGTCAGCATAATGGCATGATGGTACAAGAAAAATAAAATCGTAATAAATAATCTCATATTTCATTAGACAATAAATAGCATAAATTCATATTTCGCTTTACATAGTACATATCCAGCATTACCTATATCAAAAGACGAATTACATAAAGACGAATTTCATGCCCTGATTTATCAGGGCATGAAATATTGCTATAAATTTACAGCATAATGGTATAAGATTAAAAAACATTTCATAATAAATAACTCATATTTAATTACACAATTAATAGCATGAATTTCATATTTTCAATTTGCATGAGTGATCAAAGCAGAGTCCTCCCATGTAGCCCTAAATCTACAGAGCGCCCCTACCCTTTTTGCGTAGGCCTCTTCAAATTGATAGATCCTGTCCAGCTTAGAGAGCCACTGGCCAATTGTCGGTCCTCTCTGTGATCTCCAGTTTTGCAACACCAGGGATCTGGCTATCGCTATTGCTATGAAAACAAAATATTGCTGATATTTTGGCTGCTGACTACTTATATGGGAAAACCCAAATAAGGCCAGCGACGTTGAAGGTAGGATGACCATGGACATGCAACGACTGATGAACCTAAAACCTCCTCCCAAAAGTGTTGCAGTCTAGGACATATAAAAATATATGTACCCAGTCTCCTACCCCAGCCATAATGCATCTAAAACATTGATTAGGAGCTGATGGGAACAGTTTATGCAGTCTAAGGGGAGTGTAGTACACCAACCATCTAGACAAAAAGGGCATTCATTTTAAAGTTGGCTGCCCTCAAAGCTTTATTCCCAATCTCACACTCTAACTGCCATTCCTTAACACTAAACCGACAATTTGTTTCCTGAGCAATTTTTGGGAGCATTACCTCAATAAGCCTATTATTCATGCCCTGGCGTAGTATACGATACCAGTTTCCAAGACCAATCAAATTCTTCTCAAAAAATGCTTTTAGGATTGTTTTTTCAATCTCATTAATCATTGTATAATTATTCTTAAGGAAGCCTGTGATTTGTCTAAAGCTTAACCACAAGCCTCGACTTTGAGGCTCAAATTGCGATACATATGATTCCCATGTTATCAAGTGGGTACAACTATAAAAATCACTCTAGCTTCTAAAACCCTAGATTGTTATAGGACTGAAGCCCCCTTGAGGAAGCTGGAGACCCCATATCTCAC
The DNA here is from genome assembly GCA_963921515.1 of Calotriton arnoldi. NCBI lineage: Eukaryota > Metazoa > Chordata > Amphibia > Caudata > Salamandridae > Calotriton > Calotriton arnoldi. The sequence continues at coordinate 256,286 of CAWUFW010010078.1, read as the reverse complement.
AATCTTGAAGAGAGGTGTATGCGTGGCATGTTGGAACATTATAGGTTTTATAAACCGCTGGGTATGTGTTGCAATTAAATTTATGACTTTATACCTTGTTTTCATGGGTAATTTCGTAGTACGCAGAAATGCTGGTAGATTAATTGCACTTTCTGTTAGCATAAGATTTAACATAAAGCTATCAAATTTCGAAGTAGGGGCTACCAGTTGAGTTCGTATACTAACTAACGCAGCTTTGTAATAGGTGGAAAAGTGGGGTAGTGCTAGCTCCCCTGCTCTATGTCTAGTTGTAGAAAGGATAATCTGACCCGTGTTTTCTTTTTTTCCCCATATAAACTCGTGGATAACTTTATCCAACTCATTAAAATATGAGATTGGTATTTTTAGAGGGAGATTTAAAAACAAAAATACCAACAAGGGAAGTATAGACATTTTAACTAGGGAAACTCGGCCCACTAATGAAAAAGGTAATAACGACCATCTTTCTAAAAGACCTTTTACTTTAGTGAGGGTATTCCCATAATTTAGTTGAAACAATTGGGAAAAGTCAGCTGTAACATATAATCCGAAATATCTTATAGTTCGTAATGGCAAGAATGTTAGCCCTTCTGGGAGTTGAACCTCTGCATAGTTGAACAAAAGAAGCTCCGTTTTGGCCTGGTTAACTTTGTATCCCCCCAGAGCTGTAAACGCCTGGATTTCACCCAGCGCAGCCTGGATGTTTACCTTATCTGGTTTCAAATATAAAATCATATCATCGGCGAACAACTTCATTTTTGCCATCCCTGTTAACGGGGCCAGAATAGATGTATTAGAACGGATCTTTACCGCCAGTAGCTAAATAAAAAGAGAGAATAAAAGGGGGAACAGGGGGCAACCCTGTCTGGTACCACACCTAATCACCACCTCTCCCGCCTGTTCCGCATTGATAACTATCTTTGCAACTGCGCCATTATAAATTCCTCCTAACACATCTATCAAGCGGGCTGGAAAACCAAACTTCCCTAAGATAAATAAAAGGGCCTGCCAATCCACAAGGTCAAATGCCTTTTCCGCATCCATCATTAAAATAGCCGCTTTATCCTTATTGGCTGAAAAATAATCAATCGCTTGTACCAAAAATAAAGTGTTGGCAGCCATCGACCTACCAGGCAAAAAACCTGTTTAGTCCGCATGGACCACCTGTTGTGTGCATCCTGAGATCCTATTTGCCCAGATTTTCATAAAAAGCTTGTACTCTACATTTAATAAACTTATCGGGCAATAGGAGCGCGGGTCTTTTGGATCCTTATCTTTCTTCAGAATGGTAATCACCACTGATTCCTTAAATCTATCAGAAATGGGAATCCTATCCATGATCTGGTTATACAGGGATATTAAAAATGGAAAAAGCTTGTCTAAAAACAACTTATAAACTTCTACTGGAATTCCGTCATTTCCACTTGCCTTAGCGCTCGCCACCCCTTTTACGTTTTCAATCAGTTCTGAGAGTTCAATCAGTTTATTCAGGGCCGCACTATCATCCCTGCTAATCATAGGTAGCTGGAGTTTGGTAAAGTAGTTCTCGAGATCCTGTATTTCAACTATCTGGGCCTCAGCCTAAATTTGCTTAAAATGAGATACAAATATTTCAGCAATCCTGTCTTTATCACCTACCAGACTCGCAGTGCTGGGGTCTCTTATTTGTGAGATTAATTGCCTACTCTGTTGTGTTTTGGTGGACCAAGGTAAAAATGTACCTACCAGCTGGCTTTCTTTATATACTTTCTGCTGAAATGCCTTACTCCCAGAGATCTCTTCTAAGATAAAGAAATGTTTTAATTGCTCTTTTGCTCTTGATAGTTCCTGCTGTAGCACCTTCTCATCGGGGTCTCTTAGAGGCATGGAATTAAGATCTACCCTAGCTCGGTCTACAACTTTCTGTAGTCCTTCAATCTTTCGTTGCCTCTGCTTATATGTATTAGCTATATATGCAATCATCTGCCCCCGAAAAGAGGCCTTAAAAGCTTCCCACACCATAAAACCTGTGGCTGTATTAACGTTCTCTTTTAAAAAAACACCGAAGAAACTCCTGAGTTTCTGAGATCCATACTGGATCCGAGAGCAGTGCTTTATCAAAATGCCACCTGGTATTGTTTTTTTTGGGGGTGCGTAAGCGTATTACCAAGGAGACTATTGAATGGTCTGAGAAAGAGTTAACAAAAATGTCAGACTCTCCTATTACAAGTTGCTTATGTATCAGGAAAAAGTCCAGTCATGAAACTGTTTTAAATCTTGTGGAGTAGCATGTAAACTGTGTAGAAGCTGGGTTATCTACCTGCAAAGGTTCTATTAGGGCATAATCTTCTTTCATGATTATTAATAATTTAGCAGTCATTGTTTTTAGTTGCTGTTTACACTTATTTGAGGAGTCTAGACCTAAATCTTGTATAAAGTTAAAGTCCCCTCCCATAACTATAGGGCTATGGGCGTTTATTAACATGTCATATATCTGTTTTAAGGCGTTAATATCATCAAAAATTGGCCCATAATAGTTTTAAAAAATGAGACATATCCCAATGACTGAAACCTCAATCCAAATCCACCTTGCTTCATCATCCCGGATCACTTCTCTCACCTCCCAGTCCAGTCACCTTCATAATAAATCTGGAGTGAACTGTTATGCAAATGTAGGGGTTAAATGGCCTATATCATTTGCCTCATTTTAAAAATTATGTTAAATAAAAGGTAGATAAAATAATGTCTTCACAACTGTGCAGTTTACTTGAAGTGATAGAAGTTTTATACAGTCTGCTACTGGAATAAGAAAACTCACTGATGACTGTACTGGATCAGTAGTGTTCCCTCAAAATCTTCAGCAGGATACTCAAGAATTTCTAATGGTAATGCTAGGACTATTAGATTAAGAAGATGTGAATATCAATGAATTATTTGGTTTAACTTATAAATGGACCCATAACTGTGAAGTTTGTGAATTTACATCTAGCACTGAAATCAATTCAGAACGATTCCTCTACTTGACATTACCAGATTATGAAGCTGTGCTGTTTGAAGATTTAACTTCAAACGCCCATCAAGATATGACCTGTCCAAACTGCAGATCAGAACTTAGGTCAACGTTGTTTCTACAGAGGTATGGAAAAAATATCATAGTCATGCTACAATGATGCAGAGGGAATGGTACTATGTTAGGAACTGAATTATAATTATAGCAATTATATTTCATGAAGTAGTTAATATAACCTCTGGACACTACACAATATATTTAAGATGTTATACAGGTTGTACAGAGTGCAAGGACATACAAGTAACATTCAAATCAAGACTACCCAAAAGTTATCAAACTCATATCTGCTTTTTCTAGAACCGAAGTACTAAGGAGAATCTAAGATAAGAAAATGTGGTATTGTGTTGATATATATATATATGGATTATTTGTTTCTGAGACATTATTCGGCCTATTGGGAGTATTGTCTACAGCAAGCTTTTAGAAATGAAGGACTCTTTTTAACTACGGGAAAGGAATTTATAAATATTTGAGGACTACATTGTGTTACTACAGATAAAGAGTAAATGGAGGTACTATAATACCAGCAGCCTTAAGTTGCATCTGAAAAGTCACTTCACCACTAAAAAAAGTCCCCTTTTGTTTCTGCTACAGCAACTTCTACATTGTACTATGAGTTATGTTTTTCATACATGGGCTAAGAACAGTTTAGACTTCATTTGGCCTAACAGGGATGATGTTTACAAAAGGATATGCATAAATGAAGACTGCTTCATAATGGTTGGACATTTTGTAGCAGATATAATAATATCAGAAACTATTTTATCATATAGTTGTTTTGATTAAGGTAGTAAGCTGTCAGCAAGCCAGTATTAAAAAACTTGTAGTGAGTGCAGTGAACAGTATGACATAGTTATAATGATCTACTGGGCACGTTTTTTTTTTTTTTACAATCCATTGGTTGTTTTTTCTTACTGTTTCATGATGAGTCTTCATACAAAGTACTGTTGAAAGTGAACAAGTATGAAATCTGAAAACAGGAAAAAACAGTAAACATTTGTCTATGTTGAGTTAAAGTTTTGGTAAAAAAATAATTTATGTTGTTTAGTTGCGTAATGTTTGAAATACACGCACTCATCCATTCACCCAGCCACTACCCATGGACACATCCAATCACTCAGAAACTACCCTTGCACTCATATTTTCACTCAGGTACTACGCATGCACTCATCCAATCACTCAGGCATGACCCATGCACTCATCCATTCATCCAGGCACTACCCTTACAGTCATTCATTCACCCAGGCATTATCTATGCACTCATCCATGTATCCAAACACTACGCATGCACTCATCCAATCACCCAGGCACTATCCATGCACTCGCCTAATCACTCATCCAATCACTCAGGTGTTACCCTTCCACTCATTCATTTACTCTGGCAGTACCCTTACACTGATCCATTCACTCATGCACTACCCATGCAGTCATCTATTCATCCACGTACTAACCATATACATATACAATCACACAGGCACTACCTTTGCACTCTTTTACCCAGACACTACCCATGCACATGTCCAATCACCGAGGCACTACCCTTACACTCATACAATCAACAAGGCACTACCCATGCACTGATCCAATCACCCAGGTGCTACTCTTGCACTCATCCAGTCACCCAAGCAGTACACATGCACTCATCCATTCACTCCCACACTACCTATGCACTCAACCATTCACCCAGACACTGCCCATGCATACATCCAATCACCCAGGCACTGTTCTTGCACTTATTCATTCAGTGAGGCATCACTCATGCACTGATCCAATCACCCAGGTAATACTTATGCACTCATCCATTCACTCATGCATTTACACAGGCACTAACCATGCACATATCGCTTCACTCAGCCAGTAGCCATGCACTCACCTATTCACTCAGGCACTACCCATGCACCCATCCATTCACCTGGCCCTACCTATGGACACATCCAATCACTCAGGCACTACCCTTGCACTCATCTGTTCACTCAGGTACTATGCATGTACTCACCCATTCACTCAGGCAGTACCCATGCACTCATCCAATCACCCAGGCACTATCCATGCACTCATTCATTCACCCAGTTATTATCCATGTACTCATCCAGTCACTCAGGCACTGTGGTCCCCGTCTTCCATTTACTCAGGTACTACATATGCACTCATCCATTCAGCCAAACACTACCCATGCACACATGCAATCATCCAATCACTATGTTTGCACTCATCATATCACTCAGGCACTACTTATGCAGTCATAGATTTACTCAGGTACCACTATTTCACTCATTGTTACCTCCGTGTACCAGTTGTAGACTCATTCAATTATCTATACACCAGTCATACAGTCATTCTAAGATATAAACATAATTTATCTTTTTTTAACTGTAAAAGACGGTTCCAACAGGAACCTTTTTTTTAAGGCTTTTGTAAAGTTTTTTTTTTTTTTAAATGTCGTTTTTTATAATAACAAAAATGGCAACTGGGACAGCAGGAATTGAAAAAACATGCCCTGGAAAATGTGCAAAACATATAAAAGAGGAAAAAATTAGCATGTATGCTGTTTTGCAGCATTGTGAATAGATGTAAGAGACTGCTCACCAGCACTTATGACAAGACTACAGTCCATGCAGTACGTGGCCATTCTTGCCATCTCTGGAGCCATATATGTTGCAGTACTCTGCACCTCAGAAGGGAGTTTTTGAACAGGGATTGTTGCTGCTGCCACTGAAGTAGTTGGTTCCCCAGCTTCCCTCTCCTTGATCGTCAGTTGGAGAGATTTTTTATGATAGGTTTTTAGATGGTATAACATGGACCTTGTCCCACACAAATATTTCTTGTTGGTACCTCTAGAGAGAGTCTTCTCACAAATTGTGCATTGCACAAGTTTGGCAGTTGTTTTTGATTCATCTGATAGGATTGTAAAAAAATCCCAAGTCACACTGGCTCTCTTTTGTGGAGGTTCCTCCTCTTCCAGATCTTCACTGTTCACCTCCTCCACATCCTGGTTCAGCTGTTGTTGTTGCTGACCCCCATCTCCTTACTGTGTTGCCATTTCTGCAGCAAAACAGAAAAACATTTCCACTGCAAAATGAATCTACCTGTTCAGAATGAAGTTCTATGAAAGAAGATTCAAGAAGGAGCAGTGGGTGTATACTTCCTATTGATTTTGCTGAAGAGTATATTATACAATGATATTCCTTGCTTTCCCGGTCCCGTGATATTCGCGGTGACTGAAATAGTCGCTGTTACCGCGGTGAAGCAGAAATGTAAAATATAAGTTTCAAGTAGTTTGTTTAAAAATGGAAAGAAAAGCAGAACTTGCAATATTATAATAGTGAACAGATATACTAAACTTGTTCACAGTACCTCTACATATACGTTTCAGAGTTGTTGAAAAACGCATGCTATCCGTAATTACCAACGTCATCGCGACTTCCTCTGTCTTCTCGGAAACAGGAAAAAGTGTTTGGAGGCGATTAATCTGGAAGGTCACTAGAAAAATATGAGTTTGAAAAGTACACTAATAAAGCTCTACTGGTAAATATACTGTACTATATATACTATATATATATATATATTCACTGAAAAAACCACAGGTTTCAGGGATGTTATAGTTAGGAATTAGCATTTTAAAAAACCTTAGATATTCACTGAGAAAAAGACAGGTTTCAGGGATGTTATAGTTAGGCTGACATTTCACTTGTACAAAACCAGAGAAATTCTGCCATTATAGTTAGTTCAGCTAACTATAACTCGCGCCCCCGCAATGCACTGCTGATGACGTCACATATTACATCACTCATGACATAGTCAGTAACATCACTGATGACATCTCAAATGACATCACTGAAGACATCATCCAGTGACTGAGTGTTTTTTAAAAGTTTAAGAATGTTATATATATATACGCCAAGGTGTATTGAAGAATGAGTAGGTGTATGAGTGTCTGAATGGATGATTTAGTGGGTGTGTGACTGACTGTATAAGTGAGTGATGCAGAAAGAAGCAAGGGAAGTGCAGAACGAACTAAAATAGGTGCAGAAAGAGGCAAGAGGGGTGCAGAAAGAGGCAAGAGAGATGCAGAAAGAAGCAAGAGAAGTGCAGAAAGAACCAACAGAGGTGCTGAAAAAGGCAAGAAGGGTGCAGAAAAAAAGGCAAGAGGAGTGCAGAAAGAAGCAACAGAGGACAGGAAGAGGCAAGAAAGGTGCATAAAGAAGGAAGAGGGGTGCAGAAAGATGCAAGGGGAAGCAGAAAAAGCAACAGAGGTGCAGAACGAGGCAAGAGAACTGCAGAAAGAGGCAAGAGAGTTGCAGAAAAAGGTAGGAGACGTGCACAGAGAGGGAACAGGGGTGGAGATAGAGGTAAGAGAGATTAGGGAAGAGGGGTGCAAAAAGAAGCAAGAGGGGTGCAGAAAGAAGCAAGAGAGGTGCAGAAAGAAGCAAGGAAAATGCAGAAAGAACCAAAAGAGGTGCAGAAAGAAGTAACAGAAATGCAGAAAGAGGCAAAAGAAGTGCAGAAAGAAGCAACAGAATGCAGAAAGAGGCAAGAGAAGTGCTGAAAGAAGCAACAGAGGCGCAGAAAGAGTCAAGCGAAGTACACAGACAGGTAAGACAGTTGTAGAAATAGGCAAGACAAGTGCAGAAAGAAGCAAGAGAAGTGCTGAAAGAAGCAACAGAGGTGCAGAAAGAGGCAAGAGGGGTGTAGAAAGAACCAACAGAGGTGCAGAAAGAGGCAAGAGGGGTGCAGAAAGAGGCAAGAGATGGGCAGAAACAAGCAACAGAGCTGCAGATGGAGGCAAGAGAACTGCAGAAAGAGGCAAGAGAGGTGCAGCAAGAGGCAAGAGAGGTGCAGAAAGAGGGAAGAGGGGTACAGAAAGAGGCAAGGGGGTGCATAAAAAGCAACATAGGTGCAAAAGGAGGCAAGAGAACTGCAGAAAGAGGCAAGAGAGTTGCAGAAACAAGCAGGAGAGGTGCAGAAAGAGGGAACAGGGGTGCAGACAGAGGCAAGATAGATGCTAAAAGATGGAAGACGGGTGCAGAAAGAGCAAGAGGGGTGCAGAAAGAACAAGAGAGGTGCAGAAAGAAGCAAGGGAAGTGCAGAAAGAACCAAAAGAGGTACAGAAAGAGGCAAGAGGGGTGCAGAAAGAGGCAATAGATGTGCAGAAAGAAGCAAGAGAAGTGCAGAAAGAACCAATAGAGGTGCAGAAAAAGGCAAGAGGGGTGCAGAAAAAGGCAAGAGGAGTGCAGAAAGAAGCAACAGAGGTGCAGGAAAAGGAAAGTGAACTGCAGAAAGAGGCAAGAGAGGTGCAGAATGAAGCAAGAGAAGTGCAGAAAGAGGGAAGATGGGTGCAGAAAGAAGCAAGAGAGGTGCAGAAAGAAGCAACAGATGTGCAGAAAGAAGCAAGAGGGGTGCAGAAAGAGCTAAGAAGGATACAGAAAGAGGCAAGAGAAGTGCTGAAAGAACCAACAGAGGTGCAGAAAAAGGCAAGAGGGGTGCAGAAACAAGCAACAGAGGTGCAGATGGAGGCAAGAGAACTGCAAAAAGAGGCAAGAGAGGTGCAGAAAGAGGCAAGAGAGGTGCAGAAAGAGGGAAGAGGGGTGCAGAAAGAGGCAAGGGGGGCAGAAAAAGCAACAGAGGTGCAGAAGGAGGCAAGAGAACTGCAGAAAGAGGCAAGAGAGCTGCAGAAACAAGCAGGAGAGGTACAGAAAGATGGAACAGGGGTGCAGACAGAGGCAAGATAGATGCTGAGAGATGGAAGAGGGGTGCAGAAATAGCAAGAGGGGTGCAGAAAGAAGCAAGAGAGGTGCAGAAAGAAGCAAGGGAAGTGCAGAATGAACTAAAAGAGGTGCAGAAAGAGGCAAGAGGGGTGCAGAAAGAGACAAGAGAGGTGCAGAAAGAATCAAGAGAAGTGCAGAAAGAACCAACAGAGGTGCAGAAAAAGGCAAGAGGGGTGCATAAAAAGGCAAGAGGCGTGCATAAAGAAGCAACAGAGGTGCAGGAAGAGGCAAGAGAGGTGCAGAAAGAAGGAAGAGGGGTGCAGAAAGAGGCAAGGGGTTGCAGAAAAAGCAACAGAGGTGCAGAACGAGGCAAGAGAACTGCAGAAAGAGGCAAGAAAGGTGCAGAAAGAGGCAAGAAAGGTGCAGAAAGAGGGAAGAGGGGTGCAGAAAGAGGCAAGGGGGTGCAGAAAAAGCAACAGAGGTGCAGAAAGAAGCAAGGGAAGTGCTGAAAGAAGCAACAGAGGTGCAGAAAGAGGCAAGAGGGGTGTAGAAAGAACCAACAGAGGTGCAGAAAGATGCAAGAGGGGTGCAGAAAGAGGTAAGAGATGTGCAGAAACAAGCAACAGAGCTGCAGATGGAGGCAAGAGAACTGCAGAAAGAGGCAAGAGAGGTGCAGAAAGAGGCAAGAGAGGTGCAGAAAGAGGGAAGAGGGGTACAGAAAGAGGCAAGGGGGTGCATAAAAAGCAACATAGGTGCAAAAGGAGGCAAGAGAACTGCAGAAAGAGGCAAAGAGAGTTGCATAAACAAGCAGGAGAGGTGCAGAAAGAGGGAACAGGGGTGCAGACAGAGGCAAGATAGATGCCAAAAGATGGAAGACGGGTGCAGAAAGAGGCAAGAGAGGTGCAGAATGAAGCAAGAGAAGTGCAGAAAGAGGGAAGATGGGTGCAGAAAGAAGCAAGAGAGGTGCAGAAAGAAGCAACAGAGGTGCAGAAAGAAGCAAGAGGGGTGCAGAAAGAGCTAAGAAGGATACAGAAAGAGGCAAGAGAAGTGCTGAAAGAACCAACAGAGGTGCAGAAAAAGGCAAGAGGGGTGCAGAAACATGCAAGAGTGGTGTAAAAAGAACCAACAGAGGTGCAGACAGAGGCAAGAGGGGTGCAGAAAGAGGCAAGAGAAGTGCAGAAACAAGCAACAGAGGTGCAGATGGAGGCAAGTGAACTGCAGAAAGAGGCAAGAGAGGTGCAGAAAGAGGCAAGAGGGGTACAGAAAGAAGCAAATGACGTGCAGAAAGAAGCAAGAGAAGTGCAGAAAGAGGCAAGATAATTGCAGAAACAGGGAAGAGGGGTGCAGAAAGAGGCAAGAGGAATGCAGAAAGAAGCAACAGAGGTGCTTAAAGAAGCAACAGAGGTGCAGAAAGAGGCAAGAGAAGTGCAGAAAGAGGCAAGAGAGGTGCAGAAACAGGCAAGAGATGTGCAGAAAGAGGGAACAGAGGTGCAGAAAAAGGCAAGAGAGGTGCAGAAAGAGGGAAGAACAGTGCAGAAAGAGGCAAGAGGGGTACAGAAAGATGACAGAGACGTGCAGAAAGAGGCAGAAGAGGTGCAGAAAGAAGCACGAGAATTGCAGAAACAGGCAAGAGGGGTGCAGAGAGAGGCAAGAGGGATGCAGAAAGAAGCAGCAGAGGTGCAGGAAGAGGCAAGAGAAGTGCTGAAATAAGCAGCAGAGGTGCAGAAAGAGGCAAGAGAAGTGCATACAGGCAAGAGAGTTGTAGAAATAGGCAAGACAAGTGCAGAAAGAAGCAAGAGAAGTGCTGAAAGAAGCAACAGAGGTGCAGAAACATGCAAGAGTGGTGTAGAAAGAACCAACAGAGGTGCAGAAAGAGGCAAGAGGGGTGCAGAAAGAGGCAAGAGAAGTGCAGAAACAAGCAACAGAGGTGCAGATGAAGGCAAGAGAACTGCAGAAAGAGGCAAGAGAAGTGCTGAAAGAAGCAACAGAGGTGCAGAAACATGCAAGAGTGGTGTAGAAAGAACCAACAGAGGTGCAGAAAGAGGCAAGAGAAGTGCAGAAACAAGCAACAGAGGTGCAGATGGAGGCAAGAGAACTGCAGAAAGAGGCAAGAGAGGTGCAGAAAGAGGCAAGAGAGGTGCAGAAAGAGGGAAGAGGGGTGCAGAAAGAGGCAAGAGGGTGCAGAAAAAGCAACAGAGGTGCAGAAGGAGGCAAGAGAACTGCAGAAAGAGGCAAGAGAGCTGCAGAAACAAGCAGGAGAGGTGCAGAAAGATGGAACAGGGGTGCAGACAGAGGCAAGATAGATGCTGAGAGATGGAAGAGGGATGCAGAAAGAGCAAGAGGGGTGCATAAAGAAGCAAGAGAGGTGCAGAAAGAAGCAAGGGAAGTGCAGAACGAACTAAAAGAGGTGCAGAAAGAGGCAAGAGGGGTGCAGAAAGAGGCAAGAGAGGTGCAGAAAGAAGCAAGAGAAGTACAGAAAGAAACAACAGAGGTGCAGAAAAAGGCAAGAGGGGGGCAGGAAAAGGCAAGAGGAGTGCAGAAAGAAGCAACAGAGGTGCAGAAAGAAGCAAGAGGGGTGCAGAAAGAGGCAAGGAGATGCAGAAAAAGCAACAGTGGTGCAGAACGAGGCAAGAGAACTGCAGAAAGAGGCAAGAGAGTTGCAGAAAAAGGCAGGAGACGAGCACAGAGAGGGAACAGGGGTGGAGATAGAGGTAAGAGAGATGCAGAAAGAGGGAAGAGGGTGCAAAAAGAAGCAAGAGGGGTGCAAAAAGAAGCAAGAGAGGTGCAGAAAGAAGCAAGCAAAATGCAGAAAGAACCAAAAGAGGTGCAGAAAGAGGCAAGAGGGGTACAGAAAGAGGCAAGAGGAGTGCAGAAAGAGGCAAGCGAAGTGCAGAAAGAAGCAACAGAAATGCAGAAAGAGGCAAAAGAAGCGCAGAAAGAAGCAACAGAATTGCAGAAAGAGGCAAGAGGCAAGAGAAGTGCTGAAAGAAGCAACAGAGGTGCAGAAAGAGTCAAGAGAAGTGCACAGACAGGTAAGACAGTTGTAGAAATAGGCAAGACAAGTGCAGAAAGAAGCAAGAGAAGTGCTGAAAGAAGCAACAGAGTGTAGGAGAGTAGGATCTGCTTCACATGGGTACCCCCACTTTTTGCTGATGCTTCACTGTTTTTCGACCTTAGTCTGGCTGGGGCCCTGCTAATCAGAACCCCAGCCTAGCTGCTTCCTCTCTAAAATGGTTTCCATGTGCCTTAGGCACATCTCTGATTGGAATCTGAGTGCCCTTATAAGTCCCTAGTATATGGTATACTATGTACCCAGGGCATAGGTACCTCAGAGGCCTACCAGGGGCTGCAGCATGTATTGTGCCACCCCTGGAAGGCCATCCAAAATGACACCACAGGTCTGCTACTGCAGCCTGGGTAAGGTGGTGCATGCACTCCTTACTGTGATATAGGCTACCTATATCACTACATACATACACACATATAAACCTATAAGTCACTCCTATGGCAGGCCTTATCAATCCTGAAGGCAGAGTGCGTGGTTCCTATGTGAGAGGGTGCCCCTGCATGAGCTGGGCCCCTCTGCAGCGTTCGGAGACCCTTCTCTGATGCTGTTTGTAGTGCAGCCCGACCATATACTCTTAAGCGCATTATAACCTCGCGTTAAATGCTAACTTTGGGATGGCTGCACGGAAACATGTCGTGTTTGGTGTCAAACATCTTGGAATACTACCCCCCGCCAGTTCTGGTGGCGGGGGTAGCATTCCACCCTTCTAGAGGGAGAGACATGTACACACCGGTATACCCGGTACTGACTTTCCAGAGCCCTGGCATCACAAAATGGATGCCGCTGCCACAGACACGAGTCTGGCCTCCTGCTGCTGACCGAAACTCCGGCAGGGGAGGCCTGGACAATAGGTTTCCTGTCCCAGGGAGGTGTAACCACCTCCCCAGACAGGATAGTGTGTATTGGGGCTGGGCGGGAGCACTCTCTGGTGCTTTGAAGTCCTGCACTGGGGGCACATTTGGTGTCCCTGTGCATACCCCAGTTCAAACCGGCTCAGGGGCTTCCAGCCCCTGCTCTGGCGCGAAACTGGACAAAGGGAAAGGGGTGTAACCACCCCTCTGCCCTGACCCTCCCATAGGTGGGTCCACAGAGTATGTCCAACCCCCTACCTTAGTATAAGTATGGGACCCCAGTCCTTAGGACTTTAGATTAACCTGGACGAAACTCTGACACAGAATCCTGGACCTTCGACGCTCTACTTCAAGATTAGAGGACTGAAGAATCTCCCTTGGGGTCAAGGAGTGACTCCCCTGCTTGGCAGGCACCAAAGAAGCAATTGTCCGGTCTGCATCGCTGAAGCTCCCGCCGGACGCCGAAGTCTTTGCATCACCAGAGGTGGATTTCCAGACTTCCCCGAGGCTGCCCTGAGTCCCCAGCAAAGCTGAGGCCCGTAGCTGTCGTGGGTAATGTGGAACCGTGACCCCTGGACACCGATCGCATTTGCAAGTGCATCCTCTTCTGGGTCTCCCACGAAGTCGTGCTTTGGGCTCCGAGTAGCCCCAGCCTCCAGCACCAACTGCACCAAAGATCACTGGCCTCCACTCCACGAGTGTCCTGTGAGCCAGCTCCACGTGCGTCGACTCGAAGGCTCCTTTGCGGTCGCTAGTCCGTTGGCTAGTAGGCCCTCCCGAAGGCCAATCTTCTTCTGCTTGGGCTCCCTGGTTGCTCCAGGCGTGCCCTGACTTACCCTTGCTGGGTGAGTCCCACAGACCTTGCTGGTCTGCAACATCGTCCTTCTTCCATTTCCACAAGACTTGCCGTTGCCAAGGCTTGTTGGGTCCAATCCGGTCGCCGACACCCCTGCAATCGACAGACGTCGTGGGACAGCTCGAATCCAGCTCCTGGTCATCGTCGACGCCTCCTGGACCTCGTGGCTGAAGAGTCAAGACGACCGTCAACCTACCTGAAGCACTCGACATCGGTGGGCATCTGCTCATCGCCTTCCTGGTCACTGGCTAGTGACCCAGACTCTGTCCCCTCTGCTTTCAGGTTCTTCAGATCTTCGATCCACCTTTGGATCCACCCGAACACTTTCGACTTGGCCGCCAGCAGCACTTTGCAGCAGATCGCCATTGAAAGCGACGACGAAACCCGACCCCGAAAGACACCTATGCACCCGGCTCCCCTGGGTGAGGTAACTCGAGTACTCCGGTGCTCCCGTGGGTATTGACACTAGAACAGCCTAGTTCTCAAAGGGTTTGCTCCAAGTCCTCCTCTAAGTGTCCCTTTTCTTTTAAATTCAAACCGCGACTTTCCCCATAGAAGTTAACGGCGATTCGCGGCTGTGTTCATACACTGCACGCGTCCCCCGTGGGTCCCCTGTGTCACTACCTTGGGTGGTTCCTTGTGGTCCAAGCACTTCTACAGGCTCTAGGCCCTGTGTCTAGCTCAGTCGTGGTTCTTATACCACTTTATTGGTATATGGTTTGGTACGCCCCTAGGGCTCAAACGTGTATTTGTGCTATTACTGTAGATAACTAACTTATAACTTATGTATTTCGAACTCTAGCCTCATAAAGAGACTAGAGGGGTGTGTTTAGCAATAAATACATATATTTTGAATATATACCTGGTGTGGTCCTCTTTCATTTGGTCACTCAAGAGATTATAGACTGGTAAAACAAGCTGCTTTACATTCCTTCAAGACTTAGCCTGAAGGCTGCTCTCCATAGCTACCACTAGGATAGCTTTCAATAAAGGTTGTCTTTAACCTATCTCCAATAAGGGGTTGTTTGGACTGGTGCAAGGTGCCCACTATAATTAGTGGACAGCATATGCCAGGCCAACTTCTCACATTGGTGTGCAGCGTGTGGGATTCCAGCTTGCTATTGTTTTACCAGATAATCTCAATTGAATTGATCAACTGAAAACCACTAAGGGTACCTAAGGTACATATAAATCAAGCTTAGTAATACAGTAAGTTCTACTGAACTTAGAGTTGTGTGTTAAGGGATAGCACACCCTTTCTACAACTCAAGAGAGTTTAGTAGGCCACACTAGAGTAGGTAGTGCATACACCACACCTCACTAGTAATGTCTTCAAAGCCAGGACCCAGTGAGTCCTCGCCAGAAGCCAGTGGGCTTCTTCCCTCCAAGTATGATAAACTCCCATTCTTGGAATTGAGAGCATTATGCAATACTAGGAAGTTGAAGGCAGGCAAAAGTGCCAGCACCCAACACCTCAGGGAGGTGTTACTAGCTGATGATCTCAGCAGGCCCCTAGGGTCTGAAGGGGTAGGCAGAGAGGGTGGGGCAGAAGATGAGGAAGGGGTCAGGGGTGAAGAAACCCAGGCCCCCCTCTGAAACTGGCCAGGAAGGTGAAAATGACCTTGTCCTGGAAAACCCAATTCCTCCTGTGGAGGAGGAGGAGGAGGATCAGAATGACCTCCCCTTTGTCCCCCCAGGAAGAGTACTGAGTGTGCCCAGAAGGTCTAGATCTCCTTCTCAGGAGTCTAACCACTCTGACACCTCAATAGGGACCTCTGTCTCCTCTCATAGGAGGGAATCCTCTCATGAAAGGAGAAAGAGATTGCTTCAGTATGAACAAGCCCAGCTTGAGCTCAGAAAACAGCAATTGGCTATAGACAGGGAGTCCCTAGATCTCTATAGAGAGAGACAAAAGATGGGACTAGAGTCCCATGGTGGCAGCAATTTCCCCAAAGATAGGGAAAGGTCTTATGACCATAGAAACCTGAGCAAGATTGTCCCTCCCTACCAGAGTGGGGATGACATCCACAAATGGATAACTGCTCTAGAGAGGGCCTGTAAAGTACAGAGGGTCCCTCAGGAGCAGTGGGCAGCAATCTTGTGGCTCTCCTTTGCAGACAAAGGTAGAGATAAGCTCCTCACTGTTAGAGAGGAGGATGCTGATAATTACAAAGTCTTGAAGAGTGCTCTAATTGATGGGTTTGGCCTAACCACTGAACAATACAGGTTAAAGTTCAGGGATACCCAAAAGGCACAGACTCAAGACTGGGTGGACTTTGTTGATTGTTCTGCCAAGGCTCTGGAAGGTTGGTTATTGGGCAGTAAGGTATGTGACTTCACAGGATTGTACAATCTTATCATGAGGGAGCAGATCCTTAACAATTGTCAAAATCAGCTGTTGCATCAGCACCTGGTGGACTCTGATCTGACCTCTCCCCAAGAATTGGGAAAGAAGGCAGACAAATGGGTCAGAACCAGGGTGAGGCAGAAGGTACAGAACCAAGGTGGTGACCCTAAGAAGCAAGATTCGAAAAACTCTGATAAGGGTGGGGAGAAGGGTAAAGACCAAAAGTCTTCACAAGGCCCCCAAAAATCTTCTTCAGGTGGGGATTCACAGTCTAACAAGGGAAGAGGCCAAAAGAAACCATGGTGCAAGGTCTGTAAGCAAAAGACCCACTGGACCAGTGATTGCACCAAGTCCAAAGACTCTACTCCAGCCCCCACCAATGCCCCTAAGGCACCTGCTCCCCCTAGTGCAGTTACAGTTGGTGGTGGGACTACACAAGCCAAGGGTTTAGTAGGGTTGACCCTGGGTAAGGAGATGAGCTCTGACCTAGTCAGAGAACTCACTCAGGCTGTCCTAGTCTGTGATGGAGGCATGGATGTGACCTCCTCTGTGAGTCCCAGTAATCTGGGCAAGTACAGGCAACAGCCCTTAATCAATGGAAAAGAGGCTTTGGCATTTAGGGACACAGGGGCAAGTGTCACCATGGTGACACAAGACCTTGTGAATCCTGGGCAGATTATACTTGGTGAAATGTACCAAGTGACCAATGCTAGCAACGTCAGAACAGACCATACTCTGGCAGTTGTTAACTTCTCCTGGGGAGGGGTAACTGGCCTTAAGAAGGTTGTGGTAAGTGCAGACCTACCCGTTGAATGCTTGCTTGGCAATGACTTAGAAACTTCAGCTTGGGCAGAAGTGGAGCTCAGGACCCATGCAGAAATGCTGGGCATCCCTGCAGATGTGTTTGCTGTGACCAGGTCACAAGCCAAAATGTCTAACACTGAACAGGCCTTGGATTCTGGAATAATGGACCAAGTGCCCTCCAAGAAGAGGAGTAGTAGGGTAAAGGCAGTGCCTTCCCCTTGGCTCAGAAGGAAGATCAGTCTCTTGAGGGGGATGATCTCAGTCCTGAGGAAGGAACTGTCCCAGAGGAGCTTGAACCTGACCAGGTTGAGTTCTTGGGGACAGGGGCCCTTCCAGGGCAGATCTGAGCCAGGAGCAGCAGAGCTGCCCCTCTCTTGAACCCCTCAGACAGCAAGCTGCTGCTGAGGCTGCTGGGAAAGCTAGTGGTCCCCATACTGTGTATTGGGATGATGGACTCTTGTACTCAGAGTGTAGAGACCCCAAGCCTGGTGCCACCAGGAGGTTGGTTATACCTCTGAAGTTCAGGGGCTTCCTATTGACCCTAGCCCATGACATTCCCTTAGCAGGTCACCTGGGCCAGAACAAGACTTGGGACAGAATTGTCCCTCACTTTCACTGGCCCCACATGTCTGAAGACACCAAGGAGTTTTGTCGCTCCTGTGTAACCTGCCAGGCCAGTGGCAAGGCAGGTGGCACTACAAAGGCCCCCTGATACCACTACCTGTGGTGGGGGTTCCCTTTGAAAGGGTGGGGATTGACATTGTTGGTCCCATGGATCCCCAAACAGCATCTGGGCACAGGTTTATCCTGGTGGTAGTGGATCATGCCACCAGGTACCCAGAGGCTATTCCCCTTAGGACCACTACAGCACCTGTGGTGGCAAGAGCCCTCCTGGGAATTTTCTCAAGAGTGGGCTTCCCTAAGGAGGTTGTATCAGACAGGGGTGCTAACTTTATGTCTGGATACTTAAAAGCAATGTGGAAGGAGTGTGGAGTGACTTACAAGTTCACCACACCCTATCACCCACAATGCAATGGTTTAGTTGAGAGATTCAACAAAACCTTGAAGGGCATGATTAAAGGGCTCCCAGAAAAGCTTAGGCGAAGATGGGACATACTCTTGCCCTGCCTTTTATTTGCATACAGGGAGGTGCCTCAAAAGGGGGTTGGCTACAGCCCTTTTGAACTTTTGTTTGGTCACCCTGTCAGGGGTCCATTGTGCTTGGTGAAGGAAGGATGGGAGTTACCTCTCAAGCCCCCAAAGCAAGACATAGTGGACTATGTACTTGGTCTCCGCTCCCGGATGGCTGAGTACATGAAAAAGGCAACTAAAAACCTTGAGGCTAGCCAGGAACTGCAAAAAGCCTGGCATGACCAAAAGGCTGTACTGACTGTTTACCAGCCAGGACAGAAGGTGTGGGTGTTGGAGCCAGTGGCCCCAGCAGCTCTCCAAGACAAATGGAGTGGACCCCATACCATTGTTGAACAGAAGGGTGAGGTTACCTATTTGGTGGACCTAGGAACACCCAGGAGTCCCCACAGGGTTCTCCATGTCAACAGGTTAAAACCATATGTGGACAGGGCAGACATGGGCTTGCTCATGGCTACTGATGAGGGACAGGAGGAAGAGAGTGACCCACTCCCTGACCTGCTCTCACAGAACCCTGATGATGGGTCAGTGGATGGTGCAGCCTTGGCAGGCAGCCTCACTACCCAGCAGCAGACTGATTGCAGACAGGTGCTCAATCAGTTCAGACACATATTCTCACTGACACCCAGTCAGACTACCTGGTGCACTCATGAAGTGGACACTGGGGACAGTCTGCCTATTAAAAATAAGATTTATAGGCAACCTGACCATGTCAGGGACTGTATCAGGACAGAAGTCCAGAAGATGTTGGATTTGGGAGTTATTGAACCCTCAGATAGCCCTTGGGCTAGTCCAGTGGTCCTTGTGCCAAAACCTCACACCAATGGTGGGAAAAGAGAGATGAGGTTTTGTGTGGACTACAGGGGTCTCAATGCAGTCACTAGGACTGATGCCCATCCAATACCTAGGGCAGATGAGCTAATAGACACTTTGGCCTCAGCCAAGTATCTAAGCACATTTGACCTGACAGCTGGCTACTGGCAGATCAGACTAGCTGATGATGCAAAGCCAAAGACAGCATTCTCAACCCCTAGTGGGCATTATCAATTTGTGGTGATGCCCTTTGGTCTGAAGAATGCACCTGCCACTTTTCAGAGGTTGGTGAATACAGTCCTTACAGGTCTGGAAGCCTATAGTGCAGCATATCTAGATGATATTGCTGTCTTTAGCTCCACCTGGGAGGATCACCTGGTCCACCTCAGAAATGTTTTGCAGGCCCTGCAGAAAGCAGGCCTGACTATCAAGGCCACCAAGTGCCAGATAGGGCAGAGTCAGGTTGTGTACCTGGGCCACCTTGTGGGTGGAGGCCAGGTTCAACCACTGCAGAGCAAGATCCAGACCATCATGGACTGGACTGCTCCAACTACCCAGACTCAGGTGAGAGCCTTTTAGGCCTGACTGGGTACTATAGGAGATTTGTCAAGGGGTATGGATCAATAGTGACACCCCTGAATGACTTAACTTCCAAGAAAATGCCCAAAAAGGTTCAGTGGACAGTTAGCTGTCAAAAGGCATTTGATGACCTAAAGCAGGCCATGTGCACTGCTCCCATTCTACAGAGTCCTGATTACTCCAAGAAGTTCATTGTCCAAACAGATGCATCTGAATTGGGGGTAGGGGCTGTACTGTCACAATTGAATGATGAAGGTCAGGATCAGCCAGTAGCTTTTATTAGCAGAAGGCTGACCCCTAGAGAGAAACGTTGGTCAGCCATTGAGAGGGAGGCCTTTGCTGTGGTCTGGGCTCTGAAGAAGTTGAGGCCATACTTGTTTGGTACTCACTTCCTTGTTCAAACAGACCATAAGCCCCTCTTATGGCTAAAACAAATGAAGGGTGAAAACCCCAAACTGCTTAGGTGGTCCATTTCCCTACAGGGGATGGACTTCACAGTGGAACATAGACCTGGGAGTAACCATGCCAATGCAGATGGACTCTCTAGGTACTTCCACTTAGAACATGAAGACTTAACTGGGCAAGGTTAGTTTAATGTCCCTACGTTTGGGGGGGGTTGTGTAGGAGAGTAGGATCTGCTTCACATGGGTACCCCCACTTTTTGCTGATGCTTCACTGTTTTTCGACCTTAGTCTGGCTGGGGCCCTGCTAATCAGAACCCCAGCCTAGCTGCTTCCTCTCTAAAATGGTTTCCATGTGCCTTAGGCACATCTCTGATTGGAATCTGGAGTGCCCTTATAAGTCCCTAGTATATGGTATACTATGTACCCAGGGCATAGGTACCTCAGAGGCCTACCAGGGGCTGCAGCATGTATTGTGCCACCCCTGGAAGGCCATCCAAAATGACACCACAGGTCTGCTACTGCAGCCTGGGTAAGGTGGTGCATGCACCTCTTACTGTGATATAGGCTACCTATATCACTACATACATACACACATATAAACCTATAAGTCACTCCTATGGCAGGCCTTATCAATCCTGAAGGCAGAGTGCGTGGTTCCTATGTGAGAGGGTGCCCCTGCATGAGCTGGGCCCCTCTGCAGCGTTCGGAGACCCTTCTCTGATGCTGTTTGTAGTGCAGCCCGACCATATACTCTTAAGCGCATTATAACCTCGCGTTAAATGCTAACTTTGGGATGGCTGCACGGAAACATGTCGTGTTTGGTGTCAAACATCTTGGAATACTACCCCCCGCCAGTTCTGGCGGCGGGGGTAGCATTCCACCCTTCTAGAGGGAGAGACATGTACACACCGGTATACCCGGTACTGACTTTCCAGAGCCCTGGCATCACAAAATGGATGCCGCTGCCACAGACACGAGTCTGGCCTCCTGCTGCTGACCGAAACTCCGGCAGGGGAGGCCTGGACAACAGGTTTCCTGTCCCAGGGAGGTGTAACCACCTCCCCAGACAGGATAGTGTGTATTGGGGCTGGGCGGGAGCACTCTCTGGTGCTTTGAAGTCCTGCACTGGGGGCACATTTGGTGTCCCTGTGCATACCCCAGTTCAAACCGGCTCAGGGGCTTCCAGCCCCTGCTCTGGCGCGAAACTGGACAAAGGGAAAGGGGTGTAACCACCCCTCTGCCCTGACCCTCCCATAGGTGGGTCCACAGAGTATGTCCAACCCCCTACCTTAGTATAAGTATGGGACCCCAGTCCTTAGGACTTTAGATTAACCTGGACGAAACTCTGACACAGAATCCTGGACCTTCGACGCTCTACTTCAAGATTAGAGGACTGAAGAATCTCCCTTGGGGTCAAGGAGTGACTCCCCTGCTTGGCAGGCACCAAAGAAGCAATTGTCCGGTCTGCATCGCTGAAGCTCCCGCCGGACGCCGAAGTCTTTGCATCACCAGAGGTGGATTTCCAGACTTCCCCGAGGCTGCCCTGAGTCCCCAGCAAAGCTGAGGCCCGTAGCTGTCGTGGGTAACGTGGAACCGTGACCCCTGGACACCGATCGCATTTGCAAGTGCATCCTCTTCTGGGTCTCCCACGAAGTCGTGCTTTGGGCTCCGAGTAGCCCCAGCCTCCAGCACCAACTGCACCGAAGATCACTGGCCTCCACTCCACGAGTGTCCTGTGAGCCAGCTCCACGTGCGTCGACTCGAGGCTCCTTCGCGGTCGCTAGTCCGTTGGCTAGTAGGCCCTCCCGAAGGCCAATCTTCTTCTGCTTGGGCTCCCTGGTTGCTCCAGGCGTGCCCTGACTTACCCTTGCTGGGTGAGTCCCACAGACCTTGCTGGTCTGCAACATCGTCCTTCTTCCATTTCCACGAGACTTGCCGTTGCCAAGGCTTGTTGGGTCCAATCCGGTCGCCGACACCCCTGCAATCGACAGACGTCGTGGGACAGCTCGAATCCAGCTCCTGGTCATCGTCGACGCCTCCTGGACCTCGTGGCTGAAGAGTCAAGACGACCGTCAACCTACCTGAAGCACTCGACATCGGTGGGCATCTGCTCATCGCCTTCCTGGTCACTGGCTAGTGACCCAGACTCTGTCCCCTCTGCTTTCAGGTTCTTCAGATCTTCGATCCACCTTTGGATCCACCCGAACACTTTCGACTTGGCCGCCAGCAGCACTTTGCAGCAGATCGCCATTGAAAGCGACGACGAAACCCGACCCCGAAAGACACCTATGCACCCGGCTCCCCTGGGTGAGGTAACTCGAGTACTCCGGTGCTCCCGTGGGTATTGACACTAGAACAGCCTAGTTCTCAAAGGGTTTGCTCCAAGTCCTCCTCTAAGTGTCCCTTTTCTTTTAAATTCAAACCGCGACTTTCCCCATAGAAGTTAACGGCGATTCGCGGCTGTGTTCATACACTGCACGCGTCCCCCGTGGGTCCCCTGTGTCACTACCTTGGGTGGTTCCTTGTGGTCCAAGCACTTCTACAGGCTCTAGGCCCTGTGTCTAGCTCAGTCGTGGTTCTTATACCACTTTATTGGTATATGGTTTGGTACGCCCCTAGGGCTCAAACGTGTATTTGTGCTATTACTGTAGATAACTAACTTATAACTTATGTATTTCGAACTCTAGCCTCATAAAGAGACTAGAGGGGTGTGTTTAGCAATAAATACATATATTTTGAATATATACCTGGTGTGGTCCTCTTTCATTTGGTCACTCAAGAGATTATAGACTGGTAAAACAAGCTGCTTTACATTACTTCAAGACTTAGCCTGAAGGCTGCTCTCCATAGCTACCACTAGGATAGCTTTCAATAAAGGTTGTCTTTAACCTATCTCCAATAAGGGGTTGTTTGGACTGGTGCAAGGTGCCCACTATAATTAGTGGACAGCATATGCCAGGCCAACTTCTCACACAGAGGTGCAGAAAGAGGCAAGAGGGGTGTAGAAAGAACCAACAGAGGTGCAGAAAGAGGCAAGAGTGGTGCAGAAAGAGGCAAGAGAAGTGCAGAAACAAGCAACAGAGGAGCATATGGAAGCAAGAGAACTGCAGAAAGAGGCAAGAGAGGTGCAGAAAGAGGCAAGAGAGGTGCAGAAAGAGGGAAGAGGGGTACAGAAAGAGGCAAGCGAGAGCATAAAAAGCAACATAGGTGCAGAAGGAGGCAAGAGAACTGCAGAAAGAGGCAAGAGAGTTGCAGAAACAAGCAGGAGAGGTGCAGAAAGAGGGAACAGGGGTGCAGACAGAGGCAAGATAGATGCCAAAAGATGGAAGAAGGGTGCAGAAAGAGCAAGAGGGGTGCAGAAAGAAGCAAGAGAGGTGCAGAAAGAAGCAAGGGAAGTGCAGAAAGAACCAAAAGAGGTGGAGAAAGAGAAAAGAGGGGTGCAGAAAGAGGCAAGAGAGGTGCAGAAAAAAGCAAGAGAAGTGCAGAAAGAACCAATAGAGGTGCAGGAAAAGGCAAGAGGGGTGCAGAAAAAGGCAAGAGGAGTGCAGAAAGAAGCAACAGAGGTGCAGGAAAAGGAAAGTGAACTGCAGAAAGAGGCAAGAGGGGTGCAGAAAGAGGCAAGAGAAGTGCAGAAAGAGGGAAGAGGGGTGCAGAAAGAAGCAAGAGAGGTGCAAAAAGAAGCAACAGAGGTGCAGAAAGAAGCAAGAGGGGTGCAGAAAGAGCTAAGAAGGATACAGAAAGAGGCAAGAGAAGTGCAGAAAGAAGCAACAGAAATGTAGAAAGAGGAAAGAGAAGTGCAGAAAGAGGCAAGAGAAGTGCAGAAAGAAGAGACCGAGGTGCAGAAAGAGGCAAGAAAAGTGCAGAAAGGGGCAAGGGAGGTGCAGAAACCGGCAAGAGTGGTGCAAAAAGAGGGAACAGGGGTGCCAAAAAAGGCAAGAGAGGTGCAGAAAGACGGAAGAGGGTGCAGACAGAGGCAGGGGGATGCAGAACAAACCAACAAAGGTACAGAAAGAGGCAAGAGGGGTGCTGAAAGAGGCAAGAAAAGTGCAGAATAAAGCAACAGAGGTGCAAAAAGAGGTAGAAGTTCTGCAGAAAGAGGCAAGAGAGGTACAGAACGAGGCAAGAGGGGTGCAAAAATAGGGAAGAGGGGTGCGGAAAGAGGCAAGGGGCTGCAGAAAGAAGCAACAAAGGTGCAGAAGGAGGCAAGAGAACTACTGAAAGAGGCAAAAGAGTTGCAGAAACAGGCAAGAGAGGTGCATAAAGAGAGAGCAGGGTTGCAGAAAAAGGCAAGAGATGTACAGAAAGAGGGAAGAGAGTTGTAGAAATAGGCAAGACAAGTGCAGAAAGAAGCAAGAGAAGTGCAGAAAGAACCAACAGAGGTGCAGAAAAAGGCAAGAGGGGTACAGAAAGAGTCAACAGAAGTGCAGAAACAAGCAACAGAGGTCCAGATGGAGGCAAGAGAACTGCAGAAAGGGGCAAGAGAGTTGCAGAAACAAGCAGGAGAGGTGCAGAAAGAGGGTACAGGGGTGCATACAGAGGCAAGATAGATGCCAAAAGATGAAAGACAGGTGCAGAAAGAGCAAGAGGGTGCAGAAAGAAGCAAGAGAGGTGCAGAAAGAAGCAAGGGAAGTGCAGAAAGAACCAAAAGAGGTGCAGAAAGAGGCAAGAGGGGTGCAGAAAGAGGCAAGAGAGGTACAGAAAGAAGCAAGAGAAGTGCAGAAAGAACCAAGAGAGGTGCAGAAAGAGGCAAGAGGTATACAGAAAGAGGGAAGAGGGGTGCAGAAAGAGGCAAGGGGGTGCAGAAAAAGCAACAGAGGTGCAGAAGGAGGCAAGAGAACTGCAGAAAGAGGCAAAAGAATTGAAGAGAAAGGCAGGAGAGGTACAGAAAGAGGGAATAGGGGTACAGACAGAGGCAAGAGTGATGCAGAAAGAGGAAAGAGGGGTGCAGAAAGAGGCAAAAGGGGTGCAGAAAGAAACAAGAGAGTTGCAGAAAGAAGCAAGGAAAGTGAAGACAGAACCAAAAGAGGTGCAGAAAGAGGCAAGAGGGGTGCAGAAAGAGGCTAGAGGGGTGCAGAAAGAGGCAGGCGAAGTGCAGAAAGAAGCAACAGAAATGCAGAAAGAGGCAAGAGAAGTGCAGAAAGAAGCAACAGAAATGCAGACAGAGGCAAGAGAAGTGCTGAAAGAAGCAACAGAGGTGCAGAAAGAGGCAAGAGAAGTGCATACACAGGCAAGAGAGTTTTAGAAATAGGCAAGACAAGTGCAGAAAGAAGCAAGAGAAGTGCTGAAAGAAGCATCAGAGGTGCAGAAAGATGCAAGAGGGGTGTAGAAAGAACCAACAGAGGTGCAGAAAGAGGCAAGAGGGGTGCAGAAAGAGGCAAGAGAAGTGCAGAAACAAGCAACAGAGGTGCAGATGGAGGAAAGATAACTGCAGAAAGAGGCAAGAGAGGTGCAGAAAGAAGCAAGAGAGGTGCAGAAAGAGGGAAGAGGGGTGCAGAAAGAGGAAAGGGGGTACAGAAAAAGCAACAGAGGTGCAGAAGGAGACAATAGAACTGCAGAAAGATGCAAGAGAGCTGCAGAAACAAGCAGGAGAGGTGCAGAAAGATAGAACAGGGGTGCAGACAGAGGCAAGATAGATGCTGACAGATGGAAGAGGGGTGCAGAAAGAGCAAGAGGGGTGCAGAAAGAAGCAAGAGAGGTGCAGAAAGAAGCAAGGGAAGTGCAGAAAGAACTAAAAAAGGTGCAGAAAGAGGCAAGAGGGGTGCAGAAAGAGGCAAGAGAGGTGCAGAAAGAAGCAAGAGAAGTGCAGAAAAAGGCTAGAGGAGTGCAGAAAGAAGCAACAGGGGTACAAGAAGAGGCAAGAGAGGGGCAGAAAGAAGGAAGAGGGGTGCAGAAAGAGGCATGGGGTGCAGAAAAAGCAACAGTGGTGCAGAACAAGGCAAGAGTACTGCAGAAAGAAGCAACAGAGGTGCAGGAAAAGGAAAGTGAACTGCAGAAAGAGGCAGGAGAGGTGCAGAAAGAGGCAAGAGAAGTGCAGAAAGAGGGAAGATGGGGGCAGAAAGAAGCAAGAGAGGTGCAGAAAGAAGCAATAGAGGTGCAGAAAGAAGCAAGAGGGGTGCAGAAAGAGCTAAGAGGGATACAGAAAGAGGCAAGAGAAGTGCAGAAAGAAGCAACAGAAATGTAGAAAGAGGAAAGAGAAGTGCAGAAAGAGGCAAGAGAAGTGCAGAAAGAAGAAACAGAGGTGCAGAAAGAGGCAAGAAAAGTGCAGAAAGAGGCAAGGGAGGTGCAGAAACCGGCAAGAGTGGTGCAAAAAGAGGGAACAGGGGTGCCGTAAAAGGCAAGAGAGGTGCAGAAAGACGGAAGAGGGTGCAGACAGAGGCAGCTGGATGCAGAACGAACCAACAAAGGTACAAAAAGAGGCAAGAGGGGTGCTGAAAGAGGCAAGAAAAGTGCAGAATGAAGCAACAGAGGTGCAGAAAGAGGCAGAAGTACTGCAGAAAGAGGCAAGAGAGGTGCAGAAAGATGCAAGAGGGGTGCAAAAAGAGGCAAAAGGGGTGCAGAAAGAGGCAAGGGGGTGCAGAAAGAAGCAACAGAGGTGCAGAAGGAGGCAAGAGAACTACTGAAAGAGGCAAGAGAGTTGCAGAAACATGCAAGAGAGGTGCAAAAAGAGAGAACATGGGTGAAGAAAAAGGCAAGCGAGGTACAGAAAGAGGGAAGAGAGTTGTAGGAATAGGCAAGACAAGTGCAGAAAGCACAAGAGAAGTGCAGAAAGAACCAACAGAGGTGCAGAAAGAGGCAAGAGGGGTACAGAAAGAGGCAACAGCAGTGCAGAAACAAGCAACAGAGGTGCAGATGGAGGCAAGAGAACTGCAGAAAGGGGCAAGAGAGGTGCAGAAAGAGGCAAGAGAGGTGCAGAAAGAGGGAAAAGGGGTGCAGAAAGAAAGAGGAAAGGGGGTGCAGAAAAAGCAACAGAGGTGCAGAAGGAGACAAGAGAACTGCAGAAAGATGCAAGAGAGCTGCAGAAACAAGCAGGAGAGGTGCAGAAAGATAGAACAGGGGTGCAGAAAGAGGCAAGATAGATGCTGAGAGATGGAAGAGGGGTGCAGAAAGAGCAAGAGGGGTGCAGAAAGAAGCAAGAGAGGTGCAGAAAGAAGCAAGGGAAGTGCAGAAAGAACTAAAAGAGGTGCAGAAAGAGGCAAGAGGGGTGCAGAAAGAGGCAAGAGAGGTGCAGAAAGAAGCAAGAGAAGTGCAGAAAAAGGCTAGAGGAGTGCAGAAAGAAGCAACAGAGGTGCAAGAAGAGGCAAGAGAGGTGCAGAAAGAAGGAAGAGGGGTGCAGAAAGATGCATGGGGTGCAGAAAAAGCAACAGAGGTGCAGAACAAGGCAAGAGTACTGCAGAAAGAGGCAAGAGAGTTGCAGAAAAAGGCAGGAGACATGCACAGAGAGGGAACAGGGGTGAAGATAGAGGTAAGAGAGATGCAGAAAGAGGGAAGAGGGGTGCAAAAAGAAGCAAGAGGGGTACAGAAAGAAGCAAGAGAGGTGCAGAAAAAAGCAAGGAAAATGCAGAAAGAACCAAAAGAGGTGCAGAAAGAGGCACGAGGGGTGCAGAAAGAGGCAAGAGGAGTGCAGAAATAGGCAAAAGAAGTGCAGAAAGAAGCAACAGAATTGCAGAAAGAGGCATGAGAAGTGCTGAAAGAAGCAACAGAGGTGCAGAAAGAGGCAAGAGGGGTGCAGAAAGAGGCAAGAGAAGTGCAGAAACAAGCAACAGAGGTGCAGATGGAGGCAAGAGAACTGCAGAACGAGGCAATAGAGGAGCAGAAAGAGGCAAGAGAGGTGCAGAAAGAGGGAAGAGGGGTACAGAAAGAGGCAAGGGGGTGCATAAAAAGCAACATAGGTGCAGAAGGAGGCAAGAGAACTGCAGGAAGAGGCAAGAGAGTTGCAGAAACAAGCAGGAGAGGTGCAGAAAGAGGGAACAGGGGTGCAGAAAGAAGCAAGAGAGGTGCAGAAAGAAGCAAGGGAAGTGCAGAAAGAACCAAAAGAGGTGCAGAAAGAGGTAAGAGGGGTGCAGAAAGAGGCAAGAGAGGTGCAGAAAGAGGGAACAGGGGTGCAGGAAAAGGAAAGTGAACTGCAGAAAGAGATAGGAGAGGTGCAGAAAGAGGCAAGAGAAGTGCAGAAAGAGGGAAGATGGGTGCAGAAAGAAGCAAGAGAGGTGCAGAAAGAAGCAACAGAGGTGCAGAAAGAAGCAAGAGGGGTGCAGAAAGAAGCAACAGAAATGTAGAAAGAGGAAAGAGAAGTGCAGAAAGAGGCAAGAGAAGTGCAGAAAGAAGAAACCGAGGTGCAGAAAGAGTCAAGGGAGGTGCAGAAACCGGCAAGAGTGGTGCAAAAAGAGGGAACACGGGTGCCGTAAAAGGCAAGAGTGGTGCAGAAAGACGGAAGAGGGTGCAGACAGAGGCAGGGGGATGCAGAATGAACCAACAAAGGTACAGAAAGAGGCAGAAGGGGTGCTGAAAGAGGCAAGAAAAGTGCAGAATGAAGCAACAGAGTTGCAGAAAGGCAGAAGTACTGCAGAAAGAGGCAAGAGAGGTGCAGAAAGAGGCAAGAGGGGTACAAAAAGAGGGAAGAGGGGTGCAGAAAGAGGCAAGGGGGGTGCAGAAAGAAGCAACAGAGTGCAGAAGGAGGCAAGAGAAATACTGAAAGTGGCAAAAGAGTTGCAGAAACAGGCAGGAGAGGTGCAGAAAGAGGGAACAGGGGTTCATACAGAGGCAAGAGAGATGCAGAAAGAGGCAAAAGGGGTGCAGAAAGAAGCAAGAGAGGTACAGAAATAAGCAAGAGAAGTGCAGAAAGAACCAACAGAGGTGCAGAAAGGGTCAAGAGGGGTGCAGAAAGAGGCAAGAGAAATGCAGAAAGAGGTAAGAGAAATGCTGAAAGAAGGAAGAGAGGTGCAGAAAAAGCAAGAGAAATGTAGAAAGAGGCAAGAGAAGTGCAGAAAGAAGGAACAGAAATGCAGAAAGAGGCAGCTAGAGAAGTGCAGAAAGAAGCAACAGAAATGCATAAACAGGCAAGAGAAGTGTAGAAAGAAGCAATAGAGGTACAGAAAGAGGTAAGAGAAGTGTAGAAAGAGACAAGAGAGGTGTAGAAACAGGCAAGAGAGGTGCAGAAAGAGGGAACAGGGGTGAAGAAAAAGGCACGAGAGGTGCAGAAAGAGGGACAAGAGGTGCAGAAAGAGGCAACAGAGGTGCAGAAAGAGGCAAGAGAAGTGCAGAAAGAGGCAAGAGAAGTGCTAAAAGATGCAACGGAGGTGCAGCAAGAAGCAAGAGAAGTGACGAAAGAGACAAAAGTTGCAGATAGAAACAAGAGAGGTGCATAAAAAGCAAGAGAAGTACAGAAAGAGGCAAGTGAGGTGCAGAAAGAGGCAAGAGAGATGCAAAAAGAGGCAAGTGAGATACAGAAACAGGCAATAGGGGTATAGAAAGAGGCAAGAGAAGTGAAGAAAGAAGCAACAGAGGTGCAGAAGGAGGCAAGAGAACTGCAGAAAGAGGCAAGGGAGTTGCAGAAACAGGCAAGAGAGGTACAGAAAGAAGCAATAAAAGTGCTGCAAGAACAACAGAGTTGCAGTAAGAACCAAGAGAAGTGATGAAAGAGACAAGAGAGTTGGCGAAAGAAACAAGAATGGTGCAGAAAAAATCAACCAATCAATCAGGGAATGGTGAAGCACGCTACTCACCTGTGAGGGCCTCAAGGTGCTGGGGGGGTGCAGCTTCAGTTAGTTGAAAAGCCAGGTCTTGAGGGTCCTCCTGAAGATGTGCCGAGTAGGGGCATGTCTGATGTTGATCGGGAGCTCGTTCCAGGTCTTTGCTGCAATGTAGAATTCTCTTCCACCAGTTCTGGCTCTGCAGATGCGCAGGGTTTCGACGAGGGCGAGGTCAGCAGATCGGAGGTTTCTCTTGGGTACGTGGAAGGAGATTCTTTCATTGAGATTTTGAGATCCGGTGCTGTGGAGGCATTTGTAGGCATGTGGGTGAGTATCTTGAAGGTTACTCTCTTCTCGACAGGGAGCCAGTGGAGGTCTCGTAGATGTTGGGTGATATGTACGTGTCGAGGGAGGCTGAGGATGAGTCTGGCTGCTGTGTTCTGTATGGTCTGGAGCTTGTGGAGCAGAGATTTGTTGATCCCGGCGTAGAGGGCGTTTCCGTAGTCCAGTGTGCTGGTTATGAGTGCGTGTGTGACGGTCTTTCTTTATTCGTGGGGATCCATTTGAAGGTCTTGTGAAGGATACGGAGGGTGTTGAAGCAGGTGGGGGTGACGGCGTTGATCTGTCGGGTCATGGTGAGGGACGAGTCGAGTATGATTCCGAGGTTCTGGGCGTGGTCTGTGGGGGTCAGGGGGCTGCCGAGGGCGGTGGGCCACTAGGTGTTGTCCCATGCAGAGGGGGAGGGTCTGAGGACAAGGACTTCTGTCTTCTCTGAGTTGAGCTTCAGGCAGCTGCTGCTCATCCAGGATGCAGCGTCCTTCATTCCATCCTGGAAGGTGAGTCTGGTGGTGAGGGGGTCCTTGGTGAATGAGAGGATGATCTGGGGTCATCGGCATAGGATACTATGCTGAGTCCATGCTGTCTGACAAAGGTGGCGAGGGGGGCCATGTAGATGTTGAAGAGCGTGGGGCTGAGCGACGATCCTTGGGGTACTCTGCAGTTGATCTCTGTGGGTTCAGAGAGGAAGGGGGAAAGTCTGACTCTTTGGGTTCTTCCTGAGAGGAAGGAGCGGATCCAGTCAAGGGCGGTTCCCTGTATGCCGGCGTCGTGGAGTCTGACAGTGAGAGTACAGTGGGAGACGGTGTCAAAGGCTACAGAGAGGTTGAGTAGGATCAGAGCTGCGGTGTGGCCTTGGTCGAGGAGGGTGCGGATGTCACCTGTAGCAGCGAGTAGGGCGGTCTCGGTGCTGTGGTTGCTGTGGAGTCCGGATTGGGAGGGGTCGTAGATGGAGTTCTCTTCGATGAATTTCGTTAGTTGAACGTTGACGATCTTCTTGGTGACTTTGGCCGTGAAAGGGAGGAGAGAGATGGGTCAGTAGTTCCTGAGGTCCGTCGGATCTGCTGAGGGCTTTTTGAGGAGGTGCTTGACTTCGGCACGTTTCCAATCGTCGGGGAACATGCCGGCTTCGAAGGTTGCATTGAAAGTGCGTCGTAGCTCAGGTGCAATGGCAGCAGCAGCTATGTGGAAGATGTGAGGAGGGCAGGGGTCCGTGGGGGCTCCTGAGTGAATGCCCTTCATGGTCGATGCGGTGTCTTCAGTGGTGACTGGGGTCCAAGAGGAGATGGTGGGCTGGCTGTCGTTGCTGGGGGGGTTGGTTCGGTGTCGGTAGTCTGTTTGTTGAAGTTGTCATAGAGGGATCTTATTTTCAGGTGGAAGTAGGAGCCGAGTTTGTTGCAGAGGTCCTGGGAGGGTGTGATGTCCGAGGCTTCACTGGGGGGCTTGGTGAATTACTGGATGATGCTGAAGAGTTCTTTGGAGTTGCTGGCGTGGATTTTGTTTCAGATGAAGTTCCTTTTGGTGGATCTGATGAGTTGATGGTATTTTGTCATGGCGTTCTTGTATGTGGTGCGGTCCTCCGTAGTTTTGCTGTTTCTCCAATTTTTCTCAAGATGTCTGCAGGTGTGTCTGGATTCTTGGAGGTCGGCGGTGAACCAGGTGGCCTTCCTGGGGCGTTGTCTGTTGGGGTTGTGTAGGGGGGCGAGTTGGTCTGCGCAGTTGGTGATCCAACTGTGAAGTTCTTTGGCTGCGGAATTGGCATTGGTTGATGTATGGGGGCATCACAGTTGAGGGTGGAGTTGAGGTGCTCCTCAGTGACCTTGCACCAGTTCCTTTGTGGAGGGCGGGGTTCAGGTTTGGGGACGGAGGGTTTGTTGACATGGAGGTGTACGCAGTGGTGGTCCATTCAGGGGGGTTGTGTGGTGTGCCTGAAGTAGATGTTGTTACCTCCTGTGAAGATAGGATCGAG
The DNA here is from genome assembly GCA_963921515.1 of Calotriton arnoldi. Lineage (NCBI taxonomy): Eukaryota > Metazoa > Chordata > Amphibia > Caudata > Salamandridae > Calotriton > Calotriton arnoldi. Next base: position 224,653 of record CAWUFW010010078.1, on the reverse strand, counting down.
GGTGTGTCCCGCCTTGTGGGTAGGGGTGGTGATGAGATGTTTTAGTCCGAGGTTGGCGAGGTTGTCCAGGAGGGTGGAGGAGTTGGGATAGCTGAGGTTGTCGAGGTAGAAGTTGAGGTCTCCGATGAGTATGTAGTCCATGGAGACGATGGCGTGGGGTGTGATGAGGTCAGTGATGGTAGTGGTGAACGCGGTTTGAGGTCCGGGGGGTCTGTGTAGGTGAGGGTGCCGCGTAGGGACATTCTGGGGCTGGTTGGATCTGGAAATGGAGGTGTTCGGTGGTGGGTGGGGAGTCGCTCGTGCTGGAGGTGGTGAGATGGAGGGAGCTCTTGTGTGCGATGGTGAGTCCTCCTCCTGGGCAGTTGGGGCGGTCCTTCCTCTGGAACTTGTATCCATCGGGGATGGCGGTGGCGATGTCGGGGGCCGAGATGGGGTTGGTCTATGTTTCCGTGAGGAAGGTGACATCAGGCGAGAGAGTGTCAAGGAGGTCCCAGATCTCTAAAGCATGTCTGGGCAGGGAGCGCACATTGAGGAGGATGCACCTAAGGGCTTCGGGGTGCTGGCATCTGTTGCGGGGGCGGCGGCTGCGGGGATGCGGAGGGTGGTGAAGGTTTGGTGATAGTGTCAGCAGGAGAACTGGCAGTGGGTGGTGTTTGGCGTAGACAGCTGGCAGTTTTTGTTCCTTCTGGGATTGAGTGCGAGGAGGGCAGCTGAGAAGCAAGAGAGGGCAGAAAGAGGCAAGTGAGGTGCAGAAAGAGGCAAGAGAGGTGCAGAAAGAGGCAAGAGAGGCGCATAAAGAGGCAAGTGAGGTGCAGAAATGGACAAGAGGGGTGAAGAAAGAGGCAAGGGGGTTCAGAAAGATGCAAGAGAGGTGCAGAAAGAAGCAAGAGAAGTGCAGAAAGAAGCAACAGAGTTGCAGAAAGAGGCAGGAGAAGTGTAGAAAGAGGCAACAGAGGTACAGAAAGAGGCAAGAGAGGTGCAGAAAGAGGGCAGAGGGGTGCAGAAAGAGGCAAGAGGGGAGCAGAAAGAAGGAAGAGAGGTACAGAAAGAAGCAAGAGAATGCAGAAAGAAGCAACAGGGGTGCAGAAAGAGGCAAGAGAGGTACAGAAAGAAGCAAGAGAATGCAGAAAGAAGCAACAGGGGTGCAGAAAGAGGCAAGAGAGTTGCAGAAACAGGCAACATAGGTGCATACAGAGGCAAGAGGGGTGCAAAAGAGGCAAGAGAAGTGCTGAAAGAAGAAACAGAGGTGCAGAAAAAGGCAGAAGTGCAAAGAGAGGCAAGAGAGGTGTAGAATGAGGCAAGAGAAGTACAGAAAGAGGCAAGAGAAGTGCTGAAAGAAGCAACAGAGGTGCAGAAAGAGGCAAGAGAAGTGCATAAACAGGCAAGAGAGGTGTAGAAAGAGGCAAGACAAGTGCAGAAAGAAGCAGGAGACGTGCTGAAAGAAGCAACAGAGGTACAGAAAGAGGCAAGAGAAGTGCAGAAAGAAGCAAATGAGGTGCAGAAAGAGGCAAGAGAAGTGCAGAAAGAGGCAAGAGAGGTGCAGAAACAGGCAAGAGAGGTGAAGAAAGAGAGAAAAGGGGTGCAGACAGAAGCAAGAGAGGTGCAGAAAGAGGGAAGAGGGGTGCAGAAAGAGGCAAGAGGGGTGCAGAAAGAAGCAATAGAGGTGCAGAAAGATGCAAGAGAAGTGCATAAAGAACCAACACAGATGCAGGAATAGGCAAGAGGGGTACAGAAAGAGGTAAGAGAGATGCAGAAAGAAGCAACAGAAGTGATGAAATAGACAAGTGAGTTGCAGAAAGAAAAAAGAGAGGTGTAGAAAGAAGCAAGAGAAGTGCAGAAAGAAGCAACAGAGGTGCATAAAGAGATAAGAAGGGTGCAGAAAGAGGCAAGAGAAGTGCAGAAAGTAGCAACAGAGGTGCAGAAAGAGGCAAGAGAAGTGCAGAAAGCAGCAGGAGAGGTGCAGAAAGAGGCCAGAGCAGTGCTGAAAGAGGGAAGAGGGGTGCAGAAAGAGGCAAGAGGTGTGCAGAAAGAAGCAAGTGAGATGCAGAAAGAAGCAAGAGAAGTGCAGAAAGAAGCAACAGAGGTGCAGAAAGAAGCAAGAGATGTGCAGAAAGAAGCAACAGAAATGCAGAAAGAGGCAAGAGAAGTGCAGAAAGAAGCAACATAGTTGCAGAAAGAGGCAAGACAACTACAGAAAGAGGTAAGAGAGGTGCTGAAAGAGGCAAGAGAGGTGCAGAAAGAGGGAAGAGGGGTGCAGAAAGAGCCAAGAGAAATGCAGAAAGAAGCAACAGAAATGTAGAAAGAGGCAAGAGAAGTGCAGAAAGAAGGAACAGAAATGCAGAAAGAGGCTAGAGAAGTGAAGAAAGAAGCAACAGAGGTGCAGAAAGAGGCAAGAGAAGTGCAGAAAGAGGCAAGAGAGGTGCAGAAACAGGCAAGAGAGGTGCAAAAAGAGGGAACAGGGGTGCAGAAAAAGGTAGGAGAAGTGCAGAAAGAGAGAAGAGGCGTGCAGAAAGAGGCAGGAGGGGTACAGAAAGAACCAACAGAGCTGCAGAAAGAGGCAAGTGGGGTACAGAAATAGGCAAGAGAAGTGCAGAAATAAGCAACTGAGGTGCAGAAAGAGTGAGGAGAACTGCAGAAAGAGGCAAGAGGGGTGCAGAAATAGGCAAGAGAAGAGCAGAAAGAAGCAACAGAAATGCAGAAAGAGGCTAAAGAACTGCAGAAAGAAGCAACAGAAATGCAGAAAGAGGAAAGAAAAGTGCAGAAAGAGGCAAGAGAGGTGCAGAACCAGGCAAGAGAGGTGCAGAAAGAGGGAACAGGGGTGCAGAAAGACGCAAGAGAGGTACAGAAAGAGGGAAGAGGGGTACAGAAAGAGGAAAGAGGGGTGCAGAAAGAAGCAAGTGAGGTGCAGAAAGAGGCAACAGAGGAAGAGGCAAGAGAGGTGCAAAACAGGCAAGAGAAGTGCAGAAAGAGGCAAGAGTAGTAGTGAAAGAAGCAACAGAGGTGCAGACAGAAGCAACAGAGTGATGAAATAGACAAGAGAGGTGCAGAAAGAGGCATGAGAGGCACAGAAAGAAGAAAGAGTGGTTTGCGCACCATTAGTACCAATTTAACACCCACATTTAGCAATAAGTAACAGGTGACCATTCTAGGTTTGCACAGGGCCTTCCACCACACTGTAACACTTGTCGCTGCATTTTTGGTAACGTTTGAGCTAGAAACAAGGTTTTTTTTGTTCAAATCTGCAGATTATGCAGCAGATGATGTATTATGTGGCAAACGTGGAAAATTTATAATTATGTGAAAATCGGTGCAGCCGAACAAATGCATAATTCCAGTGGCCCTGCTCATACCTCTGACTAGGTCCAGAAGTGGTCCTCAGTGGTTCCTTCTTTTTTGTCTCATTGAGTATATAGTTTAGCTTCTATGGAAACGAGGAAGACTAAACCTGAGATTACCACTCCACAACTACCATACCACAAAATTACTCTCCATAACACATAATCCCACTCTACATAATTCCTATAAACTAAATACCACATACTTTCTATCCACATAATTTCACTGCACAACATACATCCACTCCATGGGATTGTTGAGAGGTAGACACAAGCCATGCCCCCTTTCTCCACCACTCTGCAAACGCACCTCCTGGTACGCTCTTTGTTGATGGATGAAGTCTCCTTGCCTCCTGAGGGTCCCTGGGGCCAACATGCTCTCCTGTTACCTCTAGTAAGCCCCATACAGCTGGATTGCTGAGAGTAGTCAGAGGCCACCCCTCTTTTTACACTACTCTGCAAACACACCTCCTGGCACCCTGCTGGTGGGGCGATGAGGTCCACTTTAGTCCTGAAGTCCTCAGGACACAAGGGGACCTCATCGCCCCACCATCAGTGCGCCTAGAGTGTTGTAAAAAGGGGCATGGCCTCGGACCACCTCTCAGCAATTCCACTGTGTGGGGCTTACTGGAGGTAAGTAGTAGGCTATTTGGCTCCTAAGGACACTCACCAGTGAAGGGGACTTTATCCCCCAGCCCAGAGCGCACCAGGAGGTGCGTTTGCAGAGTGGTGCATGGAGGGTCGGGCCTTTTTTATTTTATTTTATTTTAGGAAGGGGGGCTGTGTGGCCCCCCTTCCCTTGACCCTTTTGGACCCCCTCCCCCGGGTCGTGAGCCATTTTTTTTAATTGAAAAGGGAGGTGGGGCGCGAGGCCCCCCTCCTGAGGCCTATTACGGCCCGGGACCCCATCCCCCTGTGCTAGCCCTATGTTTTTGTTTTACAGGGAGGGGGAAACCTGCTCTCGCTTCAATGAAGCAAAGCAGATTGCTTTTCCACAAGGGGAGCTGCATGTTAGCAGCTCCTCATGTGGAAAAGCAATGCCGGCTCCCGCAGGACGCGGGGAGCCGGCGGGACCGTGGGGGCATTGTGGCTCCCCCCACGGTCCCCAATGGATAGGGCCTGCCCCGGGGGATGGGGTCCCCAGTGCTAGAAGTGGCCCGGGCGGGGGGCCACTCGGCCCCCCTCCCCAAAAATAAAAAAATAAAGGCCGGCCCCGGGGGATGGGGTCCCCGGGGCCAATAGAGGCCTCAGGAGGGGGGCCACGCAGCCCCCCTCCATAAAAATAAAAAGAATGTGGCCATGCCCTGGGGGATGGGGTCCCCGGGGCCAGAATTGGCCACGGGAGGGGGGGCCCACACAGCCCCCTTCCAGTTCAGATTTTTTAATTTTTTTTAAAAGGGGTCAGGCCCTGGGGGATGGGGTCCCCAGGGCCCAAAAAAAGGAAAAAGAAGGGGGACACACAGCCCCCCTTCTAAAAAAATCAAAAAACGCGATCGTGCTGGAGGCCCCGCCCCCTCCCAGCAACACTCTGCAAACGCACTCTGTGGCGTGTTTTAAGTTGGGTAATTAATTCCCCTTCAATACTGGGGGTCCCTGGGAGCCAACTAGCCCACCAGGTACCTCCAGTAAGCGCCACAGGGCTGCGTTGCAGAGAGGTGGTCCAGGCCACGCCCCTTTTTTTCACCTCTCTGCAACGCAGCTCTGTGGCGCTTACTGGAGGTACCTGGTGGGCTAGTTGGACCCCAGGGACCCTCAGGATTCAAGGGGACTTTATCCCCCAACTTAAAACGTGCCACGGGGCGCGTTTGCACAGTGGTGAAGGGAGGGGGCGGGGCCTGAGGTGATATGTGTGCAAACACGCCCTGTGGCGCATTTTAAGTTGGGGAATTAATTCACCTTCAATCCTGAGGGCCCCTGGGGGCCAACTAGACCACCAGGTGCTTCCAGTAAGCGCCACTGCGCTGCGTTGCAGAGAGGTGGTCCAGGTCATGCCCCTTTTTACACTTCTCTGCAACGCAGCTCTGTGGCGCTTACTGGAGGTACCTCGTGGGCTAGTTGGACCCCAGGGACCCTCAGGATTCAAGGGGACTTTATCCCCCAACTTAGAATGCACCACGGGGCGCGTTTGCACAGTGGCGAAGGGAGGGGCGGGACCTGAGGTGACATGTGTGCAAACACACCCTGTGGCGCGTTTTAAGTTGGGGAATTAATTCCTTCAATCCTGAGGGTCCCTGGGGCCAACTAGCCCACCAGGTACCTCCAGTAAGCGCCACAGGGCTGCGTTGCAGAGAGGTGGTCCAGGCCACGCCCCTTTTTACACCTCTCTGCAATGCAGTTTTGTGGCGCTTACTGGGGGTACCTGATGGGCTAGTTGGACCCCAGAGACCCTCAGGATTCAAGGGGACTTTATCCCGCAACTTAAAACATGCCACGGGGTGTGTTTGCACAGTGGTGAAGGGAGGGGGCGGGACCTGAGGTGACATGTGTGCAAATACGCCCTGTGGCGCCTTTTAAGTTGGGGAATTAATTCCCTTTCAATCCTGAGGGCCCCTGGGGGGCAACTAGCCCACCAGGTGCTTCCAGTAAGCGCCACTGCGCTGCGTTGCAAAGAGGTGGTCCAGGTCATGCCCCTTTTTACACCTCTCTGCAACGCAGCTCGGTGGCGCTTACTGGAGGTACCTGGTGGGCTAGTTGGACCCCAGGGACCCTCAGGATTCAAGGGGACTTAATCCCCCAACTTACAATGCACGAGAGGGCCTGTTTGCACAGTGGTGAAGGGAGGGGGTGGGACCTGATGTGACAAGTGTGCAAACGCCCCCTGTGGCGCGTTTTAAGTTGTGGGATTAAGTCCCCTTCAATCCTGAGGGCCCCTGGGGGCCAACTAGCCCACCAGGTACCTCCAGTAAGTGCCATAGGCCTGCGTTGGAGAGAGGTGGTCCAGGCCACGCCCCTTTTTACACTTCTCTGCAACGCAGCTCTGTGGCGCTTACTGGAGGTACCTCGTGGGCTAGTTGGACCCCAGGGACCCTCAGGATTCAAGGGGACTTTATCCCGCAACTTAAAACATGCCACGGGGTGTGTTTGCACAGTGGTGAAGGGAGGGGGCGGGGCCTGAGGTGACATGTGTGCAAATACGCCCTGTGGCGCTTTTTAAGTTGGGGAATTAATTCCTTTCAATCCTGAGGCCTCTGGGGCCAACTAGCCCACCAGGTGCTTCCAGTAAGCGCCACTGCGCTGCGTTGCAGAGAGGTGGACCAGGTCACACCCTTTTACACCTCTCTGCAATGCAGCTCTGTGGCGCTTACTGGAGGTACCTGGTGGGCTAGTTGGACCCCAGGGACCCTCAGGATTCAAGGGGACTTAATCCCCCAACTTACAATGCGCCAGGGGGCGCGTTTGCAGAGTGGTGGAGAAAGGGGGCATGGCCTTTGTCTACCTCTCACCAATCCACTGCGTGGGGCTTACTGGAGGTAAAGGTAGGCTAGTTGGCCCCTAAAGGACCCCCAGCAGTGAAGGAGACTTCAACTCCCATCCAAGAGCGCGCCAGGGAGCGCGTTTGTAGAGTGGTGGGCAAAGTGGGCGTGGCCTGGCATGAGTACTTACCAGTGCTGCTAGTGGGACTGACTGGAGGTAATAGTTTGGAAGTTGGCCCCAAGGATGTCCTTGGGGGCCAACTACCCTCTTGTTACCTCCAGTAAGTCCCACACAGTGGGATTGCTAAGACGTCTTCGGAGGCCATGGCCCCCTTTCTCTACCACTCTGCAAATGTGCCTCGTGGCAGACTACGGGATGGGGGATGAAGTCCAATTTTGTCCTGAGGGAGTTTGGGGGCCAAGAATCCCTCCTGATACCTCCTGTAAGTCCTACGCAGCGGAATTCCTGAGTGTTGGTTGGACGCCCAGCACCCTTTCTCCACCACTCTGCAAACGCGACTACTAGTTAAAATAGCATATTTCTGCACCTCTGACTTAGAGGTAGTTTTAATCCCCCTGCCCTATTATGTACTAGGGCCTTACAGAGGAGGTCATGCTAATCACAGGGGTACCCCAACGCATAGTGTTCCCTAGTGTATGTAGGTGTTTTCACTGTATTCTAAGTGTCTTTTAGCATAGCACTGGCTCTAAGCCTGGTTAGTCAGACTCAGTTACCACCAGTACCGGTCTGAAAAAGTTGTGGGCACAGGATGATTTTGCAACAAGGCCTCTTTCTGCTCCTCTGTTGGTTCTTTCTGCCCATGTCTTGCTTCTTCCTGCACTTTTTCTTCGTCTTTGTGGACTTCTGTTGCTTCTTTCTGCATTTCTTTTGCTTCTTTCTGTGCGTTTTTTCTTCTTTCTTCACATGTCCTACCTCTGTAGTCATAGTTAGAAACTAGCATTTAAAAAACCTTTGAAATTCACTTAAAAACCATAGGTTTCAGGCACGTTATAGTTAGAAATTAGCATTTAAAAAACCTTTGAAATTCACTGAAAAAACCATAGGTTTCCAGGCACGTTATAGTTAGAAATTAGCATTTAAAAACCTTAGAAATTCACTGAAAAAACCATAGGTTTCAGGGGCGTTATAGTTAGTTGGACATTTCACTCGTACAAAACCAGAGAAATACCCCGTTATAGTTAGTTCAGCTAACTATAACTCGCGCCCCACAATGCACTGCTGATGACGTCACATATTACATCACTCATGACATGGTCAGTGACATCACTGATGACATCACTGATGACATCTCAAATGACATCACTGATGACATCACTAATGACATCATCCATGTGATAATTTCATGCATCTTCTCACACCCTAATATAACTTTTGATACACCCACTCTAAATTACAGACTGCCATTCTCAAAACCATAGACACTCCAACACCAATAACTACATACACACTCACTGATTCTTAGGTCTACACACACATCCACTCACTCACCCGTACAGTTACTCATACTTACGGTCACTCAGTACAGGACTATCATATGCACTCATACACCTATATAGACACTCACACACCGCCACTCATCCATAGAGGTACTCACACACCTAGTCAGTCATGCAAATAATTAATCACACTGCCATTTACTCACCTATACAGTTATACACACACCAGCTCACTTACTCATACAAATACTAGCACATTCTTACGCTCTTATACAATCACTGATACAAGTACACGCTCATCCATACAGCCACTCTCACAATCACACACTCACTTATAGCCATTTATATACTCCAACACACATATATACTGCCTTTCACATATGTAGTTACTCACACATGTACCACTGAGATATACATTCACTCACTAACACACCCATACACACACTCACCCACCCATACAGTCCATCACAGATGCACTCTTAAACCCATGCACCCAGTGAATCACCCACTCACACATCTATGCACAGAGTCACACACACCCCACCCACACAAACACTCAGGCACCCATACAGATACTCAGACAACCAATCAATAACCCATGTAGACACTCATGGAGCTATTCACAAACCCATGCAGCCGCTTACACACCAACAGACAGGCGGATACAGACATTCACACAGTTTAGTCACTAACCCATGCATTCAGTAAGATACGTTTAATCACTCACTTATAGAGTCAGTCACGCACCTACTAAATCATCCATTCAGACACTTATACACCCACTCATTCTTCAATATGCCTTTCCCTATATATATTAAACATATTTAAACTTTACAGAAACACACAGTCACTGGATGATGTCATCAGTGATGTCATTTGAGATGTCATCAGTGATGTCACTGACCATGTCATGAGTGATGTAATATGTGACGTCATCAGCAGTGCATTGCGGGGGCGCGAGTTATAGTTAGCTGAACTAACTATAACGGGGGAATTTCTCTGGTTTTGTACGAGTGAAATGTCCAACTAACTATAACGCCCCTGAAACCTATGTTTTTTTCAGTGAATATATATATATATATATCCAAATGAAGATTTGACGAGAGGAGACCCAGCCTCTCGGGTCGGGGCTTGCTGGCGACGTCACCACCTCAACATGCATCAGGTACCACACACCTGTGTACCGCGTGAAGGACAAGCCCATCCAGACAGGAACATTTAAAAACTGATTTTAATTCCAGCAGTTATAGCATGACACATAACGCGTTTCGACCGCAGGTCGGTCTTCATCATATGTGAAAAACGAGGGTCCATTGCTCTCTAATTTAAATACATTCAGCTCTCAGAAAGTAAAGAAGGACTTCAGATGGGAACAACATATTAAAGTGATATCATCTGATTAATTGTGATATTCCTGTTCTTTTAGTTTTGTGCTCTTGAGGTAAATGTAGACAAATTTTACCGCCTTGCATAACATGGAATTAGTCCTTTTAAAGAAGTAAAGGTGACGTTTTTTCCTACTACGGCATGATAAAACTGTAGTTTAAAGAGAAGGATGTAAGAATGTGGAACTGTTGAAAAGCATTATGGATAATGGAGTTCAGCCATAGTGATGTTACTGGGGCCCTGAATGCAACAAGCTTGAACATTGTTGATTAAACGCATTTGCAATAGATGACTCAGAGTATTGTTGGGAAGAAATGTGTTTTAGCCCCAAACTAAAAGAACAGGAATATCACAATTAATCAGATGATATCACTTTAATATGTTGTTCCCATATGAAGTCCTTCTTTACTTTCTGAGAGCTGAATGTATTTAAACTCGAGAGCAATCTCTGACGCAGCCACTCACACCCCCATGTAACCATTCATACACCCACTCCAACTTTTACACTACCATTTTCGAAACCATTGACACACCCATACCAGTACTTACACACCCACTCACTCATTCATAGGTCTACACACACATCCACTCACTCACCCACACAGCCAATCATACAGCCACTCACTCACTAATACAGCCACTGACATATCCATCCATACACCCATACAGCCACTCATACACAGTCAGACACTCATAGAGCTACTCATACACCTACTCACTCACCCATAGAGTCAATCACACTTTTCATTAATGTTGGGGAACTGTTCTTTATATGCAGAGAACCAAAAGATTTGAATGGGCATTCTTCCCCAGGTCAAGGTAAAAAGGAATCAAGGGATTCATCATCACCAATGTCACTAAAGGATGGTGTGTGTAGTATGTCATGGGCATTCAATATTGAGGCTCTAGCTCCAGTGTTATTTTTGGGGTTCCTAGCAAGGTATTTTTGGGGTATCTGTTAACAACTGCTTTGGATTTTTTACTCGTTTTCTGTTAATTTAGACACACAGAGTGTTAAACATGATTGAATCCTGTGTTAAATTATCAGAAAAGGGATCATAAATAAATAAAAATCCATAAGATGACTGTGGGAAATCATGACCTGTGTGCAGTGTCCCCCACTTTTTGCCCCCATTTGTTACTACTAGGTGTTGGTTTTCTGACTCTGACTGCGCCTAGGCTCTGCTAACCAGACCCAGGGCCTGTGCTCTGTGTAAAAGTATATGGTGGTTAGGTATAATTATAATTGGCAATGACTGACCTCTGTAAGTCCCTAGTATATAATAAGGCAAGGGGGATTCAAACGACCTATAACTTGATTATAAGGAAGAAATATCTATGCCCCTTGTTTAAAAATACAAAAATAAGAACAAAATTCAACACTATCAGATATTGTTTTCGACTCAGAGAAGACAGCGCAATGACAACGATGATAACATTTTTAGATCAGGCCTCTTTTCTGGGGCAATTGTTGGTTTCATAAAATTAAGGATTTGTATGCGTTTGCACATTTAGGCACATTTGCACTTTATTTTTAGGGAAAGGTAATATATAGTGGTAAAGATGGTAGTAAAAACATCTGTCATACATCGAACAATGTGTCCAGTGCTGTCAATGGCATCAATGGGAAGATTTGATGAATTAGCTAAATGGAAATAACCGTTGATTTTGGAATACAAACAGATGTTTTTTAAAGATGTATCGCTGTTAGTCAGATTTTGTTAAAGATATTTATATGTTATATGCGATGATGCAAATTTTATTGTAATCATTGAATAATACAATACACTACTTTACTACTACTACTATCAGTTTCTAGTATATAATAGGGCAGGGAGGTTTAGAGGCCCAGTAGATTTCCTGCACTGGAGTGTGCACTACTGTGTCACCTGCTGTTATTTTGAAAGCCAGCCCTGCCTTGCAGGTTACCTTTAAATTGCAATTATATGCAAATTCGACTTTGGAAATATAGGTACTTGCAAAGTATAGGAACGCATCAACGCCAATGCACACAACAGCAAATAACTCTTCACCTTGGTCAAAGAATTTGCCAAACCCAGTACGGAGACAGCTGACATTCCCCCCTCGCAAGACCTCTGTGACAACCTTGCCACCTTCTTCCACCGCAAGATCAAGGAGATCTACGATAGCTTCGCAGCCTGAGACCTACTCACCCCACCCGCAACCACTGTACCCAAGGGCTCCAGACCGGAGCAGACCCTGCCCAACTGAACCATCCTCACCTCTGACGAAACCTTCAGGATCATGAAGAGCATCCACTCCGGAGCCCCCTCGGACCCCTACTTTAGGAAGCTGGCTCTGTATATACTATACCAAAGTAAGGTATAGTGTGAGCAGAGTCCAGTGGATCCCCAGAGGTATAGCAGAGGCCAAAGTAGATAATACCATACTCTCTTTTGTGGTAGTGTGGTTGAGCAGTCAGGTTTATCAGAAGGGTAGTGTTAAGCATTTGTTGTACACACTGAGACAAGAAATGATGTCACACACACAAAGACTGAATCCAGACCAATTGTTTGTGTAAAATGTTTCTATTACTTTCAGATTACTTGTCTAGTTTGGTATGAAACACACTCCCAACACAGTTTATACCACACATGACATTTGTAAGCTGGTTAACTCTTGTGGAAGCAATAGGTTACTTTTTCTGCATTACCACACAGTTTAACACTTAGAAGAATTTTCAGAGAAAACCCACCATTCAGTCCTATGGGAAAAACGAAGGGTTAAGTTACAGGTGAGTAAAACACTTTTGGAATTGGAGTTTTGGGGGGTAGACCAAGGTTATCCAAGGTTCAGGTTGGCACTCAAGGGGCATCACCCCCAAAACTAAGGCGGCCTGGTGCAGAGTGCTGTGTGCCAATGTTAGTCAAAGTGGCTAGGGGCACCTTGGTTGGGGGCTGCACACGGGCAGGCCACTCGGTCTCAGGAGCCAAGCTCCTAGGGTTAAGATCAGGGCAAAGGGGGTCCCAAGTTAGCACCAAGTCCACACCATCAGCGGCACAGGGGCGGCCGGGTGCAGGGTGCTTAGGAAGTGTTGGGAGCCCAGTGCAATTCAATGGGGGATGGCGGTCATGGAAAAGGCCTGCAGCCAGAAGACTGAATTAAGGGATCCAACAACTGGAGGATGAAAATGAAGAGTTGCTGGACCCCATTGGTCGGGCACCTCAGGACTCAGGAGCTGCTGGTGTAGGGGTGTCCTTTCGTGTCGTATTCTTCTCACTGGTTCCGGTCGCGGTTAGGGGGACACTTCAGGATGAGGCTGCAGGCATTGAGGGAAGGTCGGTGGAGGTCATTCAATGCTGGCACTCAGGTCAGGATCAGCAGGGGGACCTCGCTGGGGTGTTGGGCCACTCGGACTCGGGCCCTGGGCGTCGGATGCAGATTGGTGAGGACTCGTAGATCCGGTCGGAACTGGAGTCCTGGCTTGGATTGGTGTTGGACAGATGCGGTGTCCATAGGAGATAGGAGCTCTTTGTGAAGGTAGGGCAGGTCTCCGGGGTTCTTGGAGGCTGCTGGCTGAAGGACACGCCAGGTACAGCTTGCAGGGTTTCACCGCAAGAGACAGGCCTGTAGTGCTGGGGCCAAAGCAGTTGTTGTTGTCCTCCTCTTCTGCAGCACGGCTCTTCAGTCCTTCTTCTTCTTGTAATGTTGAATCTATCCTCCTGGGTTCAGGACTGCCCCTAAATACTGTATTTAGGGGGCATTTTAGGGGTCTCGAGGTAGTAGCCAATGGGCTACTTATCTTAGGGTGCCTACACCCTTGATGTCCTCACCGACGTGGGGGAGTGAGCAGATTCCTTAACCCTGATTGGGGGATGCCTTCCATCAGCAAGATGGCGGGCACTGAGAAGTGAGCTTCACTTGGCCTCCCCCACCTGAGGAGTGAGTTTGGCAGAGGTGGGTACACCTATCGGGATTACTAACTTTTCCCACCTGTCTTCTCATCGAAATTGAGGGAGAAGACAGGAAGGGGGCCTCCTCCTGCTAGCAGAAGGGGCGGGGGTCACAGTGCAAAGGCAGCAGGGCCTTTGAAGCTGCTCCGCCCTTCCTGACCTGTGGGAGGTGCTTGGACCTCCATCCAGGAAAGGCTTTGTTTTGGAGCCAGGGAGCAAGGGCTCTCGCCTCAGGGGTCCAAAAACCTGTCTCGTGGTGGCAGGCTGGTGTTTACTAGTCAGGGACCCCACCAGAGGCTGGTTTGGTTTAGTGGTCTCCTCTAGAAGGGACCCTTGAGTGCAAGGCTTAATAAATCTGACACTTGGTAAATATATGCGACTCAGCTATCTGCTGCCGGTGGTGGCAGAAATGCTTGTTCAAAGGGGTGTATTGCTGTTTAAAGATACACTCAGATATTGCAAGGGTTAATAAATCTGACACTGGAATTATCCCAAGATTCAGTAAAGCCATTATGGTGCTGTGAAACTCGTAGTGACATGTTTCCAGATCATATACTTTTATGTGGCTTTACTGTACTTATAATATCTAAGAATGGACTTAGCTATTATGGGGGCCTATCTGCTCATGCCAATAGGACCCCACGTGAGGTACAGTGCACCCTGCCTTAAGGGGTGACTTACCTATGCCTTATGCAGTGACTGGTAGGCATGGCACAAAGAGGTGTGTGCCATGTCAACTCTTCCCTTTTAGCTGCACCGAAACGCAGGCTGCAATGGCAGTGGTTCATGTTTGTGGTGAGAGGTCTCTGAGGGTGGCATAATACATGCTGCAGCCCTCAGAGGCCTTTCTCTGGTTAGCAGGCCCTTTGCACCATATGTACTTACAGGGACTTACAAGTAGGCCAGAGTTGTGCCAATTGAGGGAACAATGGTACAGGTTAGGGAAAGAACACATGCCATGGGAACATGATTGGCATGGACCCAGGGCACACACAGTCAAAGTGCATCAGAAATTTGGCAAAAGTGGGGGGTTACTGCAACAGAAACCCGCTTTCCTACACCTGCCCTCACCACATCTTCAACAAAGCCGGCACCTCCACCACACCGGAGCTCTGCTGCACTATTAACTGCTCCATCGAGTCTGCCACCTTCCCAGAAGACTGGAAACATGCAGAGATCAACCCCCTGCTGAATAAATCCTCTGCCAACCCGACGGAGCTCAAGAACTGCAGACCCATCTCTCTGCTCCCCACCCAGCAAAAGTCATTGAGAAAGCCATCAATGCGCAACTCTCTGAATTAATCGAAATGAACCACATTCTAGACCCCTACCAATTGGGCTTCAGAAACAACCACAGCACAAAGATCGCTCTCCTCACCACTACAGACAACATCTGCACCCTCCTCGACTGAGGTGAGACTGCAGCCCTCATCCTTCTGGACCTCTCAGATGCCTTCAACACCATCTCCCACCACCCTCTGCGCAAGATTCCAGGATGCCTGCATCCGTGGCAAAAACCTAGATTGGATCCGCTCATTCCTCACTGGCCAAACGCAGAGAGTCAGCGGTCTGCCGTTCTACTCAGAACCTGCAGAGATCAGCTGTGCAGTGCCTCAGGGATCCTCCCTGAGCACCACCCTCTTCAACATCTACATGGCCCTGCTTGCAGACATCATCAGAAGCCACGGACTTAACATCGTCTCCTACGCCAATGACACCCAGTTTTTTCTCTCTCTCACTGATGAACCCGCAGCAGCCAAGAGCAACTTCCACACGGGATGAAGGCACTCTCCACCTAGATGAAGGACAACTGTTTAAGCTCAACTCAGACAAGACTGAAGTCCTCCTCCTGGGCTCCTCCCCTCTGCCTGGAATGACTCCTTGTGGCCCGCAGCGCTCGGAACCCCCCCTACGCCCACGGACCACGCTTGAAACCGCGGCATTATTCGGGACTCCTCGCTCTCAATGAACTGCCAAATCAACACCGTCTCGTCCTCCTGCTGCCACATGCTCTGCCTGCTCCTGTAGATCTTCAGGTGGATACCCACCGAGTCCAGGAAAATGGTGAACAATGCGCTCGTCAGCAGTAGACTTGACTATGGCAATGCACTCTATGCGAGCACCACCCAACAACTTCTAAAGAAACTGCAGAATATCTGCTAGACTCATCCTGAACATCCCCCGCTACAGCCACATCACCGGTCAAGTGAGAGACCTTCATTGGCTACCTATCAACAAAAGAACTGCCTTCAAGACCCTCATGCACGCCTACAAAGCCTTCCACAATGCCGGACCTGCATACCTCAAACACTGCCTCTCCTTCTACACTCCCACCAGACATCTCCGCTCTGCCCAACTGGCCCAGGCCACAGTCCCACAGATTCGCAAGACCACAGCTGGAGGAAGATCCTTCTACTGCCTTGCTGCGAAGACCTGGAACTCCCTGCCTCTACATTTCAGGCAATCACTGTCGCTGCCTCAATTCAGGAAGGACCTCAAGACCTGGCACTTCGGCCCCGACTCAGCACCTTGAGACCCTGAAAGGTAAGTAGTTGTACTTTACAAGAACTCTAAATGATTGATTGATTGATTGATAACTTTGACTGATTGATTGATTGATTGATTGATTGATTGATTGATTGATTGGAAAGAGGACCTGACCCCCCCAAGTAGTCTCCTCAAGCGGGTGAGTTCCATACTGCGCCCAATGGTGGGTGGATCCCTGTCTTTCCCTTTTAAGAAAGCCCTGATCCACTGCTTGCATTCATACAGCCAGTAAGTCTTTCACTAATGTGCTGCTCCCATGGAGGATGTGGATTCAAGCCGCACTGGGAACTGTGGTTTTGTCGAAATAGGGTACTGTTGTAAACAAAGTTGGGAGCTTGTAAGCAAGTAGTCCAGTAGCCAGTAGTTTAGGTTACAAGAGGAATGTTTGTTAAGACTTAGTTACAAGTAATATAAGTATGATGGTAAGTAGGAGAAGAGATCCCACCAGGAGCAGCATCCTTGCTGCTCAGTCCACACACTCCAACTGGCACTCATTCACACCAGACACTCTAGCATTCCACCACATCACCAGACACTCCAGCATTCCAATACATCACAAGGCACTCAAGCACACCATTGCATCACACTCATAGTAGCTGAGCAGCATGGGACTGGTAACTAAGGAGAGGATGCATTGTAACAATTCAAGTCACAACACATCTCCTCTCCTCGGGGAAGCAATAGACAATATCAAACAATACATGATGGAAATGCACATCATCAAATAACATAAGCACAACAGATAGAAGAAAAGATGGTGTACATTACAAAGAATGTGCCCCTACCTTTGGGTAGGTGAAACAGCCTAGGGTTCTCTGCAGAATGGAAAACCGCTGGGCTGTTCCACCACTACCATCTTCTCCACCCCATTAGAACAGTTTTGTTAGATCTTCAGTCTGTGGTTGGTTTGAATGTTTTCTACATTCACATTGGACATTCTCATTTCAGTGAGTCATAAACCAGCAGTAGGGCATAGAATAGCGCATTTGCGGTTGCAAAACAATCATACATCCCCCTGTGACTTGCTATTAGGAAGGGACGCCCTTGGCACACCCCTTCCTAATAGCGACTCGCAAACCCTATTTGGCGAGTTGGTAATAGGTTATCGGCTCGCAAAATAGGTTTTGTGCATGCTACAACCCTTTTTAGCAGTCACATACAGCCCCAATTTCCATTTGCGACTGCTAAAGATAGTCGTTCATCTGGCCTTTGATGTGGCACCTGGTGCACGTGCACCAAGATCCCTGGGTTGTGGATCTAACTATACTCAGGAACAGGGAGGGAAATGAGAGAAGCCCATGGTCACATTGGTAATTTCATTGCAGTCAGTTAGGGTTTCTTTCACACAGCAGAATTTGGGACAGTAAGGTCTGTGAGATGAAAGTAGTTCTTAAGGGGCCTTTTAGGGCCAGGTTCCTTTGAGTAATGCACCTCAAGGTGGGCTTCATGCGCACAGGAGAATCATCTTAGCAGTGCAGTAGTGGAACAGGGCAGTTGACAGTTAGCAATAGGTCTAGGAAATCCTCACTGTCACACATGCAGTCCTCACCGCTTTGCTCATATTGCTTAGTCCTTCCCACATACCTCCATATTCCTCCAGACAGCTTTGCTGTGGTTTGCTCTTCTAGGCAGCTTCTCACCTCTTCTCCACTGTAATAGCTCCTTCCTTCAAGCTTCCTCCCAAGCAGAGCTTCTAGAAGAGTTATTACAGGACTTCACATCGTTTCCTGACCCAGGAAGCAGCTGGCTGCCAAAGCCACAAACCCTAGAACTCAGAAATCTTTCTACAGAATGCTGCTGGGGGCAGCCTAAACACGGATAAATGAGACATCCCGGAGGCATTGATCTAGAGAATCTACCTAATATTTATACTTGGCTAGCAGACAGAAATGTGTAGGAGGTAATTTACAAAGCCTGGAAATGAATATGATGTTGTTTGCAAAGTCATCACCACAAGCACCCCCTGCTTATCTTACAGATAGGCTCACAATCTCTAGAGGTTCTCGGTGCACCCACAGCCAAGAAACAATCAGGCTACAGACTAAGAAGTGTGAAATGAATAAATAAGGTGGTAGACCTTTTCCATCTATGGACCTAGGAACTAGAGTCACATCCCGGTAACCATCAGAACGACTCTAACGCAGCTCCAATTTAGGAAAGAGTTGAAGATGCACCTTTTCAAAGAACACTACATCACAATGCATTAACATCAGTAACCAGCTATGTTTCCGATCACTCGTTGACTTTATTCTGGACAATGACCATGTACAGCACTCAGCTGCCTTTTGGCTAGATTCCGGCCACAGAATTATCACATACATACATGCATAGATATGATTGTTGTTGGACATGTAAAGTCCTGTGTTCCCACTCTAAACATGATTAAATTAGTGTACACCTGATTGGCACATATAACTTACCTATAAGTCCCTAAAATATGGTACAAAGTACCCAGGGCCTGTAAGTTAAATGTTTAACCCTTTTGACAGACGTAAACCTTCTTTTTAAATATTAATCACCCCTAAGGTAGGCCTTGGTATACATAATGCAGGGTGTATAGTATTTAAAAGTAGGACATGCATAAGTTTAATAATATACATGTCCTTACAGTGAAAACGCCTAAAGGCTATTTTCACTATGAAGGCTTTCTGCCTCCATAGGAAAACACTGGATTACATTATTTCACTTTATAATGCTAATTTCAAATTGGTAGCAGATGAGAAATATTTAAAATACTCCTTTTTAATAGTTAGACAAACTACAATTTAATTGTAAGGTTGAATTATATCCAACTAGTAGGAAAACTGTACTTTCAAACAATTACCTTTTTCCCACCTAAGCTCTTAAGGCTTTTCCTGTAAGTATTCCTGATGCCCCCTGGCAGCTGATGGCTTCCCTGTAATGAGTTATATTGCACCCAGGACAGGGACTAGGGTCCCTGGGTGTGGGGAGATGTTGTCCTTCCCTTGACAGGATAGCCTGGGCTGTGTCCAGGTGCTTGATTAACTTTGTATCCATCTGACCCAGCACCAGCAGATGTAGCTCACACCCAGGCATGTCCCCTCTATTGTTCCAGTTAGGCTGGCACAAAACCCTGTGGGAGGGACAGCTGTCCCATAACTGGTTTAGAGTGACCACAGTGGAGGGGGCTGCCCATTTCCAAAGCAAAAACTCTGGGTTGGCACTGGGAGCTCTAACAATTGGAAGAAGAGTTCTGCCATGTTGAATTTAGGGAGAGAGCACTGTGGGATAGTTTACAGTAAAACACACAGACAATGCTGCCAAAATGGGCACAATAGCACCTGAGAACCTTTACCTCATTGATTAGAACGTGGTTAGTAGTTGCCCTCAGCCACAGGCTGGCACTAGGCATAAATGCGGTATTCCCAATACCCACCTCAGAACAATGCTGGCCCTTAGGAAGATTCAGACGAGGATTGCTCTGCTGCCTAAAGACCTGAGAATACTGGACCTGCTGTTCCCAGGACCCCAGAAGTGACTCCAGGGGTCATAAAGCTGACCTCCCATTTTAGCTACAGGGATACAACAAGTTTCAAGTGGCCTTTTTCCTGCATTCTTACCTGACCAGTTCCAATTGAACCGGGACCCTTCTGCTGGCCTTTGCTGGAATGAGTCTTGACCTCTGAAGGCTGTTCCCAATGTCATGGACCCGTGATGGGTGTCAACATGTACTCCTCCTGCCTAACCCTTAAACCTGGGGCTTTGAAACTTTTGGATTTGAGAACCGGAGGTGGACCTTTACTAACCTGCCAAGCCTATTCGATGAGGGTGTATTACCGCTGGGCCAAAAATCCCCTTAGATACTGCTGTATTCTTCTCCGTAGCAGCAAATCCTTTCCAGTGTGACCCCCCACCCAATGCCAGAATCCATCAACATCAGTGCCTCTTTGGCTACAGCATGCAGCCTTGACCAACTGAGAAAATCGGAGCTTCAGAAATGTTTCTAAGTTTCGAACGTAGAAAGCTTCACTGAGGCGGTTCAAGGGGATCCAATCAATGTCGAGGACCTCCAGAGCATGGAATGTAAACTTACCCCCAAACCAATGGCTTCATCCTCCAACAATCTGTCGTCGACAAGCACTTCCTTAGCTACAGCCTGCTGCGTGGTGCTGCTGAAAACATTTAACTTCCAATAAAGTTTCTAAGTCAGAAGGTAAAACTTCTGACGGGCAAACCTGGTCCCTGTATCCAACCTGCGCTCCATCACAGTCAGACTAAACTTTCACCTTATTACCAATAGATCGCAATCAGGTGACAGAGGTTGGGGCTTAATGCTTTTTGGTACTATTTTTAACTAAAAATTCACAACTCCAGTTCTACTTATTGGATTTTTGTCATTTTATGTCATTTCATTTTATTGAAATAATCTATATTTTTCTAAATTGGTTTGGGATTTTTCTTTTGTTCTGTTTTGACTTTATTACTGTTTCAGTACTGCATAAATACTTTACACATTACTTTTAAGTAAAGCCTTTGTGATCTGTGCTAGAGCTACCAGGGGGTTGAGCTTGGGTTTATTTAGTGACTTTAGTGGTTCACCCTGACAAGGATTGGGATTACTACTTGAGGTGGGTACTTATCCACCTGAACTAATAATCCAGTCTCTTACAGTTGTGATTTGAGCAAAGATGCTTCTGGGTGGTGGGGGGAGAATTGTCCCCTATGCACCCCTCAGTGCTTTGGGTCTGACTAGTCAGTGAGTTCCTCTCTTCTTATGTCTCCTGTGTAGTGTGCCTTTGATATGGTAGTATGTTTACTTGTTACTTGTTGATTGTGTGATACTGTATATGTTGGTTGACAATATGCTCAAGGCGTGGTTGCTCAGCAGTGTGTTGGATGTGACTCACAGCTTGTGTCTTGCACTGTGACTTCTTGAGGAATGTCTGTGTTCCCATGGATGAGGTGAGCTTCGAAGCAGAGTTGACTCTCTGTACCAGTATGGTGGTACTGAAGGGATTCTAGTTTGGTATATTTAAGTTCTGTGTAAAGTGATCATGTGTTTATGTGCGAGCGCGCACTTCATTTCGTCCTTTTGTAGATTGTCTTCATTTGTTTCTAATCAGAAGTCCTTGTGTTGGTGTGGTAATGGCCATACAAGTCTTTGGTGAATGAGGGTGTAATGTTTTGAGGATGTTGCAATGCAGAATCCTCCCGGGTCCTCAGCCAGAACACTGATTACCATTTCCTGCCCTACGGACTGGATGGGCAGCGTGAGGAGTAGGGCTTTAGATCACACAAGACACACACAAGCAAGGGGAAGCATTTGTGGAACCAAGTTGCCTTCTAGAGGGGGCCTCTCTCTCAGGAAGGGCTGCTCACATGAGGAGCAGGGTTAGTACTGATTCTCATAAAGTGGGTATGGATGTAATGCTCTGAGTGGCCAAGGATATACCAACATGTTGGCCCTTGTTCTCTATAACAGAAAAACCAAGCTATACCTCACTGGTGAAGTCTAACATGGCTGAAACTAGTCTGAGGTTGCTTGAGTTCCCTTCTGGAGACAATTCAGGATAGACAATTCCCAGGGTCAGTACTGATTTGTATGAGGTGGACCTCCCTCTGGAGTGGCACAGTGGGTGAAAAATGATGGTTTAGAATCCATTGTCAGGGGTTTAGACTATTTTTTTTTCAAGCGCTCCTCCCATCACCTTTTATGCATTCGAAAACAAGCGCCCCTAGATGTACACGAACAAGGCAGCAAGAGAGAACAAAATAAAAAGAAGGGACTTAAGTCTGTGTAGTTCATCATCATCGTCAACATTTTTAGAATGTTATATAATAATCATGAGAAAACAATAAATGACATAATACATTATGGTTCCAGGCAATTTAAAAAAAACGCAGTTAATACGGTCAATATCTGTTAACAGTAAAAATAAAAGAGTTACACTAAAATCAATGTATGTGTCCGTGTGGTTATTCATCTTGCAGGCCTGACACAAAAGAGGGTATTTGCTTGGTAATGTTGTTTCAGAGATTGGTATATTGGTGTATAATATCGTTATAAACACTGGCCCTTAGCAATGTGTTTTTAAATCCTCCCTGTACTTTGCTGTTTGGATTTTTGCTCCACTGGCAGTATGCCTGCTCCTGGATTTTTTAATAATGTCAGATCCAGTGATTTAGCTCGCCTACCCGGGTCCTGTATCCTGCTGCATTCTCATAGGATTTCATTTTAATTACACCCTACATTGTTAGGTTTGTTTTGTCTTCAAGTGGGAGTGATATCTGCAGTGGGCAACACTCCAGCATGCATCCCTGGGCACCCAAGCCCATCTTTGAGAGCCTGGAAGCAGCAGCAGGGACATTTCACCATCTGCAGCTCCCAGATTCTGCCCTTGGCTGTCCCTGGATAATTCCTGAGAGGATGTCCTGCCAACTCAGCCCCACATTAATGTCACCCACCCGGACTGGACATTCAGTCAGTCAAACATTTGGTTTATTGGGACCATGGTCTATTAAATTATAGCAAAATATAGCAAGAAAGCAGGTAAAATTATATACTTAGAATTCAATAAAATCAACTTTTTTAACAAATTCTCCCCAGCTCAATTTTTAGCCAAAACCCTAAAAACCTTCAACTATATAATTTAACATGCTCAGTGTTGGAAACTGACCTTTCTGATTGGCTGAAAGGGTGCCCCCGCCAGGCAGAACCTACCTCTCATGTAAAGGGTAGGTGATTACATGTGTTGTATAACCTGTGCTCACCCTTGGGTAGCTTGGCACTGACCATTCATGGTTAATCCAGAGGCTATGTGTAAAGCAAAGGCACAGCAGACAGTCGCGATAAATCCACTGAGCGCCAAAAAAGAGTCTTCACACAGGATGTATGTAAAGAATCGTTTGTATTAAACACATATATTCAGTCTTAATAACATGAACATCGGGTACTTTTGGGCATAACACACATTTGGAATTATTACTAGCAATACTAGGCCCACTCGTATAGTTATGATATCGTACGTGGGGACAATTCCTAATCTAAACCTCCGCCCAAAGAGGTGGCACCATTATGCGGTGTGATACGCTGTCCCCCCCAGGCCCACCCTGGCAATCCTGATAATACAACCCACAAGTTATATGGCACACCCGAGTTCGCAACGATATCAACAATAAATACATACATGAAATGAGGACACTTTTTAGCAGCTCCGCAGGCCAGAGCGATGCAAAAGAACCCAATGTCAGATATATTGTGCTTCTGGCACGAAATTCAACATATAATGTGGCAACACTGACCAGTGTCCAGAATCACAGGCTATCCGCACACTATCACTCCCACTTCCAAACACTCACTCCACACAGCCCTACGGTGCGACAGGTATCCAGCACAGTCCGTATGGAATGCTCTTGCACGCATACACACTCAGCACCCTAATGCCGTGCCACTGGTACCCAGCAGGCCAATGGATAACACAGTCTGCAGACTCCGTAGCCCCAGCCTTCCTCTACCCTTAAGTTCACCCCGATTGTCCTATACCCCCCGGATGGTAAATACACGAGGCCGCACGCAGCCGAAGTCACATAGTGTCGGTCCTCTGGAAGCAGATGGGAATTTGTAGCAGTTTAAATTAAGAGGTAGATGTAAACAAGGGGAATTTAGCAATCACTAGGGAAGCTCACCCACAGGTCTCAAAACACAGTGGAGTCACGCAGTCTCTTGACCCGCTTCTGAACTGTCTCCGAAGTGCTCCTTTAATCCAGTCAATCTCTCTCGCTACTACCATGCACCTACAAGTCTTCCAGCGGGGCCAGGAGTAATGAGGGCTGTTAGTCCGCCGCAGTGAGGGTCAAAAAGGGACAACCATTGAATGGGGAGTAACACAGGGGAGCTTCTCGATAAAATGAGGCACCCCGAAAAGTATACGATGATCAGGGTCTTGCCCAGGCAATCCAGACACAGTGTTGGGTGTGCGTTGGTATGAGTCACACCAGACCCTTCAGATCTCAAACACGATGAGTTGCAAATTCCGTACCTCCCCGGAATTGAGGCACTATGACCAGTGTGTATTAATATGAGTTGCACCAGGAAATACCAGTCACACACAACAAAGAGTTGCAAATTCCATACATCCCCAGACAGGGGGCACCATGTCTGGTGCACAGTGATCAGGTTGCACCAGTCCAGTCTGGCCACACACACGGCGCAAGTTCAGCAGAGCCACATGAGGCAGAATGCTGAACTACTACGGGTACAGCTCCACCTTCGAGGGTCACAACCTCTGCATCGGACACTGCACGCAATGAGCATGTAGTCGGCATCTCGCATGAGAGAAATTTGACACGATCGATGAAGCGGGTCACCTTCGATCCCGGAACTGGTGAATCCGCTCACCACCAACAAGACGCTTTTGAGTGTCAAATTCCTGCGATACATGAACCACATATACCACCAGATGCAGGCAAGATTTTTGGGCTCCACACTGGGCAATCTGGTCTTCAGGCACAAGTCTTAAGTTCCACACTCACACCACGCTACTCATTGGGATTTAGTAGATGATGTGGGCACTTGAGAGGGCATCACTCTCTAGCTGTAAGGTAGATTGCATTAATT
This sequence comes from Calotriton arnoldi, assembly GCA_963921515.1. Classification (NCBI taxonomy): domain Eukaryota; kingdom Metazoa; phylum Chordata; class Amphibia; order Caudata; family Salamandridae; genus Calotriton; species Calotriton arnoldi. The sequence goes on along the minus strand of CAWUFW010010078.1, from coordinate 200,022 downwards.
CCACATGGGAGATTTGTGATGTCCCTGAGATCCCCGAGAGAACAGGAGGACTGCAGAGGGAATTCCACATGGGAGATTTGTGATGTCCCTGAGATCCCCGAGAGAACAGGAGGACTGCAGAGGGGCCCTTTGAGAGCACATTTCAGGGCGCCACACTTCAGCAGGTCTCGGCCCAGGTCAGCCACTATTCCGAAAGGGCACACTGTCCCCTTTGCAGGCAGTGATCCTCGATGTGCACAACAGAGGCCTCTGGCAATGTGCACCACGCAGTCCAGTTCTCCAGTCCCGCGTCCTAACATGCGTATCTCACCTCTTGCTGAAGGATGGCACCCATAGTTATACAGAAGGCGCTGTGATGAGAGGGCCACTGAAACCTTACTGCTGGTGAGAAGATGGGCAGGTAAACACTCCATGGGATGGGGGCAAGATGGGTAAACAGGCCATGACAAAGAGACAGGTCATGTCCCCATGTCCATGTCTCACAAACATTGCGGTGATTTCTGTTACTATAGTGACATCGCTGCCAGCCGTGCATGCATTATCACAGAGCATGTGCAAAGATGTAGGAGCAAAAACTATCCCGAACTTTCTGGCAGAAAAAATCTGCTGACGATATCTCTAAGAACTTCCAGTAGACGCACGGTAACACTACTTCTGGTATTACCACAGCAGATGCTGGCTTAGGACAGGAAACATGTCTGGTAGAGAAATGATTTGCTATGGGGAGTTGGACAGACGTAAACTGGAGAGATAGGCCGATGGGTGGGTATGGGTGGGTAGGCGGGTGGATGGATGGATGGATGGCTGGCTGGCTGGCTGGATGGATGGGTGGATGGCTGGCTGGCTGGATGGATGGATGGATGGATGGGTGGATGGATGGATGGGTGGATGGATGGATGGTTGGATGGATGGATGGGTGGATGGATGGATGGATGGATGGATGGGTGGATGGGTGGATGGGTGGATGGATGGATGGATGGGTGGATGGATGGATGGATGGATGGATGGATGGATGGATGGATGGATGGGTGGATGGATGGAAGAGTATACAGTTGAACTGAATGCTACAGAGAGACAGACAGATAGACCAAAAACCCCAAGAAGTAATCGAGAGATTGAATGATTCACTACTTTGTATAAAGGGTGTTCCCAGGTCATTGCACCTCATCCTCAGAGGGTCCCCAGTTCTGAAAGTTTGGGATTCGGAAGTCGACAGTTGTGAAAGAGGCGTGGCGTGGGTTCAGGACTTGCCTGTCACTGTCAGTCCAAGGCTCCGCCCCTTCACCTGAGCTGCCCTATAAATGTGAGGCAGCCCAGGGCTGTGGACCCAGAGCCCGGCCTGTCTGCAGGATGAAGGCCTCATCTGGCTGCGTGGCACCCCTGGCCCTTCTCATCCTGTGCACGGTGGGGGCCCTTGTGCTGGGAGCTGGCTTCGCAGCAGGTGGGTGTGAGGCAGGGCGAGAGAGAGAGAAAGAAAGAGAGAGAGAGAGAGAGAGAGAGAGAGAGAGCTCACGAACGTGAGCATAGGTGCTGTTTTGTGGAGTATTTTTAGGGAAACCGAGTTTAATTTGCATTTCTGAAAAGCATGTGGCGCAAATCTCTTTTGCCCCTATTCAGTGAATGAAAACTTGCTGTTTTTACAGTTTTGCATAGATAGTAAATGTACCTTTAGACATATTTATTGTATAACCATGTGTCCAATCCCGTGTTTGGTTCTCCTCTGCACAACTATCCTCTTACTATTCTAACCCACCCTTCCTTTCACCTCTGACACTTCTCCATGTTTTCTTTTCTCCACTTTCCATTGAAACCTATCGGTCTCCCGCCTCACCCTACATCCAGTACCCTACTCTGAGCAAAGTCTGCAACAAGCCAGAGTGCAAGGTGTGCGCCCCCCCCTGCAGTGCAGTGTGCGCCCCCCCCTGCGGTGCAGAGTGCGCCCCCCCCTGCGGTGCAGTGTGTGCCCCCCCTGCGGTGCGGTGTGCGCCCCCCTGCAGTGCAGTGTGTGCCCCCCCTGCGGTGCAGTGTATGCCCCCCATAGCTGTGCAGTGTGCGCCCCCCCATAGCTGTGCAGTGTGCGCCTCCCCTGTGGTGCAGTGTGCGCCTCCCCTGCGGTGCAATGTGCACCCCTGCAGTGCAGTGTGCGCCCCCCCTGCGGTGCAGTGTATGCCCCCCATAGCTGTGCAGTGTGTGCCCCCTGTGCGGTGCAGTGTGTGCCCCCCTGCGGTGCAGTGTGCGGCCCCCCTGCGGTACAGTGTATGCCCCCCATAGCTGTGCAGTGTGCGCCCCCTGTGCGGTGCAGTGTGCGTCCTCCCTGCGGTGCAGTGTGCGTCCTCCCTGCGGTGCAATGTGCGCCCCCCTGCGGTGCAGTGTGCGCCAGTGCTTCTCACAGCCCCATCTGTGCCCGGGTGACCAGATGATTATAACGGAGCCACATTTTCAGGATTATGTGACTGTGATCATGTCAGTGAGTTTAGTTTGTATTGTTTCTACCTCAAGGCACCTTGTTTGGCCGCCCTGACTCCGTGGACCTGTGTTGGACACCAACTCTGGCATCACTACTCGCCTGATGCCGGAATCCACTCTACTCTTTCACTGTCCAGGTTGTGCTGTTGCACGAAATGTTTCTTAGAGTAAACTTATCTTAGTCTTTGAAATACATGAGTGAGTCAAATCTGGGACTGGAATAATACACAAATACTCACTAACAGGGTTAGTTAATCAGGCCTTGGAATGAATATCATTCACACACATGATTAGTATTCTTAGATGTTTTTGCCAGGCCTGGGGTATAAACTTAACGTGAGGCCCTGGGGATGTGTCTTCATTCTGTGTCAGGTCCATAGACACCAGTTTCTAAATATTAAAATATAATGAACTCCAGGAGAGGAGAAAACATGGCGTCTGGTGCCGTATAGTGGTTTCGGCATTTAAACTGCATCATTATCACTGAAGAAGCAAAATTATTTAAATGAATTCGTTACAAATCTATAAATGAGGACAGCGGGTCTCTGAAAAACAAAGGGCCTGGGGTGTCGTGCCCTCTGCCCCTCCTTCCCCCCCTTGTGATGGCCATGACGGGGACAGGAGTGAAAAACATCTACAGAGGAAAGAAGCTTTGTGAACCCGGCCCATCAGAGGGGATACACATCTCTGAGGGATTTGGGGTGTCATGTGGTTGTGAAAAGGTGTAAAAGACAGCAGTGGCTACACTCCCACGGGACCTGGAGGCCGTTGGAAAGTCAGCTAAATATGTTCTCAGAAGGGCCTTCACCGCGATCATGGTCTGATGTGTTTATTTGTATAAGGCGCAGCGCACTGAAGAGGCTTCAAGGTGCTTGGCATACATGGATGGTAAAAGATTAGCAAACACAGCGGGTGAAATCGGAATAAAGAAGATATTTTAGTTAAATACCTCGGAAAAGTCTGAAAAATGCGAGCAGGTTATTGGGGTTCGTGTATATTGCAGCAGGGGTTCTGGGGCGAAGGGTTCTTTCACCTGGGGAAAGGGGCCTGTGGTGCAGGCAGTGTATCATGGGGCCTGGTGCCGAGAAGAAAATGGACCCCCTGGCCCTTGTTTGGACTGTGAAATACAGCAATAGTCAGGGTTCAGTGAGCCCCTCGGGTCTCTGGGCCACGGTGCCACTGCACCTGCTGAACCCCTGGGAGACACGTCCTGAATATTGCTGACATCAAGGTCACATTTATGGAGTGAAGAGGTCTTGAAATGGTTCTTTAAGGCTGGGCGTGTGCTTGGAGGAGTTATCAGGGCCGGCTCTACGGCGGTGCGATCGGTGCCACCGCACCAGGCGCTGACTTGGGGTGGGCGCCATGTTTATTGTTTCAAAAGCACCTGATGCCACGTTCCTTGTCCCAGCAATTTTCAAGCATCAATAAAAATGTCAACATAACTCCGGTGATTAATGTTCTTCCTGGAGGGAGACCACAGATTTGTCTGGTAGTGGAAGTTTTGACTCATGGTAGCGCAGAGGGTTAATATGCCTGCTGCAAAGAACGTGTCCCATTCAGATCACAAAGTGCATATACTATAAATAGGTCAATGGGTCATCGCTTTTGTCAGAGAGATCCTTTGCTACTTTCAGTTTAAAAGTTAAAATCTGAATATAGAGCAGTGAGCTATTAACTGTCGTCAAAGAGCTGCATCTACACTGCAAGGAATATATTACAGCTCTATGCTTTTTTGCCCAGTCTTTCCTTATCGTAATAAGGATTAATTCGGGCAGAAATCAATTCTTATTATTAAAGAGAACCCCTAACTATGGTGTTACGCTTTAAATCCTGAATTTGTGCTTTTCCAGACCAAGGACTCTTGAACTATACTGCCTACCAGTATGGATGACATGTGACATCTACACCTTTTAGGCCTCTGTCTTATGTAACATTTTCTATACATTGATTTACACATGTATGATTGGCTCTGTGCAATGTGTGTGTGATGTAAAGTGCTCTGACACCTTACACTGGTGTGAGTGGCGCTATAAAACTAAATGAATCTGAGAGACAGTGGTTATGGAGACTTGAGGGGCACTGTTAAAGGGTGCTAGTGAGGGAATCCGTGGCAGAGGTGGGCATTGTCGCACAGGGCACTACCAGTACTAAAGCCGGCCCTGGTTATCATGTACAGTTTTATAAATCGTTTCTGTTCAGCTATAAAACCTCCAACTATTATAGAGCCAAGACGCAATTCAGGATGTGTTGAGTGCTACATAAATGGCCAGTGTTATGATTACACTGCTAGCCTCGCTATGAATGCATTCTCTGTTCTAAGCAGGGCTGCTGGATATATGCGAAGTTTTCAGCATAACTATGGGTTTACCACACTTGCCACACAGTCCACAATCTGCTGCTTAATCTGTAGATGTGAAGGAAAAAGCTTTATAGCTCAAAACGATGAAAAATTAGTAACAAAAGCACCACACGTGGTTCTGTGCTGTGGCAGATCCTACGCCAAAGCTGACTCGCCTTTCAATCACTGATTGCTGTACTTAAGCGCTAAACTGAGAGCCATTGGATGAAACTTTTAAAGTGGCAAAAACAGTGAAACCATACTGCCACAGAAGAACCTGACGCATTATGCCACTTAATTTGTCTTTTCTTGCCATAGAGAAGTTAATCAGTGCTGCTTCATAATTTGGTTCTCTGTTGCCGCATAATTCCTGTGGAAGGGAGAAGGAATGAGTACAGTAACTTGCCACTTTTGATGCTCGAGTCTTTGACCTGTTCATCCTCTCCTTGTTGGTAGTGCCTCTAACATCACATTCAGAGAAGGAGGTGAAGTTTGAATGAATTAATGCAAATGTACATTTTTGTGTGTCTTCGGTGCAGAAGCAAATGCTGTGAATGAACCCCGGAAAGAGAAGTTGGCCAAGCCGCAAGTTACATTCACTACATGTCGTCTTTTAGGAGTCATTTGTTCTTTAGTGTCTCACTTCTTTGATCTAACCACACATCCTTGTCTTTTCAGCTGCAGTAAAGAGTGGCTCTTGCCCTCTGCCTCCTAGTTACACAGACTGTAGAGAAGTGAATAAAACTGAGAAACTCTGCAGCACTGACCAGCAGTGTCCAGGGAAGGAGAAGTGTTGTAACTATGGCTGCGGTTTCCGTTGCAAGAAGCGTTTGCAAGGTAAGGCACCTACCACCCCCCTGCTTCCTTCTCAGGGATGTGGGGTCCCAGGACTTGAACCCAGCCTCGTGGTAGCGGTCTGTTGCACGAGATAAAACACACTGTTCTTACACCAGCAGTTAGGACTGTATGTTGTCCTTTTACATCAGCCCTGCTGGAGGTTTAATACATTGAGCCCAACATTTGGGGGCCTTTTGATACTGCACAAGGGCATATTTGGAATGCAGCTCTGAGATTGGAATATACTGTAATCAGGGTCGTTGTCTGGGTTTGAATTGGGTGAGCATCCTGATGAATGCACTTGACTCAAGAGACTCACATTGTGTAGAAACATGTTGACAAAGTAACAGGGTGAAAAGTCCTCTCTAGCTGTTAATGTGGTCTTAGATGGAATAAACACCACAGCCCATCCCAACACAACAGTTACATTCTGTGGGTAGTGTGAGTATGTAGCCAACAACAACATTTCTTGAAGTTTTAGAGAGATTTATATTAGTGGAAAGATGGCACAGCTTTGTCACGGAGGGCACTAACTAGTTGTTAAGAACTAAACAAACAAATTGAGACTCCTTGCTACCTGTTTAGGAGTGACCCCCATTACATCATTTTTTGCATCATACCAAAAAAAGGAACAATATCTAATGGCCCTAAGAATGGGGCTTGGGTCCACTAATGACAACAAACAAATGACAGCAGGGCTCTTTAGAAATGTCTTCTCTGAACCTGCCTAGTTTCATTAATGATTGGTCCTGGACCTTTCTTTTATCAGACAAAGCAAAATTATTAAAGCAGAGTTATGATTTAGCTACAATTTTCTGCATGCATATAGTCAGCAAAGCGGGTTTACTTAATCCCAACACAATCCTTAGACGTGCACCAGATATGGACAAAAACTTGGCATCCGTTTAGCTGTATAAAAACATTGGTTTATTGTTTATAAATTCAATTAAACAAATGGTAGACACTCTACCACACTCATAATCAAAGAGGAGAGGTTGCTCAAACAAGGGCGTGCAAAGATAGTGCTTGTGCAAAAGGTAGGTGAAAATTTAGGGAGAGGAAAGCAAAATCAAGAGAATTCAAAAACAACCTTATAATCAGTACAGAAAATAACTGGTTACAACTAACCACAAAACCAGTTATATAAGGCCTGTCCACAATTAGTTCATTTCCATATATTTGCTACAATTGATTTACAAACAACAGAGAGGTATCATCTGTAACTCGGGCGGGGTAATGGTGACAAGTGGTCCAGGCCCACTAGGGGGTAAGCGTCGACGTTTCGACCCGACTTAGAAGCACAGAGGGTAATTAATTCCTCAACTTGCGGATCTTCCTCAGGACAAGGGGACATGGGGGTAGGAGACAACCTAATCTGGATGCTTCTAGATCAGGGCTTCCGGGATTGCGAAGCCCGCACTCACGTTGCGGATTCTGACCCAATGTGTCAATATTCATGAGAACGTAAACTATTCATGGTCACATCCTAGTGAATTCATGTTCAATAGCATATACAGTTGAGGTGAACCAATCTCCATCCGCACCTGCGTTGCGGTCTAGGGTCAGCGAATTCCAATATTCACAACATTCACAACGTTGTGGGGTTTCCAATTAATTAGATGTATGCTCATGGAGAATCAATCACCATCTAAATGATTCCGCAGCACGGAACGAAGTTGACACCTCGTAAGTCGGTGACAACTGTTTGTGTCTGATTTGTTTCCACCTACCTCTAAAGGAAGAGGACGCTGTGTTTATTGTGACTATGCCAGAAATTTGTTTCTTTATTTAGCCGAATCTTTTGGTTGTTGGACCAGTGAGGGGTGTTCAGGAGAAGGAGCTGATGCCCCTCGCTAGCCATCCATACCTGTGGCACCGTGGAGAGGTGTGGTGCAGCGGCCAGGGCAGCTGACTTCGGAGCACAGGGTTCACGTTCGATCCCCGGCTCCGGCGGCAGCTCAGCTCAGCACCATGTGACTCTGGGCAATAGCTCACTTAATTTCCACGACGGCCCCCAGCGCCTTGAGACCCGTAAGGGTGAGTAGCTGCGCTAAATAAAAACGGACTTACTTACTTACTGCTCTTTCTCTTGCGAGCCCTAAGAAGTCAGAAAGATACAAGCAAGAACAGTAGGGATCCAAGGCTTTGAAAGATCCCTGCAGCATATAGGATTTCATTACATGTCTAAAGGGAGGGACAAGAGAACAACTCTGGTTTGTCACCAGTGGTCAGCGAATGGGTGACGTCACTTCCTCTATCTCTGGCATTTTTCTGAATGTTTCTCAATGGTTAGGGAGGGTGGCAGGCTTTATTGTTTGTGACAAATACATCTTGAAACAGCTTTTGTGCCACACAAGCTGTAATACTACTTTATATAAATTAAGAGGCGAAAGAAGGAACGCCATGAGTGAAATTGATATTAGAAATTTCGGATCATAGTAGAAATTCAAGAAGAAGGAAAAAGGAAGTAGTGACACACAGGCTCTGAATAATTTAATTTTACATTTGTGGGGACTTCTACAGGTTTAAACTGTGGATGGAAATATCGATTCACAGAATCAGGATTATTTTCAGAAATATATTTATTCCTGTGGGCAGACCTGCCTGCCTACTTGAACAGGTCCGTAGGCCTGTGTGGTTGGGTTGTGGGGTGAGCTTGAGATTTCCCAACAATCACTGTGATGTACCTAAATAAAAAAATATTGTACAACAAGCAGATGTCAGGAGGTCCAAAGTGTATTGGAAGGGTAGAGAGTTTGGGCTATTAGGAGTGTAAGTGGCAGTAGAACAACAATTTGAAAGGTTTACAACAAAAATTCGTATCTATCCAGCCATTAAGGGACTCATGAGTTATCCCAAAAGATCTCAATAAAATAGAAAATCTGCTACTGAAGCGTTGGAGGCCATTTTAACTTCGGCATTCATCCGCCACTTTCCTGGATGAATGGAAACGTGCAGAGATCAAGAAGCCTACAGCCGAACCAAAACATCTGAGCAACTGACCAATCTCTCTGCTTCCCTATCTAACTACAGTGATTGAGAAGGCCATCTACATGCAACTCACAGCCCACCTTGAGCTTCATCATCTTCTAGACAATATTCAATTGGGATTCAGAAAGAACAGCACCAAAATATTACTCATTGCGGGCACCGACGAGATTTGAGCCTTCCTGGACCAAGGAAAAGAGAAACAGCATCACTCATCCTGCTCAACTTCTCCATGGCCTTCCACACTGTCTCCCACAACTCCCTCATCCAGAGACTCATCCAGATTGGCATACAAGGATACGATCTCAAATAGATCTGTTCCTTCCGAAAGAGAAAAACCCAAGGGTCAGGCTGCCACCCTTCCTATCAGAGACCAAGAAACAGATATGCAGAATTCTAAAGGGATCATCCCTCTGCCCTACTCTTTTCAACATATACAGAAAACTGCTCGCCAACATCATCCGATCACAAGACATCACCATTGTCTCCTACGGCAAAAAAAACCAACTAATTGTCTCCCTGACAGGCAAGGCAACCACAACCAACTACACCAACTGCATGACCATGGGGCAGACTGTATGCGAATCAACTGCCTGAAACTAAACTCCAACAAGACAGAAGTTCTGGTCTTTGGCAAGACGACCTCCCCATGGAACTCCACCTTGCCTGCTTTGGAGCTAGGACCAACACCAATACCCACAGACGACACAAAAAATCTAGGGATCATTCTAGATGACAAACCCAACATGGCAGCACAAGTCAACGCAGTGTCCACCTTCTGCTTCAACATCCTCCGCATGCTATGAAAGATCTTCAAACGGTTGCCTCCGAACACCAGATGGACCATCAAGCAAGAACTCAGCAACAGCACGCTGGGCAACGGTAACACTCTCTATGCCGGGGTATCCAAACATCTCCTATACAGACTGCAGACCATCCAGAACACTGCTGCAAGACTAATACTTGACCTCCCGTTCCACAACCACATCACACTGTACCTCAGGAGGCTTCAATGGCTCCCAATTCACAAGTGCAGCCAATTCAAACTTCTCACTCACACTTGCATAGTCCTACACAACACAGTACCAGAATACATGAACCTATGTCCTATATAGGATATCCTGGTTACACTTGATTTATAGGGTCATTAATTAATTCTATGGGGTTGTGTAGCTGGGGGGATAATAAATGCGGCATCTCAACCCATATACATTTGATGACACTTGTATAATAATTTTTAAACTCTTTGGCTCATAATAATCAATTGTATTTTATGTATTGTCTTAATTATCTGTGCTTTTATGGCTGTATAGCCGAAATAAAGATTTTTGACTGACTGAATACATGAACAGCCGCATACACTTTCACCAACCCACCAGACACACACTCCCTGCATCCACAAAAGCAAAAAAAGGTCGCTCATTCTCTTACATCACACCTAAGATATGGAACAACGTCCCTCAAAACATCAGAGCCTCCTCATCAGTTCTATAGTTCCACAATAGGAGGAACACCTGACTCTTCGTATGAGCGACTTGGGAACCACACACCTACACACCTTCCCCAGTGCCTGGATACCCTCTCAGGTGATTAGTGTGCTATACAAATTAACATAATTTACCATAACAGATGAAGAAACCTTAGTGTACCAGGGTACCACATCCCAGTCTCCAATTACAAGGTGGAGGCAGAGACAGTGATGAACACATGGCTGATCTCTGCCACTATCAGCTGCTCACAACCCCATACATTGTAAGAAGTGGGTGGGTGTATTAGCTATCCAGTTTTAGCACAGCCTAATGGGTTAGACGTATTGTAGAGATAGCCAACATCTCAGAGTTTAGCCTTATGTCATTAAGCAGGGATTACAGCAAGAGTGGGAGACGGTTTCCATCAACAATGGCCCCCATGGCACAATAGTAATGAAAAGCATTACTTTCCTTGGTGTTGAAAAAATGAAGAATCTCAAGGGTTTAATTGCTTATTCTGTATGCATATGCCATACACAGGCGAGGAGATTTTCAAATGAAAGTAATCCCTGGGAATACAGTAGGTCTTTGGGACTCACTCACTGTGCAGCCGTGCATACACAGCAGAGCATGTGGGATCCAGGGAATTCTATGTCAGGATCGGAGGCGAGGATTAGGCTTATCTTCCTTCACTTTATTTGATAGCAGCCAGATTTTCAAAACATATGCAACAAAACTACTATTCCCATGAAGCTCTGAGAATGAGAAAAACATCAACAACCAATGGGAGAACAGTTCTTTGCAAGCACCAATCAGGTCCACATAGTCCACAATATAGTCCTTTAACTGAGTTCCTTCTTCCTCTTTCTTCGCTGCTCGCAGCCATAAGATAAGTGCCTCCTCATTGCCTGCTTGACGCCTATGATTTTCATTGTTGGTATTTAGATGTTATAATTGTGCATTACGCTACTTTGTAGGTTACATTACTTGGTATGCCCGGTTAATTTCTGTTTGTTTGTTTCCTTCATCGTGGTAACGCTCTGCGCTCCTTCGCAATCAGATTGTTGGTGTGGCTCTGAAGTGCAGTGGGAACCTCCCACTGCTAGAGGGCATGCGTGTGACGCACCAGCCCAGCCCTGTCATGGGGCTTGGTTCCTCCTCACAGCGGGAGCAGAGCTGTGCACCAGAGATGAGGAGCCTACCGCCTGGAGAGTGATGCCCCCACAGCGGGGTCTGCACAGCCCGATTAGGCTTTAATTACAATAGTTTTGCTAAGGCCCATGCAGGGTCCTGTAAAAATCCTTTACCTGATGCCCCTGGAATCGGTACCAATATCTGGCACTGAAACTGCCCAGGATGACATACTCCCAGGCGGCCCCGTCCCCAACATTATGTTGCACCATGGGTGTTGTGTCCTCCGGCTTTGACCCATTTAAAGTGCAGCACCGCCCACCCATAATTCTGACTGTAACCCCAGCCCCACATTTACAGTAGTTACCTGCTCGTCTTGTGTTCCCTGCAGGTGTCTGTCAGCGCTTGTTCAATAATCAATCTAGCAGTGCTGTGCCCCTGCAGTTATGTTTTTGCACCCATTCCTAGCCGGCCTTTTGCACCAGGGCTTCTACCTTTTGCGCCAACATCTGCACAGTGCCCCTTACAGTGGACATAATGAGCAGGGAGACGTCGATCAAGGGGACTCAGACCCCTTAGGATTTCTCCCATGGGATGATGATTTTTACAATGCAGTTGATGCATCAATTTGCAGAGCAGTGTCTGAGGCTATTGCCCCATTGGAAGACCGCCTCTCACAAAAGATTGCACGCAAATGTGCAAAAATTGCGGGTTCGCTCCAGAGCCCCCCAGCGAACCCACAGACCCGCAGCCCCCCTGAAGGAAGTGCCAGCTAAACACTGCCAGGAGGCCAGGGTAGGTTATGACGCCTTTGACAGGCTGAAGCAATCGTTTTTGGTGCAATCCACTGCCCCCACCCTGGCTAACTGGGACCCATCTGGTTTATTTTCAGAACCCCCTTGCCCCTGTCCCCAAACCTCTAGGCGGACGACCCCCAAGGAGACCCCAAAGAAGAACCGGGTCCGTCTAGACCATGGCTCCCCTGTTCCTAGCCCCAGCCTTGACCCCTCCTGCCCCCCTAGCCCCAAACCAGAATAGTGCTGACCCTACTTCAGACATGCTTGACCCAGACAAGATCCTTCACCCGCGTTCTTCCGAATGGGCCCCTTTGGACAAGGTAGCAAGTTATGCAGCAGGCCGCATTCGCAAGCCGCTGGAGAAAGAATCTCACAGTTGTCTTCGGGCAGAGTGCCCCCGTCCTTCCCTTGAGGGCAAGGTGGCCCTCATCGCTGAGCTGGATTCTCGAATGTCCACCTTCCTCCAAAAGTTCATGAAGGATCCAAAAAGGGGATAGATAGGTCCTTGTGGGCTTGCCAGCACAAATCTGTCGATGTCCTCGGTCCATTGACAAAAATTCTGGAAATAGCCGAGGATGCTAAGTCCTTCGGCTCTCTGATTTCCCCAGACGGTTTGTCTGGTTGGGCATCATATTTTTTGACATTGCAAACTGCGGCCTATCAATGGAGCACCATCGCTCTTTGTTAATCAAAGTTGACCCCAAGCTGGGGGACCTGGCCAACTCCAAGGCAGGGGCGGTTGCTCAGAGGGGCCTCTTTGGGGAACTCTTTATCAAAGAGCTGGGCAGATTTGTAAATGCTTTCACCTCACAGGAGAAAGCAAAGTCATCCATTAAGAGAGTTTTACATTCCCATGTTTTCCAAGGGGCCGGACGAGGCAGGAGCCGCTCGTCCCACCGTGCTCAAGCACACCATACCTCCAAAGTGCAAGGCGCACGGCAAGGCCAATATCAAGACCCAGGCCGCTTCACCAATTTCTACCTGACAAGAGGAAAGTGTTTCAGAGGCAGGAGTGGCAGAGGAGCATCGAGGACCAATTCTTCCAGTGAGTGTTCTCCCTTCTTACTGTCTAAGAGTAGGGGGCCGGCTGGTGAATTTTACCCAGGCTTGGGAGTCCATTACCGGGGACGCATGTATGCTTCACACGATCAGAGAGTTCCACATAGAGTTCCTCAGCTCTCGCAGACAGGATTACCATCCTCGTCCCATTCAGTTTTTGGACTACCAGGCGGGAATGGTGGACACAGATGTTGCAGCCCTCCTCTCCAAAAGGGCTAAAGCCCACACCAGAACTCACCTGCGGGTGTTCATCAACAATATATTTCTAGTCGACAAAACAGATGGGGGCCAGAGACTGGGATCAACCTCAGGGATTTCAATGAGCGGCAAGAATATCGCCACTTCAAAATGGAAGGGATCAATCTCCTTCGGGATGTCTTGCGTCCGGAAGACTGGCTGGCCCGCCTCAACCTCAAGGACGTGTATCTGGCGATCCCAATTTTCCCAAAACACAGGCATTTTCTGCAGGTTCTTTGGCGACACCAAACCTTCCAGTTTACCACTCTACCTTTAGGACTCTCCTTTGACCCTTGGTGCTTCACCAAGGTCCTCAAACCAGTCGTGGAGCATCTTCGGGTGCAGGGAAATCCGTCTTATCGTTTACCTGGATGATATGCTCTTATTGGGCCAATGTCACAAACTTTCTCTCCACATGCAGTTGGCAATCGACGTTATGCTGTGATTCATCATAAACAAGAACAAGTCTTTGCTGATCCCTCCAAGAAGGTGATCTTTTGAAGGTTTCTCCATAGACACCGTCTCAGCCACCCTCAGCCTTTCATTTTGGAAAATCATGAAGATACGTCACCAGTTGAGGCGTACCTTAGCCAGGCAGAGGGTCTCTCTTCGACAGATTGCTTATCTAATGGGCCTCCTCTCCTCATCTATTCAGGCCATCTTTCCCGGGCCTCTCCACTACCGTGCCAAGCAGCGTCTGAAAGCCGCCAATTTGCGCAAGGGCTTCACTTACTCTCAAATATTTGTCCTGTCTGACGAGGCGTGGGCCGAGATCAAATGGTGGGAGGTTCCCATGGACGCGTGGAACAGCAGAGCAATTTTTGGTTCCACCCCAGACTTGGTCATAGAGTCAGATGCTAGCAGGTCAGGCTGGGGCTCTCACTGTGGAGAGGTCTCCACCTGAGGGTTATGGTCTCCAGCCAAACAGAGCTTACATATCAAGTGCCTGGAACTCTTAGCCAGGTCCTTCATGGTCCGCTGTTGGACCAAGGATTGGATACATTTGTGCGTCCTCCTCAAAATTGACAACATATCTGCGGTCCGTTACATCAACCATTTGGGTGGAACCAGTTCTCTCCGATCTAGCCACCCAGTTTTGGCAGTACTGCCTAGATCATCAGATTTCGGTTCCAGCGCATACCTACCCTTTTCGGGCGAATCAGGTGGCGGACTTCCAATCTCAACATTTCAGGGATTCCAGCCTCTGGAAACTTCACCCGGATGTTTTTTCAACCCTGAACGATCGATGGGGCCCCTTCTCAGAAACCTTTTTGCCTCCAAATTGGATTATTAGCTACCAAGGTTTTTCAGCTGGAGGCCTGATCCATTGGCAGCTGCCATGAATGCATTTCTCCAGGATTTGAGCCGAGAAGTATGCTGCGCCTTTCCCCCCCTTTACGATGATCACCAGGGTGTCGGCTCAGGTCCGGCGTCAGCGAGCCGAGATGTTTCTGGTCACTCCCATTTGGAGTTCTCAAGTTTGGTTTCCGGTTCTACTAGAACTTTCTTGGGATTCTCCAATCCAACTGCCTCTGTTTCTAGTGCTTCTTCTCTATCCAGACCTGCTCCCTCACCAAATGGTTCTGGATGGGTCTCTATCCCTCATGGTTTGGCGAATTTCAGGGGACGATGGTCGGTCCCGGGCCTTTCGGGCCAAGCTGAGAGCTTCTTGTCAAAGGCATGGGCCAGCAGTACCAACAAGCGCTGCTCCTCAGCATGGGGCAGGTAGTCCTGTTGGTGTTTGCAATGGGGTCTCGATCCAGTGGTTGCTGAAATAGTTCATGGTCTCAATTTTCTGGACCGTTTGGCATCAGACGGCCTGGTCTATATGACCATTAATACGTTGCGTTAAGCCATTTCAGCTGGCCATATGCCAGTGGAAGGCTCCCCAGTGGGAGAAAACCCCTGTGTATGCCGGCTTCTCAGGGGTATAAGGCTCTCCTTTCCCCCAGAACCCTGTTACTCCGCTCTTTGGGATATAAACCAGGTGCTGAATTTGTTTTTGTCCTGGCAACCAAACCAATACCTGTCCAGGAAGGAGCTGTCGGCCAAACTTGCAATGCTGCTTTACCTGATTTCATGTTGTAAGGTGTCGGATGTTTCAGCCCTAAATATTTCAAGAAGAACTTTTTCTCTGTCCGGAGTCTCTTTCACAGTAAGTAGAAGGACTAAATGTAACACCAGGTTCATATCGTACTCAGCCTTTCTGGAGTTTCCAAAACTGTGTGTGGTGCAATGCCTTAAGGCATATGAGGAGATGTCGGAAGAAGTTTGTCCCCGGGATAAACGGCTGCTCCTCATAGCTTTGAGGAAACCGCATAACGAGGCATCTTCTCCTACCATAGCCCGTTGGGTTCGGTGGGTAATGCAAGCGGCTGGTATTGATCTCTCTTGTTTTGGAGCCCATTCAGCGTGTAGCGCTATGATTTCAAAAGCCTTTGCTCTGGGCACCAGACTTGAGGATATAATGAATTTAGCCGACTGGTCTTCAGACTCTACCTTTAAAAAGTTTTACTTCAAACCAGTCATGGACATGGCTCACTTGGTCGTGAGCACGTTTTAAACTAGCATAATTGACGCCTCCTCTGACATAGAATGAAAAATTTCCTAGCTATCATAACGGAAAGTTTTAATTCTATTAACGACTAGGAGGCGAGGATTATCGCACCCACTTAGACATATCTCAATGACTCTCCCCATCACTAGTAGGTATTGATTTTCTTCCAGGATTACAGCTGTATAATGTTTGACATGAGCTTGTTGATACTGTTATTTCTCGTTGATGTTCTTTACCTTTAGAGGTTTTTCATGCTATATGTTCCTCTGCAGAGTTCTAGTGCTGGATTTTGTTCCCGATGGTAAAATTATTCCTTGTTTTTGTAGGAATGGACAACAGTAGACAAGACACATAAGGATGGAGTTTAGGCGTTAGAGCTTCATGGGTAATGGTAGTTTTGTTGCATATGTTTTGAAAATCGATCGTATATCAAATAAAGAGAAGGAAGATAAGCATAATCCTCGCCTCCGAGTCCTTAATAGAATTGAAACTTTCCGTTATGATAGCTAGGACATTTTTCATTCCTCATGACACAGGGGTTTCTACAAAGTGACTTTTCTCCAGAGTAGCTTCCCTGCCAGTCTCTCACTCTGGCCAGCCACGTTTGTAACTAATGGTGACTGTTCTGCTGATCCTTGAACCTCTGAGTGACTGACTTACTTTTAGCGATATTTTATTATTTTATGGCTATTAGCTAGATTTGCAAGATTCCATTACAAATTGTGTTGCTTGGTCACCTAAGCATGGTTTTTATAAAGTGTACTTGCTTCTAAAAGATTTGAGGGCAGGTGAGTATCTTATAGGGTTTTTTTGTCCAGCACTGTAGTTTAAGGGCTGCCTGATTAGTCATGTTATCAGCGACAGCGCTAATTATTACTTGCAGAGATTTGGGATAGTGTGCCCAATTTATGTTTGAGTTGAGTCACACTTGCTCCGATTGGTCTGCTCAAAGTAGCTGCATCAGTGGTCCCAAAGTCTCTTCTCTATGCTTTCCTTTGTTTTCTTTTTCTTCAGTTTTCTTGACATTTAGGTAATCAAGGTGCAACGTTCAGAAGATTATGTTACACAAAGCAATTTAAGAAGATGTGACACATGATCTACCTGGAAAATAGTTTGTCTTGTTATGGATAGCAAGGAAACTGCTTATCAAATTATGTTGGACTTGCAGTAGTTTTGTGGACCTAGAATAGTGGATGGGAATGCAGGTAAAAACTATGGAGTGTCCCCTCTGCTTGTCTGGCATTCACAGAGCCAAGAAGGGTTTTAAAAGTGTTTTCTGGCTTGGTCCCAAGGCCAAAGAGGAGCACCCCTGAGCCAGTGCCCTCTCCCACTTAGCTGTCTATCTGTCTCCATCTACTCTACCCAGTCAGGAACAATTTATTATATAATGTGCTGCTCCTTACCCCACCATGGCCTGACTGAGACAAGGTGGGGTATTGAAAAATCTCTCAGTCCAGCCCCAAAGTGGGTGTGTGTGGGTGTATGTATGTGTGTGTGTGTCTGTTTCTGTGTTTGTCTGGAGTGATTGTGGGGAGGCACACAAATATTGCCACCTCCAGTTTGCACTACTGGAAAAGGAATAGGGCAGTTAATAGATATCTCAGCTGACCATGGTTTGTCACTAGTGATGTCACTGGTTATGTCACTTTTGTAAATTACTCTCATCTATGTGATGTTACGAGAAGTGTGTTAGCTGGAGTTATGGTTGTGAACTCATCATAAATGGAGAATTACAGTGGATTTTAGATTTCAGATCATTACCATAATGTTCCTTTAACGGAGGATTTCATGGAACATGTTTTTATTTTAATATCAATTGGTTGAAGATCTTAAAAATGACCAAACTTTACCTTTTTAGATTTTTTTTGTAAAAAATCTATGTATTTATAATATAATCATATCTATATGTCCTTTTGTCAACTGCCTTTTCAGTAAAAGAAGGATCCTGTGCCAGCTTTGACCGAGCCAAATGCATTTATGTCAAACCTCTTCCTGACGCCTGCCAGAGTGACACTCAGTGTCCGGGGACCGAGAGGTGTTGCTGCCTTAACTGTAGGAGGGTCTGTACAGCGACAGGTAAGGGGGCCTAAAGTCATCTCTGCCGAGCCTGCAAGGAGCTATTGTCCTTTTTTACTTATCAAACATTTCAGTCAAGAGAAATCTCATAAAGATTGTTTAGGACATGCTTTGTTTGTAGGCTCGGGCATCTTTAAGTTAGAGATTAAAGAAAACAGCAAGAAAGCAGCAATTCAGTAATTTATTTAAATTATGAGAACAAGAAGTATAACAAGGGTAATTAAGTATGAAATAAAATACATGAAAGTAAAAATTGTTAAAAATATATATATATATATATACACATAAATATGCATTCTACGTTGAATGAAACTATGCAAATGTAGAAGGAGTATGGGCCTCTAAATGGTCAGTACTACTCTACTGGTACATGGGCTTACCTACTGCTCTAGTTGGTGTACGGCTGCAACTCTTATTTCCTTGTACTCGCGGCACTGGGTGCTGCCATATTGGGAGGTGCCTGGCTCCCGTTTCATCCTGCTCCGTTTCACTCAGTTTTAATTCTTTTATGTTTTCTCTCTTCCTCACTTTTATTTTTATTGTACATTGGTTTACCTTTATGTTCTGCCTACAGGGGAACCTGTCAGGCAAGATAAGGGATAGCTGGACCCCAGTTTTGCCTTCATTTGCCCCACCTGTTTTGGATTGGGCACTCGAGGCTCTTCCCTGCAAATGGCCACGCCCGCTGATGACAGGCTACTTACAGGGCCATGCACCGTATCCGCGTTGCTGGAGGGCCAAAGGCTCGCAAAATGCAAGCCTGTCTGCGTCCATCTGCGCCCGTCTGCGCCCAAACAGCACCAAGCAAAAGGGCCCCTGGTCAACCAAACCCCCACTGTTACTTGGCCATGTACCTGTTAGCACTGGCACCCGTGGGTAAGGCCGAGCATTGTATTGCACTCCACCCAGAGGAGATTAAGAAGGGATTTGGTTGTCCAGGATGTTGCTTTGCCCTCCTGTCCCCCATTGCTTGTATTAAAACATCACTGGGCGGCCAGTTCTCCCAACCTTCTAGCCTTTGTAATGGAGGGACTCATCACTCACCATGAACCGACAGGTCAATGTCATCACCTCCAGCTGCTTCAACACCCTCCGCATCCTCCGCAAGACCTTCAAGTGGATCCCCCCTGAGTCAAGGAAGACAGTCACCCACGCACTCATCACCAGCAGACTGGATAATGGAAACGCACTCTACGCCGGCATCAACAAGTCCCTACTCCGCAAACTCCAGACAATACAGAACACCGCCGCCAGACTCGTCCTCGGCATCCCCCGACACGAACACATCAGCCAACACATACGAAGTCTCCACTGGCTCCCCGTGGAGAAAAGAGTCACTTTCAAAATCCTCACTCACGCCTACAAATGCCTACACAACAACGGACCCAAATACCTCAACGACAGAATCAACTTCCACGTACCCAAAAGAAACCTCCGATCTTCCAACCTCGCACTGGCCGAAACCCCGTGCATCCACAGAGCCAGAGCAGGCGGAAGATCCTTCTCTCACATTGGAGTCAAGACCTGGAACGAGCTACCGGCAGACATCGGACGCGCCCCCTCCCTGAACACCTTCAGGAAGACCCTCAAGACCTGGCTCTTCGGCTAAACAGATCTGCGAACCCCCCCCCCTCAGCGCCTTGAGACCCTCACGGGTGAGTAGCGCGCTTACAATTCCCTGATTGATTGAGGGAAATCCAACTCGCTAAACTGTGTGCTACTAAATACTAGGGGGCTGATTCCGATCTCGGCCAGTAGGGCTCCGAATCGGATTCGGCTTAACCGGATCCGAATCGGAGCCCTATTGCCTGACCGATTCGTACGCGCGTCCGGGCGAGCGAGTACGATGCGAAATCGCCGACCGAGTCGTCCGGGCGTCCCGACCGCTCCGACCGACTCATTCCCGGGTCTAACCGCACCGACCGACTCGCTCGGACTCGACTCGCACCGCGCAATGGAGACGTTCCCCGGCCGGGTAAGTACGATGCTCAAAAGAGCAGTCGGAGCCGTACTTTGGGGGTCCGTGTCGGACCCCCCTGTACGCGTAGCCGCGCGAGTCGCACACAGGGGGGACCCATGGATCCCCCCTACCTGTGCGTGTACGGCGCGAGTCGCTTCGCCGCTTACACGCTGTAGGGGGCGCCCTTGTCCGCCTCGCACCCATTGAGTCAATGGGAGCCCGCGTACGCGTTGTACGACAGGCTCCCATTGACTTCAATGAGTCCGAGCGACTCGAGTCCGATGGCATAAGTGCGCATCGTACTCGTTCGGTCGGGCTGCACGGGTCCGATTCGGTCGGAAATCTCTCCGGGTCCGGCTCGGTCGGAGAAATTTCCGTCCCGAATCGGAATCGGCCCCTAGGTCTTTAGTAAAGCACAGCCTGGGTTTAGCTCAGTTTATGGATACTTACAAAGCTCACCTGAATTTCCTTACAGAAACTTGGTTCAACTGCGCGTCTGACCCAGATCTCATCATTGTAGTGCCAGATGGCTTCTCCATCATTAGACCCGATAGAGAAGGCAAACGAGGAGGAGGAGGTCTGGCCATTTTGCATTGGAAAACAGATAAAGCTGAGTTCACTCCAGCCCCACTTGTGGTTGGAGAAGCTATCATGTTTACTTTTAAATTTGCTTTTCAATCTACTTTTTATGGACTTTCAGTTTATCGTCCTACTGGGCCTAGACAGACATTCCTCCCTAACCTACAATTGTTCTTGGGATCATGTATGGAATAACAGAATTTTACAGTTCAGGATGATTTGAATGTTCACTTAGAGGTGGCAACCAATCCAGATACGATAAAGTTGATTGATGGTTGCGGCAGCTTTGGCCTCTTGCAATAAGTAGTGGAGCCCACCCATAGGGCGGGCCACACATTAGACAGAATCTTTACAAAGCAGTGTTTTTTTTAATTTAACAGGAATGGTCTTATCCCCCATTGCCTTCCGCCCCTGGCGTAAGAGCGTGAAAGGAGAATTAGATGCCACTTTGAGCAAGAATAGTCTTGTTGAGGACCCCGAAATCAATGTAGCCTCCTGAAATTTCTTTAATTGGATAAACTCTGACGTGAAACAGCTGGCGCCTGAAAAATACGCAGTTATCCACCTCAAACAACCCTTTGCATGGTGGTATACCCCAGAATTAAAATGCCTTAAACAGAAATGTCGGTCTGATGAACGGCTAAGAAGAAAGAAGTACAATCCAACCACCAAAGAGCACTATACTCACATCTGTAAAGAGTATTACACCCTGATAAACAGTACAAAAGCCTATGTTTTTTCTGCTAAAAAAATTAGCAAACAACTCTTCATCTGAGTTATTTAAAACCATCACATCTCTCACAAACTTTAAGCAGGACCTCCCCTATAGTTTGGACCAGAATAGTTGTAACGGCATGGAATACTTCTTTCAGAACAAAATACTGCATATTTATGACGAAATACGCAACATCTTCTTCGGTAAAGGACTTGGAAGGCTCCGACTCTGCCATAAATCAGATACAAACAGTCACTCCTTACTCTACTGATCCAGTGAGTGCGAGTCATAAGGAACTCCTATGCAATTTCTCCCCTCTATCAGAGGAGGTGCTAGAGAAACTCATCATTACCACAAAGTTTGGCTCCCCAGCCGATCCCTGCCCCCCATGCTTCTGGCATATGGTACCTAATCTAATGGGAATACATCTCACTAAACTTCTGGATCAGATTTGAGGATCAGGAACCTTCACAATAACATAAGCTTCAGTCTTACCCATAATGAAAAAACCCATTCTTGATCCTGCAGACGCAAAAATGATCTACTGATCTCTCGATTGCCTTTTCCGTCTAAAATTCTTGAAAAGGCAATGAATAAGGATCTTACTGTATTCTTGGAAACTAATGAAATCCTGAACCAGGTCCAACATGGCTTCATAGCTCAGCATTCTGCAGAATCTGCCTTAGTGGATGCCCGTGAACAAATCCGTAGAGTTGTGGACTAGGGGAGAACCGCAGCTCTAATCCACCCAGTATTGGGATTGATGGCACAGCCATGTCCCTCCTCAGATCATTTCTAACTAATAGGGTTCAGAGAGTAGAAGTAAATGGCTTCAAAGCTAAGACCTTCTCCTTGCCGTGCGGAGTCCAGTAGGGATCATCTTTATCCCCGATGTTGTTTAATATCTAAATTGCCCCTCTATTAGAGCTTATCTAGGCCTGTGGTCTGTCGGTGGCCTCTTATGCCGATGACACAAATTATTGGTGCCATTTCGAAAGATGAGGGTCCAGCTGCCTCAAAGCTTAAATATGGATGCAAAGTAATTAAAATTAAATGCAGAAAAAACAAAGGTGATTCTCTTTGGAAAAAACACCAACTTTTGGAACTCAACCTGGTGCCAACAGATTTCGGCCTATTACCTAGCCTTGTCCCAAAAGTCAAGTTTTTCATAACCAGCTCAGCTTTGCTAAGCAGATCAATCACACCACCTCCACATGCTTCTTCATATGGCTACTGAAAAAAGTTTTCCCTTTCATTCCATACGATCTTCAAAAAACCAAGTGGTTGTGCTCATCCTTTCTAGGATAGATTATTCAATGACTTGTTTTTAGGCGTCATGAGAGCTGCACTACAAAAGTCAAACTTTTTTGCAAAATGCCGCAGCCCGGCTCCTCCTGAAAGTGCCCAAATTCTGTTCAGTGACCAAAGACATGCGGGACCTCCCTTAGTTACCAGTAGTGGACAGGATCCGGTTTAAAGCTTTGTGTATTATTCACAATGCTTTGCACAGAAAGGGCTTGCATTACGATCAGAAAATGTTTTGACGATATTGCCCGCAATGGACTTTACAGTCTGCAACAGCCCATCTGTTAACAATCCCCAGGATAAAGAAAAGTAGATGGGGGGCAGGAGTCTAAAACATCTGGAAGTTAAACTTTGGAACTCACTGCCTTTGACCCTGACATTTCAGCCATGCTTTAGGAAACAGCTCAAAACATGGCTTTTTAGATCACAATTAGAGTAGATTGCTTGCACCATGTGCGTTCGAATTCCTTCTGGAGGTTTCCGGCTGATAGCTCTAAGACACCATGGTATTTGCATAGTTTAGAAACTTTGGGGCATATTTACAAGGGCTTTATCTCCGCTTTTTTGGCTTTTAAAGCCAAAAAAGCGGAGATAAAACTATCGCCCTATCAACAAGAGGGTGCTAACATGCATTAGCGCATGTTAGCACCCTTTTACCCGACGCCTCGCTTTGCATCTCTAATGAGATGCAAAGTGGGCGTCACTGGGCAGTACAACCTTGTAAATATCGCTGATGTGCACATCGCGATATTTACAAGGCTGCCAACGCATTTTAGCAGACGTTAGTTTTGGGCGAAAACCGCTGTTTTCGCCAAAAACTAACGTCTGCTAAAATGCAGACTTAGGCATACCTAATAATGGGGTGGATTGTGCTGATACGACCACAGGGTCGTATCAGCAAGGTTATCGCCGTTTTGCAGGGAACATCGCTGGAAAACCAGCGATGTTCCCTGCAAAACGGCGATTACCCCGCTATCGCTGGTAATTATATCGCCCTGGGGAAATGCGTTGTAAATAACACGCTAACAGGGCGATATAATCCAGCGATAGACGGTGATAAATAGAAAAGCGCTAAGCGCGCTTTGCGTTTATTTATCGCCGTCATTGTAAATATGCCCCTTTTTTACTTACTTACTTGAGCTTGAGCAGGACCAGCAAGAGGAATCTGCAGTTGGAGAAAATGGATTTAGAGTTAAGGGGATAAATAGCAAATGATAGTAAACACAATAAAGGTTTTGTGTAGTATTTGCAGCTCGTTTAGTTTTATAAAGCTTAAGCCACACCTTGTCCCATAAGGCAGTAGACCAACATTGCATTAAATTATTTTCCCAGGCCAACTCAGTCTTTGATTTGATTCTATCTGAGACAACATTTAATGACAAAAGTAGTCGAAGCCGAGAGGTTAGTGCCTAATAATGGAAAAAGTGTAATAGCTGTGGAGGGAGAGGTAGATGTAGGCGGTAATGCAGAAATATACTGATTGAGAGATGCACTCAAAAGATCATATTGTGGTCGGGATGTAGATGGGAGAGAATATTTAACTTGGAGATCAGAAAGGGATAAATGTTGATCCTCAGGCATCTTTAATTATCGGTTATATTCACAACTAATGACAAAAAACTTGGATGAACATGCTCTGACAAATAAAAAATAACATTTCATAGCATGAAAGGAGGAGTATAACTAAGGTATCATAAATACAGCCTACAAGAGCATAGTGTTTTGAGGGTGTAGCTGTGAAATTGCTCATATGGTTGAATAACTCTAGGAATATCCAGAATGGTCTGTACGCTATCTGAACATCACTTGTTGATACTTATGAGCTGTGCAGTACCAGAGTCAACAATAATTCCATATACCTAAAAATGTATCTCCTGTACTCTGAGTTCGCCATCACTTTTCTTAAAAAGGCTACAAAGTACACAAAGTAGATGGGACTCAGTGGTCAAGCGCCCTTTGATAGTAATAAGCCATGTCTCATCTCTGTCAAAACATTTGGATACAGTTTACAAATGGCTAATTGTAAAGCACCTCTCTTCTCCTGGGCAGCACAAACAGCCAAATGTCAACCCTAAGCACGTGGCCTGGTATTTAGTTGAAAATAAACCTTACACCTGCACTTGAAAGATGAGTCTGTATACAGCAGCCAGATGTTTATCCCTGTAATACCTCAGTGTAAATTAGCATGTTGCCTCTTTGAGTTCCAATAACAAATGTTAAACCACATAGAATGCTGAATCTATAACATGGAAAGTCATATGATGTCACTTTACATAATGCTATGACAATCAGTTAGATTGTGCCAGTATTCCTGCTACCAATACTAGTTTGAAGAAATGGAAAAAAATACCCACACATATCACTCAGGTGGGGCCATTGCATACATGCCTCCTGAGGCAGAGGATAGCTTGTGAAAACATAAGTAAATGTAGGCTGCAAAAAGATGTACTCAGAAATATCAACTGCCAAACTTTTGACCTTACATAAAAATCTGCCTACAAATGTACTCCCCCCCTCCTGCTCCCTCAAATAATTACTTACCCCTAAAATCCTAGGATAAGACTTGGAACGCTAAATAAGCATAGTCATACAATACATAGTGATTTGGGCAGATTTTAGGAATTTAAACTGGGTGACATTTGTTTAGTTAAGTATTGAAGCACAAGATTTGGCGGTTCGTGTTTTCAGATGATGTGTTTGCAGTCTGTATTGTCAATCCATGTTCTTAGATGATGCTTTTGCAGTTTGGATTTTCAGTCCGTATTTTCATATGATGTATTTGTAGTCTGTATTTTCAGGCTGTATATGTTCAGGGATTGGTTTTGCAATCTGTATTTTCAGCTGATCTGTTTGCAGTTTGTATTTTCAGATGATGTGTTTCCACTCTCATTTTCAGATTATGTGTTTGGTCTGGATTTTACTGTATTTTAGAAAATGTGTTTGCAATCTGTTTTTTCAGTCTCTATTTTCAGATGATGAATTTGAGGCTGTATTTTCAGATGATGTCCTGCAGTCTGAGGGGCATATTAGCAAGACCGGCTGTTGGAACCGGGGTTACAGAGTCCGACACGGTAGCATGGCGTGAAGCGGGAAAGGCACGCGAAGGCAATGTGTAAGGCAGTTGTGCAGCACACTCTCACTTTGACTCACAAATGCGAACGCAATAACAGGACACCACACCAGGCTTTTGTATTTAAAATCAAGATCTTTTATAAATAAATTAAGTTGGCATCAGCTAAGGCAGGTTAATTCAGATCTACATTCAAATTCATTAAATTATTCAACTGGTGCACATTTTAAATAAAGCTGCATAGCTCATCAACATTGTAGGCCACTAAGAGGCCGCAGGAATTATCTCCTACACGTAGCACTTAATAATGATCTCAAGGTACGTTAATAAAACAGGGGCCTAGACATGCAGTTCACTTTAGCATATTCAATTTACTTAAAAGAAGGCTTTTCACTTTACATTGAAATAGGCCTGCATTAATCTAGGCGTGCCCACATTCAGTACAGTGGGCGTCGCAATTCCAGTACACCTGTAACATAAAACACTGCAACTCTTGGCGGTGTACACTTCAGCTTACTTCAATTAATCACTTTCCCCTGTGGTAAAGACTTGGCGGTTATCAACATAGGCCTAGGTAGTAATTACAATAGGCATCTGCATTAAATTACTAAACACTGTGGGGAACCCCTCAACATGTCCTGTATTCTGGGGCTTTTGTGTCCCTCAGGGGTTAATTCTAGGCTAGGC
The DNA here is from genome assembly GCA_963921515.1 of Calotriton arnoldi. Taxonomy (NCBI): domain Eukaryota; kingdom Metazoa; phylum Chordata; class Amphibia; order Caudata; family Salamandridae; genus Calotriton; species Calotriton arnoldi. Next base: position 173,748 of record CAWUFW010010078.1, on the reverse strand, counting down.
CCACTCCTCTCCGGGGCCTCGCCTCATGGGGAAAGTTACACGGTTCATTTAGGGGTTAACGGTGGCCCCCGGCCCCCAGTGGCGTTTTTGTGGGCCCTAGGGGCCTCCTGGGCTCACCTTGTGCTCGGTCGTTGGTCGCGCTTCTTAGCGACTGGCTAACTCCAGGCCCGGCCCGTATTCTGGAGGGCGGGGCCCGGTCGAGGTACCTCGGCCTTCTGGCCGGAATGACGGGTCGTTGCGGGGGCCGGGATCACCTTCCTCCGGCCCCCGGGATCAAGGGGATGCAGCTGCGGCACGTTGCGGGGGCTGGGATCTCACTCCTCCAGCCCCGGGATCAGGTAAGTGCTTGTGCGCAGGCTCGGGGTCTTGGGGAAGGGAGCGGGAGCCGGCAGTCCTCTCCGGCCGGCTCCCCGTCTCCCTCTGCACTGCCGGCTCTTCCCGGGCTTCCGTCGGCGCTGGGGGCGTGACCGGGGCCGGCGCCCAATCGTTGCGCGGCCTTCCTGGGGTCACGCCCGGCGACCCGGTTGCCTGGAGACGGCGTCGGCGGGGCCTGGAGGCCGCGTTGATCGCGCTGGCGATTTCTTGGGCCGCAACGGCGGCAGGGGCACTTCTTCGGCCGCGACGGCGGCAGGGGCACTTCTTCGGCCGCGACGGCGGCAGGGGCACTTCTTCGGCCGCGACGGCGGCAGGGGCAATAAGCAGAGGCTTCGGTGAGGGCGCGGACGGCGCACCTCACCACAGAAACTCGAGGGGCTTCCCTCACCGCAGCGCTCCCCTCGGTGAGGGCGCGACGGCGCACCTCACCTCTCGGCACTTCTCCTCAGGCGGCGACGGCCGCGCCGGTGATCTCTACACAAGGTCAGTGACCTGGGGGTGCCAGAAAGCAGGACGCACCAGCAGCCTGTGGGCAGGGCTGACTGGGAGAGTACTTAGGGGCAGCCCAGTAGTAGGCAGGAATAGTGAGGGTGTGAAGGTCTAGCGCTACAGGGTACGGCGCTTTACCTGGTGATCCCCAGTTGGGCAGTTTAGGCTTCAGGCCTGGCAGGACGGTCAGGCCTCCTCAAGTTAAGGTGTCTTGCGACTGCTCCAGCTTGGTTGCTTCTTAGGCGCTTCTGGTGATGAGTTTCTTGTCAGAAGTTCCTTAGTATAAGTTTCTTGTCAGAGTTTCTTGTCAGAAGTTTCTTGTCATGAGGGGGGGAATGAGTTGGTGGTCTGGGAGTGCTTGATGTTCCTCCCCGCACGCTGAAGGTGGTTCCCTGGGTCCCCTCACACTGGGCAAGGTCAGTGGGTGGTGGGCGTTCCTCAGCTATCTTACTACAGCAGGGCCTCAGTCCTGTCAGCAGCAGTAGTGTAGGTCTCCCCCTAGGCCCTAAAGCCTATACTCCGGCGGAGGTTCTCCCAGGTTCAGTGGTGCCTCATCAACTGACTAGAAAGTTTTCCCTCCAAGCCTTTTATACTCCTAGGTCAGGTGACTCTCCCAAAGGCGGCAAAACATAACTCCTCCCACAGCCCGGAAGGTTCTAGAACCTTCTACATGCCTGGCTATGTGGCCCAGAGGCGGGGATGGAATGGATACTGTATTCCTCTACCCCAGCCTGACCCTGGCTACTAGTGTGTATGCGTGTCAGGCCCCTCTGCAGTAGCAGGGGCCTGTGGCAGCCATCTTGAGTGAGAGAGAGCACCTGCACCTCAGCACTGGCTAGCAGTGGCAAGGTGCCCAGAGACCTAGGTCCAGTAAAAATATGGTGGCAAAAAGGAGGCGAAAAAGGAAAAAAAACAGGGAAAGACCACCCTAGGGCTGACAGGTCTAACACGCGTCCCCCAGCCGAAAGAGGGAGAGCTTCCCAACCTCTAGGGAGTTCTCTTCGCTAAGGCGGAAAAACCGGGAGAGACCGTCAGCGTTGGCGTGGTCTACACCGGGTCGATGTTCCACCCGAAAGTCCATCCCCTGGAGGGAAATGGACCACCTCAACAATTTGGGGTTTTCGCCTCTCATCTGCATGAGCCAGCGAAGGGGTCTGTGGTCGGTCTGGATCAGGAAGTGACAACCAAAAAGGTATGGCCTCAACTTCTTTACAGCCCAAACCACAGCAAAGGCTTCTCGTTCGATGGTACTCCACCGCTGTTCCCGGGGGAGTAGTCTTCGGGAAATGAAGGCCACTGGCTGGTCTTGGCCATCGTCATTCAGCTGCGAGAGCACAGCTCCTATGCCATGCTCAGAAGCGTCTGTCTGTACAATAAATTCCCGTCCAAAGTCTGGAGTCCTGAGCACCGGTGCGGTGCACATTGCACGTTTGAGGGTCTCAAAGGCTTCCTGGCAGGCAGCCGTCCAGATGACTCTGCGTGGCTGCTTCTTTGAAGTCAATTCCATCAATGGGCCCACGATGGTTCCATAACCCTTGACGAACCGGCGGTAATACCCCGTGAGGCCGAGAAAAGCCCGGACCTCTGTTTGGGTCTTGGGGGGCTCCCAGGCCAAGATGGTCTCAATCTTGGCTTGGAGGGGTTGCACCTTACCTCCGCCCACCAGATGTCCCAGGTATGTAGGAGAGTAGGATCTGCTTCACAGGGGTACCCCCACTTTTTGCTGATACTTCACTGGTTTTCGACATTAGTCTGGCTGGGGCCCTGCTATTCAGAACCCCAGCCTAGCTGTTTCCTCTTTAAAAGGGTCTCCATGTGCCTTAGGCACATCACTGATTGGGATCTGGAGTGCCCTTGTAAGTCCCTAGTATATGGTATACTATGTACCAAGGGCATAGGTACCTCAGAGGCCTGCCAGGGGCTGCAGCATGTATTATGCCACCCCTGGTAGGCCATCCAAACTGACACCACAGGTCTGCTACTGCAGCCTGGGTAAGGTGGTGCCTGCACCCCTTGCTGTGGTATAGGTTACCTATATCACTAAATGCATACACACATATAAACCTATAAGTCACTCCTAAGGCAGGCCTTATCAATCCTAAAGGCAGAGTGCATGGTTCCTATGTGAGAGGGTGCCCCTGCATGAGCAGGGCCCCTCTGCAGCGTTCGGAGACCATCTCTGATGCTGTTTGTAGTGCAGCCTGACCATATACTCTTAAGCGCATTATATCCTCGCGGTAAAATGCTAACTTTGGAATGGCTGCACCTAAACATGTCGTGTTTGGTGTTAAACATCTTGGAATACTACCCCCCCGCCAATCCTGGCGGCGGGGGTAGCATTCCACCCTTCTAGAGGGAAAGGCATGTTAACTCTGACGAGTCCGGTAACTTCTTTCCAGAGCCCTGGCATCACAAATAGGATGCTGCTGCCACAGACACGAGTCTGGCCTCCTGCTGCTGGACGAAACTCCGGCAGGGGAGGCCTGGACAATAGGTTTCCTGTCCCAGGGAGGTGTGACCACCTCCCCAGACAGGACAATGTGTATTGGGGCTGGGCGGGAGCACTTTCGGGTGCTTTGAAGTCCTGCACTGGGGGCACATTTGGTGTCCCTTTGCATACCCCAGTTCAAACCGGATCAGGGGCTCGCAGCCCCTGCTTTGGCGCGAACTGGACAAAGGGAAAGGGGTGTAGCCACCCCTCTGCCCTGACCCACCCATAGGTGGGGCCACAGAGTAGTCCATCCCCTATTTTTAGAATAAAGGTAGGAACCCAGTCCTTAGGACTTTAGATTATACCTGGACGAAACTCTGAAACAGAATCCTGGACCTTCGACGCTCTACTCACGATTAGAGGACTGAAGAATCTCCCTTGGGGTCAAGGAGTGGCTCCCCTGCTTGGCAGGCACCAAAGAAGCATCTGTCCGGTTCGCATCACTGAAGCTCCCGTCGGACGCTGAAGTCATCGCATCACCAGAGGTGGATTCTCAGACTTCCCCGAGACTACCCTGAGTCCCCAGCAAAGCTGAGGCCCGTGGCTATCGTGGGTGACTTGAGACCGTGACCCCTGGACACCGAGCACATTTGCAAGTGCACCATCTTCTGGGTCTTCCAAGAAGTCGTGCTTTGGGCTCCGAGTAGCCCTAGCCTCCAGCACCACCTGCACCGAAGATCACTGGCCCCCACTCCACGAGTGTCCTGTAAGCCAGCTCCACGTGCGGCGTCATGAGGCTCCTTCGCGGTCGCTAGCCCGTTGGCTAGTAGCCCTTAACGAAGGCCAATCTTTTCTTAACTTGGCAGTCTGGTTGCTCCAGGCCTGCCCTCACTTACCCTTGCTGGGTGAGTTCCCCAGACCTTGCTGGTCTGCATCATCGACGATCTACATCTTACTCGAGACTTGCCGTTGCCAAGGCTTGTTGGGTCCAATCTGGTCGCCGACACCTCTGCACTCGACAAACATCGAGCAACAGCCCGAATCCTGCTCCTGGTCGCCGACAACACCTCCCGGACCTCGTGGCTGAAGAGTCAAGACGACCGTCATCGAACCTGAAGCACTCGACATCGGTGGGCATCTGTCCATCGCCTCCCTGGTCACTGGCTAGTGACCCAGACTCTGTCCCCTCTGCTTTCAGGTTCTTCAGAACTCCGATCCACTCTTGGATCCACCCGGACACTTTTCTCCTGGTCGCCAGCAGCACTTTGCAGCAGATCGCCATAAGAACCGACGACGAAACCCGATCCCGAAAGGCACCTATGCACCCGGCTTCCCTGGGTGAGGTAACACGAGTACTCCGGTGCTCCCGTGGGTAGAGACTCTTCAAAGTCCTAGAACTCAAAGGGTTTTGTCCTAGTCCTCTTCTAAGTGTCCCTTTCCTCTATTTTCCCGATCCCGACTTTCTCCATAGAAGTTAACGGCGTATCGCGGTTGTGTATTTACACTGCACGCGTCTCCTGTGGGTCCCCTGTGTCACTACCTTGGGTGGTTCCTTGTGGTCCAAGCACTTCTAGAGGCTCTAGGCCTAGTGTCTAGTTCAGTCGTGGTTCGCATACCACTTTATTGGTATATGGTTTGGTACGCCCCTAGGGCCCAAACGTGTATTTGTGCTATTACTGTGATTTAAGATCTTATAACCTATGTACTTCGAACTCTAGCCTCATAAAGAGACTAGAGGGGTGTGTTTAGTAATAAATACATATATTTTGAATATATACCTGGTGTGGTGCTCTTTCATTTGGTCACTCAAGAGATTATAGACTGGTAAAACAAGCTGCTTTACATTCCTTCAAGACTTAGCCTGAAGGCTGCTCTCCATAGCTACCACTAGGATAGCTTTCAATAAGGTTGTCTTTAACCTACCTACCATAAGAGTCGATTTGGACTGGTGCATGGTGCCCACTATAATTAGTGGACAGCATATGCCAGGCCAACTTCTCACATTGGTGTGCAGCGTGTGGGATTCCAGCTTGCTATTGTTTTACCAGATAATCTCAATTGAATTGATCAACTGAAAACCACTAAAGGTACCTAAGGTACATATAATTTAACCTTAGAATATCAGTAAGTTCTACTGAACTTAGAGTTGTGTGTTAAGGGATAGCACAACCCTTTCTACAACTCAAGAGAGTTTAGTAGGCCACACTAGAGTAGGTAGTGCATACACCACACCACACTAGTAATGTCTTTAAAAGCAGGATCCAAAGATGCCCTGCAGGAAGCCATTGAGCTTCCCCCTCCAAGTATGACACACTCCCATTCTTGGAACTGAGAGCTTTGTGTAACGTGAGGAAATTAAGGACAGGCCAAAGTCCCACCACCCAACACCTCCAGGAGTTGTTGGTGGCTTATGATCTTAGTAAGTCCTCAGAGACTGAAGGGGTAGGAGCAGAGGGTGGGCCAGCAGATGAGGAAGGGGCCAGGGGCACTACTACCCCCAGCCCCCCTCTGAAACTGACCAGGAGGGTGACAATGACCCTGACCTGGAAAACCCAATCCCTTCTGGGGAAGATGAAGATGAGGATCTAGAGAACCACACCTTTGTCCCCCCAGGAAGGATTATGAGTGTGCTCAGAAAGTCTAGGTCTCCTTCTCAGGAGTCTAACCACTCTGGCACCTCCATAGGGAGCTCTGTTTCTTCTCACAGGAGGGAATCCTCTCATGAGAGAAGAAAGAGACTGGTCCAGTATGAGGAAACTCAACTGGAGATCAGGAAGAAGCAATTGGCTTTAGATAGAGAATCCCTAGATCTCCTTAAAGAGAGAAGAAAGTTGGGACTAGAGTCCCATGGTGGCAGCCATGTCCCTAGAGATAGGGAAAAGTCCTATGACCATAGGAACCTGAGCAAGATTGTCCCTCCCTACCAGAGTGGGGATGATATCCACAAATGGATAACTGCTTTAGAGAGGGCCTGTAAAGTACAGAAGGTCCCTCAGGAGCATTGGGCAGCAATCTTGTGGCTCTCCTTTGCTGACAAAGGTAGAGACAAGCTCCTCACTGTTAGAGAGGAGGATGCTGACAATTACAAGGTCTTGAAGAGTGCTCTTATTGATGGGTTTGGCCTAACCACTGAACAGTACAGGTTGAAGTTCAGAGACACCCAAAAAGCACAGACTCAAGACTGGGTAGACTATGTGGATTGTTCTGCCAAGGCTCTGGAAGGCTGGTTGATGGGCAGTAAGGTGTGTGACTTCTCAGGATTGTATAATCTGATAATGAGGGAGCAGATTCTTAATAACTGTCAAAACCAGCTGTTGCATCAGTACCTGGTTGACTCTGATCTGACCTCTCCCCAAGAATTGGGAAAGAAGGCAGACAAATGGGTCAGAACCAGGGTGAAGCAGAAGGTACAGAACCAAGGTGGGGAAACCAAGAAGCAAGATGCTAAGAACTCTGACAAGGGTGGGGAGAAGGGTAAAGACCAAAAGTCTTCATCAGGCCCCCAAAAATCTTCTTCTGGTGGGGATTCCCAGTCTACCAAGGGTAAAGGCCAAAGAAAACCATGGTGCAAGGTCTGTAAGCAAAAGACCCACTGGACCAGTGATTGCACCAAGTCCAAAGACTCCAGTCCAGCACCCACCAATGCCCCTAAGGCACCTGTTCCCCCTAGTACAGTTGGTGGAAGTGCTCCAGCAAAGGGTTAGTAGGGTTCACCCTGGGAACTGAGTTGGGCTCTGACCTAGTTAGAGAACTGACTCAGGCTGTGTTAGTCTGTGATGGAGGCATGGATGTGCCCTCCTCTATGAGTCCCAGTAATCTGGGCAAGTACAGACAACAGCCTTTGATCAATGGACGAGAGGCTTTGGCATTTAGGGACACAGGGGCAAGTGTCACAATGGTGACACAAGACCTTGTGCTACCTGGGCAAGTTATGCTTGGTGAGATGTACCAAGTGACCAATGCTAGCAATGTCAGAACAGACCATACTCTGGCAGTTGTTAACTTCTCCTGGGGAGGGGTAACTGGCCTTAAGAAGGTTGTGGTAAGTGCAAACCTACCAGTCGAATGCTTGCTTGGCAATGACTTAGAGACTTCTGCTTGGGCAGAAGTGGAGCTCAGGACCCATGCAGAAATGCTGGGGATCCCTGCAGATGTGTTTGCTGTGACCAGGTCACAAGCCAAAATGTCTAGCACTGAACAGGCCTTGGATTCTGGAAGAATGGACCAAGTGCCTTCCAAGAGGAGGAGTAGTAGGGTTAAGGCAGTGCCTTCCCCCTTGGCTCAGGAGGAAGATCAATCCCTTGAGGGGGATGATCTCAGCACTGAAGAAGGAACTGTCCCAGAGGAACTTGAACCTGACCAGGTTGAGTTCTTGGGGACAGGGGGACCTTCTAGGGCAGATCTGAGCCAGGAGCAGCAGAGCTGCCCCTCCCTTGAACCCCTCAGACAGCAAGCTGCTGCTGAGGCTGCTGGGAAAGCTAGTGGTCCCCATACAGTGTATTGGGATGATGGACTCCTGTACTCAGAGAGTAGAGACCCCAAGCCTGGTGCTACCAGGAGGTTGGTAATACCTTTGAAGTTCAGGGGCTTCCTATTGACCCTAGCCCATGATATTCCCTTAGCAGGACACCTGGGCCAGAACAAGACTTGGGACAGAATTGTCCCTCACTTTCACTGGCCCCACATGTCTGAAGACAGTAAGGAGTTTTGTCGCTCCTGTGTAACCTGCCAAGCCAGTGGCAAAGCAGGTGGCACTACAAAGGCCCCCTGATACCACTACCTGTGGTGGGGGTGCCCTTTGAGAGGGTAGGGATTGACATTGTTGGTCCCATGGATCCCCAAACAGCCTCTGGGCACAGGTTTATCCTGGTGGTAGTGGATCATGCCACCAGGTACCCAGAAGCTATTCCCCTCAGGACCACTACAGCACCTGTGGTGGCAAGGGCCCTCCTGGGAATCTTCTCAAGAGTGGGCTTTCCTAAGGAGGTAGTATCAGACAGGGGTGCAAACCTCATGTCTGGTTACTTAAAAGCAATGTGGAAGGAGTGTGGAGTTACTTATAAGTTCACCACACCCTATCACCCACAATGCAATGGTTTAGTTGAGAGATTCAACAAAACCTTGAAGGGCATGATTAAAGGGCTCCCAGAAAAGCTTAGGCGTAGATGGGACATACTCTTGCCCTGCCTTTTATTCGCATATAGGGAGGTGCCTCAGAAGGGGGTTGGTTACAGCCCTTTTGAACTTCTGTTTGGCCACCCTGTGAGGGGTCCACTGTGCTTGGTAAAGGAAGGATGGGAGTTACCTCTCAAGCCCCCAAAGCAAGATATAGTGGACTATGTACTTGGTCTCCGCTCCAGGATGGCTGAGTACATGAAAAAGGCAACCAAAAACCTTGAGGCTAGCCAGGAACTGCAGAAGGCCTGGCATGACCAAAAGGCTGTTCTGACTGTTTACCAGCCAGGACAGAAGGTGTGGGTGTTGGAGCCAGTGGCCCCAGCAGCTCTCCAAGACAAATGGAGTGGACCCCACACTATTGTTGAACAGAAGGGTGAGGTCACTTACTTAGTGGACCTAGGAACACCCAGGAGTCCCCAAAGGGTTCTCCATGTCAACAGACTTAAGCCATATGTGGACAGGGCAGACATGGGCTTGCTCATGGCTACTGATGAAGGGCAGGAGGAAGAGAGTGACCCACTCCCTGACCTGCTCTCACAGAACCCTGACGATGGGTCAGTTGATGGTGTAGCCTTGGCAGGCAGCCTCACTACCCAGCAGCAAACTGATTGCAGGCAAGTCCTCAATCAGTTTAGGCATATGTTTTCACTGACACCCAGTCAGACCACCTGGTGCACTCATGAAGTGGACACTGGGGACAGTCTGCCTATTAAAAACAAGATTTATAGGCAACCTGACCATGTCAGGGACTGTATCAGGACTGAAGTCCAGAAGATGTTGGAATTGGGAGTGATTGAGCCCTCAGATAGCCCTTGGGCTAGTCCCGTAGTCCTAGTACCTAAACCTCACACCAGTGGTGGGAAAAGAGAGATGAGGTTTTGTGTAGACTACAGAGGCCTCAATGCAGTCACTAGGACTGATGCCCATCCAATACCCAGGGCAGATGAGCTCATAGATACTTTGGCCTCTGCCAAATATCTCAGCACATTTGACCTAACAGCTGGCTACTGGCAGATCAGACTAGCTGATACTGCAAAGCCCAAAACAGCATTTTCAACCCCTAGTGGGCATTATCAATTTGTGGTGATGCCCTTTGGTCTGAAAAATGCACCTGCCACTTTCCAGAGGTTGGTGAACACAGTTCTCACAGGACTGGAAGCCTATAGTGCAGCTTATCTAGATGATATTGCTGTCTTTAGCTCCACCTGGGAGGATCACCTGGTCCACCTCAGGAATGTTTTACAGGCCCTGCAAAAGGCAGGCCTGACTATCAAGGCCACTAAGTGCCAGATAGGGCAGAGTCAGGTTGTGTACCTGGGCCACCTTGTGGGTGGAGGCCAGGTTCAACCTTTGCAGAGCAAGATCCAGACCATCATGGACTGGACTGCTCCCACTACCCAGACTCAGGTGAGAGCCTTCTTAGGCCTGACTGGGTACTATAGGAGATTTGTCGAGGGGTATGGATCAATAGTGACACCCTTGAATGACTTAACTTCTAAGAAAATGCCCAAAAAGGTTCAGTGGACAGCTAGCTGTCAAAAGGCATTTGATGACCTCAAGCAGGCCATGTGCACTGCTCCAATTCTGCAGAGTCCTGATTACTCCAAAAAGTTCATTGTTCAAACAGATGCATCTGAATTGGGGGTAGGGGCTGTACTGTCACAATTGAATGAAGAAGGTCAGGATCAGCCAGTAGCTTTTATTAGCAGAAGGCTGACCCCTAGAGAGAAACGTTGGTCAGCCATAGAGAGGGAGGCCTTTGCTGTGGTCTGGGCTCTGAAGAAGTTGAGGCCATACTTGTTTGGTACACACTTCCTGGTTCAGACAGACCATAAGCCCCTCTTATGGCTAAAACAAATGAAGGGTGAAAACCCCAAACTGCTTAGGTGGTCCATTTCCCTACAGGGGATGGACTTTACAGTGGAACATAGGCCTGGGAGTAACCATGCGAATGCAGATGGACTCTCTAAGTATTTCCACTTAGAACATGAAGACTTAACTGGGCAAGGTTAGTTTAATGTCCCTACGTTTTGGGGGGGTTGTGTAGGAGAGTAGGATCTGCTTCACAGGGGTACCCCCACTTTTTGCTGATACTTCACTGGTTTTCGACATTAGTCTGGCTGGGGCCCTGCTATTCAGAACCCCAGCCTAGCTGTTTCCTCTTTAAAAGGGTCTCCATGTGCCTTAGGCACATCACTGATTGGGATCTGGAGTGCCCTTGTAAGTCCCTAGTATATGGTATACTATGTACCAAGGGCATAGGTACCTCAGAGGCCTGCCAGGGGCTGCAGCATGTATTATGCCACCCCTGGTAGGCCATCCAAACTGACACCACAGGTCTGCTACTGCAGCCTGGGTAAGGTGGTGCCTGCACCCCTTGCTGTGGTATAGGTTACCTATATCACTAAATGCATACACACATATAAACCTATAAGTCACTCCTAAGGCAGGCCTTATCAATCCTAAAGGCAGAGTGCATGGTTCCTATGTGAGAGGGTGCCCCTGCATGAGCAGGGCCCCTCTGCAGCGTTCGGAGACCATCTCTGATGCTGTTTGTAGTGCAGCCTGACCATATACTCTTAAGCGCATTATATCCTCGCGGTAAAATGCTAACTTTGGAATGGCTGCACCTAAACATGTCGTGTTTGGTGTCAAACATCTTGGAATACTACCCCCCGCCAATCCTGGCGGCGGGGGTAGCATTCCACCCTTCTAGAGGGAAAGGCATGTTAACTCTGACGAGTCCGGTAACTTCTTTCCAGAGCCCTGGCATCACAAAATGGATGCTGCTGCCACAGACACGAGTCTGGCCTCCTGCTGCTGGACGAAACTCCGGCAGGGGAGGCCTGGACAATAGGTTTCCTGTCCCAGGGAGGTGTGACCACCTCCCCAGACAGGACAATGTGTATTGGGGCTGGGCGGGAGCACTTTCGGGTGCTTTGAAGTCCTGCACTGGGGGCACATTTGGTGTCCCTGTGCATACCCCAGTTCAAACCGGATCAGGGGCTCGCAGCCCCTGCTTTGGCGCGAACTGGACAAAGGGAAAGGGGTGTAGCCACCCCTCTGCCCTGACCCACCCATAGGTGGGGCCACAGAGTAGTCCATCCCCTATTTTTAGAATAAAGGTAGGAACCCAGTCCTTAGGACTTTAGATTATACCTGGACGAAACTCTGAAACAGAATCCTGGACCTTCGACGCTCTACTCACGATTAGAGGACTGAAGAATCTCCCTTGGGGTCAAGGAGTGGCTCCCCTGCTTGGCAGGCACCAAAGAAGCATCTGTCCGGTTCGCATCACTGAAGCTCCCGTCGGACGCCGAAGTCATCGCATCACCAGAGGTGGATTCTCAGACTTCCCCGAGGCTACCCTGAGTCCCCAGCAAAGCTGAGGCCCGTGGCTATCGTGGGTGACTTGAGACCGTGACCCCTGTACACCGAGCACATTTGCAAGTGCACCATCTTCTGGGTCTCCCAAGAAGTCGTGCTTTGGGCTCCGAGTAGCCCTAGCCTCCAGCACCACCTGCACCGAAGATCACTGGCCCCCACTCCACGAGTGTCCTGTAAGCCAGCTCCACGTGCGGCGTCACGAGGCTCCTTCACGGTCGCTAGCCCGTTGGCTAGTAGCCCTTAACGAAGGCCAATCTTTTCTTAACTTGGCAGTCTGGTTGCTCCAGGCCTGCCCTCACTTACCCTCGCTTGGTGAGTTCCCCAGACCTTGCTGGTCTGCATCATCGACGATCTACATCTTACTCGAGACTTGCCGTTGCCAAGGCTTGTTGGGTCCAATCTGGTCGCCGACACCTCTGCACTCGACAGACATCGAGCAACAGCCCGAATCCTGCTCCTGGTTGCCGACAACGCCTCCCGGACCTCGTGGCTGAAGAGTCAAGACGACCGTCATCGAACCTGAAGCACTCGACATCGGTGGGCATCTGTCCATCGCCTCCCTGGTCACTGGCTAGTGACCCAGACTCTGTCCCCTCTGCTTTCAGGTTCTTCAGAACTCCGATCCACTCTTGGATCCACCCGGACACTTTTCTCCTGGTCGCCAGCAGCACTTTGCAGCAGATCGCCATAAGAACCGACGACGAAACCCGACCCCGAAAGGCACCTATGCACCCGGCTTCCCTGGGTGAGGTAACACGAGTACTCCGGTGCTCCCGTGGGTAGAGACTCTTCAAAGTCCTAGAACTCAAAGGGTTTTGTCCTAGTCCTCTTCTAAGTGTCCCTTTCCTCTATTTTCCCGATCCCGACTTTCTCCATAGAAGTTAACGGCGTATCGCGGTTGTGTATTTACACTGCACGCGTCTCCCGTGGGTCCCCTGTGTCACTACCTTGGGTGGTTCCTTGTGGTCCAAGCACTTCTAGAGGCTCTAGGCCTAGTGTCTAGTTCAGTCGTGGTTCGCATACCACTTTATTGGTATATTGTTTGGTACGCCCCTAGGGCCCAAACGTGTATTTGTGCTATTACTGTGATTTAAGATCTTATAACCTATGTACTTCGAACTCTAGCCTCATAAAGAGACTAGAGGGGTGTGTTTAGTAATAAATACATATATTTTGAATATATACCTGGTGTGGTGCTCTTTCATTTGGTCACTCAAGAGATTATAGACTGGTAAAACAAGCTGCTTTACATTCCTTCAAGACTTAGCCTGAAGGCTGCTCTCCATAGCTACCACTAGGATAGCTTTCAATAAGGTTGTCTTTAACCTACCTACCATAAGAGTCGATTTGGACTGGTGCACGGTGCCCACTATAATTAGTGGACAGCATATGCCAGGCCAACTTCTCACAAGGTACACGACAGATCCCTGTCCAATCTGGCACTTGCTGGCCTTGATGGTTAAACCAGCCCGTTGCAAAGCCTGTAGCACCTCCTGGAGATGCTCCAGATGGTCCTCCCAGCTGCTACTGAAGACAGCTATGTCATCCAGGTAGGCAGCAGAGAAGGCCTCTAGGCCAGACAGCACCTGGTTCACCAACCGCTGGAAAGTGGCTGGAGCATTTTTCAACCCGAAGGGCATCACCCGAAATTGAAAGTGGCCCTCGGGGGTGGAGAACGCAGTCTTCTCCCTTGCTCCTTCCGCCATGGCTATCTGCCAATAGCCTGACGTCAAATCAATGGTACTCAAATACCGGGCTGCTCCCAGCCGGTCAATGAGCTCATCCGCCCGAGGGATCGGGTGAGCGTCGGTCTTAGTGACTGAGTTGAGTCCACGGTAATCCACACAGAACCGAAGTTCTGGTGTGGTGCCCGGTGGGGCCGCTTTCGGCACCAACACCACCGGACTAGCCCAAGGGCTACTGGAAGGCTCAATCACTCCCAGTTCTAGCATCTTGGTAACCTCACCCTGGATACTAGCCTTGACTTTATCGGACAGCCGGTAAGACTTGGTTTTTACTGGCGGACTGTCCCCTGTGTCCACATCATGGGTACACATGTGCGTGTTTCCAGGCGTGAGGGAGAACAATGAGGCGTACTGCCCCAAGACCTGGCGGCAGTCCCTCTGTTGCTCTGGGGTCAAGGATGGGGCGAGGACCACTCCCTCTACCGAACCATCCTTCTCATGGGCCGCCAGAAGGTCTGGAAGAGGCTCACTCTCCTCCTCCTCACTTCCATCAGTTATCATTAGGAGAGTGAGTTCTGAACGCTCCTGGTGGGGCTTCAGGCGGTTGACGTGGAACACCCTGTGGGGTTGACGTGGGGTCTTCACATCGACGACATATGTGGTCTGGCCTTTCCTTTCCAAGATCTCAAACAGCCCAGTCCACCGGTCCTGGAGGGCGCTAAGCTCTCCTGGTTCCATGACCCACACCTTCTGTCCAGCGTCTAACTCTACCGTCCGCGCGTTCCGGTCATACCATTTCTTCATGACGGCTTGACTTGCCTCTAGATTGTCCGAGGCCTCTTTCCACAGCTTGGCCACCTGGCTGCGGAATGCCAGCATATAGCTGACCACATCACGGGGAAGCTTCGAGGAAGACTTCTCCCACCCCTCCTTGACAAGACTGAGGGGCCCCCGAACGGGGTGGCCATAGAGCAGCTCAAAGGGGCTGAAACCGACCCCTTCTGCGGCACCTCTCGGTAGGAGAAGAGCAGACAGGGTAAGAGGACGTCCCACTTTCTTCTCAAGTCCTCGGGTAGGCTCCTGATCATCCCCTTCAAGGTTTTGTTAAAGCGCTCCACGAGCCCGTTCGTCTGGGGGTGGTAAGGAGTGGAGAACTGGTAGGTCACTCCACACTCCTTCCACATGGCCTGCATGTAGGCCGACATGAAATTCGTGCCACTATCTGACACCACGACCTTGGGGAATCCCACTCGGGTAAAAATCCCCATCAGGGCCCGCGCCACCACCGGTGCAGTGATGGTCCTCAGAGGGATTGCCTCCGGGTACCGGGTGGCGTGGTCTACCAGCACCAAAATGAACCTATGTCCTGCAGAAGTCGGCGGGTCCAATGGCCCGACAATGTCAATCCCTACCCGCTCAAAAGGGGTATCGACAACTGGGAGAGGTTCTAGAGGGACCTTCACTTTAGTCCCTGTCTTGTCGCTCACTTGGCAAGTGGTGCAAGTCTTGCAAAAAGTGTCAGAAGTGACGCGCATCCTGGGCCAGTAAAAATGTGGGACTAGACGCGCAAACGTCTTGTCTTGGCCCAGGTGTCCTGCTAGTGGTATCTCGTGTGCCAACTCTAGCAGAAAGGCTCGGTAGCATTGGGGGACCACCACGGCTCGGGCGGACCCATGCACCGGAGCCTTAGGCTCACTGTAGAGGAGACCATCCTCCCAGTAGACATGGTAATTACCAGTCTCTGTTCCAGCTGCTTGGGCTTCGGCCTGTTGCCGCATGCCTTCAAGCGTAGGGCACTCCTTCTGCACCCGGCAAAATTCCTCCCGGGTAGGCCCTCCTTCCACCTGCCACCCTGCAGGGGTCGGCAGGTCCCCCACGGGAACACCAACCACCTCAGCGGATTCCGGGGTCACCTCCGCGGGCTCCCCATCCATCTCACCGGGTGTCTCCTCCTGGACGTCTCCTCGTCCAGCAGTGGGCTGGGCCATTATTCCAGGCTCCAACCCCAGCTGAGTTCCTTGTCGGGCAGCCATGTACCGCGTGACAACGCAAGTCCATCCTGGTAATCCCAACATCTCAGCATGGGCATTGAACTCTACCTCCCTCCAGGCAGTATGTTCCAAGTCGTTGCCCATCAGTCAGTCAACTGGCATGGCAGGGCTCACCGCAACCTTCAACAGACCTGATACTCCTCCCCACTCAAAGGGAACTTGGGCCACGGGGTAATGACCCAGGCTATTATCAGCCATAACAACCGGGTGGAATTCCTCAGGAATCACCTGCTCTGGGGACACCAGCTGACGTCTCACCATCGTCATGCTGGCACCTGTGTCCCTCAGAGCCTCCACCTCCTCCCCGTTCACCAGGACCCTCTGCCGATACTTGGCAGTGTTCGCGGGTACCTGAACCCATGGGATGATCTCTCTATCCCCCAGGGAAACTAAGGTCAAGCCTGTCCACTCACCTCCCCTACCTAGGGACAACTCCTCCCCAAGCGCTACACTGGCCACCCCGGGGCTCTTACCTCCTGTGGGGGCTGGGGTTCTCTTGCGACACTTGGGATCCCCCTTATAATGTCCAACCTCCCCGCACTCGTAGCACCGGACAGTTCTGGGCTGCTGACTCCTGTCAGGATAAGTGGGTTTCTGAGATCCAGATTGGGATGGGGAACCTACCCCTCTCCCAGGCGGTCTATTTTGGGGACCTTTAAAGAACTACCTCTTTTTATCTCCCCCCTCTTTCTTCTGGGGGAGCCCCTGTCCACCTATCGGGGGATCCGCCCCGGCTCCCTTGTGGGACACCCGAGTGCTGACCCACGTGTCTGCCTCCTCCGCAAGCTCCCTAGGATTGGTCAGCTTGCGGTCCACCAAGTACTGGCGCAGCTCCGGAAAACATTTCTCTAGGAGGTGCTCTCTCAAGAACAGGTCGTACAGCCCTTTGTAATTGTCAACGTTGCTGCCACGCACCCAACCCTCCAATGCCTTCCGGGCATAGTCAAAAAAATCCACCCAGTTTTGTGTGTGAAGCTTGTGGCTGTTGCGGAACTTTTGGCGGTACTTCTCTGGGGTGAGGCCAAACTTCTTGAGCAGGGCCTCCTTCATGATAGGGTAGTTAGTCTGCTCCCCCTTATCCAAAGTAAAAAGTGTGTCCCTTACTAGTGGAGGTATGTACCTATAAAGACCTCCCCCAGTAGCTCTCAGGAACTCTATGGGCCACCAGAGCCACCTCGTAGGCCGCCAACCACTTGTCGATGTCATCACCTACACTAAAACTGGCCATCACCTCTCTGGGTAAATAGAATTTGGGCTCCTGTGGAACCCCAGCAGGTACGCTGCCACCATTCATTTTGCCCTGCATCTCCATCTGCAAGGTCCGGAGCTCCTAGCTCCTTCAGGCTAAGCTCATGTACAAGCTTCCTTTCCTCCATGGCTTTTTCCATCCTAGCAAGTTCTAATGTCAATTGCCTCTGCTCCCTTCTGTCTTCCAATTCCTCTTGTGACAAACTTCCCCTGACGCACTACTGCCTGCCCTGGAACGTCTTCCTGGCAACACATTCTCGCTAACATCAATGCTCAGTAGGTCCAGTTCTCCTGGGTTGTCTGTCTCCCCCTGCTCCTCATCCCCTCTTCCCTCCGGGTGGGCCATTACCCATGCCCTCAAAGCTTTCTGAAGCACCTCCTTCCTGGCGCCTCGCTTGACGGCCACCCCCTCTCTAGGCAGAACTCCTTGAGCTGTGTCACCGTATACCTTTCTAGGTTGGCTAACTCAAACTCCATCCTCCTAGGTGGGGTCCCAGACAATTCAAGGAAGGGGTTCTAAACTGTAGGTAACAGGTCCAACACAGGAATGTACACAGTCGGCAATTACCATAGAATTCCTAGCACTCTCATTAATATAGGTGTCTAATTGCGGCGCACATTGAGTCACTGTAGGGTGCTGCACAAGCACCAGTCCTTATCCAACCGCTGAACACCAAATGTTGGAACCGGGGTTACCGAGTCCGACACAGTAGCATGGCGTGAAGCAGGAAAGGCACGCAAAGGCAATGTGTAAGGCAGTTGTGCAGCACACTCTCACTTTGACTCACAAATGCGAACGCAATAACAGGACACCACACCAGGCTTTTGTATTTAAAATCAAGATCTTTTATAAATAAATTAAGTTGGCATCAGCTAAGGCAGGTTAATTCAGATCTACATTCAAATTCATTAAATTATTCAACTGGTGCACATTTTAAATAAAGCTGCATAGCTCATCAACATTGTAGGCCACTAAGAGGCCGCAGGAATTATCTCCTACACGTAGCACTTAATAATGATCTCAAGGTACGTTAATAAAACAGGGGCCTAGACATGCCGTTCACTTTAGCATATTCAATTTACTTAAAAGAAGGCTTTTCACTTTACATTGAAATAGGCCTGCATTAATCTAGGCGTGCCCACATTCAGTACAGTGGGCGTCGCAATTCCAGTACACCTGTAACATAAAACACTGCAACTCTTGGCGGTGTACACTTCAGCTTACTTCAATTAATCACTTTCCCCCTGTGGTAAAGACTTGGCGGTTATCAACATAGGCCTAGGTAGTAATTACAATAGGCATCTGCATTAAATTACTAAACACTGTGGGGAACCCCTCAACATGTCCTGTATTCTGGGGCTTTTGTGTCCCTCAGGGGTTAATTCTAGGCTAGGCCCACTCCTCTCCGGGGCCTCGCCTCATGGGGAAAGTTACACGGTTCATTTAGGGGTTAACGGTGGCCCCGGCCCCCAGTGGCGTTTTTGTGGGCCCTAGGGGCCTCCTGGGCTCACCTTGTGCTCGGTCGTTGGTCGCGCTTCTTAGCGACTGGCTAACTCCAGGCCCGGCCCGTATTCTGGAGGGCAGGGCCCGGTCGAGGTACCTCGGCCTTCTGGCCGGAATGACGGGTCGTTGCGGGGGCTGGGATCACCTTCCTCCGGCCCCCGGGATCAAGGGATGCAGCTGCGGCACGTTGCGGGGGCTGGGATCTCACTCCTCCAGCCCCCGGGATCAGGTAAGTGCTTGTGCGCAGGCTCGGGGTCTTGGGGAAGGGAGCGGGAGCCGGCAGTCCTCTCCGGCCGGCTCCCCGTCTCCCTCTGCACTGCCGGCTCTTCCCGGGCTTCCGTCGGTGCTGGGGGCGTGACCGGGGCCGTCGCCCAATCGTTGCGCGGCCTTCCTGGGGTCACGCCCGGCGACCCCGGTTGCCTGGAGACGGCGTCGGCGGGGCCTGGAGGCCGCGTTGATCGCGCTGGCGATTTCTTGGGCCGCAACGGCGGCAGGGGCACTTCTTCGGCCGCGACGGCGGCAGGGGCACTTCTTCGGCCGCGACGGCGGCAGGGGCACTTCTTCGGCCGCGACGGCGGCAGGGGCAATAAGCAGAGGCTTCGGTGAGGGCGCGGACGGCGCACCTCACCACAGAAACTCGAGGGGCTTCCCTCACCTCAGCGCTCCCCTCGGTGAGGGCGCGACGGCGCACCTCACCTCACGGCACTTCTCCTCAGGCGGCGACGGCCGCGGCAGTGATCTCTACACAAGGTCAGTGACCTGGGGGTGCCAGAAAGGAGGACGCACCAGCAGCCTGTGGGCAGGGCTGACTGGGAGCGTACTTGGGGGCAGCCCAGTAGTAGGCAGGAATAGTGAGGGGGTGAAGGTCTAGCGCTACAGGGTACGGCGCTTTACCTGGTGATCCCCAGTTGGGCAGTTTAGGCTTCAGGCCTGGCAGGACGGTCAGGCCTCCTCAAGTTAAGGTGTCTTGCGACTGCTCCAGCTTGGTTGCTTCTTAGGCGCTTCTGGTGATGAGTTTCTTGTCAGAAGTTCCTTAGTATAAGTTTCTTGTCAGAGTTTCTTGTCAGAAGTTTCTTGTCATGAGGGGGGATGAGTTGGTGGTCTGGGAGTGCTTGATGTTCCTCCCCGCACGCTGAAGGTGGTTCCCTGGGTCCCCTCACACTGGGCAAGGTCAGTGGGTGGTGGGCGTTCCTCAGCTATCTTACTACAGCAGGGCCTCAGTCCTGTCAGCAGCAGTAGTGTAGGTCTCCCCCTAGGCCCTAAAGCCTATACTCCGGCGGAGGTTCTCCCAGGTTCAGTGGTGCCTCATCAACTGACTAGAAAGTTTTCCCTCCAAGCCTTTTATACTCCTAGGTCAGGTGACTCTCCCAAAGGCGGCAAAACATAACTCCTCCCACAGCCCGGAAGGTTCTAGAACCTTCTACATGCCTGGCTATGTGGCCCAGAGGCGGGGATGGAATGGATACTGTATCCCTCTACCCCAGCCTGACCCTGGCTACTAGTGTGTATGCGTGTCAGGCCCCTCTGCAGTAGCAGGGGCCTGTGGCAGCCATCTTGAGTGAGAGAGAGCACCTGCACCTCAGCACTGGCTAGCAGTGGCAAGGTGCCCAGAGACCTAGGTCCAGTAAAAATATGGTGGCAAAAAGGAGGCGAAAAAGGAAAAAAACAGGGAAAGACCACCCTAGGGCTGACAGGTCTAACACCGGCGATAAAATTATCGCCGTTTTAGCGGCAGGAATCTGCCGCTAAAACGGCGATAATGGGCTTGCTAATATGCGTTATAGAATTCCAATAGAAGCCCAGGTTAGATGTGCAGGACATCTAACCTGGGCTTCTATTGGAATTCTATAACGCATATTGTAGGAGAGTAGGATCTGCTTCACAGGGGTACCCCCACTTTTTGCTGATACTTCACTGGTTTTCGACATTAGTCTGGCTGGGGCCCTGCTATTCAGAACCCCAGCCTAGCTGTTTCCTCTTTAAAAGGGTCTCCATGTGCCTTAGGCACATCATTGATTGGGATCTGGAGTGCCCTTGTAAGTCCCTAGTATATGGTATACTATGTACCAAGGGCATAGGTACCTCAGAGGCCTGCCAGGGGCTGCAGCATGTATTATGCCACCCCTGGTAGGCCATCCAAACTGGCACCACAGGTCTGCTACTGCAGCCTGGGTAAGGTGGTGCATGCACCCCTTGCTGTGGTATAGGTTACCTATATCACTAAATGTATACACACATATAAACCTATAAGTCACTCCTAAGGCAGGCCTTATCAATCCTAAAGGCAGAGTGCATGGTTCCTATGTGAGAGGGTGCCCCTGCATGAGCAGGGCCCCTCTGCAGCGTTCGGAGACATCTCTGATGCTGTTTGTAGTGCAGCCTGACCATATACTCTTAGACGCATTATATCCTCGCGGTAAAATGCTAACTATGGAATGGCTGCACCTAAACATGTCGTGTTTGGTGTCAAACATCTTGGAATACTACCCCCACCAATCCTGGCGGCGGGGGTAGCATTCCACCCTTCTAGAGGGAAAGGCATGTTAACTCTGACGAGTCCGGTAACTTCTTTCCAGAGCCCTGGCATCACAAAATGGATGCTGCTGCCACAGACACGAGTCTGGCCTCCTGCTGCTGGACGAAACTCCGGCAGGGGAGGCCTGGACAATAGGTTTCCTGTCCCAGGGAGGTGTGACCACCTCCCCAGACAGGACAATGTGTATTGGGGCTGGGCGGGAGCACTTTCGGGTGCTTTGAAGTCCTGCACTGGGGGCACATTTGGTGTCCCTGTGCATACCCCAGTTCAAACCGGATCAGGGGCTTGCAGCCCCTGCTTTGGCGCGAACTGGACAAAGGGAAAGGGGTGTAGCCACCCCTCTGCCCTGACCCACCCATAGGTGGGGCCACAGAGTAGTCCATCCCCTATTTTTAGAATAAAGGTAGGAACCCAGTCCTTAGGACTTTAGATAACCCCTGGACGACGCTCTACAGAAGAATCCTGGCCCTTCGACGTTCCACTACCTTTGGAAGACAGAAGAATCTCCCTTGGAGTCAAGGAGTGACTCCCCTGCTTGGCAGGCACCAAAAACGACAACGACGGTCGCAAACTACGCCGCTCCCGCCGGAGTCCGAAGTCCCTGCAGCCCAGGAAGTGGATTTCCTGACCTCTCCCAGGCCATCGTGAGTCCCCAGCGAAGCTGAGGCAAGTGGACCCCACGAGTAACGAGGAACCGCGACCCCTGGGTACCGTGCACTATTGTCGAGTGCAACCCCTTCACAACGTTCTACGAACCTGTGCTTTGGGCCACGTGTGGTCCCGACCTCCAGCAGGAATCCCTCCGAAGATCAGAGGCCTACACCGTCCCGATGACCGTGGGCCTCTGTTGAGTGATTCCGCCCGAGGTGTCTTTGCGATCCCTTGCCCGCTGGCTTGTGGGTCCCCAGAAGACTTCTTAAAGAAACCAAAGGGCTCCCTGGTTGCTCCAGGCCTGCCCTGACTTACCCTTGCTGGGTGAGTTCCACAGACCTTGCTGGTCTGCGCCATCGACTTTCTTCATCTCCCCGAGACTTGCGGCTGCCAAGGCTTGTTGGCTCCGATCGAGTTGCCGACACCGCAGTCAGCTGCAGACGTCGAGGGACACACCGAATCCAGCTCCTGGTTGTCGTCAATGCCTCCTGGACCACGTGGCTGAAGAGTCAAGGCACCCGCAACCGACCTGAATCACTCGACGACGGTGGGCATCCATCTTCCTTGCCCCGAGTCACTGCCAAGTGACTTTGAACACTGTCCCCTCTGCTTTCAGGTCATCCTTCTTCAGAATCCAGGCTTGGATTCCACCGGACACTTCTTCAGCTCCCGCAAGCAGCAAGTCTTCTTTGTTCGCCTTTGAAAACGACGCCGCGACCCGACACCAAAGGACACCTGTGCACCCGGCTTCCCTGGGTGAGGTAACTCCAGCACTACGGTGCTCCTGTGGGTGTGGGCCCTAGAACGACTTACCCTGTAAGTGACTTGCTTGTAGGTTCTATAGAAGTATCCTAAAACTCTTTATTTCCAACCGCGACTTGCCCCATTGAAGTCAACGGCGATCCGCGCCTGTGTATCTACACTGCACGCGTCCCCGTGGGTCCTTTACTTACCTGCCTTGGGTGGTTTCGTGAGGCCCCAGCACTTCTGAAGGCCCTAGGCCTTGTCTCCCTGCAAGTCGTTGTCCCTAAGTCTCTTACTTAGTATATGGTCTGGTACGCCCCTAGGGCCCCAGCCATATTTTGTGCTTAACTTATTGTGAAACGTTGATTTGTGCATATGTTTGTCTTCTAATCTCATAAAGAGATTAGTAGAGAGTTATTTAGAAATAAATACATATATATTTGATATATATACCTGTGTGGTGTCTTTTCATTTGGTGATTCAAGAGATTATATGGTAAAACAAGCTGCTTTACATTCCTCCGAGACTTAGCCTGAAGGCTGCTCTCCACAGCTACCACTAGGATAGCTTTCTTTAAAAGGTTGTCTTAAACCTATCTACCATAAGAGTCGATTTGCCCTGGTGCAAGGTGTCCACTTTAATTAGTGAACAGCATATACCAGGCCAACTTCTCACATTGGTGTGCAGCGTGTGGGATTCCAGCTTGCTATTGTTTTACCAGATAATCTCAATTGAATTGATCAACTGAAAACCACTAAAGGTACCTAAGGTACATATAATTTAAGCTTAGAATATCAGTAAGTTCTACTGAACTTAGAGTTGTGTGTTAAGGGATAGCACAACCCTTTCTACAACTCAAGAGAGTTTAGTAGGCCACACTAGAGTAGGTAGTGCATACACCACACCACACTAGTAATGTCTTTAAAAGCAGGATCCAAAGATGCCCTGCAGGAAGCCATTGAGCTTCCCCCTCCAAGTATGACACACTCCCATTCTTGGAACTGAGAGCTTTGTGTAACGTGAGGAAATTAAGGACAGGCCAAAGTCCCACCACCCAACACCTCCAGGAGTTGTTGGTGGCTTATGATCTTAGTAAGTCTTCAGAGACTGAAGGGGTAGGAGCAGAGGGTGGGCCAGCAGATGAGGAAGGGGCCAGGGGTACTACTACCCCCAGCCCCCCCTCTGAAACTGACCAGGAGGGTGACAATGACCCTGACCTGGAGAACCCAATCCCTTCTGGGGAAGATGAAGATGAGGATCTGGAGAACCACACCTTTGTCCCCCAGGAAGGATTATGAGTGTGCTCAGAAAGTCTAGGTCTCCTTCTCAGGAGTCTAACCACTCTGGCACCTCAATAGGGAGCTCTGTTTCTTCTCACAGGAGGGAATCCTCTCATGAGAGAAGAAAGAGACTGGTCCAGTATGAGGAAACTCAACTGGAGATCAGGAAGAAGCAATTGGCTTTAGATAGAGAATCCCTAGATCTCCTTAAAGAGAGAAGAAAGTTGGGACTAGAGTCCCATGGTGGCAGCCATGTCCCTAGAGATAGGGAAAGGTCCTATGACCATAGGAACCTGAGCAAGATTGTCCCTCCCTACCAGAGTAGGGATGATATCCACAAATGGATAACTGCTTTAGAGAGGGCCTGTAAAGTACAGAAGGTCCCTCAGGAGCAGTGGGCAGCAATCTTGTGGCTCTCCTTTGCTGACAAAGGTAGAGACAAGCTCCTCACTGTTAGAGAGGAGGATGCTGACAATTACAAGGTCTTGAAGAGTGCTCTTATTGATGGGTTTGGCCTAACCACTGAACAGTACAGGTTGAAGTTCAGAGACACCCAAAAAGCACAGACTCAAGACTGGGTAGACTATGTGGATTGTTCTGCCAAGGCTCTGGAAGGCTGGTTGATGGGCAGTAAGGTGTGTGACTTCTCAGGATTGTATAATCTGATAATGAGGGAGCAGATTCTTAATAACTGTCAAAACCAGCTGTTGCATCAGTACCTGGTTGACTCTGATCTGACCTCTCCCCAAGAATTGGGAAAGAAGGCAGACAAATGGGTCAGAACCAGGGTGAAGCAGAAGGTACAGAACCAAGGTGGGGAAACCAAGAAGGAAGATGCTAAGAACTCTGACAAGGGTGGGGAGAAGGGTAAAGATCAAAAGTCTTCATCAGGCCCCCAAAAATCTTCTTCTGGTGGGGATTCCCAGTCTACCAAGGGTAAAGGCCAAAGAAAACCATGGTGCAAGGTCTGTAAGCAAAAGACCCACTGGACCAGTGATTGCACCAAGTCCAAAGACTCCAGTCCAGCACCCACCAATGCCCCTAAGGCACCTGTTCCCCCTAGTACAGTTGGTGGAAGTGCTCCAGCAAAGGGTTTAGTAGGGTTCACCCTGGGAACTGAGTTGGGCTCTGACTTAGTCAGGGAACTGACTCAGGCTGTGTTAGTCTGTGATGGAGGCATGGATGTGACCTCCACTGTGAGTCCCAGTAATCTGGGCAAGTACAGCCAACAGCCTTTAATCAATGGACGAGAGGCTTTGGCATTTAGGGACACAGGGGCAAGTGTCACAATGGTGACACAAGACCTTGTGCTACCTGGGCAAGTTATGCTTGGTGAAATGTACCAAGTGACCAATGCTAGCAATGTCAGAACAGACCATACTCTGGCAGTTGTTAACTTCTCCTGGGGAGGGGTAACTGGCCTTAAGAAGGTTGTGGTAAGTGCAAACCTACCAGTCGAATGCTTGCTTGGCAATGACTTAGAGACTTCTGCTTGGGCAGAAGTGGAGCTCAGGACCCATGCAGAAATGCTGGGGATCCCTGCAGATGTGTTTGCTGTGACCAGGTCACAAGCTAAACTGTCTAAAACTGAACAGGCCTTGGATTCTGGAAGAATGGACCAAGTGCCTTCCAAGAGGAGGAGTAGTAGGGTTAAGGCAGTGCCTTCCCCCTTGGCTCAGGAGGAAGATCAGTCCCTTGAGGGGGATGATCTCAGCCCTGAAGAAGGAACTGTCCCAGAGGAACTTGAACCTGAACAGGTTGAGTTCTTGGGGACAGGGGGACCTTCTAGGGCAGATCTGAGCCAGGAGCAGCAGAGCTGCCCCTCCCTTGAACCCCTCAGACATCAAGCTGCTGCTGAGGCTGCTGGGAAAGCTAGTGGTCCCCATACAGTGTATTGGGATGATGGACTCCTGTACTCAGAGAGTAGAGACCCCAAGCCTGGTGCTACCAGGAGGTTGGTAATACCTTTGAAGTTCAGGGGCTTCCTATTGACCCTAGCCCATGATATTCCCTTAGCAGGACACCTGGGCCAGAACAAGACTTGGGACAGAATTGTCCCTCACTTTCACTGGCCCCACATGTCTGAAGACAGTAAGGAGTTTTGTCGCTCCTGTGTAACCTGCCAAGCCAGTGGCAAAGCAGGTAGCACTACAAAGGCCCCCTGATACCACTACCTGTGGTGGGGGTGCCCTTTGAGAGGGTAGGGATTGACATTGTTGGTCCCATGGATCCCCAAACAGCCTCTGGGCACAGGTTTATCCTGGTGGTAGTGGATCATGCCACCAGGTACCCAGAAGCTATTCCCCTCAGGACCACTACAGCACCTGTGGTGGCAAGGGCCCTCCTGGGAATCTTCTCAAGAGTGGGCTTTCCTAAGGAGGTAGTATCAGACAGGGGTGCAAACTTCATGTCTGGGTACTTAAAAGCAATGTGGAAGGAGTGTGGAGTTACTTATAAGTTCACCACACCCTATCACCCACAATGCAATGGTTTAGTTGAGAGATTCAACAAGACCTTGAAGGGCATGATTAAAGGGCTCCCAGAAAAGCTTAGGCGTAGATGGGACATACTCTTGCCCTGCCTTTTGTTCGCATATAGGGAGGTGCCTCAGAAGGGGTTGGTTACAGCCCTTTTGAACTTCTGTTTGGCCACCCTGTGAGGGGTCCACTGTGCTTGGTGAAGGAAGGATGGGAGTTACCTCTCAAGCCCCCAAAGCAAGATATAGTGGACTATGTACTTGGTCTCCGCTCCAGGATGGCTGAGTACATGAAAAAGGCAACCAAAAACCTTGAGGCTAGCCAGGAACTGCAGAAGGCCTGGCATGACCAAAAGGCTGTTCTGACTGTTTACCAGCCAGGACAGAAGGTGTGGGTGTTGGAGCCAGTGGCCCCAGCAGCTCTCCAAGACAAATGGAGTGGACCCCACACTATTGTTGAGCAGAAGGGTGAGGTCACTTACTTAGTGGACCTGGGAACACCCAGGAGTCCCCAAAGGGTTCTCCATGTCAACAGACTTAAGCCATATGTGGACAGGGCAGACATGGGCTTGCTCATGGCTACTGATGAAGGGCAGGAGGAAGAGAGTGACCCACTCCCTGACCTGCTCTCACAGAACCCTGACGATGGGTCAGTTGATGGTGTAGCCTTGGCAGGCAGCCTCACTACCCAGCAACAAACTGATTGCAGGCAAGTCCTCAATCAGTTTAGACATATGTTTTCACTGACACCCAGTCAGACCACCTGGTGCACTCATGAAGTGGACACTGGGGACAGTCTGCCTATTAAAAACAAGATTTATAGGCAACCTGACCATGTCAGGGACTGTATCAGGACTGAAGTCCAGAAGATGTTGGAATTGGGAGTGATTGAGCCCTCAGATAGCCCTTGGGCTAGTCCAGTAGTCCTAGTACCTAAACCTCACACCAGTGGTGGGAAAAGAGAGATGAGGTTTTGTGTAGACTACAGAGGCCTCAATGCAGTCACTAGGACTGATGCCCATCCAATACCCAGGGCAGATGAGCTCATAGATACTTTGGCCTCTGCCAAATATCTCAGCACATTTGACCTAACAGCTGGCTACTGGCAGATCAGACTAGCTGATACTGCAAAGCCCAAAACAGCATTTTCAACCCCTAGTGGGCATTATCAATTTGTGGTGATGCCCTTTGGTCTGAAAAATGCACCTGCCACTTTCCAGAGGTTGGTGAACACAGTTCTCACAGGACTGGAAGCCTATAGTGCAGCTTATCTAGATGATATTGCTGTCTTTAGCTCCACCTGGGAGGATCACCTGGTCCACCTCAGGAATGTTTTACAGGCCCTGCAAAAGGCAGGCCTGACTATCAAGGCCACTAAGTGCCAGATAGGGCAGAGTCAGGTTGTGTACCTGGGCCACCTTGTGGGTGGAGGCCAGGTTCAACCTTTGCAGAGCAAGATCCAGACCATCATGGACTGGACTGCTCCCACTACCCAGACTCAGGTGAGAGCCTTCTTAGGCCTGACTGGGTACTATAGGAGATTTGTCAAGGGGTATGGATCAATAGTGACACCCTTGAATGACTTAACTTCTAAGAAAATGCCCAAAAAGGTTCAATGGACAGTTAGCTGTCAAAAGGCATTTGATGACCTCAAGCAGGCCATGTGCACTGCTCCAATTCTGCAGAGTCCTGATTACTCCAAGAAGTTCATTGTTCAAACTGATGCATCTGAATTGGGGGTAGGGGGTGTACTGTCACAATTGAATGAAGAAGGTCAGGATCAGCCAGTAGCTTTTATTAGCAGAAGGCTGACCCCTAGAGAGAAACGTTGGTCAGCCATAGAGAGGGAGGCCTTTGCTGTGGTCTGGGCTCTGAAGAAGTTGAGGCCATACTTGTTTGGTACACACTTCCTGGTTCAGACAGACCATAAGCCCCTCTTATGGCTAAAACAAATGAAGGGTGAAAACCCCAAACTGCTTAGGTGGTCCATTTCCCTACAGGGGATGGACTTTACAGTGGAACATAGGCCTGGGAGTAACCATGCGAATGCAGATGGACTCTCTAAGTATTTCCACTTAGAACATGAAGACTTAACTGGGCAAGGTTAGTTTAATGTCCCTACGTTTTGGGGGGGTTGTGTAGGAGAGTAGGATCTGCTTCACAGGGGTACCCCCACTTTTTGCTGATACTTCACTGGTTTTCGACATTAGTCTGGCTGGGGCCCTGCTATTCAGAACCCCAGCCTAGCTGTTTCCTCTTTAAAAGGGTCTCCATGTGCCT
Source organism: Calotriton arnoldi (assembly GCA_963921515.1). NCBI lineage: Eukaryota > Metazoa > Chordata > Amphibia > Caudata > Salamandridae > Calotriton > Calotriton arnoldi. Next base: position 145,433 of record CAWUFW010010078.1, on the reverse strand, counting down.
TAGGCACATCACTGATTGGGATCTGGAGTGCCCTTGTAAGTCCCTAGTATATGGTATACTATGTACCAAGGGCATAGGTACCTCAGAGGCCTGCCAGGGGCTGCAGCATGTATTATGCCACCCCTGGTAGGCCATCCAAACTGACACCACAGGTCTGCTACTGCAGCCTGGGTAAGGTGGTGCCTGCACCCCTTGCTGTGGTATAGGTTACCTATATCACTAAATGCATACACACATATAAACCTATAAGTCACTCCTAAGGCAGGCCTTATCAATCCTAAAGGCAGAGTGCATGGTTCCTATGTGAGAGGGTGCCCCTGCATGAGCAGGGCCCCTCTGCAGCGTTCGGAGACCATCTCTGATGCTGTTTGTAGTGCAGCCTGACCATATACTCTTAAGCGCATTATATCCTCGCGGTAAAATGCTAACTTTGGAATGGCTGCACCTAAACATGTCGTGTTTGGTGTCAAACATCTTGGAATACTACCCCCGCCAATCCTGGCGGCGGGGGTAGCATTCCACCCTTCTAGAGGGAAAGGCATGTTAACTCTGACGAGTCCGGTAACTTCTTTCCAGAGCCCTGGCATCACAAAATGGATGCTGCTGCCACAGACACGAGTCTGGCCTCCTGCTGCTGGACGAAACTCCGGCAGGGGAGGCCTGGACAATAGGTTTCCTGTCCCAGGGAGGTGTGACCACCTCCCCAGACAGGACAATGTGTATTGGGGCTGGGCGGGAGCACTTTCGGGTGCTTTGAAGTCCTGCACTGGGGGCACATTTGGTATCCCTGTGCATACCCCAGTTCAAACCGGATCAGGGGCTTGCAGCCCCTGCTTTGGCGCGAACTGGACAAAGGGAAAGGGTGTAGCCACCCCTCTGCCCTGACCCACCCATAGGTGGGGCCACAGAGTAGTCCATCCCCTATTTTTAGAATAAAGGTAGGAACCCAGTCCTTAGGACTTTAGATAACCCCTGGACGACGCTCTACAGAAGAATCCTGGCCCTTCGACGTTCCACTACCTTTGGAAGACAGAAGAATCTCCCTTGGAGTCAAGGAGTGACTCCCCTGCTTGGCAGGCACCAAAAACGACAACGACGGTCGCAAACTACGCCGCTCCCGCCGGAGTCCGAAGTCCCTGCAGCCCAGGAAGTGGATTTCCTGACCTCTCCCAGGCCATCGTGAGTCCCCAGCGAAGCTGAGGCAAGTGGACCCCACGAGTAACGAGGAACCGCGACCCCTGGGTACCGTGCACTATTGTCGAGTGCAACCCCTTCACAACGTTCTACGAACACGTGTGGTCCCGAACTCCAGCAGGAATCCCTCCGAAGATCAGAGGCCTACACCGTCCCGAGTGACCGTGGGCCCCTGTTGAGTGATTCCGCCCGAGGTGTCTTCGCGATCCCTTGCCCGCTGGCTTGTGGGTCCCCAGAAGACTTCTTAAAGAAACCAAAGGGCTCCCCTGGTTGCTCCAGGCCTGCCCTGACTTACCCTCGCCGGGTGAGTTCCACAGACCTTGCTGGTCTGCGCCATCGACTTTTCTTCATCTCCCCGAGACTTGCGGCTGCCAAGGCTTGTTGGCTCCAATCGAGTTGCCGACACCGCAGTCAGCTGCAGACGTCGAGGGACACACCGAATCCAGATCCTGGTCGTCGTCGACGCCTCCTGGACCACGTGGCTGAAGAGTCAAGGCACCCGCAACCGACCTGAATCACTCGACGACGGTGGGCATCCATCTTCCTTGCCCTGAGTCACTGCCAAGTGACTTTGAACACTGTCCCCTCTGCTTTCAGGTCATCCTTCTTCAGAATCCAGGCTTGGATTCCACCGGACACTTCTTCAGCTCCCGCAAGCAGCAAGTCTTCTTTGTTCGCCATTGAAAACGACGCCGCGACCCGACACCAAAGGACACCTGTGCACCCGCCTTCCCTGGGTGAGGTAACTCCAGCACTACGGTGCTCCTGTGGGTGTGGGCCCTAGAACGACTTACCCTGTAAGTGACTTGCTTGTAGGTTCTATAGAAGTATCCTAAAACTCTTTATTTCCAACCGCGACTTGCCCCATTGAAGTCAACGGCGATCCGCGCCTGTGTATCTACACTGCACGCGTCCCCCGTGGGTCCTTTACTTACCTGCCTTGGGTGGTTTCGTGAGGCCCCAGCACTTCTGAAGGCCCTAGGCCTTGTCTCCCTGCAAGTCGTTGTCCCTAAGTCTCTTACTTAGTATATGGTCTGGTACGCCCCTAGGGCCCCAGCCATATTTTGTGCTTAACTTATTGTGAAACGTTGATTTGTGCATATGTTTGTCTTCTAATCTCATAAAGAGATTAGTAGAGAGTTATTTAGAAATAAATACATATATATTTGATATATATACCTGTGTGGTGTCTTTTCATTTGGTGATTCAAGAGATTATATGGTAAAACAAGCTGCTTTACATTCCTCCGAGACTTAGCCTGAAGGCTGCTCTCCACAGCTACCACTAGGATAGCTTTCTTTAAAGGTTGTCTTAAACCTATCTACCATAAGAGTCGATTTGCCCTGGTGCAAGGTGTCCACTTTAATTAGTGAACAGCATATACCAGGCCAACTTCTCACACATATTAGCAAGCCCATTATCGCCGTTTTAGCGGCAGTTTCCTGCCGCTAAAACGGCGATAATTTTATCGCCGGTCTTGCTAATATGCCCCTATATTTTTAGATGATGTGCTTGCAGTCTGTTTTTTTAGTCTGTATTGCCAGGTGATGTGTTTGCAGTCTGTATTTTCAGATGATGTGTTTGTAGTCTGTTTTTTTATCTCTATTTTCAGAGGATGCGTTTGCAGTTTCTATTTTCAGATTATGTGTATTTTCTGGTTTTTCGCTCTGTGTTTCAGATGATGTATTTGAGGCTGTATTTTCAGGTGATGTGTTTACAGTCTGTATTTTCAGATGATGTGTTTGCATTCTCTTTCTTCAGATGATGTGTTTGAAGCCTCTATTTTCAAATGATGTGTTTGCGTTCCGTTTTTTCATTCTCCATTTTTCGATGATGTGTTTGCCATCATCTGTATCTTCAGATGACATGTGTGCAGTCTGCATTTTCAGATGATATGTTTGCAGTCTGTTTCTTCAGTCTGTATTTTCGGAATATGTATTTGCCATCTTTTTTCGATATTTATTGTTAGATGATGTGTTTGCAGTCTCCATTTTCAAATGATGTGTTTTCATTCTGTTTTTTCAGTCTGTATTTTCAGATGATCTGTTTGAAGACTGTGTTTTCAGATGATGTGTTTGCACTTTGTATTTTCAGATGATTTATTTGTAGTCTCTATTTTCAATCCTTGTGTCTGGTTGATGCTTTTGCAGGAGAGGAGAGGTGTGGCGCAGCCGCCAGAAAGGCTGACTACACGCGCGGGGCTCACGGTTCAATCCCTGGCACCGGCGGCAGCTCAGCTCAGCTCAGCATCATGTGACTCTGGGCACTAGCTCACTTGATCTCCCGAGAGCCCCCAGTGCCTTGAAACCCTTAAGGGGTGATATGTTCGCACTTTACAAATAGGAATTATTATTTATAATTATTAATTTTGCCATCTGTATTTTTAGTCTGCATTTTCAGATAATGTGTTTGCAGTCTGTATTTTCAGGTGATGTGTTTGCAGTTCGTATTTTCAGATGATGTGTTTGCAGTCTGTATTTTCAGATGTGTTTGCAGTCTGTATTTTCAGATAATGTGTTTGCGGTCTGTATTTTCAGGTGATGTGTTTGCGGTCTGTATTTTCAGATAATGTGTTTGCAGTCTGTATTTTCAGATAATGTGTTTGCAGTCTGTATTTTCAGGTGATGTGTTTGCGGTCTGTATTTTCAGATAATGTGTTTGCGGTCTGTATTTTCAGATAATGTGTTTGCGGTCTGTATTTTCAGATAATGTGTTTGCGGTCTGTATTTTCAGATAATGTATTTGCAGTCTGTATTTTCAGATAATGTGTTTGCAGTCTGTATTTTCAGGTGATGTGTTTGCGGTCTGTATTTTCAGATAATGTGTTTGCAGTCTGTATTTTCAGGTGATGTGTTTGGAGTCTGTATTTTCAGGTGATGTGTTTGCGGTCTGTATTTTCAGATAATGTGTTTGCAGTCTGTATTTTCAGGTGATGTGTTTGGAGTCTGTATTTTCAGGTGATGTGTTTGCGGTCTGTATTTTCAGATAATGTGTTTGCGGTCTGTATTTTCAGATAATGTGTTTGCAGTCTGTATTTTCAATCCTTGTGTCTGGTTGATGCTTTTGCAGGAGAGGAGAGGTGTGGCGCAGCCGCCAGAAAGGCTGACTACACGCGCGGGGCTCACGGTTCAATCCCTGGCACCGGCGGCAGCTCAGCTCAGCTCAGCATCATGTGACTCTGGGCACTAGCTCACTTGATCTCCCGAGAGCCCCCAGTGCCTTGAAACCCTTAAGGGGTGATATGTTCGCACTTTACAAATAGGAATTATTATTTATAATTATTAATTTTGCCATCTGTATTTTTAGTCTGCATTTTCAGATAATGTGTTTGCAGTCTGTATTTTCAGGTGATGTGTTTGCAGTTCGTATTTTCAGATGATGTGTTTGCAGTCTGTATTTTCAGATGTGTTTGCAGTCTGTATTTTCAGATAATGTGTTTGCGGTCTGTATTTTCAGGTGATGTGTTTGCGGTCTGTATTTTCAGATAATGTGTTTGCAGTCTGTATTTTCAGATAATGTGTTTGCAGTCTGTATTTTCAGGTGATGTGTTTGCGGTCTGTATTTTCAGATAATGTGTTTGCGGTCTGTATTTTCAGATAATGTGTTTGCGGTCTGTATTTTCAGATAATGTGTTTGCGGTCTGTATTTTCAGATAATGTATTTGTAGTCTGTATTTTCAGATAATGTGTTTGCAGTCTGTATTTTCAGGTGATGTGTTTGCGGTCTGTATTTTCAGATAATGTGTTTGCAGTCTGTATTTTCAGGTGATGTGTTTGGAGTCTGTATTTTCAGGTGATGTGTTTGCGGTCTGTATTTTCAGATAATGTGTTTGCAGTCTGTATTTTCAGGTGATGTGTTTGGAGTCTGTATTTTCAGGTGATGTGTTTGCGGTCTGTATTTTCAGATAATGTGTTTGCGGTCTGTATTTTCAGATAATGTGTTTGCAGTCTGTATTTTCAGGTGATGTGTTTGCGGTCTGTATTTTCAGATAATGTGTTTGCAGTCTGTATTTTCAGATAATGTGTTTGCAGTCTGTATTTTCAGGTGATGTGTTTGCGGTCTGTATTTTCAGATAATGTGTTTGCAGTCTGTATTTTCAGGTGATGTGTTTGCGGTCTGTATTTTCAGATAATGTGTTTGCAGTCTGTATTTTCAGATAATGTGTTTGCAGTCTGTATTTTCAGGTGATGTGTTTGCGGTCTGTATTTTCAGATAATGTGTTTGCAGTCTGTATTTTCAGGTGATGTGTTTGCCGTCTGTATTTTCAGATAATGTGTTTGCAGTCTGTATTTTCAGGTGATGTGTTTGCCGTCTGTATTTTCAGATAATGTGTTTGCAGTCTGTATTTTCAGGTGATGTGTTTGCCGTCTGTATTTTCAGATAATGTGTTTGCAGTCTGTATTTTCAGGTGATGTGTTTGCCGTCTGTATTTTCAGATAATGTGTTTGCAGTCTGTATTTTCAGGTGATGTGTTTGCGGTCTGTATTTTCAGATAATGTGTTTGCAGTCTGTATTTTCAGGTGATGTGTTTGCAGTCTGTATTTTCAGGTGATGTGTTTGCAGTCTCTCTTTTCAGTCTCTGTTGCCCGATGATGCTTTTGCAGTCTGTATTTTGAGTCCATATCTTCAGATGATGTGTTTGTCTGCATTTTTCAAAGATATCGTTTCATTTGAGACAAAGTCAAATGATCAAAAGCCTGTGGTACATAATGAGAGGTCAAAGGTTTCCTAGCATGTTTACTGCCTTTGTGGGATCAGGGCATTATGTCTTTGAGTTCTGGGAAGGCCATCACAGAGCATCTCACTGAGTTTGTGGAGTCTTTATCTTCCTATTTGCTATTAGCAATCTTTTTTCTTTAAATTTCCATGTTCTCTCACTCATCACTTTGCCTAAATTTCACCTTTGTATCCAAACAAAGATATGAAAACTTACTTATGTATGACCTTCACAAGGCATCAATAATGTATTGGTTACGAGACATAGTTATAAAGAAGAAAAACAATTTAGGGCCAAGTCACATAAGTATTTATGAGTATGGTAAATAATACTACATGATTAACTCTTTAAGTACTCTTACATGCCCTTGTGAATCATCCCTAAATCGTCCAACTCCCTGCTAATAAAGAAGCAAAGAGTTCAAAGTTTTTTCTATTTGTACCTATTTATGCATGAATATTCCCCAAATATTTCATGGAATTCACAATTTAGATGTTTTGCGACCAATTCACAAAAGCATGTCATTGTCCATAAAAAAGAACTACATGAGCACTTCTTTACATACTTGGATTGTGTTTGTGGAGAGGCCCCGGTGTTGCGAATCGTGTCAAGTTCTTCCATGCTCTTATTTTAACAAAGATTGCAATTAGGGTCCTGATCTAGAGTTCGAGGGATGGGTTGCTCCTTCACAAACATGTCATCAGCCATATTATAATTAGGGCTCCCAGTTTTCCGTTTTTACTAATTTATACAGATAAATACAGACAGAAAACTATTTATTTTTCTGTCTGTATTTATTTTTAAATACAGAAAATAGGCCTTCTTTGGGTGATTTTTGTTATTGTCAGTCATGAGTGCCAGGTCAGTAGGTGTACAGATTGAGAGGTAGTGGAGATAAAAAAAGACAATAGATTTCCTTATTAAGCTTAATTCAGTGCAGATCTACAGTTATTTATGCTATTCTACAGAGAAAGTGTTTTCATATAATGCCATTGCACTGTTAACTGCTGAAACCTTTGGGACATTTAAATGTGAGCATACATTTATAATTTAAATGAATGTGAAAAAATACCTATTGCATCTCCATTTATACAGACAACACAAAATAAAAATGGAAAATTACTGAAAAAGTCAGCAAAAAATAAATATGGAAAAATACAGATGGAAATGTTAAAAAAATAAATACCATAAAACCCTAATTATAAGGCACTTGTAATACAATGGATGGGATGTGCGTCATGTTCATGACAGAATAACCCACCCACCTAACAATAAATCAGGCCTTAAGTCTTCTACACTTCATACATTATAAGATGGCCCGATCACATGCTGCACCAAGGACCCCCTAAAGGTTAAAAAGCATATGTAAAGCAGTTCTATCCAGCTCATATAGTAATCACATTGAGTCTGCCTACCTGAGCTTCAGGGGCCCGCATACAAGTATGGATTGTGCAGATCTTGGAGGAAATTCACTTATGGGATCCACTTTGGGCAAATCTCATTGGGGGTTCTTTGGTTTCCAGAGTAGAAATTACTTAGCTGAGATCATTAATGATGAACTGTGGTCGTGTCATGTCCGATTTGTATATTGTGAGTCCCATCTTACACAAGTACACAATGCACAAGTATTTAAAAATGAAAACAATGGAATCGAATTCTTCAATGAAGTCCTGCAGGGCCTCGGGCCACTACTATTGTGCAGAGGCTGCCCAGACCTCCTCTGATGTTTCAAGTTGGTCACTGGCTAGTGTCTGAATCCCCTAGCCCAGCAGTGACATTCACTCGTCTCAAGGTATACACTGTACACTGCATGGTCTTCAGTTGGCCCCATCAGACACTGACATACTCATATCTGCACATCTATTGACTTAGTCATAAGATACCACCATACAGCTACCATGTCCTGCAAACGCTAAGATGCATCTATGGCTTCCTTGATCAATTCCATTTTGGTTCAGATCTCCATTTGTGATGTTGTTTAGATCAGCACTAGTGTGAGGATTTTTCAAGTCTTGAGCAAAATGTTATTTCGCCGAGCAAGAGGGCAATTTTCGACCAGTTTGTTGTGAGTTGAAAATCTCTTGTGTTGTAAGGGCAGCCCACTACAGTCACGATAATGAATCACCAGCCATGGTTGTTGCTTAGAATTTAAGTTGTGTAAAGTTGTTGTCTTCTCAAATATTTTGTTTGTATCTTTTTTTCATTTTCTGAATACAAAAAGAGCACCACATTCAGCAACAACCATGCATGTCAAGTTATGGTGTTATAGTAAAAGAGAAAACGAAAATGGGAAATATATAAGACGGTCCAGACCCTTATCTGAAAAACACAATACTCAAATTCTCAAATAGCTTACAGTAACATTATGTATGGTAATTTACGGTGACTTCGGTGGACTTGGAGGTAGATGTAAACATGCATGGTTCTATACACAACCCATGTAGCAACATATGCAGTGTAAATACTATCAACGAGGTGTACCTCTCACGATAGTCATTCCTAAATAGTCAAGGTGGCTTGATGCAAGTAAGTGTGTAAGGACTGCCAAATGTCTTGAGGGCCAGACGTTGGCGGCTGCATCTGTGTGTAAAGTTCACTGGTAGTATCACAAAAATGTAGGCTCTTAAGCCACTGTGCTGTGGTGGGGTGCCGTTCACTACCTCAGTATACAGCAATCTCATGCTTAGCAAGAAAAAGCGCAAATGCCACAAAATGGCGTACCTCCCCCGAAACATCATGTACGCAGCCCGGCAGCACCATCAGAGGGTCAGGTGCTAGTGCTAATCCTACCATCTGGGAAATATCAGTCCAGTCGTTGCCTATACGGGGGCACGTCCAGGTGAGGTGTAAAAAGTCTGCATCAGGTGCGTTACATCTGAAGCAGGCTGATGAACGAGTCGGGTCAATTCTAGCCAATAGACTGGGTGTCATGTAGATTCGTTGGAGAAACTTAAAATGCAGCAGTTTGTGTCGCTGATTAGGGGATACATATTTGGTCTGTGAACAGCAATAGGACCAGACTCATCTGATAAAGGATGCCGGAGGTCCTCCCGCCTCGCCTTCTGCAGCCGTTCGTCCATGGTAGGTAACAAATCCAGGCAGGCATGGTAAAGCTTAGATACCAAGTGCTCACCAGTGTCATCATTAATGAGAGTCGTAACGGGGTAAAGTCGTCAGGAGCAAGAGGCTATGTCAGTATTTGGGCCGTCCAAGCGCTCTGAATGCGATGCAGTATAAACCTATCGAGCACCAATAGAATGAACAGAGTATTGGTTAAGCGCGAGTTTCCTGCCGTCTCTGTCATCGAGGGCAGCCTATGATTATCAGCAAGTGGAAGGGTGGAAGAGTACAAGCATTCCCTTCCCACCATGCGCAGCAATCGGCGCCAAGCCCAGCATGTGGAGGGAAGTGGCTGAATGTCCTTGGGGTCCAGAGGGAGACCCACTGGTAAAAGAGTATTTAGGGGTAGGGCACCAGCTGCTTCCCAGTTGAAACGGTCATATGTAAGGCAGGCGTCTCTGTGGTACCAATGGTATGCATTTTGACACTATGCTAAGTTGGAAATGAGGCACACCGAAGCCGTCCTTTGCGTAGGGAAGAACCAATGCATGCCAGCCAACTCGCGGTCTATGGCCTGCCCAAATGAGCCGCAGAAGCAAACCCCTCAGTTCGACAAAGAATACGTTAATAAGTATATTAAGGAATAGATAAAGAAATCTAGGAACAACCACCATTTTAATAAAGGCCATATGCCCAGCCATCAATAATGGCAATTTAATCCAACGTTCAATTTGTGATGTTAATTTGTCGAGGCTGGGCCGTAATTTAAGTGGAGGATCTGCTCCTTATCTCAGTGGATCTGAATACCAAGGTATTTGACTGTATCATCTTGCCATTGCAGGGGGAATTTACAGTGAAACCTGCTGAGTGTCAGGTACCAGTGGAAACAACTCAGACTTGCCCCAATTAATCTGAAGACCAGAAAAAAGGCCAAATCTTTGGATCTCTTGTATAATAGGAAATGTGTTTGTGGCTGGATGTCTGAGGAAGAGTAATATGTCATCGGCGTGGAGAGATACTACTAGCGGACACATGTCAAATTGTAGTCCGCGCCAAAGGTGTTTTTTTCTGCAAGTGGCAAGTTAGGGGGTCCATGGCAATGATGAATCCAAGTGGAGAGACTGGGCCCCCCTTGACATGTGCCCCTAGCCAGTGTAAATGCAGATTAGGATACAGAAGCTGTATCAAAGACATAAATTCACGAGGGAGGTCAAATTTGCAAAGATATAGGAAGGGTCATTCATGGGAGTCAAAGGCCTTTTCAGCATCGAGAAAGGCCATAGCTGCAGGGACTTCAGGGGAAATCCTATTCAAAACTGAAAAAAGTGTACACAAGTTTATAGAAGTAGAACGGTGCTGGATGAATCCCAATTGGAGAGGGGATATGATAGTCTCGTGGAGGAGAGAGAGTCTCGTCGTCAACACCTTCGCCAGGATTTTATTCTCAAAGTTTAATAAAGGCAAAGGTCTATACGACTGACAACGCAGTGGGTCTTTACCAGGTTTATACAACAAAACTATAACCGCCTCGCGCAGAATGGGGGGGAGCATACCAATTTCGAGAGACTCTGCATGGAGCTCCAGCAGATGAGGAGCTAGGAGATGTTTGTATGTTTTGATAGAATATGCCTGTGAGCCCATCAGAGCCGAGGGCTTTGGACCCATCCATGGAGTCTATTGCAGAGAGAACTTCATTGACCGCAACCGGTTCACTAAGAAATTGCTTTGCGGGGATGACAGCCAAACCAAGGCCGCTTCCGATAGATAATGCACCAAGTCAGTACCCTCCTAAGTGCAGCGAGACGAATAGGGCTGTGTGTACTAGCATAGTAGTTTCGCTAGGACCTCACTGTTTTCATCTGCAAGTGCAATCTCTAGAATGTAATCACTCCCCCTCTGAAGCCGGAGTAACTTTGCCAATGTACGACTGGGACGCTCACACTCACCTTAACAACGAGCCCTCGCAAATTTCCCGAGATAGTGAATATCTCATTCCAAAAGCTCTCAAAACTCCTCCATGGCCTGGGCATGGAAATATAGCTGGTCAGCTGCAAGACTCATCAGCGATACAAAAGGGGATGATGGACGGAACGTTTGAGCCAATCAAACACTCACCCCCAGTCAACTGATCTGGGTTTAATCCATCATCATTCTTTAGCTCACTCCACCACCCCAGTTCAGACATGGCCATATGCAAATCAGTCTGACCCTGTGCCTCATGGGAACAGTCCAGCCCGAACTGCCAAGCCATGTCTTCCCTGGACCGGAAACAAGCATCCTAGGACCGGTTTCTGGCATTCCAGCCGTCATCAGCCAGGCTTGCTTGAATCCAGTGGCAAAGTGAGCAAGGGACCCACGTCTGGGCATACCCCCGCCAACTTAGGGCGAATAAAGCGATACAAAAGGGGATGCTGGACGGAACGTTTGAGCCAATCAAACACTCACCCCCAGTCAACTGATCTGGGTTTAATCCATCATCATTCTTTAGCTCACTCCACCACCCCAGTTCAGACATGGCCATATGCAAATCAGTCTGACCCTGTGCCTCATGGGAACAGTCCAGCCCGAACTGCCAAGCCATGTCTTCCCTGGACCGGAAACAAGCATCCTAGGACCGGTTTCTGGCATTCCAGCCGTCATCAGCCAGGCTTGCTTGAATCCAGTGGCAAAGTGAGCAAGGGACCCACGTCTGGGCATACCCCGCCAACTTAGGGCGAATAAAGCGATACAAAAGGGGATGATGGACGGAACGTTTGAGCCAATCAAACACTCACCCCCAGTCAACTGATCTGGGTTTAATCCATCATCATTCTTTAGCTCACTCCACCACCCCAGTTCAGACATGGCCATATGCAAATCAGTCTGACCCTGTGCCTCATGGGAACAGTCCAGCCCGAACTGCCAAGCCATGTCTTCCCTGGACCGGAAACAAGCATCCTAGGACCGGTTTCTGGCATTCCAGCCGTCATCAGCCAGGCTTGCTTGAATCCAGTGGCAAAGTGAGCAAGGGACCCACGTCTGGGCATACCCCCGCCAACTTAGGGCGAATAAAGCGATACAAAAGGGGATGATAGACGGAACGTTTGAGCCAATCAAACACTCACCCCCAGTCAACTGATCTGGGTTTAATCCATCATCATTCTTTAGCTCACTCCACCACCCCAGTTCAGACATGGCCATATGCAAATCAGTCTGACCCTGTGCCTCATGGGAACAGTCCAGCCCGAACTGCCAAGCCATGTCTTCCCTGGACCGGAAACAAGCATCCTAGGACCGGTTTCTGGCATTCCAGCCGTCATCAGCCAGGCTTGCTTGAATCCAGTGGCAAAGTGAGCAAGGGACCCACGTCTGGGCATACCCCCGCCAACTTAGGGCGAATAAAGCGATACAAAAGGGGATGATGGACGGAACGTTTGAGCCAATCAAACACTCACCCCCAGTCAACTGATCTGGGTTTAATCCATCATCATTCTTTAGCTCACTCCACCACCCCAGTTCAGACATGGCCATATGCAAATCAGTCTGACCCTGTGCCTCATGGGAACAGTCCAGCCCGAACTGCCAAGCCATGTCTTCCCTGGACCGGAAACAAGCATCCTAGGACCGGTTTCTGGCATTCCAGCCGTCATCAGCCAGGCTTGCTTGAATCCAGTGGCAAAGTGAGCAAGGGACCCACGTCTGGGCATACCCCCGCCAACTTAGGGCGAATAAAGCGATACAAAAGGGGATGATGGACGGAACGTTTGAGCCAATCAAACACTCACCCCCAGTCAACTGATCTGGGTTTAATCCATCATCATTCTTTAGCTCACTCCACCACCCCAGTTCAGACATGGCCATATGCAAATCAGTCTGACCCTGTGCCTCATGGGAACAGTCCAGCCCGAACTGCCAAGACATGTCTTCCCTGGACCGGAAACAAGCATCCTAGGACCGGTTTCTGGCATTCCAGCCGTCATCAGCCAGGCTTGCTTGAATCCAGTGGCAAAGTGAGCAAGGGACCCACGTCTGGGCATACCCCCGCCAACTTAGGGCGAATAAAGCGATACAAAAGGGGATGATGGACGGAACGTTTGAGCCAATCAAACACTCACCCCCAGTCAACTGATCTGGGTTTAATCCATCATCATTCTTTAGCTCACTCCACCACCCCAGTTCAGACATGGCCATATGCAAATCAGTCTGACCCTGTGCCTCATGGGAACAGTCCAGCCCGAACTGCCAAGCCATGTCTTCCCTGGACCGGAAACAAGCATCCTAGGACCGGTTTCTGGCATTCCAGCCGTCATCAGCCAGGCTTGCTTGAATCCAGTGGCAAAGTGAGCAAGGGACCCACGTCTGGGCATACCCCCGCCAACTTAGGGCGAATAAAGCGATACAAAAGGGGATGATGGACGGAACGTTTGAGCCAATCAAACACTCACCCCCAGTCAACTGATCTGGGTTTAATCCATCATCATTTTTTAGCTCACTCCACCACCCCAGTTCAGACATGGCCATATGCAAATCAGTCTGACCCTGTGCCTCATGGGAACAGTCCAGCCCGAACTGCCAAGCCATGTCTTCCCTGGACCGGAAACAAGCATCCTAGGACCGGTTTCTGGCATTCCAGCCGTCATCAGCCAGGCTTGCTTGAATCCAGTGGCAAAGTGAGCAAGGGACCCACGTCTGGGCATACCCCCGCCAACTTAGGGCGAATAAAGCGATACAAAAGGGGATGATGGACGGAATGTTTGAGCCAATCAAACACTCACCCCCAGTCAACTGATCTGGGTTTAATCCATCATCATTCTTTAGCTCACTCCACCACCCCAGTTCAGACATGGCCATATGCAAATCAGTCTGACCCTGTGCCTCATGGGAACAGTCCAGCCCGAACTGCCAAGCCATGTCTTCCCTGGACCGGAAACAAGCATCCTAGGACCGGTTTCTGGCATTCCAGCCGTCATCAGCCAGGCTTGCTTGAATCCAGTGGCAAAGTGAGCAAGGGACCCACGTCTGGGCATACCCCCGCCAACTTAGGGCGAATAAAGCGATACAAAAGGGGATGATGGACGGAACGTTTGAGCCAATCAAACACTCACCCCCAGTCAACTGATCTGGGTTTAATCCATCATCATTCTTTAGCTCACTCCACCACCCCAGTTCAGACATGGCCATATGCAAATCAGTCTGACCCTGTGCCTCATGGGAACAGTCCAGCCCGAACTGCCAAGCCATGTCTTCCCTGGACCGGAAACAAGCATCCTAGGACCGGTTTCTGGCATTCCAGCCGTCATCACCCAGGCTTGCTTGAATCCAGTGGCAAAGTGAGCAAGGGACCCACGTCTGGGCATACCCCGCCAACTTAGGGCGAATAAAGCGATACAAAAGGGGATGATGGACGGAACGTTTGAGCCAATCAAACACTCACCCCCAGTCAACTGATCTGGGTTTAATCCATCATCATTCTTTAGCTCACTCCACCACCCCAGTTCAGACATGGCCATATGCAAATCAGTCTGACCCTGTGCCTCATGGGAACAGTCCAGCCCGAACTGCCAAGCCATGTCTTCCCTGGACCGGAAACAAGCATCCTAGGACCGGTTTCTGGCATTCCAGCCGTCATCAGCCAGGCTTGCTTGAATCCAGTGGCAAAGTGAGCAAGGGACCCACGTCTGGGCATACCCCCGCCAACTTAGGGCGAATAAAGCGATACAAAAGGGGATGATGGACGGAACGTTTGAGCCAATCAAACACTCACCCCCAGTCAACTGATCTGGGTTTAATCCATCATCATTCTTTAGCTCACTCCACCACCCCAGTTCAGACATGGCCATATGCAAATCAGTCTGACCCTGTGCCTCATGGGAACAGTCCAGCCCGAACTGCCAAGCCATGTCTTCCCTGGACCGGAAACAAGCATCCTAGGACCGGTTTCTGGCATTCCAGCCGTCATCAGCCAGGCTTGCTTGAATCCAGTGGCAAAGTGAGCAAGGGACCCACGTCTGGGCATACCCCCGCCAACTTAGGGCGAATAAAGCGATACAAAAGGGGATGATGGACGGAACGTTTGAGCCAATCAAACACTCACCCCCAGTCAACTGATCTGGGTTTAATCCATCATCATTCTTTAGCTCACTCCACCACCCCAGTTCAGACATGGCCATATGCAAATCAGTCTGACCCTGTGCCTCATGGGAACAGTCCAGCCCGAACTGCCAAGCCATGTCTTCCCTGGACCGGAAACAAGCATCCTAGGACCGGTTTCTGGCATTCCAGCCGTCATCAGCCAGGCTTGCTTGAATCCAGTGGCAAAGTGAGCAAGGGACCCACGTCTGGGCATACCCCCGCCAACTTAGGGCGAATAAAGCGATACAAAAGGGGATGATGGACGGAACGTTTGAGCCAATCAAACACTCACCCCCAGTCAACTGATCTGGGTTTAATCCATCATCATTCTTTAGCTCACTCCACCACCCCAGTTCAGACATGGCCATATGCAAATCAGTCTGACCCTGTGCCTCATGGGAACAGTCCAGCCCGAACTGCCAAGCCATGTCTTCCCTGGACCGGAAACAAGCATCCTAGGACCGGTTTCTGGCATTCCAGCCGTCATCAGCCAGGCTTGCTTGAATCCAGTGGCAAAGTGAGCAAGGGACCCACGTCTGGGCATACCCCCGCCAACTTAGGGCGAATAAAGCGATACAAAAGGGGATGATGGACGGAACGTTTGAGCCAATCAAACACTCACCCCCAGTCAACTGATCTGGGTTTAATCCATCATCATTCTTTAGCTCACTCCACCACCCCAGTTCAGACATGGCCATATGCAAATCAGTCTGACCCTGTGCCTCATGGGAACAGTCCAGCCCGAACTGCCAAGCCATGTCTTCCCTGGACCGGAAACAAGCATCCTAGGACCGGTTTCTGGCATTCCAGCCGTCATCAGCCAGGCTTGCTTGAATCCAGTGGCAAAGTGAGCAAGGGACCCACGTCTGGGCATACCCCCGCCAACTTAGGGCGAATAAAGCGATACAAAAGGGGATGATGGACGGAATGTTTGAGCCAATCAAACACTCACCCCCAGTCAACTGATCTGGGTTTAATCCATCATCATTCTTTAGCTCACTCCACCACCCCAGTTCAGACATGGCCATATGCAAATCAGTCTGACCCTGTGCCTCATGGGAACAGTCCAGCCCGAACTGCCAAGCCATGTCTTCCCTGGACCGGAAACAAGCATCCTAGGACCGGTTTCTGGCATTCCAGCCGTCATCAGCCAGGCTTGCTTGAATCCAGTGGCAAAGTGAGCAAGGGACCCACGTCTGGGCATACCCCCGCCAACTTAGGGCGAATAAAGCGATACAAAAGGGGATGATGGACGGAACGTTTGAGCCAATCAAACACTCACCCCCAGTCAACTGATCTGGGTTTAATCCATCATCATTCTTTAGCTCACTCCACCACCCCAGTTCAGACATGGCCATATGCAAATCAGTCTGACCCTGTGCCTCATGGGAACAGTCCAGCCCGAACTGCCAAGCCATGTCTTCCCTGGACCGGAAACAAGCATCCTAGGACCGGTTTCTGGCATTCCAGCCGTCATCACCCAGGCTTGCTTGAATCCAGTGGCAAAGTGAGCAAGGGACCCACGTCTGGGCATACCCCCGCCAACTTAGGGCGAATAAAGCGATACAAAAGGGGATGATGGACGGAACGTTTGAGCCAATCAAACACTCACCCCCAGTCAACTGATCTGGGTTTAATCCATCATCATTCTTTAGCTCACTCCACCACCCCAGTTCAGACATGGCCATATGCAAATCAGTCTGACCCTGTGCCTCATGGGAACAGTCCAGCCCGAACTGCCAAGCCATGTCTTCCCTGGACCGGAAACAAGCATCCTAGGACCGGTTTCTGGCATTCCAGCCGTCATCAGCCAGGCTTGCTTGAATCCAGTGGCAAAGTGAGCAAGGGACCCACGTCTGGGCATACCCCCGCCAACTTAGGGCGAATAAAGCGATACAAAAGGGGATGATGGACGGAACGTTTGAGCCAATCAAACACTCACCCCCAGTCAACTGATCTGGGTTTAATCCATCATCATTCTTTAGCTCACTCCACCACCCCAGTTCAGACATGGCCATATGCAAATCAGTCTGACCCTGTGCCTCATGGGAACAGTCCAGCCCGAACTGCCAAGCCATGTCTTCCCTGGACCGGAAACAAGCATCCTAGGACCGGTTTCTGGCATTCCAGCCGTCATCAGCCAGGCTTGCTTGAATCCAGTGGCAAAGTGAGCAAGGGACCCACGTCTGGGCATACCCCCGCCAACTTAGGGCGAATAAAGCGATACAAAGGGGATGATGGACGGAACGTTTGAGCCAATCAAACACTCACCCCCAGTCAACTGATCTGGGTTTAATCCATCATCATTCTTTAGCTCACTCCACCACCCCAGTTCAGACATGGCCATATGCAAATCAGTCTGACCCTGTGCCTCATGGGAACAGTCCAGCCCGAACTGCCAAGCCATGTCTTCCCTGGACCGGAAACAAGCATCCTAGGACCGGTTTCTGGCATTCCAGCCGTCATCAGCCAGGCTTGCTTGAATCCAGTGGCAAAGTGAGCAAGGGACCCACGTCTGGGCATACCCCCGCCAACTTAGGGCGAATAAAGCGATACAAAAGGGGATGATGGACGGAACGTTTGAGCCAATCAAACACTCACCCCCAGTCAACTGATCTGGGTTTAATCCATCATCATTCTTTAGCTCACTCCACCACCCCAGTTCAGACATGGCCATATGCAAATCAGTCTGACCCTGTGCCTCATGGGAACAGTCCAGCCCGAACTGCCAAGCCATGTCTTCCCTGGGTCGGAAACAAGCATCCTAGGACCGGTTTCTGGCATTCCAGCCGTCATCAGCCAGGCTTGCTTGAATCCAGTGGCAAAGTGAGCAAGGGACCCACGTCTGGGCATACCCCCGCCAACTTAGGGCGAATAAAGCGATACAAAAGGGGATGATGGACGGAACGTTTGAGCCAATCAAACACTCACCCCCAGTCAACTGATCTGGGTTTAATCCATCATCATTCTTTAGCTCACTCCACCACCCCAGTTCAGACATGGCCATATGCAAATCAGTCTGACCCTGTGCCTCATGGGAACAGTCCAGCCCGAACTGCCAAGCCATGTCTTCCCTGGACCGGAAACAAGCATCCTAGGACCGGTTTCTGGCATTCCAGCCATCATCAGCCAGGCTTGCTTGAATCCAGTGGCAAAGTGAGCAAGGGACCCACGTCTGGGCATACCCCCGCCAACTTAGGGCGAATAAAGCGATACAAAAGGGGATGATGGACGGAACGTTTGAGCCAATCAAACACTCACCCCCAGTCAACTGATCTGGGTTTAATCCATCATCATTCTTTAGCTCACTCCACCACCCCAGTTCAGACATGGCCATATGCAAATCAGTCTGACCCTGTGCCTCATGGGAACAGTCCAGCCCGAACTGCCAAGCCATGTCTTCCCTGGACCGGAAACAAGCATCCTAGGACCGGTTTCTGGCATTCCAGCCGTCATCAGCCAGGCTTGCTTGAATCCAGTGGCAAAGTGAGCAAGGGACCCACGTCTGGGCATACCCCCGCCAACTTAGGGCGAATAAAGCGATACAAAAGGGGATGATGGACGGAACGTTTGAGCCAATCAAACACTCACCCCCAGTCAACTGATCTGGGTTTAATCCATCATCATTCTTTAGCTCACTCCACCACCCCAGTTCAGACATGGCCATATGCAAATCAGTCTGACCCTGTGCCTCATGGGAACAGTCCAGCCCGAACTGCCAAGCCATGTCTTCCCTGGACCGGAAACAAGCATCCTAGGACCGGTTTCTGGCATTCCAGCCGTCATCAGCCAGGCTTGCTTGAATCCAGTGGCAAAGTGAGCAAAGGACCCACGTCTGGGCATACCCCCGCCAACTTAGGGCGAATAAAGCGATACAAAAGGGGATGATGGACGGAACGTTTGAGCCAATCAAACACTCACCCCCAGTCAACTGATCTGGGTTTAATCCATCATCATTCTTTAGCTCACTCCACCACCCCAGTTCAGACATGGCCACTCATCAGGTCAGCGGCATCAACGTGTTCAAGAGTGGACATTAAAAGGAGTGTCGAATATCTTGCAGTATGCCGCATTGTTTAGCTAAGGCTACTCTCCCGATATATGCCTTGAAGACCTCTCAAAGGGAGGCCTCGGTGGTTGCTGAGTCCTCATTCAATTCAAAATAATCTGTGATGGCAGTGCGGAGCTCATCATGAAATACGGGATTCAGCAAAACCTGATTGGGAAGGCGCCATAGACTCATCGTACCACTCCGGAAGGAAACGCAAAGTTTCATGCAGACCGGGGCATGGTCCGACAGAGTGCGGGGTTGACAGCGTACCTCCCCCAACCAAGGAACTACCGAAAGTGAAAGAAACCAATAGTCCAGGTGCAACCAAGTGCTGTGTGGTGCAGAATAGAAGGTATGGCAAGGGGAATCAGCATGTCGATGACGCCAAGCATCTCGAAGGGAGTTTGAGGTGCAAGTGTCATGCAGGATGGGCATAGTGCGTGGTTTCCCACTCAGACTGCTCGACGTGGAGTCTAGTGCCGGGTTCAAGCACAGATTGAAGCCCCCACCAATCACAATATGGTCTGCATCAGCCCTATCAAGTATCTCCATCAGGTTATGGAAAAAGTCAGGGGACTCTATGTTTGGTGCATAAACGTTTAACAGTAACACAGGCCTGCCAGCCAGGCGGCCTGTGACCACCACATACCTCCCATCCGCATCAGAGAAGCTGTCCATGGGGGAAAAGGGGATTGAATGGTGTATCAAGATACAAACCCCATGAGAGTAGGAGCTATAATTAGAAAAGTATCTATGTGGGACCCAAGATGAGGCATAGGTCTGGGCGGAACCCGGGTAAATGTGTGCTTCTTGGAAAAAAGCAATTTTAACCCCATGTCTGACAAGGTACTGAAACACCTGTTTACCTTTACAGATGTTATTGATGTCACTAATATTCCATGGCAAACATAAAACTTGTAGTCCACCAGTCATGCCGTTACTAGCTACAGACATTCTTCAACAAAGTCATTCTGGACCTACAGTAGTGTAATATCACAAACAATCTTGTATTGTGGTGCAAAATAAAAAAAAGCAGAAACAATCCCATCTAACCCTCCTCCCCCCATCCATCCCTGGCAAAACAGTGCCGAGCGATATCCCACGGGCAAACAAATGATAAAAAATGCCCCAAAGTGAAAAAGAACCATGGCAGTGTATACCAGGGAGGTGAGCAACACTCCGACAACCGGTTCCCAATTGTAACTTGTGTATCAGCAACTGGGAAACAGATAACATAGTTTAGGAAGACAATTTTGAATATATCCGATCGACCAACATAACATGATATGCCAAGCTGTGAAGTCTAGCGCTCATGCCCCTTCCGACCAGAGAGCTCCACAACAGAGCAAAGGCAAGGGGGGGAAGTGGTCTACACCCCTGTCAGCTGCCAATTTTTTGGTTGCAAAGGAAAGGGGAGGGTGGAGGGACAGGAGCCCATCTGGTCACCAGTGATCACCGACAGCCCAGGTACCAGGTAGCACCTTCTAACACACACCCCGCCCTAGGTCTAATGGGCTCACACCGGTCTCCTCCAGAAATGTGGGGTCAGCCTGGGCTGCAGCATCTGCAGAAAACAGCTGTCCTGTGTGCTGTCAGGGCCCAGGGAACTAGTTCAGGCCCAGCGCATGCAGTCCATAGCCCGTGGCCACAGATTCCAGGCGAGAGGTGGTACCGCTGCCGGCAGTTGGGCAGGGCCGCACCTCAGCGGCCGGACCCAGGACAGCAGAGGGCACTGCTAGTCTCAGAGGTGATATGTTCGACCGAAAGCAGGCAGGGGTGACCCAGTGAGGCTCAGTAGCCCCGGCCTCAGGCTCACCTGTGGCATCTGTCACGCAGGGCCTCCAAGGCAGGCCTGGTCCCTCCGACATGGGGGGCTCCCGCTGCACCTCAGGTGAGTCAGCAGGTGATCGGGTCAGGAGCCAGGACCAATATCAGAATTCATCAAGTTGCGCAGGAACCAGTTTGCAAAGCTTCAGTGCCATGCAGCCATCTAGGTCGCCGGCCTGGCCACGCCCCTCATGTTCTCAAACGTAAGTATCTAGTGTCCAGTGCTTGACAGTCCTGATTAGTTTGGTGTGTGCTTGATAAAATACTAACAAAACTATTTAAAACAAATTATTAAATGTACAATTCTGATACATTCTCTATTCCTTAGTGTCACATGGTTTGACTTTCCGACCCACTGGTACTGAGAACTTAGTCAATGTGCCAACCCACATAAGAAATCCAGTTGTGCTGCAATCTGTACACAACCCACTGAGCAATTTTGTGCAGGAAGTCTTTCCTGGTAATGATCAGTCCAATCAGATGAATTCATGGACAGCCATTGAACTCCCAACCCCCTTTGATCAATGATTAACACACTCTACCAGCACTAAAAAGTGGATAATGTAATTTAAAAACGTTATTTTAAAATAAATCACCTCCTACTGCATCAAATTTGAATGTATATCACACAAAATATGAACAGTAAGGTAGAAAAGCAGGTTATGGATAACGAGAATAACAGAAAAAATTAGAACACGTTTATTGAATTTTGAAGGCCTAACATCCACCTACTGCTACCTCTAGGTACTATGCAAGGTCTAGCTGAATCAGTAATTAATTAGCCAACCTCTGAGTTTCATTGATGCTGCACACAACATGCCTGTTTTCTAAACAGCGAGTAACTTTTAAGTCGTTCTGGAATACCAAAGTAGCTATTTCCTATCCCTTTGTGTAGCAGATAGCAACAGCATCTTCTGAAGGCCACTATTCTTGTTGATGCTTTCGACTAAAGTGGGGGTTGCATCTGGCTTGACCATGTGTGCGATAGCCCCAGCACACAGTCCCTCTCGCTATTATCTGGTACCTGAGTTTTGATAGAATATTTGTTAAAAAAGATCTTCTCTTTGCTATTATTTTACTTTATAGAATAAAAAGCACGATAAAGCTTGCAGATGTCGATGTTTTCATTAACATAGCAAGAGGACAAACAATTGTGGTTGTAAATTCTCCAGTTCGATTATCACATTTATCTGATGTATCTTATTTATACTAAACAATCCTAGAGAGCATGTGCATGCAATGCAAGCATTTCTATGCATGATTAACTATTCACGCATTCTAAGTAGAATAATTTAAACTCAAAGTGATTACAGCAGTTCAGAGCCCAGACGTGAACATAGCCATTCAGATTATTCTTTTTAACTTGACATAAAAAAGTTGAATGATCTTTCATGAAAGTAATTCTGATATAATTTTTGCCTAGTTAAATCTGGCACGTGCCCGCGTGCTGTGGCTAGGTGCAAGCACCCGCTGCCTGACCCGCGGTGCCAGTCTGACGCAGATTGCCCAGGCCGACAGAAGTGCTGCTCCCTCTGTGGATATAAGTGTATGGACCCCAAGAAAGGTACTCATTTTGTGGCACTTTATGAGGGTAGCTGTACCTGATATTAGCAATGTACTGTCTCCAGGAAAAGAGTGATGCTGCATATGCCCTCACCGGGGCTAATCTCAAGACCAATACATCAAGATGCCTACAGGCCCCGCTGAATGAACCCTCCAGCTATCAGTCTGAAGTGAGGCTGAAGAGAAGGACTTATCCAGTCTTTGTGTGCAGAGTTAGGTGCTGTCAAATGAGATTTTACAACAAAAGTGTATGAATGAATGAATAAATGAACTTTCAAATTAGGAAACAAACAAATCAGTCAATGAAAGCATACTTGAGGTTCAGTGAGACACACTGGATCAATTTACAGGTTTTCTTTTGGATAAAGCAGTCATTTCTGGGTGAGAAGATTTATTTGAATTGTGCCATCTTAGCTCTGCCTAGCAATTCTTGGGAAGTTTAATGGATTTGTTTTAAATCTCACACAGACAAGGTGACGCTTCAGTGATAGAGCAGGCGCAGTATAGTGTATCTGTCTAAGAAAGCAGAGCAAGGAGTGGAGGGCTAGGAGGAGGTTCCCAAAGAGGAGAAATAGTAGTCAGATTGAAGGGTACCTGGACTAAGAGTTGGAGCATCAGCGTTCTACAGCTTACTATGATGTGGTGGGTTTGTCCGTATAGAGCAGCGGAGGGTGTTTGGTGCTAGCGTCAGTCATACGCACAGCCACATGGTTCACAAGATGTTCAGGAGCAGAAGAGTGTGAGGTTTCTTTCCATGCTTCCATTGATGGGCAGTAACTTGCTCCTGCAGGTGGTGGCCCAAATTCAGATGGGCTAGCCAACCAATCGTGGATTTTTATTGTCTCATTGAGATTTCATGCTTTCAATTGCTGGACTTTAGGTAGCTATGTTGTGTGGCTTCTTAGGAAGCTAGAGGTTGTGCTAGTGAGGCATGCACTGGTGTCATTATCCACATTACACAAACAAAACCACTTATTTTTCTGTTTAGATAGGGGAGACTGGCACACAGTATAGTACGCTTATCCTTTCCCCGGTAACCTTGTCACCCAAAACATCCTAAAATAATATGAGGCAGTAGATATGACTCCCAGGGTCTTTAGCTTCCTGCTCAGAGGTAAAACTTGTGTTTAGTGCTTGACAGAACCAGGAAAAACATTAGTTTCTAGGGCGTAATCTTCCATCATATGCAATCTTTACACTTGTGTTTTCACACTCACTCTTGTTGTATTGTAGTTACAGAGAACCCAGGACTGTGTCCCGTTGACCCGAATATTGAGAAGCAATGCGGGTACCTACCCCCACCAAAGTGCAACAGCGATGCAGAGTGTGGAGCCGATGAGAAGTGTTGTTTGTTCGGCTGTGGAGTGCAATGTGTGAAGGCCCTGCCAGGTAATAACGCAAGTTAGAAGATACAGAGCTTTGGGAGTGCTTTCCCCATTGACATGGAGATTGAGAAACAGTGCAGATACCTACCCCCACCACATTGCAGAAGTGATGCAGAGTGTGGAGTCGGTGCAAAGTTCTGTTCATTTTCCACTGTTGGGTTCAGTGTGTGAAGGCCCTGCCAGGTAATGACATGTGTTAGATGAAAGAGGGCTTTGGGAATGCTTGCCCCATTGACTTGGAGATTGAGAAGTGTGTAGGTACCTCTCACCACAGCAGTGCAGCAGTGATGCAGAGTGTGGAGCTGGGGGTAAGTACTGCTGGTTCAGCTGCAGGGTACAGAGTGTGAAGGCTCTGCCTGTTAATGATGCAAGTTAGATGATAGACGTCTTTGGGAGTGCTTGCCCCATTGACTCGTAAATTGAGAAGCAGTGCGAGTACCTCTCACCAACCTCACCTCTCACCACCACAGTGCAGCAGCGATGCAGAGTGTGGAGCCAGATGCGAAGTGCTGCTTGTTTTCTGCTGTTGGGATCAGTGTGTCAAGGCCCTGCAAGGTAATGACATGAGTTAGATGATAGAGGGCTTTTGGAGTGCTTGCCCCATTGACCCGTTTGAGAAGCATTGCAGACAACCTCACCTCTCACAACTGCATTGAAGCAGCGATGCAGAGTGTGAAGCCAGCGAGATGTGCTGCTTGTTCGGCTGTGGGTTGCAGTGTGTGAAGATCCTGCCAGGTAATGAGATGAGTTAGAAGATAGAGGGCTTTGGGAGAACATTTGCTGATCTTTTGGAAGGATGTGGTTTGGATACTCACGTTATTCGTGAATTGAATTATCCAGAATAATCCTTTATCAATCTCAATACAGATGCCTAAAGAATTTGAGGGGTTTTATTAGGTAATGTTGTACTCAGGTTATTCGCAATGCTGTCATCATATACCATAATTTCTCATGGATGTCAACCCACTTTGCCTACAAACATATTTATGGCGTAACAAACTTTGACAATTAAAAAAAATTACTTATAATTATTACTTATTTATTTTGTCTTTGATATTATTTCTGTTCCAAAGTTCTCATTCTTCACTT
Source organism: Calotriton arnoldi (assembly GCA_963921515.1). NCBI lineage: Eukaryota > Metazoa > Chordata > Amphibia > Caudata > Salamandridae > Calotriton > Calotriton arnoldi. Next base: position 120,436 of record CAWUFW010010078.1, on the reverse strand, counting down.
AATTGCATTTACAGTTAAAATATTTTCGTAAGTTTTTTTTCCTCCTAATACATTCTTTGGATTTAAATCCTACAAATGTGCTCTGTGATTGACAGCTTCACTTCAACAGGACATTTTTCTTTTGTACTCTTTTCTAGACTCTCTGCTACATGTCCCAGTTGATTTTATAATAACCCCCATTCAGACACCAACGAGGAACCCAACCACAGATTGCCTCCATATCTGTGCCCTTCATTTCTCTAGTGTTTCATATGGATGTGTATTACCTAAGAATGCCTAGGAGAATAGCAACGAATGTCAACTTCGACGTGGGAAGGAAAGGTTTTCCTTTTTAGTAACCCTCACCCACTAGCGTTACCCCTTGGTGGCATGCTTCATCATAGGGTTCATCCCTAACCTACTACGGAAAGGGGTGTGCTGCAACCGACGGATAGATGGGAGCACCATTAGTATGTTATTCCTATACACCTACGCTGGTTGTAATGATATTGGAGTGGGGCTTTTTGTGTAAAAGATGGGTTTAAAAATATCTGACTAGTGGGAAAAGGATTAATTTATTCAATCCCCTGTTATGCGTTGTCCATCATGCACTAAAGTGAGTGGATAGTGATATATTTCTCAAAACACAAGAGCACTCTGTGAAAAATTATTCAAATGTAGCGGCTGAGTAGACACACAATACATAGACACATACCGCACTCGGTCCCAAATAGAAACAGTTCTGCACGCAAAACATTACATACATGTAAAAAGCCCTAGTCAGGCCTCATGAGTCCAAATCAGGGAAGAAGGGATGAGTGTAATCATACTCTGTGGGTATAAAAACGGTATTCCCAATAGGATAGTTAGATGCAGCAAAAGGATAGGAAAAAGCTACTATCATTAGCAGTGGAGGTTCATTAAACCTTTAGTTCTGGATTTCTAAGATCGTATGGTCGCACTTACTTCATCAAGGCTACTTCCTCATTGTGGTATTACCTGTTCGCCCGTGGCTCTGGAGATGCCAGAGGGGCGTGACGAGTTCCGTAATATACGCAGAGGACATGCTGCCCGTCGGCGTCCTCGTGGCGGTGCGGTGCTAGACCGCTAACCTGCTTTGAGAGGAAGAGTTCTCTTCCTGCCCCGTCGAGGCGCGTCCACTGATCATGGGTTCATGCCTCGGCTGCTCAGGAAAGAAATATATGTCATTATTACTGCCAATAGGTAGATATCCGCGCTGTGGGAAAAATGATGGAAGAAGGGCTGAACAATGGTAATGTTGGACTCATTTCTTATGGTCTCCATATAAAGAAGTTGTTGTCAAAGACACAGAGGAAAAGAATGTCAAGATACATGTGTTCCCAACCTGGTTCGTAAGGAACAGATCCTGGACAAATCTTTTAGATTTGCCATGAAAATATTGATAAAAAACACCTTTTTCTGTGCTCTGGCCCCAAAGTCGGGTAGCGGTCTAGCACTGCACTGCCACGAGGACGCCGACGGCAGCATGTCCTCTGCACATATTACCGGGCTCGTCACGCCCCGCTGGCATCTCCGGAGCCACGGGTGAATGGGTAATCCCACAACAAGGGAGTAGCCTTGATGAAGTGTGACCATACATTACTAAATCTCTTGATGAGTGAGGGCCAACTTCCTCGGGAGTGGAAGGCAGCACATGTAATTTCGATTCGCAAAGGCGAACCTATCTGCATCGGTTCTGTCTATCTATCGCCCCATTTCCCTTCTTCCTCTGATGAGCAAACTATTGGAAGTATATATCAATAAAAAACTGTGAAAAGTTGGCCTGGTATATGCTGTCCACTAATTAAAGTGGGCACCTTGCACCAGTCCAAACAACCCTTATGGTGATTTAAGAGGTCAAAGATAACCTTAGAAAGCTATCCAAGTGGTAGGTGTGGAGAGCAGCCTTCAGGCTTAGTCTTGAAGGAATGTTAAGCAGCTTGTTTTACCAGAATGCAACCTTATAGTATTGGTTAAATGAAAGGAGAACCACACAGTAGTTATAAAAATATGTATTTATTAATATAACACTCTCTAGTACGAAGCAATATCTCCTACACAGAGATAATCACAAAGCACACAATACTTAAGCAAAGAAGTGACAGTAAATAGCACTAATACAATACACAGTGGGCCCCAGGGGGGAACCAAACCATACACTAAAATAGTGGTATAAGAACCACGACTTGAGTCGAGACAGTGTCGAGAGAACGGAGAATCGCTGGGACCCCAAGGAACCACCCAAGGTGAGTATGTAGGGACCCCACAGAGGACGGGTGCAGTGTGGGAACACGACCGCGTGCTCCGTACAATTCTATGGGAAAGTTGTGGACCCTTCCCAGTGGACTTCGAAAAAACCACGTGGAAGACACAAGGTTGGAGAGCCACCGTACCCGAGTATACCGAGGTACCCAAGTTACCTATCCCAGGGAAGCCGGGTGCATAGGTGTGAAGTGGCGTCGGAAACCGCCGCCGAACCCAATGGAGTACTTCGAAGAAGAGCCGCTGCTGGAAGGAAGAAAAGTGTCTGTTGGAATCCAAAGGTGGGTTCTTGTCGAGAAGAACCTGAAAGCAGAGGGGACAGAGTCTGAGTCACTCAGGAGTGACCAGGGGCTCGATAGACGAATGCCCACCCATGTCGGTTGCTTCAGGTGTGCTGATGGAGTTCTTGACTCTGCAGCTATGGTGACCAGGAGATGTTGAGGATGACCAGGAGCCAGATACGAGCTGTCCCACAAAGGATGTTGAGTACTGAGGGGTCAGTGTCTGGTGGGAGCACCAACAAGCCTTGGCAAGGGCAACCCACTCAGAAGGTCAAGGGTCTGTACGGTTCGGACCAGCAAGGTCCAGGAGACTCACCAAACACAGGGGTGTCAGGGCAAGCCTGGAGCAACCATGGGAGCCCAAGAAAAGCACAGCTAACCCTCAAGTGGACCCACAGGCCAGAGGCACAGGAGTCGCGAGAGTACTTTGAGCGATTTCACCAAACACCAGTCCACGGAGCACTCAGTGTGAGGAGGCCGGAGTTGTTGGTAGGTAATGGTGCCAGAGGTTGGGTCTACTCGGAGCCCAATGCACTTGTTCAGGAAACGCCAACAAGCATATGCGCTTGTAAATGTACACTGTGCACAGGGGTTCGGGTATTGCAGCCCCCACGAGGAATTCTGACCTCAGACTTGGTGAGAGGGCAGCTTGGACCTCGAGGGATGTAGAAACCCACTGCCTGTGTTGCTGAAGCCTTTGGAGTCTGTAGGAGCTCAGGGTCAGCAGACCGGACAACAATGTTGTGTTGCCTGCGGATACAGGGGAGTGACTCCTTCACTCCAAGGGAGATATCTCTGGTTGTCCTTAATGCTCCACAGGTCCTGCACAGATCCTGTATGGTGCACAGGCACATACGATGCAGCAGACTGAGTGGGAGACAGAGTCGGGCCCAAACGAAGTCCAGCGAAGTCCAGAGTGTCCAGACGGTCGAAGTTCAGTGGTTTCTGGTTCAGAATCTTGTCCACGTCGAATCTACGGTCCTACAGCCAGGTAAGCCCTTAAGTACCCACAGAATATTCAGGGGACCCTCCCAGAGGAGGGTCTGGACAGTGGGGAGGTTACTCCCATGTCCTTTGTCCAGTTTCACGCCAGAGCGGGAGCCAACGGCTCCCGTGATTGGTTTGAACTGGACTATGCACAGGGACACCAAATGTGCCCCTCATGCAGACTTTCGGTCGCTGGCAAGCGCACCCACCCTGCCCTAATACACTAAATCTTGTCTGGGAGATGGTCACACCTCCCTGTGACAGGATGCCTATTGTTCTTCCTATCCCTGCTCGAGCTTGGCTCAGCAGCAGGATGGCAGAAATGTGTCTCTGGTCAGCAGCAACCATTTTGTGCTGTCCGGAACTAGAAGGCTGGTACCAGGAACACCAGGGACCCAACGAAGCTCGCTTCTGAGGGGTGGAATCATACTTCCCACACCGGTGATCGGTGTAGGGGTATGATTCCAACATGTTTTATACCAAACATGATAGGGTTAGTTTCAGCCATTTTAGAGTTGGTCATCAAGCGGTCGCATAATGCCACTCTATATGTCGTAAATGGCTGCCTCACTGACAACTTGGGAGAATGGACTCCGTAGGCTGCAGGGGTGTCCTGCTCATGCAGTGGCACCCTCTTACTTAGAACCAAGCACCCTGCCCTCAGGATTGTAAAGGCCTGCTAGAGGGGTGACTAATAGGTTTTAAGTGCAGTGACCCTTAGATATAGTAAACCTATATCTTAAGTAAGTGGTGCATGCACCAACTTACACAGGCTGCAATGGCAGGCCTGTAGTTTCCATTTTGCATGGCCTCTCATGGGTGGCATAATACATGCTTCAGCCAATGGGAGGCCTCTGGGGTACCTATGCCCTGGGTACATGGGTACCATATACTAGGGACTGACAAGGGTACCCCAGTATCCAATCTGGGGTGTACCTAAGTACAAAGCATAACAGTTTAAGGAGAAAGCAGATAGACTGGGGTCCTGATAAGCAGGATCCCAGTCAGACGAGTCAAAAACCAGCACAGCACCAGGCAAAAAGTGGGGATAACTATGCAGAAAGATCCCACCTTCCTACATAATCCCCCCAAACGAAAGGAGATAAGGCTAACCTTGCCCAGTTGAGACTTTATTCCCTAAGTGGCCATATAAGGAAGGTCCTGCACTAGCATGGATACTCCCTATCTTATGGACCACAGAGGAGTCCCTACCCTGAAGGGTCTTGGATCCTCTCCAAAATTTGGGATGGCTACCTGGTGTTTGTTTTGATAAAGAAAGAGGCTGGTGGGGGGCCTGAGTAGAGAAGTGAGGCCCTAATAGGGTTGGTCTCAGCTTCCTCGGAGCACTGGTCACCATGGAGGCCTTTCTTTGCATGACTGAGTTATATCTGGCCCTAGGGGTCAACCTCTGGCTGCCTACAGCTCGGGGTTGAGTCCCTCTGGTTGGAACAATGGAGGGCCAGGGAAGGTTTGGGACAGCCTTGTCCCAGGTTTTCCTTTGCCCAACAGAGTCCATCTGGGGGATGACACTACCTAAGGGCAAGAGGGATCCCTCAGAGTGTTGAGGAATATCCACCTGGCTAGTGTTACTAGACTGGGTGTCCCTAATCTGATGATGAGGGGGTTCCTCTTAGGGGTCCACTGACATCCCTGACCTCTGTAGACCTAGGCTGACTGAGGCTGGGATGAGAGGGGCAGGATACCTGCTCCAGACTGGGCAACTCCTTGGAAGGGTCCCCTGCCCTCAGTGGTTCTGCCAGGACAGGCCTGACCACCTCTGGGGCAGTTCCTTCACAAGGGGTAGGATCAGTTCCTTGAGGAAGCTGACCCTTACCTATAGTCTGGGGGGAAAAATACTTTTCTTCATTCCCTGTGCTCTCTGGAGGAGCAGAGTGGGCCATTTCTTTAGGCTCCACTGCTCCAAACATTTCCTGGGGTTGGACTGGGGCTCTAAGGGACCCACCAACTCTCTCAGGGAGGCCTAACATTTCTAAATGGGCCTTCAGTTCTACTTCAGCCCAGGCTGAAGTTTCTAAATCATTGCCCAAGAGGCCATCAACAGGCAAGTTTGGGGACACTGCCACTCTTTTTGGACCAGTGACCCCTCCCCAGCAAAGATTGACTATTGACATTGGATGATCTGTCCAAATACCATCAGTGTTGGTCACCTGGTACTTGGGGTAACTATGCAGAAAGATCCTAACTTCCTACAAAAACTTACTGAACACACAGAGTCTGCTGGTTGTCTAGACCCTTCTCAGTCAGGTTTTAGACCTATGCACAGCACGGAGTCGACCCTGATTGCGGTATCTGATCACATCAGATGCTCTCTGGACAATATTCAAGCTGTGCTACTAGTGCTGCTGGACTTGTCCGCAGCTTGTTACACAGTGTCTCACCAAATTTTATTGCGAAGACTGGAGGAGATTGGAATTTGTGGTCACGCTCTTCAATGGTTTTCGAGCTTCCTGATGCACCGCACGCAGGTCATTAATTTAGGTTCCTTCCGGTCCCATGTTATGGACCTTTCTAAGGGAGTACCTCAGGTCTCCTGTTTAAGCCCCACGCTGTTCAATATATATGTGGTGTCCCTTGCAAAGATTGTGTGGGAATTTGGTTTCATCCCCATTGCTTATGCGGATGATACCCAACTGCTTTTATCTTTTAGTAAAAGTTCCTCAACCACAAAATCTTGGTTGTTAGAGCGCATGAAAGCTATCTCCACATGCTGGAAAGACTAAGATTATGTTATTCAGTAATGCCTAGACACTTTGGTCCGTGGATTGGTGGCCGGTGGACTTGGACACTGCCCCATCCCTAAAAATGTAGGTGTGTGCTGAGATCAGACACTGTCTATGCAGGACCAAGTTGGGGCTACCTCTGGGACCTGTTTTTACATGTTACGTTTGTTGCATAGAGTTTTCTCCCTCCTTCCTCTAGCTGTACGTAAAACCTTGGTTCAGGCACTGGTTATTAGTCGCCTGGACTATTGCAATGCTCTTCTGGCCGCGGCCAATGAATCATTGTTGAATTGACTACAGGTAGTACAGAATACGGCGGCGTGGCTGGTTACTAATTTGCCTCCTAGAACGGCCTCCCTCCCCTGCCTGCAACAACTCCATTGGTTGCCCATCCGCCAGAGAATTATATTCAAAGTCTGCTGCATTGTCCATAAAGCCTTAAATGGCAAAGGACCCAGTTACTTAGCTGAGAAACGTATTCCCTACCAGCCGGGCAGGGTCTTACGCTCTGGTGTGAAAGCTCTCCTTACTATACTCCCTTGAAAGCTGCCCAAGAAGATGAGACTCCCCCTCGTTGAATGCCCTTGGACATTAGAAAGTAGGGGCAAATTAGCTTTCTGATAAACCAAGTAAATTACCATCCTAATCCATAGACTTAAGGTAAAGAATGTCTGGTGTTGGCTTTTGTTTTCTAACCAAAGGTTGATAAATAAAAAAAATCTGCCTTTCTGAAAGGGGACTTCTCTCTCCAAATTTATGGTAAGAGCCCTTCCCAGATTTACAGAGTGCTATAATATCTCTTGGCTTGAAGAAGGAGCAGGTGAGACTAGGTCCTGAGAGGCATGGAGTGTGAAGGAAACTTTGGGAATGAAGGCCGAGTGATGTCTCAAGACTACCTTATCCTGAAAAATCTTGAGAAAATGCTCATGAAACATTATAGTCCCGATTCACAACTACCTTCTCCCTGATATTCTGGCTGCTTGAAAAAAAACACCTTTATTGTTAAGTACTTAAAAGAGACTGAAGGAAGAGTTTCGAAGGGGGAATTATTCAGATATGCTGACACCAAGGGATGGTCCCAGGAGGGAATGGGAGAATGAGCTATACTGTGAACGTCCCCTTGCTTCGCAGGGTTTGTTTGTACCTCCAAAATGTCATGGGCATGATTCACAGCCAGAGAGAAGAAGGAGCAGAATGGAGAAAGGCAGTTACATATTAATACAGAATTATTTTCATACAGTGCTTTATACCACAATTCTACCTGTTCTAAGTGCTGTGAGTAAGAAGTGTTATGATCGCCAAATTTAATAGTACTCAATTGACTGACCACAGTAGGATGAGTTGGACCTGCAGGGATTCAAACTCACAACCTGATGATCACAGAAGATAACAGCCATGAGTGTTAACTCATTGAGAGAGAAGGAAAGATGACAAGCAGGTCAATAGGGGGCATAGATTACTACAGACAGAGCAGCACACATGGGAGCAATGTGAGCAAAGCTCCTTTAATTCTTCCAGGAAGGGAAACAGGAAGTGACCATGAAGAGTTCCTCCTTTGTTGCCTTCTGGGTCTTAGGACACCATGCTTAAGGTAGATTTTTGGTTGGCTTGGTAAACAACATCTGTGGAGAGAGCAGACAACTCTTGGAGTAAGGGCAGCACGTGGAAGACAAACAAGGAGGTAATGCATATTTTTAAGTTATGATATGCTATATGTGTTCCTATGAATACTTAACCATGACTCCTCAGCCTTGTATGGATGTTGGCTTCAGTCTATTGACAGTGAAAGTGGCATTCCATGAATCAGTATCGAGGGTGCACCTGTCTGTGTCTAGTAATGCAGGGTCAGCTCTTCAACAAACCTTGGCAATTTAAGTAAGCCACCGGAGGTTTGAGCCAGACTAGAGCCAGCTGTATGACTCTGGCTCAGCTTGAGGTCCTCTTGGACACTCAAGTGTAAAAAGAGCCAAGCTGCCATGTGATTTCTGCCTGCCAACCACGCTCTAACCTCAAGCACCAAGAGGTAAAGACAAAGCATTAATCTTTGATCAAAAACAGAGAGAAAGAGATACTCATCTAGTGGCTGAATCGCAAAATGTGAGATAATAAAATCAGGGATCAATCTCGGCTTCGCTGCTTCACAAAATTTGGTGATCCTTGGCAAATATTTTATTTAACAAGTCTCCTTTTTTCTGCATTATTTCTAATGAGAACACCTTCAATAAGTGAGTTCAGGGTGTGAGCTGTATAAATCCCTTGTGTGCTTGATTTTATAGACTATAAAGTTGCTCGAGCAAGAGATAAGGAGAGTGTTTACACCCTACTACCTAGGCGAAAACTCGAATCTCTGCTATGTCCACTAAGATGGACCTATATCTAAAATGGAGGCTAAAATCATAAATTCAACACTATATCAATGACAGTGAATAAAGGTTTTCCCCACAGCAAAGAAAGAGAAGGATAGTTTTGCACACTATGAAGTTTTATTAACAAATTAGTAAAGGTACAGTCTCAATCGAATCAGTTAATCATAAATCAGTAGTCACCTGAATACAGCATGTATGAATATAATTCAGGCAATTTAATTCAGCAAATGCACAGACACGTTAATAAAGACAGCATGTGCAAAGAGAGATCAAATTCTGTTCCCAAAAGGGAAACACCCTAATGTTAAGCTAAGGTTGTTGTTAAGCGGAAAGTTTAGAAGCAGCTAATGTCAACAAATATAGCACTGAAACTAGATCCAAATGAAGGTGCCAAACCAGAAAAGGAGAAATGTACTTGCTCTAGAAAGTAAGTAAGTCTGAGAGCAGAAATATAAGGATCATTTGGGTCTCAAGAGAGAGAGAGGACGTCCACCTGCATAGGTGAGAGAGGCTAGTCTCTTCAACTAAAACCAGTTCCATAAAGTTAAAATAGGACATTTTATTTAAGAGATACAGTCCACAGCTGCTCACAAAGTAAGAACTAATAAAAATCAGTGTTTGCTATGTTCTAGCTGTCAGCCTCTTTTTCACGGATAACAAAAAGCCAGATTCTTCCATCATTGCGGCCTTCACAATATCTTTCAAAGGAGTAGTAACCTTCTGTAGGAAGCTGGGTTTATGTTGCTTTAACCCCCCTACTTTTTGCCAGACTACTGAGGCACTTTGACTTGATGTGCCCTGGGTCCCTGCCAATCAGGTTCCCAGGGCCTGTTTTCTTTCCCAAAAACTGTACATTGTGCGCCCAATTGGCACCTCTCTGGCCACATGTCAGTCCCTTGTAAAGGGTACCATGGGTACCAAGGGCACTGTGGCCAGGGAAGGCCTCAAAGGGCTGCAGCAATTATTGTGCCACCCTTAGAGGCCCTGTACCTTTACACACACACACACCGCCATTGCAGGCTGCGTGTTTTGGTGCAGAACAAAGTGAAGAGTCGACATGGCACACATCCCTGTGTGCCACGCCTACAACCCACTGCCCTGGCATAGGCCAGCCACCCCTCTAGCTGGGTGCACTATACCAGTGATGAGGGTACAGGTGCATGAGCCCTGTACCCCTACAGTGTCTAAGCCAATTCTTAGACATTGTAAGTGCATTAATGCCATTAAGAGTATATGTTGCAGGGAGTTTGTCATTACGAACTCCACAGCACCATAATGGCTTTACTGAAAACTGGGAAGTTTGGTATCAAACTTCTCAGCACATTAAACCCACACTGATGCCAGTGTGGGATTTAATGAAAAATGCACCCAGAGGGCATCTTAAAGATGCCCCCTGAAAAACGACCAGCCTCTGGTGGGTTCCCTGACTGGTACACACCAGCCTTCCACCACGAGACATGTTTCTGGACCCCTGGGGTGGGAGCCTTCGCTCCCTGAGCCCAGAAACAAAGCCTTTCCTGGGAGGAGGTGGTCACACCTCCCCCAAGCCAGGAAGAGCCATCTATGGCAGGGGAGCTTCAAAGGCCTTGCAGCCTTTGTAATGTGAACCCCAGCCTATCCTGCTATCAGGTGCAGGCCCCCTTCCTGTCCCCCCTCCTTTTTGGCAGGAAAACTTAGCCAGCACAGAAGGTGTGCCCACTTGTGCCAACCCGACCCCTTAGGTTGGGGAGGCAAGGTGAAGCCCACTCTTCAGTGCCCGCCATCTTGCAGATGGCAGGCACTACCCAATCAGGATTAGGGATTGTGCTCACTCCCCCATGTGGGGTGAGCACACCAAGGGTGTAGTCACCCTAAGGTCAGTAGCCCATTGGCTAATAACCTCGAGACCCCTAAAACGCCCCCTAAATACAGTATTTAGGGGGTAGCCTTGAACAAAGAAGTCAGACAAGCAACGACCAAGAAGAAAAGAAGAAGAAGGACCGAACAGCCGTGCCGAAGCTAAGAAGAGGAGGACGCCCACTGGCTTGGCCCCAGCCCTACCGGCCTGTCCCCACCTCAAACCTGCAGAAGCGAAATTCCGGTGTGTCCTGCAGCCAGCAACCTCAAGAACCCCGAGGACCTGGCTTTCCTTCCAAGGAGAACATTTTGTCTCCCGTGAACAACAGATTTGTTCACCAACAGACTCCAGGTCCGGCGAAATCCGCGAGTCTGCACCACTCTGCACCCGTTGCCCACGGGCCGAGTTCAAGTGGCCCAACACCACAAGGAGGTCTCCCCGACGATCCTGACCCGAGATCCAGTGATCCCTGACCTGCCTCAAGCCTCCAGCCGACACCTGCAGCCTCAATCCGGAGGGTCCCCCCAACCGCGACCAGGAGCTGGTAAGAAGATCTGACCCTAAAAGACACTCCTGCACCCGACGCCCCACGGACTTGGGTGGCCCAACCGATGGTGTCTAGCCGACCCCAGCATTCCAACTTACCTTTCCAAGTGATGGTCGCACCCAGAAGACCTTCGTCCCCGAGCCTGCAGTGTGTTTGCAAACCGGAGAATCCCCATTGAAAGTAACAGGGCACCTGATGACAAAACAGCACCCTGCACCCAGCTGCCTAGTGCCGCTGAGGGTGTACCTTTGGTGCTAACTTGAACCCCCATTTGCCCTGAGCACAAGTCCAGGAGCTTTGCTCCCACAACCGCGACTGGACCGCGCCCAGCGCCAGAACCCCTGGGCCGCGCGCCCCCCGCTCCAGCCTCGAGGACCGACGCCGATACGATGCCACCACACTCCACGCTCTCAACCCCGGACGGACACACAACTGCTTCAAGGCCGCCCCGAAACGCACCCATGGTCCCTTCACCTGCCGGAACTGCAGCTACACCAGCCTCAGAGCCACCGAGGCACCCGCCAAGAAGGACCTCAACCACCTCCGGTGCATCCTACTGAACACCCGCTCCGCACGCAAACACGCCGTCGAGCTCTGGGACCTGCTCGACACATCATCACCAGACGTCGCCTTCCTGACTGAGACCTGGATGAACGACTCCTCCGCCCCCGACATCGCCATAGCCATCCCAGACGGCTATAAGATCACCCGCAGAGACCGCATCAACGCAGTAGGAGGAGGAATTGCCATCGTCCACAAGAACACCATCAGGGTCTCGACCAGCACCGATGACACTCTCAGCACCGCCGAACACATGCACTTCCAGATCCACACGGACCCCAACACCACCCTTAGAGGCACCCTTGTCTACAGACCCCCTGGGCCCCGACCCCAGTTTAGCGACTCCATCGCCGACTTCATCAGCACGCACGCCCTGACCTCTACCGACTACATCCTCCTCGGAGACCTGAACTTTCACCTGGAGAACAACAACAACAGCAACTCCACCACCCTGATCGACAGCCTCGCCAACCTCGGTCTGAGCCAGCTCGTCACAACACCGACCCACTCCGCCGGCCACACGCTTGACCCCATCTTCTCCTCAAGCTCCCACGTCTCCTTCAGCCACACCACGGAACTCCTCTGGACCGACCACCGCTGCATCCATTTCACCTTCCAGAAACCCACCACACACCACTGCACCCAACAGATCCCACGCCGCTGCTGGAGCAAAGTCACCGAAGACCAACTTCGGGCAACCCTCGCTCTCAGCCCTCCCTCCGACCCATCCAACACCGACGACGCTGCCTGCAACCTCAGACGATGGATGGACGACTGTGCCAACACCCTCGCCCCGCTGAAAAGGTCACCTACAGTGACACCACCAAAAGAGCCAGCTGGTTCACCTCGGAACTCCTAGCTTCCAAGCGTACCTGCCGGAAACTAGAGAAGAAATGGCACAGTGATAAGACACCGGACAGCCACACAGCCCACAAAGACGCCATCCGTAACCACCACCACCTCATCAGGTCCGCCAAGAGAATCTCCTTCAAAGACCGCCTCGACAACAACGCACACAACAGCAAGGAGCTTTTCAACATAGTGAAGGAACTCTCCAATCCCAGCTCCAACACCAACGACATCCCGCCGTCGCAACCCCTGTGCGATTCCCTCGCCACCTTCTTTCACCGCAAGATCGCCGACATCCACGACAGCTTCAACACCCAGACAGCCCCAACTAAGATCGATGCACCAGACCTGCCGCACACCAGCGGCCAGCGTGAACATCGAGGACACCATCAAGACCATGAGCACAATACACTCCGGCTCCCCGTCAGACCCTTTCCCGCACCACATCTTCAACAAAGCCAGCAGCTCCATCGCACCCCACCTGTGCAACGTCATCAATCTCTCCTTCGAGACCGCGACCTTCCCAGAGAGCTGGAAACACGCAGAGATCAACGCCCTACTCAAAAAACCCAAGGCGGACCCGAGAGACCTCAAGAACTTCCGGCCCATCTCCCTGCTTCCGTTCCCAGCCAAGGTCATCGAGAAGATCGTCAACAAACAGCTAACCCGATACCTCGAAGAAAACAGCATCCTGGACCCATCCCAATCAGGGTTCCACAGCAACCACAGCACTGAGACTGCCCTCATCGCCGCCACCGACGACATCAGGATCCTGCTGGACAATGGTGAGACCGCAGCCCTCATCCTGCTGGACCTCTCCGCCGCCTTCGACACTGTCTGCCACCGCACTCTACGCGCACGCCTCCACGACGCAGGGATCCGAGACAAGGCCCTGGAATGGACCACCTCCTTCCTCGCCGGCAGAACCCAGAGAGTCCGCCTCCCACCATTCCGATCCGAAGCCTCCGAGATCATCTGCGGCGTACCCCAGGGATCGTCCCTCAGCCCAACACTGTTCAACATCTACATGACCCCGCTCGCACGCATCGCCAGACAACACGACCTCAACATAATCTCCTACGCCGACGACACTCAACTGATCCTCTCCCTCACCAAGGACCCCCTCGCCGCCAAATCCAACCTCCATGAAGGAATGAAGGCATGAAGGCCGTCACCGATTGGATGAAGATCAGCCGACTAAAACTGAACACGGAGAAGACAGAGGTCCTCATCCTCGGCTCCAACCCCTCAGCCTGGGACGACTCCTGGTGGCCAACGACGCTGGGAGCAGCCCCGACACCCACCGACCACGCACGCAACCTGGGAGTCATCCTCGACTCAACGCTCTCCATGGACAAGCAAGTCAACGCAGTCTCATCCTCCTGCTTCAACACCCTCCGCATGCTTCGCAAGATCTACAGGTGGATCCCGACAGACACAAGAAGAACAGTCACCCAGGCCCTCGTCAGTAGCAGACTTGACTATGGGAACGCCCTCTACGCGGGAGCCCCGGCCAAGCTCATCAAGCGGCTTCAACGCATACAAAACGCCTCCGCACGCCTGATCCTCGATGTACCACGCCACAGCCACATCACCCCCCACCTGAGGAACCTGCACTGGCTCCCCGTCGACAGGAGAATCTCCTTCAAACTCCTCATCCACGCACACAAGGCACTCCACAAGACTGGCCCAGCCTACCTCAACAGACGACTCCTCTTCTACGTCCCCAACCGCCAACTCCGCTCCGCCGACCTCTCCCTCGCTACCGTCCCTCGCATTCGAAGAACTACCACCGGCGGCAGATCCTTCTCCCACCTCGCCGCCAAGACCTGGAGCACCCTTCCACTAAGCCTACGACAGACCCAAGACCTGCTGACCTTCAGGAGGCTACTCAAGACCTGGTTGTTCGACCAGTAGCAGCACCCCCCCTTTTCTTTTCTTTTTCCCTAGCGCCTTGAGACCCTCACGGGTAAGTAGTGCGCTTTACAAATTCTGTGATTGATTGATTGATTGGCCTGCTCGTAAGCAGCCACCAACCGGAGGCCACCTATCCCACATTGGATAACATTGGACCTCAGCACTCTGCACCCGGGAGCCCTAGTGCCACTGAGGGTGTAACAAGAGTGCATCCTTGACCCTGGGAGACCCCTGAGTCTAACCCCAGAAAACCATCTCCCACAACAAAGTATGTACCTGTTAACCGATAACTCTATTTCCCCCCATAGGATAACATTGACTCTTTTTCTATGGAAAGGTTTCTAAGTGTGGTGTTGGAAAATATATAAAAGTCTCTAAAACTGTATACAAATAACCAAAACGCTTTTACTTACCTGTTTACAGGAAATGTCCCAGTGGAGTATCCAGGTATACTACACTGTGTAAGAAAAGTAATCTGTAAAGTAATTTGCTTGACATCCTTTTGAAAAGTCAATACAAAGTATATGTACAGCATTACCAGTAATTCTACTGTAATCAAACCAAAGTATATATACAACTGCAATTCAAACTGTATTATTACTGCAAAGTATAAATCACTTACCTGTGCCAGGCTTGCTTGGTTCTAGGAAATAAAATAACTAAAAGAATATTTTTATACAAAAGCAAATTGATACGAATTCAGCCTTTGAGTGTGTGACAATTATTTGCTGATTGAGTGTGTACAACAAATGTTTAACACTACCCAATGATAAAGCCTTACTGCTCGCCCACACTACCACAAATAGAGAATAAGGTGCTATCTATTTTTACCTCTGCCTACCTTTGGGGTTCCACTGGACTCTGTGCACACTATACCTGACTGTGGTATAGTATATACTGAGAAAGCTTCCTACACCTTCTCTACCTCCCATCCCTTTCAGCCACTAAAAATCATTGTCCGGCCAATTAATTGGAACAAACATTACCTTCACGCAACAGACTAACAGAAAATAATTTTTAATGAGAACACAGCGACTCTTGAAATAACGCATGACACATATAAGTAATGGTTAAACATGGTGGCAAGTTAACATTTTATTAAGCGCAAATAAATGATGACTTTGGATCACCACAAGCATAAGAATCTTTTCCACACATAGGGTGCACTTAACTACTGAGCTTCCTCTAAGTTCACTAGAGTACACATTCGGGCCTTCAAACAGGATTTGGGAGCATGACAAGGAAGCAGCTTCACCTCTAGCCAAAAGAGAAGGAGGTTAAAAAGTTGCAGGTGAATGCCTTGGTTTATTAATATAAATGTAGTTTTATGTCAAGCTTAAAATGCAACACATAAGATCAGCCCTTTCCAATGCAAGTATTGTCCTAGACCTGTGGATAATGAATCTTGATGGAGAGTAGAAGATGCATAGCACTCTCTTTCTGACAAACGCTATGAGGGTAAACGCAGTAGTCTTTCTTCAATATCTATGTATCTGAGGAGTTTTAGAAAAGTTATTCTATGTGTAAAATCTTATGTGTAAAAACTAAGAGCCTGTCGTGTTTTACACCTGCATTGTGTCATTTTATCAAATGAATCAAAACATCTCTAACGATATTTCAGAATGTCAATTTCTTATTAGTTTGGTATCTTGGCTCAGCTGATGCCTTAGAGGGGCTTTGTTTCTGATTCATAATGTTAACAATGTTTGTGATGTGTTTCAGACACAGATCACCCGGGCATGTGCCCCAACATATTGGCCAAATGCAAGTTCCCGCTGCCTCCCCCAATGTGCCAGAGCGACGACGACTGTCCGAAGAGCCAGAAGTGCTGCGACCTCTGCGGGAAGAAATGTCTAGATGCTGAGCAAGGTAGAGTATCCTCAACATCCTAATTTCATGGGGGTCAAGACTGAGTCTGCCACAAAGCCACTCTCATTCCTTTGTTGCACCCAACCTTTATTATTTCCATTACTTTGGTAATTGCGGTTTTACAGTAATGAAATACTATCGCTTAGAGGTTACCATTGCTGACAGAATTTCACTACAGATCAACTTTAGTTTATTAATTTGTTCAGTTGTGACAATGGCAATCTTTGGATATTCCACTTAAGTCACTTTAATTGAACAGCACGTTTTCATTAATCGGCGGCAGAGGCACGATGTTCCTTTTTAAATCTATGACATAATCTGCAGACTTTGGACATTTTCCTGATTTGAGGTTGAAAATCTACTAGTGAAGCTCAGGGGGTGTTTTATCAGCTGGTGTTCTTTCTAGATTGCTCCTCACTGCAGTTAAGGAGTGTTCTTAAAATCTTGTAAGATCCCTGCATGCCAGTGTGTGCCTATGTTCCTGCAGAGCTTCTCTTGCTGTTTTTTGTGCCCGCTTAACTCCATGCCAGTGGTGATCAACTCCTTTTTACATCAGAGTTTGGTCTATAGTGCAATGACACATTGTGCAGGAACCACCTAGTTCCTTTTCCCCAGGCCATTCAAAATGTTTCAAGATTATATCTAATACACTGAGAATAACAGATGTGAGATGGTGCTCAGGACCACAGCATCACAAAAAAAATCTGATGGAGTCAGAGAGGTTACCTCACACAGAACTTCAGCACATCCTTGAGGGCACTCTGCCTATGTGGCCTCGCCTGATGCTGGTGGTTGTCTCCTCAATCTTGCCTGTCAGGTCAAGGATTCTAACTTGCCCTCAGGTATACATTGTATGTACTATTCATGTGGTGCCCTTTTTCTAATTTCCTGTTCCCAGTGTTATGGGCTTTTGTCCCAGTCGGTGTTTTTTTGCTATTTTTAATTTTCTAGATACGTGGTTTACGTCCAGTTCTACACTTATTTCCTACGTTTCATCTCTAATGGTAACCAGTTAAAACATCTATGGTATTGTTATAGCAACCTTACTTTGCACATTAACCACATCACCATTTGAGTATTTTGAATTTTGAATATTCATTCTGTATCCATTAGCATCTCTGGCACAGATAAGCCTAAAGGTGGGCTGCTGGTTTTCCAAGGAGGCTTCTAGCCGGTCTCTATTTGTGGTTTAAAGTGTTATGTCATTAGCCAGAGTGCAACTTGGCCCTTGCAAGCAAGAGACATGCAGACCTATTTAAAAGAAAGTAAAAGACAATAGTGATGCTGTTCATAAGTAGGGACCATCTCCGTGTACCCGTAGCAGCACATACCAGCCGCTGCAGTATGGGCTGTTGATATATGGGATAACTCTAGGTAAAATCAATAGACATGGCCCCAGCTGGTGTATGTGGTCTAGCACAGCACTGCAACATACCAGCAGAAGCAAGGTGTAGAAGGGGTGGTGATGAATTAAATGGATCTGTATTGTGCCTGCACTTTGCTTTGCACACCCTACTGAATGCAGATCTCCTCTGCCTAACAGTTGGGGGAATCATTACTTGTAGAAACAGGATTTGTTTGATGTTGATCAATTGCAGTGTTTGCACAGTGCATGCACATTGCTCCTCACACTTTGCTGGATGCAGCTTCCTTTGCTTATCAAGAGTTGGAATAATGTCTCTACCCATTTCTGGCATGAACAGGTTGGAGTCTCTCCAGCTGCTCTGTGGGAAATTCATTGCCGTGATATTCTTTCTGGTGGATGACAATAGAGCAGATCAAAGGGGTTTAGGAGCTTGTGGCTCATCATAGAAACCTTCTTCCCAGCTCCTTGTGAAGAGGAGTGGAGGCCTGCTGTCCTATGCAGGGCTATGTTTCTAAGTGTGCACAGGAAGACACATCAATCGGCATGCATGCGCTGCACAGAAGACATGCAGACTTCCGGCTGACCTCATCCTATCATTTCAACTTCAGAACTGCCACCTAATGTGTCAAAGAAAGCGTCACTCTGTAAAACCCAGACTGCTCTGATCATCGGTGGGGGCGGAGATGGCGAGGGGCTTAATGCAGTGTCTGATCATCGGTGGGGGTTGAAATGGCAGGGGTTCACTGCAGCATTGTTGTCATCCCCCCTCTCTTTCTAAACAGCATGATAGCTGTCACTAAGGACCTAGGGCAAGGCTGGCCATTGCCACGTGCACACATATTGTTTGTGTGCACACATATTTTCTATAGGCTAGTTTTTTACTTTCCTGGGTGTAGTCTATATGCACTAAGCTGAAAAGTGCTGTCGCTGATATGCAAACCCCAACACAGAGAAAGAGCCAGAAACTCTGTTGTTGCACCTGATGCTGGCATAAGTGTCCCACTATCTAGTGCTCTGGAACAAGTAGTTATGAGATGCTGTTGCCATGTACTTGCGAGGGTAATAATATTTGTTCACTTAATCATCTAATAAGCCAGATTACATCAGCCTCCCTTAAGTAGGGGTAAATTAAATGAGCATTGTAGGTTTATGTTCTTTGTAGACACTGAATATTCCGTATGTGCTGTTC
Organism: Calotriton arnoldi; assembly: GCA_963921515.1. NCBI lineage: Eukaryota > Metazoa > Chordata > Amphibia > Caudata > Salamandridae > Calotriton > Calotriton arnoldi. Next base: position 101,664 of record CAWUFW010010078.1, on the reverse strand, counting down.
AATATTCCAGGATACACAGTGATCATCCTTTTGGTGTGTGCTGTGTTGTTGATATCAATGTGTCCCAAAGCAGAAGTGTGCCTTTACAGAACAATGACCCAGAGCACCGGGACTATTATGCAAGTCACCGGCCTTAGATTGCCATATATCTCATGGCAGTCCCTGTTACGGAAAATGATCAACTGTCTCCTTGCCCTAAATAGGGTAGAACAACTTCACTATGACTTGGTGGCTCATTGGTTGATGGGCTGCGGGTGACGGACTTCCACCAGCAGAGCAGACTGAGGCTCCGCCTGTAGGAAGTCAACTGTTCCCTCATCTCCAGATGGAGTGGAGAAACCTTGAGTTTGGCAGAGCAGCGCCTTCTGTCATTTTATGACAGAAAAACCGTTTCCACACACTAAATGATCCCCCCTCTAGTTACCTGCAGCTGGGATAGGGCAGAGCAGGCTCCTGTCTTTTGATTGTCGCAGCAAATATGTTTCATACTAGACTGACGCTTGACCAATAAATAATTATGGAAATCATTGCAATCGTCATTCTATGTGTATTCTGAGAAAAGTAAGCGCGAGTGACTGAGCAAAACATACCGTATTGTTTTCCACGATACCTGAGGAAACAGGGTTGTCATGTTCAGTGGTTGCCAGAAACTACATACACCACTGTAGAATACAGGGGGGTGGTAGTGGCACCGTAGAGCTAGCTGGTCTAACGGCTGACTCATCCTGTGGGGGTGTCCAGAGTCTGTCTGCACACCAATACCTCAATTTAGATCATCCAAAACGCGCAGGTCCTGGGGGGTCCTAGAAACTACACGACAATAGTAAAATCGATGTAGGCCTCAATCTGCTGTTAGGTGGAGGGAAAATACATACACATTCGGGCTTCGGACAGGAATGGGGAGCGTGACAAGGGTACAGTTTCACCGCTAGCCAAAACTGCTAGAAGAATCACAGCCCGCAATTTTGATGCTTACGGGCTCTCAAATAAATTGTCTACTTTATGTAAATGATCTAGTACCCCTAGCTCCTGCCGAGAATGGCTGCAGCACATTGGTCATTTCCTGGAAGACTACTATCGAGCAAGGAAGCACCTGCAGGTAAACTTAAAAAGACAATAGTAATGATTTTCAAAAAAGAAAAGTAAAATTCTTCCTTATTGGCTCAGACGTTGTGCGCGCATAAGCCTAAACCTTCCTGAGTCTCAGACTATGTGCTTCTGAAGGTTTTAAGTGGCAATAAAGGGACTGTAGGAAAAAGCACTACATGCCTTCTACAGCATCAACAAATAATTAGGATACTCCAACCCATGAAGAACATCAGTGCTAAATCCGCCTGACAGCGTCGTCTACCCAGTCCTATGGAAAGGGGATCTGTGGGGCCTAACAGCAACAACCAGTAAACAGAGTGGGACAGACCACAAACAAAAACCATGCACTGGCAATCCTGCAAAACAGTCCTTTGTGGGCACAGAAACTGCCTCATCATGGGTGCAAACCAGAAGGAGGGAGCTGCCCCTGGTCCTCAGTATCTGAAGGCGTATTTCTAAATTCTGCTGCCACATCCTACATAGGATGGCTGGGATGCTATCACAGAGCATGGACATCCCTCTGGAGTAGAATCCACGTCCCCACAGATCTGTAACACTGGAAGCCATAAAAAGGAAGCAGAACACATCGGGGTCTCAGAGCAGGACCACAGGAAGCACTACAGGGTGTACAGGAAAACACACCTGTGGACACACCACCTCACTTCATTGAACAAACACAAGGAAATGCTAATCAAATGCCATGTGTTAGAAATACTGGCAACACAAGTCAAAGCACAAGCCAGAGAAGGGAGAATTCGACAACAATGGGACTTAGGAGAAGCAAAGACAGGGAGAACCTTCACCACACTGCTGCATCTACAAAGGCACTTGAAACACCTACAGTGCTTTTCCACATTATGCAAGATAAGGAAGTCTTTGCTAGTAAATCCGAAGAAAAAACCCGTGCATCATCCTGAGAGATTTGTTAGAAACAGTAAAGAGAGAGCTGCAAAACACACCTATGCCTGTGAACAAATTGGGAATAAAACATCGACTTCAAAATGCTGGACAGACTAATATGTAATGCACTTTACATATGTACCCTGGCAGAAGTTGCCTTACTTGTAATGCAAGTAACTAGCATGCTATTGTGCTGTGTTAATACAGTATGTACAGTTCAGGTCAGTGGGTCTGAATAGATTGTGTGGGTACATTTTGTAGTGCTGTACTATATGTGCTGTTTATTGGTGTGCCAAGGTGTATGGTGAAATTACACAAACCATGAACTATATAGTGTGTTGCTGCTACCACTGTGCCAGATTAAGTGTTGCTGGCACACCGTATGTGCATTGTTGCATGTGTTGTTGGAGTCAGTCTGCCACATTACACATTTCTGGCACATATGGCCTGTGCTGCCCTGCATCTGTTGTTGGTATTAGTGTGTTAAGGATTGTGTTGTTTATATACATGTTGGCTGCTCTTTCACTGTAGGATGTGAGTTTGGGATATTTTGTATCCTTACTAGTAGAAAAATATTTTGTTCTGTTGTCCATGATTTTTGTCTGTCTTTCTGCTACAGATCACACTGGCTTCTGCCCAGCATATAAACTCATGTCATGTGATGCAAGGCACATCTCTGACTGCAATCGTGACTCTGTCTGCAAGGCTGATGAGAAGTGCTGCAACGTGGGCTGCAGACAGACCTGTGTGAAATCGAAGAAAGGTAAGGCACCATTGTAATGCCACAATGTCTCTTGGATCACATGATGGGCTGTGCCCTATGTTTCACCCCAAGGGCACAGGTCTTCATGAGCCCTTGTGACCGGAACCACCTTGTTAGGAACCTCCACTCCTGTGAGTGTTCTAGGGAGCCAGTGTGAAAGTGCACATTGAGGACTCTTCTAATGGAGGGGTCTGCATTGCATATGAACTATACATGTATCTAGAAATAGTGGACACCGTTCGTTCCACACACAGTCTTCATGCATCCCACCTGTAAGCACAATCACACATCAGACAAGCATGGGGAAGTAAGAGGAGCCATTTATAGGAGACTGCTTGGATTGTATCCAGAGGGTCAGTTGATATCCTGTCCTGTGGCCCTAGCTGTCAGTCTGTAGCTTGGTGTGGGGACAGTAGTGTATGCTTCGGTATCAGGGTGGACTGCTCCGTTTGTGACCAAGGAAGATATGAATATGTAGAGAACAAAGGTAAATTCAAAGGTAGAACAGTACAGAGATAATTTGGGGAGGGATACACTCGCATTAAAAGAGAACACGAGCACAGAAAGATCCATACAGAATGCAGATAAACTGCCGGTCAACAAATAGCCTGTCTCAGTGTCCATCTTCACTTGCACTGTGATGAAGAACATGAGAGATGTGTTCACCAACAAAGTGCACAGATAAGCGGGTGTCTGAGCAAAGAGGGAAGTGATAATAAGGAGTGAAGATCTGAAGAATCTGAAGAACAAGGAGTGGAGGAACTAAGTGCGAGACATGCACAAACGTGTCTCAGTGCCTAGCATCGACAGTGCTGATAACTGAAGGCAATGAATTTCTACTTAAGGGTACAAATAAAATCATATTGTATCTCCAAATCAATGAGGCATGCTTTGTTCTTTGCATTTCAGGGAAACCTGGTGTTTGCCCATTTATACCGATGGATGAACTATCAGAAGACATGTGCAATAAATGCAATGAGGACAAAGACTGCCCACAAATTGAAAAATGCTGCGCAGGGGTCAAAGGTCGTGAATGCCGGAAACCCAACCATGATATTGGTAAATGTTGTATTACTCAAACATTTATTATTGCAATAACAATAACAGTGTCCTGACACACTTTCCATGCCCAGAAATTAGTGTGGGATGCTATTCATTCTAATGTCTAGGAGTGTGGAATATCTTTGTCATAGATAGAGGGATAGTTGGGCAGACAGACATACATCTATTAGTAACAGGGACTCAAGTTTCACCTCACCAATGAGGACTAACAAGGGAGCTTTTTGTATTCCTTTTCAAAGTAGATGTGGTCTTGCAGGTCCAGCTGTTAGATGTGGGGGCACGCATTATTTCCAAATGGCTGGCCCAGTATGGTTTTATTATACCTGTGCAGAGACAGGCATGAGTGTACCCCTCCACCTAAATTAAGACCTCACGTGGAACACAGAAACCCTGCCCACATCTGCCCCACCATCCCAGTCCAAATCCAGCAGACCAATTCACTTCACCAGTTCCAGAAGCAACTGGATACCCATCTCTTCAAGCAATACCTTTTCATTTCATAGGTCCTCATTGACACCCTTTGTGAAAGGCTGGCTCAGTATATGATGTACACTTATGTAAGTGGACACCTTGCACTGATCCAGACAACCTTTATGGTAATTTTAGTGGTCTTAGACAACCTTAGAAAGCTCTCTAAGTGGTAACTGTGGAGAGCAGCCTTCAGGCTTAGTCCAGAAGAAGTGTAAAGCAGCTTGTTTTACCAGAACATAATCTTATAAGTATAGATTAAGTGAAAAAGAACCACACAGTGTATTTATAAAAAATATGTATTTATTATAAGACAATCAACTAACACATTCAGATATCTCCTAGCCGGAGATATACACAATACACACAATACTTTTCAATAGAAACAGGTAAGTAGCACAAAATACACAGTAGTTCCCAGGGGGAGACCAAACCATATGCTAAAATAGTGGTATGCGAACCACGACTCGAGACAAGACAATACTCAGAGGACGTAGAAGTGCCGGGGACCCAAGGAACCACCCAAGGTGAGTAACTAGGAGCCCCACAGAGGACGTGTGCAGTGTAGGTACATGACCGCATTCTCCATACAAATCAACGTGTAAGTCAAGGTTGCAATTTTAAAGAAAGAGGACCCTTCCCAGTGGACCCTGAAGAAACCCAGTGGAGGAAAAGAGATTAGAGAGCCACCCCACCCGTGGATACCCTAGGAACCAGGTTACCTGCACCAGGGAAGCCGGGTGCATAGATGTGAAGTGGCTTCGGAAACCGCCGTCAAACCCAATGGAGAACTTCAGGAAGATGCCGCTACTGGGTAAGGTGAAAGTGTCCAGTGGGACCTGAAGGTGGATTCAAGTTGTGAAGAACCTGCAAGCAGAGGGGACAGTCTATGCCACTCAGGAGTGACCAGGAGGCACTGAAGACGAATGCCCATCGATGTCTGGTTTTGTGAGACAGCTGACGGTGACCTTGAAACTGCAGCTGTGTGGACCAGGCAATGCTGTGGAAGACCAGGAGCGGTACACGAGCTGTCCCACGTCATATGTCGAGAGTTGAGGGGTCAGTGTCTGGCGGGAGCACCAACAAGCCTTGACAACTGCAACCAATGAGGACGCTGAAGAAGGTACAATGTCAGGACCAGGAAGGTCCAGGAGACTCACCACAAGCAGGGGATTCAAGGCAGGGCTGAGCAATCAGGGGAGCCCAAAAGAATTTAAATGTGACCCTCGACAAGACCCACAGGCCGGAGGCACTGGAGTCGCAAGAGGACCTAGAGCACCTTAACAAAGAAGCAGGCCCACGGAGCAACTAATGCGGTGTGGTCGAAGATTCTGGTCACTAGAGATGATGGAGCCCAAAGATCTTAATGGAAGGAAGCCAACAAACCTTTGCAACTGCAAGTGGAAGCGCTGCACAAGGGTTCGGTTCCTGCGGCTCCGACGAGAGATACTGGCCACAAACTTTGTGAGAGGACATGGCAGGCCTCGAGGGATGTGAAGAACCACCACCTGTGTTGCTGAGCCTAAACTCAACATACTCTACCTACACTACACATTCTTTGTGCTCTCCAAACCTCCTGATGATGTGCTAAAGATCCCACTACTTCTCCGCAAGTACCTCTACTCTGGGAACCTCCACCCGCACACTTCTCAGCTCGATATACATGTTGGTGCAGAATTCATTCACTTTCTCAGCAACACATCTGGCCTTTTTTATGGTAAGGCAGTACACCTAAATTACATGTGGGCTCAGCTCTCTTTGCAATATAAGAGATTTCCTGAGTACACATGAGGTTGTTTCTTGGACTCAAACATGAATTGCCTTTTCCTCATTCTGTAGTTGTTTTGTAGCTTAATTCCTTTTGGAAAGAATCATATTTGAAAATTCAATCTTGCGTTGTGTAGGTACTTGCAGGTAGGTGTAGAAGTGAGGAGTGCTGGTGAGTGAAACGTGGTGTGGTGTATAATAGCTGTCTGCAGTTTTATGTTATGTTTTCTACAGATATTAACTCACCAAGGGTAGTAAAATCCTAAAATGAGTATACACTGATACTGCCTTTAATACTGTGAATTTCTATATAGGATGATGCAAGGTAAACATCTCCCCCACAGTCAAAAAGCCACAAATCCCTCCTGAAGTAGTGCCAAGATGTTTTCAGTCTCTGTCTGCTTTGTTGTTCCTCCACTGTGCACCTCCAGTGTCTGTTTCAAACAGTCATATCAGTTTGTAAGATGATGGACCAGAGGGTTGGCCAACTTTGTATATCGGAGTAACAGTGCTGGTTTTCCATGAATGTAGGAGGTCAACCGATTTAAAAAAGCACTCAGAACAAGGGAGTACACACTTGGGCAACCAGCTCACTACAAGCTCTACAGGCATGACATTTGATTCAGGAGCTTTTCCACTGTTGAGATTTTTAATTGTAACTGATAGAGGGACGTTCAATGTTAAACGATTATATGTTCAAGACTCTGTTTATTACCCACCATGTTGGCTATCATGAAAATGGCTGAGAGGGGATTGAGTTTATTTTATTGTTTTGCATATGAGAGTAAGAAACAAACATACCACTGAGCTCTGAGAATGATTCAGAGATTAGTCTATGGTCTGTGGTTTTCATGTCCGTGGCTGTTTCTCGTGCAATGAAACCTGGTTATTGTCCAGCACGTGCTAAGATATGTGATTATTCTGCACCATACCTGCATCAGTGTAGCAATGAAAGCAGCTGCCCAGAAGCGCAGAAGTACTGCATTGACTATTGTGTGTGGGAATGCAAGGAGCCCAGGCCAAGTAACAACCCCCATGCATGTGTGCTGTGTGATATTTCTAAAGTAGTCTCCTATTACAGGGGTGCGTTGAAACAAGAACACACCTATTATAAAAAATAATTAACTACCCACAAGCAGTAATAACTGAGTAATCTAACAGTACCTGCCAACTGCTTTATCTCTAGTGTGTGTGAGGGAACCCATCCTCTTGTTTTTGTGTCTTGACCTAAAAAAGAAGGGACTCCTGTCACAGCAATCACAGCAGGCAATGCTGATAGTTCATTCATGCAAATCATGCCTGTTCAGTGGCCTACCTCCAACTACTGCTACCACAGGTGGTAGAACATACCGTCTGGATAAGCTGAGGGCTCTAGGCCATACCTGCACTGATCATTGTTCTGGGGTAAGGTTAACAGAAAATCGTCAGATTTGCATAAGACGTGAGAATAGCTCCGTTACAGAATTCTCCTCCCAGGGAAAATGTGCTTGCAAAATTACCCTCATCATAGAAATATAGAAGTATTTTCTCTTACCACCAACAACAAGTCCTTTGTGTTTAGAAAGCCGTCATGTGTTCTCCATGTCAGTTAAGAGATGCATATTCTTACGATACCGTCTGAGGCATCTAGTCCTTCATTATAATCTGGACAAGAAATTGATAAACCCTTTTGTTCAAAGATAAAAAACTGGACTAAAATAACTGCTCAAATCTTATCTACTCCTCAATGAAATAAAAAGAAGCTGAAAGTCAGCCGCCAAGTACTGTGATCTCAAAAAAGACTCAATATGGCAGTGGAATGACTTAGTGACAATAATTTACTATTTGGAAGTGTTTTTTCCCCACATATAATAAATTGGTAATAATTAAACCACCATGTTCAGATGTTAATGACCGACCCTGGCTGCAATACAGATAAAGTGAAAGACTAAAGATAACATGAGCAAATCTGCAAAATCCAAGTAACTAAAACCAAGCACCTGCCACATCCAAGTTGCTGCCCCCCTGACTAGCCTCATCCAAGTTGCTGCCCCCCTGCATTTACCTAGACTTACCACTATTTGTCATAGACAGGTTTTGAGAACAGTGACTTAGAATGTAAGATTTAAGCTAAAATAGTTTTTATTCTTGATAAATGGAAACCCAGAAGAAATTCTGCAGCATTCCTTATTAATCAAGCTTTGGTTCTTACAATAATAAAATGCGCGACCATTACAAGACATTAGCCAAATTCTTTTCACAAAAATATATTGTAGACATATCTCTTCTGTGCAGCTAGGTGTACTGGTCTTCTTAACCTAGGAAGGAGAATTTAGTTAATGGAATGACAGCAATCTTTGTGATTAGTGATTTTTATTGCACATACTAGTTACAAAACAGTCCATATTTAACATGTTTGAAATCACAAATGGCACCCGAGTGTATGTATCTGCATATGCAGACTCAAAGTAATCCAGCTGCACGAATTTTATTATATCATTGCTGACTGGTGAACCAATAAACTGCGGGCGTAAATACTTCAATGACTTTTATCACGCAAAGTAAGAGAGCCCAAAATCATTTCAGGAAGCTTAAAGAGGTTTTGCCACTGAGAAAACGATTAAAATGGGGCTAAAATGTGCATTTTGTAGCACAGATTGGGCACAAATAGTCATAGAAAATATTACAAAAATGTTGTGTCCTTGTCCCCTGACATAAGGTTATTAACTTCTAGCCAGGAATGTGTTTTTGGCCTCTGAATAGGGGCTGAGAGGCAAACTAGTTCTGAACTAGTTTTCTTTCAAGCAACATCCGGTACACATTTTAAAAATGTATTTTCCACTGAAGGTATCACAAATCTACATTCACCTTTAAATACCTTAGTGTAAATTAGCATGTTGCCTCTTCGAGTTCCAATAACAAATGTTAAACCACCCACAATACTGCATCTATAACATGAAAAGTTAAATGGCATCACTTTACATGATTCTGTTACAATCAGTTAGACCGTGCTAGTATTCTACCAGGTGGGGCCATTGCGTACATGCCTCCTGAGACGGACGGCAGCTTCTGAAAACATAAGCTAACAAACATAGGCTGCAAAAAGATGCCAAACTTTTGACCTTACATAAACATCAGCCTACAAAAATATCCGCCCCCGCGCCCTCTAAAAATTACTTACCCCTAAAATCCTAGGATAAGACTTGGAACGATAAATAAGCAGAGTCATACAATAGATAGATAGGGATTTGTTTTGGGCTGGTTTTAGGAATTTCAACTGGTTGACAATTTAGCAGTTAAGTATTAATGCACTAGATTGTGGCAGTCTGTGGTTTCAGAGGATGTGTTTGCTGTTTGTATTTTCAATCCATGCTTTCAGATGATATGTTTATAGTTTGTATTTTCAGGTGGTGTTGTGAGATTATGTGTTTGCAGTCTGTATTTTAGGTCTGTATTTTCCGATGATGTATTTGTAGCCTGTATTTTCAGTCCATGTTCTCAGGTGATGGTTTTTGCACCTGTATTTTCGGATGATGTTTGTGGAATCTGTATTAGCACTCCATATTTTCAGATGATGTGTTTAAATTTTGTATTTTCCATATATACTTTTCCACTTGGGACAAAGTCAAATGACTAAATGCATGTGTTAAATAAGGAGCGGTCAAAGGTTTCCTAGTGGGTTTACAGTCTGCATGGGATCAAGGCATTATATGTTTCAATTCTGGGAAGACCACCACAGAGAGCAGCTTACTGAGCTTGTGAAGTCTATATATTTGTGTCTGTTATTAGCAATCTTTTTTCTTTAACTGTCCATGTTCCCTCTCTCGCCACTTTTCTTAACTTCACCTTTGTATCTATTAGACCTGGCATCTTTTGGCATGATCTCCCCTGTCTTTTGCTTCTGCTTCTAAACTCCTGTTTTTGACTGTGTGCTGCATTTCGTTTTTGCTGGTTTTAGGACTCCGGGCACCTTACTACCGCTAAGGTGCAAGTGATGCCTTTGTAAATTGTATTGGTGATTGGTTTATCCATGATTGGCTTATTTGATTTACTGATAAGTCCCTATTAAAGTGGACCAGGTGTGCCAGGGCCCTTAGATGAAATGCTACTAGTGGGCCTGCAGCACTGATTGTGCCACCCACATGAGAAGTCCTGCAACCTGTCTCAGACCTGCCACCGAAGTGTATTGAAGGAAGTGACCCGATTAGGGCCACTCGGGTCACTCCCGACCACCTCACAGCCTTCCAAACAAATGAAGAGTCAGTCAGACAGTAGAGAATACAAACCAAGTATATTTATTCAGATACACTCGAGCGGAGTCCAGTCTGACCAGCCTCCTGGGATTGCTGCAGAGGAACTGACTTCAGCAAGCATGGCGATACATTATGTACAGTTTAGTACCAATGATGACACACCTGAACTGGAAATTTCCAGCTCGAACCAGCTACACAAAGAAGGTACAGAAGGATAAGTTTCAATCCTGAGACCGGGCACACTATCTCTGCGCCAAGGTTGTTCTGCCTGCGCCCATCGCTGGACCAGTGGGGGCAGGCCCCTATCTAGTGGGAAAGGTATGCATAACAAGAAAGTGTATTCATTAGTACAGCGAGGCCCAACCTTGAAGAAAACAAGATTCACCACAGCTGTTTCTAGCAGGGACAAGGAAAAGTTAGTTTCGATTATGGCTCAAAATGGCAGCTGAACATAAAATGGTTCCGCAAATGCTAACTTAGCAAAGCAACATGTAGCAACACAACAAAGGCATTTTATTTTATTCCAACAGTATGTGTGTGCAGTTTTAAACTGCCATTTCGACCTGGCAAGTGCACTCACTTACCAGGCCCAAACCTTCACATTTTATTACATATGTCACCTCTAAGGTAGTTCCAAGGCAGCCCCATGGGCATGGTCCAGTGTCTTTAAAAGGTAGGGCATGTACTGGTATGTTTTACATGTCCTAATAGTGAAATACTACTAATTTTGTTTTTCGCTATTGCAAGGACTATCTCTCCCATAGGGTAACATGGGGATTTCCTTAAAATATCTTTTAAGTCTAATTTCTTATTGGGAGCAGACAGAGATTTAGAGTTTGTGGTCTCTGAACTCACAATTTAAAAATACATCTTTTAGTGAAGTTGGTTTTTAATTTGCGTGCTTGAAAATGCCACTTTTAGAAAGTGGGCATTTTCTTGCTTAACCATTCTGTGCCTCTGACTGTCTGTAGAATAGACGTCTGGGTTGGCTAACAGTTGGGCTCTTGTGCATTCAATCTAGACAGTCACACAAAGGGTGCTGAGGTGTGCCTTGCATATTCCGATGGGCCATCCTGATGGGCCTTCCTGAGCTATAGTGGTGGGAGGAGTATTGACTGACACCTGAATAGGGCTGTGCATATCCTCACACAACGCTGTCTCCACCCCATATAGAGTGTCTGTAGCCAGGTCAGGGAAAGGCAGGGTCTTGTCACTACAAAGAATTTCCTTTGAAATGTGCCTACTTCAAAGGAAGAAAGGAGTATAAGTATTAGATCTCTGACACCCCAAAATCAAAACACATCTGGACTGAGGACATTCTGCCAGGACGAGGAGCTGGATGCTGTAGGAGGGCCTGCCAATCTGCCTTTGGTTGTGCTGGCCTGCTGCTTCCTGCTTCTGTCTTGGGAGTGAAAGGCCTGGGCATTCTTGCTACATCCTGCTCCCAAGGTTCTCCAAGGACCTATGCTTGCCTCCTGTTAAGAAGTTTCAGGGCCATCAAAGACTTCACCTACCAGTGCCTGGGCTCTTCTGCTGAGAGTGCTGACTTACTTGCCAAATGTTGTCAAATCCAGTTCCTGGGCCCTTGGAAGTGTAATCAGGTAATCTTAAAAAGAAAATCCACGCATCGACACCCAGAGCCTGTTTTCTTGACACATTGCTGCAAACAATTGCCGCTGCCTACAATGGAAGCATCGACCACAGCTTTCACTGCAGGCCCCAGCTCGCTGTTGCAGTGCGGCAGAAAAATTCCCCATTTCGTCAATGAGTAACACACTCAAACAGCACCAAAAAGCAGAATATGATATTTATAACTTTTATTCTAAAACCCTCTCCAACAGCATAAAAAAGTTGAATGTATACCACACAGAATGTGAACAGTAAGGTAGTGAAGCAGGTTATGGATAACGAGAATGACAGAAAAACTTCTAAAATGTGTATTGAGTTTTATAGTCCTAACATTCACATACTGCTACCTCTAGGCACTATGCAAGCTCTAGCTAATTCAGTAAATAATAAGCCAACCTCTGAGTTTCATAGATGCTGTGCACCACATACCTGTTTTCAAAAAAGCAAGTAACTTCTGTGTCATTTTGAAATTGCAAAGTAGCTATTCTCTATCCCCTTTTTATAGCGGATCCCAACACCATTCTCTGGAAGCAACTATTCTTGCTGATGCTTTTGAGTAAAGTGGGTGCTGCACCTGGCATGACCATGTCTGCGACTGCCCCAGCGCAGAGTCCCTCTCTCCCTATAATCTGGTACCTGAGTGTTTATAGGATCTGATCAGGAGATTTCTTTTCTGTGCTATTATTTTACTTTATAGAATGAAATCACGATAAAGCTTGTGGACGTTGATGTTTTGATTAACATACCAAGAGAACAAACAATTGCGGATGTAAATGTTCCAGCTCGATTATCACATTTATCTGATGTATCTTATTTGTAATAAAGAATCCTAGAGAGCACGTGCATGTGATGCAAGCATTTCTACGCATGTCTAGCTATTCACGTGTTCTATGAAGGAAGTAAAAGAGTGATTACGATAGTTCAGAGCCCTGTGAACATAGCCATTCAGATTATTCTTTTTAACTTGACATAAGATAGTAGCATAATCTTTCATTAAAGTAATTCTGATATTATTTCTGTCCCAGTTAAATCCGGCAAGTGCCCGCGTGCTGTGGGTGCGTGCAAGCTCCCACTGCCTGACCCGCGGTGCCAATCTGACGCAGATTGCCCAGGCCGACAGAAGTGCTGCTCCCTCTGTGGTTATGAGTGCGTGGACCCCAAGAAAGGTACTCATTTTGTGGCACTTTATGAGGGTAGCTGTACCTGATATTAGCAATGTACTGTCTGCAGAAAAAGAGTGATGCCATATTTGCCCTCACCGGGGCTAATCTCAAGGCCAATACCTCGAGGTGCCTAGAGGTCCTGGAGAAAATGATCCCTCCGGCTGTCAGTCTGAGGTGAGGCTGAAGAGAAGAACTTATCCAATCTTTGTTAGATGCGAACGAAGGGGATTTTACAACAAAAGTGTTTGAATGAATGAATACATGAACATTCAAATTGGGAAACAAACAAATCAATCAATGAAAGCATGCTTGAGATTCAGTACTGCACACTGGATCAACTTACATGGGGCCCGATTCACAGAACTAACTTAAGACAAAATCCTAAACTTACTACCATTTTGGTATTCACAGAAGGCACTTACTTACTCATTTTGAGTAACTTACTCATTTTGTGTAACTTACTCATTTTGGTATTCACAGAAGGCACTTACTCATAAATGAGTAAGTGCCTTCTGTGAATACCAAAATGGTAGTAAGTTTAGGATTTTGTCTTAAGTTAGTTCTGTGAATCGGGCCCAACTTTTTTGGATGAAAGAGTCGTTATTGGGTGAGAAGATTTATTTGAATTGTGCCACCTTAGAAAAGTTTATGATTCTTGGGAAGTTTCAATGGATTTGTTTTAAAGCTCACACAGACAAGGTGACACTTCAGTGACAGAGCAGGCGCTGTATGGTGTAGCTGCCCAAAAAAGCAGAGCAAGGAGTGGAGGGCTGGGAGGAGGCTCCCTTAGAGGGGGGTCATCAGTGTTCCACAGCTTACTATTATGTGGAGTGCTTGTCCTTAAAGAGCAGCGGAGGGTGTTTGGTGCTAGCACCAGTCATACGCAGAGCCACGTGGTTCACACTGGTTCAAAAGATGTTCAGGGGCAGAAGAGTGTGAGGTTGCTCTCTGGGCTTCCATTGATGGGCAGTCATGTGCTGCTGCAGGTGCCGGCCAAAATTAGGATGGTCTAGCCAACCAATAGTGGATTTTTATTATCTCATTGAGATTTCATGCTTCCACTTGCGTGGCTCCTTAGGAAGCTCAAGGTTGTGCTAGTGAGGCTTGCCCTGGTGTCATTATCCACATTACTCAAACAGAACCACTTGTTTTTCTGTTTAAGTAGGGCACACTGGCACACAGTATAGTACACACATCCTTGTACCAGTATGTCTGCTGGCACCCTCAACTTTACTAAATAATATGACACTGTAGATCTGATTTCCAAGGTCTGAAGCGTCCTGCTTAGAGGTAAAACTTGTTTGGTGCATTAAGGAACCAGGATAACACATTCGTTTCTAGAGAAATATCTTCCATCAGATGCTATTTTTACGCTCATGTTTTCACACTCACTCTTCTTGTGTTGTAGTTGTAGAGAACCCAGGACAGTGTCCCATTGACCCGGTTATCAGGAAGCAATGCTGGTACCTACTTCAACGCAAGTGCAAAAGCGATGCAGAGTGTGGAGCCAACGAGAAGTGCTGCTTGTTCGGCTGTGGCATGCAGTGTGTGAAGGCCCTGCCAGGTAATGACTTGAGTTAGATGATGGAGGGCTGTGGGAGCGCTTGCACAATTGACCCATAGATTGAGAAACAGTGTGGATACCTACCCCCAGCACAATGGAGCAGCGATGCAGAGCATGGAGCCAACGAGAAGTGCTGCCTGTTCGGCTGTGGCATGCAGTGTGTGAAGGCCCTGCCAGGTAATGACTTGAGCTAGATGATGGAGGGCTGTGGGAGTACTTGCCCCAATGACATGGAGATTGAAAAGCAGTGTGGGTAGCTGTCACCACAGCAGTGCAGCAGCATGCTATTTTACAGAGTATGGAGCAGGGGATAAGTACTGCTGGTTCGGCTGCAAGGTTCAATGTGTGAATTTTCTGCCTGGTAATGACGCGAGTTAGATGATAGAGAGCTTTGGGAGTGCTGGCCCCATTGACCTGTAAATTTAGAAGCAGTGCGAGTACCTCTCGCTATCCTCACCTCTTGCCACCGCAGCGCAGCAGCGATGCAGAGTAAAACTGAGAAGTGCAGCCAACTTCACCTCTCACCATTGCAGTGCAGCAGCAATGCAGAGAGTGGAGCCAGCGAGAAGTGCTGCCTGTTCGGCTGTGGGTTGAAGGATGTGGTTTGGATACTCACCTTATTCGTGAATTGAAGTATCCAGAATAATTCTATATCAATCTCAATCCAGACGGCTAAAGAATTTGAGGGCTTTTATTAGGTTATGTTGTATCCAGCTTCTTTGCAATGCTGTCACCATATACCATCATTTCTCACGAATATCAACTCACATTCCCTACAAACATATTTATGGAGAAACAAACCTTGACAATTAAAAAAAATAATCACAATTATTAGTTAATTTCTCATCTTGGATATTATTTCTGTTATAAAGTTCTCTTTCTTCACTTAATTGCATTTACAGCTAAAATGTTATCGAGGATTAGTAGGATCCTTTCCTACTAATCCTACAAATGTGTTGTGTGATTGACAGCTCCACTTCAACAGGGATTTTTTGCTTTGTACTCTTTTCTAGACTTTTAGCTGCATGTCTCAGTTGATTTTATAATAACCCCTATTCAGAAACCCAAACCAAGACACCAACGAGGAAACCAACCACAGAATGCCTCCCTATCTGTGCCCTTCAATTCTCTAGCGTTTGATGTGGAAGTGTAGTACCTAAGAATGCACCAGAGTATAGTGGAGGCTGTTAAGATTAGAAAATATATATACATTAGAAGAAAGATTTTAGACTTGATAAATGAAGTCTGCAGTGGCAATCTGTGCAAATATTTATTGTACACACACAGCTAGATTCTGACAGGGGGGTTAGAAAGCTGAAGTCACTAAGACCGTAGACTCACAACAGCTGCTTGCAGCTCTTTGCAGCTGCTGAAGCTGTTCTGCTTGTAGACAGGCTGCTCAGGACAGAGGGGTACTTGGGTCCACCCTGACCCTTGCTATTGCCAGGGTCATCCTAAAGACTTTTGGGGCCTGGACAAAAATATTTTGGGGACTTTTTTCCAGGACAACTTTCAATTATATTACCTATTTCAAAAATACATGATGCCACACAAGCCTCAGAAATGTGGCCAATCAAAAAGCAGTTGAAATATGCCTTGCCAGGGGCCCCAAAAATCATTTAGATTACATTTGGCATAGACAGATGCAGACATATGCAAAAAGGAGAGAGGTTGAATAGAGTAGAGGTAGAGAGAACGAGTAAATTCCCTTTCCCACACAATGCCCGCTTCCTGAATTCTGGTTACTGTAGTTGTACATTTTATGAAAAAATTGATGAATCCAAAGAATGATGCTACTCCAAGTGATTTTATTTCAGAAGCAAATTAACCATCAACTACTATTTCATTGCACTGCAGAAGGCAGAGCTGAACCAAAAGAAGAAGGAAACAAATCACTCATTCTTAGTATGTAATGGAAAATAAAAGTATCTGCTGCACAAATATCTCTCAGAGACACTCCCCTGAAAGCTGCCCAAGAGGATGAGACTCCACCTCGTTGAATGCCCTTGGACATTAGAAAGTCGTGACAGATTAGCTTTCTAGTAAGCCAAGTAAATTACCATCTTAATCCGTAGACTCAAGGTAAAGAATGTCTGGTGTTGGCTTTTGTTTTCTAACCAAAGGTTGATAAATAAAAAAAATCTGCCTTTCTGAAAGGGGACTTCTCTCTCCAAATTGATAGTAAGAGACCTTCCCAGATTTACGGAGGGCCATAATATTTCTTGGTCTGAAGGAGGAGCAGGTGAGACTAGGTCCTGAAAGGCATGTTGGGTGAAGGAAACTTTGTGAATGAAGGTCAGGTGAGGTCTAAAGACCACTTTATCCTGAAAAATCTTGAGAAAAGGCTCATGGAACATTATAGTCCCAATTCCTACCTTCTTCCTGATGTTCTTGCTACTTGAAAAAAACACCTTCATGGTCAAGAGACAGAAGACAGAGGTTCGAAGGGGGGATTTTTCAGAAAAGCTGGGTCAGCTCTTCAATAAACCTGGCACTTTGGGTGAGCCACTGGAGGCTTGAGCCACACTAGATCCAGCTGCATTTTGGACCCTCAAGTGCAGAAAGAGCCAAGCTGTCATGTGATTTCTGCCTGCCACCCACGCTCTAACCCCAAGCACCAAGAAGTAAAGACAAACCATTATTCTTAGATCTATACCAGAGAGAAAGAGATACCCATCTAGAGGCTGAGTTGCACAATGTAAGAAAATAAAACCAGGGATCAAACCCGGCTTCGCTGCTTCACCAAATTTGGTGAGCCTTGACAAATATTTTATTTAACTGACCTTCTTTTTTCTGTATTATTTCCCGTAAGAACACCTTCAAATATGTGAGTTCAGGGTGTGAGTTGTACAAAAACCTCTTCTGCTTGATTTAATAGACTATAACTTCCTCGAGCAAGAGATAAGGAGGGTGTTTACACCGTGCAAACTTCACGCAAACTCGAATCTCCACTATGTCCACTGAGATGGACCTTTCTCTAAAATGGAGGCTAAAACATAAATTCAACACTATATCAATGACAGTGAATCAACGTTTTGCCCACAGCAAAGAAAGAGATGGGTAGTTTTGCAAACTATGAAGTTTTATTAACAAATTAGTAAACTTACAGTCTAAATCAAATCAGTTAAGCAAAAATCAGTAGTCATCTTAATACAATACATATGAATATAATTCAGGCATTTTAATTCAGCAAATGCACAGACATGTTATTAAAGACAGCATATGCAAAGTGATATAAAATTCTGTTTCCAAATGGGAAACACCCTAATGCTAAGCTAAGGTTGTTGTTAGGCGGAAAATTTTGAAGCAGCAACGTCAACAAATATAGCATTGAAAGTAGATCCAAATGAAGGTGCCAAATCAGAAAATAAGAAATATACTTGCTCTAGAAAGTCTATGGCCAGAAATATAAGGATCATTTGGGGCTCAAGAGAGAGAGAGAGGATGTCCACCTGCAAAGGTGGACAGGGGCAAGTCTCTCCAATTCAAACCACTTCTATACTGTCAAAATATGAAATTATGTCTATGAGATACATTCCACAGCTTCTCGTCGAGTAAGAACCAATAATGATCAGTGTTGCCGATGTACTAGTTGTCAGCCTCTGACTCTCATAACACAATGGCAGATTATTCCATCATTGCGGCCTTCACGACATCCTTCAAAGGAGTAGTCACCTTCTCTACCTCCCATCCCATTCAGCCACTAGGAATCATTCTCCAGCCAATTCATTGCAACAAGCATGACCTTAACACAACAGACTAACAGCAAATATTTTTTATGAGAACACAGTGACTCTTGAAATAACACAGACACACATATGAGAATTGGTTAAGCATGGTTGCAAGTTAACATTTTATTAAGCGCAAATAAAGATGGTGACTTTACTCCACCATATGTATACAAATCTTTGCCACATATCCGGTTCACTTAGCAACTGGCTTGCCTCTAAGTTCACTAATGGCATTGTCATTAAAAAGAGAAGAAGGATGTGAAATGGCTGTAGATTAATTACTTGGTTTATTAGTACAAGCTAAGTTTTAAGATCAGCCCTTTCAATGGAAGTATTGTCCTAAGCCTAAGGATAATGATTTCTGAATGAGAGTATTAGATGCATAGCACTCTCTTCCTGACAAATGCTATGAGGGTAAACGCAGTAGTCTTTCTTTAATATCTATTTATCTGAGGAGTTGTAAAAAAGTGATACTATGTGTAAAATGTTAAGATATGTGTACCAATAGCCTGTCGTGTTTTACACTTGCATTTTGTCATTTTATCAAATGAATCAAAACATCTCTAACGATATTTCAGAATGTCAATTTCTTATTAGTTTGGTATCTTGGCTCAACTGATGCCTTAGAGGGGCTTTGTTTCTGAATCATAATGTTAACAATGTTTGTGATGTGTTTCAGACACAGATCACCCCGGCATGTGCCCCAACATATTGGCCAAGTGCAAGTTCCCGCTGCCTCCCCCAATGTGCCAGAGCGACAACGACTGTCCGAAGAGCCAGAAGTGCTGCGACCTCTGCGGGAAGAAATGTCTTGATGCTGAGCAAGGTAGAGTATCCTCAACATCCTTACTTCATGGGGGTCAGGACTGAGTCTGCCACAAAGCCACTCTCATTCCTTTGCTGCAGCCAACCTCTAATATTTCCATACCTTTGGTAATTGTGGTTTTACAGTAACGAAAGACTATCGCTTAGAGGTTACCATTGCTGACAGAATTTCACTACAGATCAACAGGTTCAACCACAATAAAGTCTCATCACATCTCAATTTTAATGTATTTATTTGTTCAGTTGTGACAATGGCAATCTACAGATATTCCACTTAAGCCACTTTAATTGAACAGCATGTTTTTGTTGATCGGCTGCAGAGTGACAATGTTCCTTATAAAATCCATGACATAATCTGCACACTTTGGACGTTTTCCTAATTTGAGGTTGAAAATCTACTAGAGAAGCTCAGGAGGTGTTTTGTCGGCTGGTGTCCTTTCTGGATTGCTCCTCACTGCAGTTAAGGAGTGTTCTTAAAGTCTCATAAGGTCCGTGCATGCAGGGGCGTAGCTAGACCTTGTATTGCCCGTGATGGTCCCTCTGTTTGCAGCTCGTGGCTGCATGTAAGAGTGGGGGGGTGCTGTTGATTCCATCGACAGCCACAGGTAAGAGCGGGAGGGGGCGCCACATTCAAAACTCCGGGACAGCCCCCCCCCCCCCCGCTACGCCACAGCCTGCATGCCAGTCTGTGTTTATGTCCCCGTAGAGCTTCTCTTCCTGGTTTTTGTGACCGCTTAACTCCATGC
Organism: Calotriton arnoldi; assembly: GCA_963921515.1. Taxonomy (NCBI): domain Eukaryota; kingdom Metazoa; phylum Chordata; class Amphibia; order Caudata; family Salamandridae; genus Calotriton; species Calotriton arnoldi. Next base: position 81,725 of record CAWUFW010010078.1, on the reverse strand, counting down.
AAGTGACTCAGTTTTAAATCAGACTTTGGGCTATAGTGAAAATAAATAATGTGCAGAAACCGCCTTGTTCCTGTTCACCAGGCCCATCGAAATGGTTCAAGATTCTATCTAATACACTGAGAATAACAGATGTGAGTTGGTGCTCAGGACCACAGCATCACGAAAAGAATCTGATGGAGTCAGAGAGGTTCATCACACAGAACTTCAGCACAGCCTTGAGGGCACCTTTTTCGTGTAGTTCATACTAATCCGTAGGACCTGCGCAATATTTAAACACATAAACTAAGGGCTTGGTGTCAAGACTGATTCCAGACAACCCCGTAGGATAAGTCAGCCTATGGACCAGCTAGCTCACAGTTCCGACATAAGCCCCCCTAACCTTACCAGGGAGCGAATGGTTTCTAGCAGCCACTGAACATGACATCCCTGATCCCTCAGGGATCTTGGAAACAGTGCAGAACCTTTCTCTCAGTCACTCGTGCTCACTGGTTCTCAGAGAAGAATACACAATGGGATGTTTTCAATAAAATATATTGAACCAATGTTATTCTTGCATAAAATACGTGTGCTGCAATGATTTGGAGACAGAAGCAGATAAACGTGATTACAAGCACCAAAAGCGTAAATTATAGGTAGAGTTTAACCATGTTGCTAAAACAGGCATATAAACAAAGAGGTAATTCAGCGTACTCCTACGATGTGAACCCTACTCTAAGTGTACCTAGAGTGTATGTAAGTGTAGAGCCAAGAATCCCCATAAGGGACGATCCAACCCCAATACCTGATGGGAAAGAGTGAAGGACCATGTCTTGGTCACGAGCTGGACACCCGTCATGAGATGTTAGGCCGTTGTGTGGTGATCTCTCAGCATGCACGGGACCTCAGTGTCAGCGGATGTGCCTCCTCTAACAATTTATCAGGATGCTCATATTTTATAATAGAAAGCAGCCTTGCGATGGACGCATAGATTAGTGATGTTATGGATACCTAGATAGTCCTGTCGCCCCGTGGATGATGATAGTGCTGATGTTCGGGCGATTGTGATAATGTTGCGCGAAGCGAAATATAAAACAAGATTCGTTTCAGAGAAACTAATTCAACATTGTCATGCGTGCAAATGTATGCCAAAGGTTACAGCTTGGAAAATGTGTATTTGTGAGGACAATGTAAGAAATATGCTGCTTTGCTACATGGGCCTAACTCAGGGATATAACACCTTGCCTTAGCGACCCCGCCGGATGCTAGTGGTTATCTCTTCAGTATTGCCCGTCAGGTCAAGAATTCTAAGTTGCCATCAGGTATACATTTTATACACTATTCATGTGGTGATGCTTGTCTAATTCCCCGTTACCAGTGTTAATGGGTTTTTGTCCTAGTCAGTGTTTTGTTTATGTGCTATTTTTGGTTTTCTAGATACATGGGTTCGGTGCATTTCCACACTTAATGCCTATGTTTGATCTCTAATGGTAACCAGTTAAAACATCTCTGGTATTGTTATAGCAACCTTACTTTGCACATTAACCACGTCACCACTTGAATATATTGAATTTTAAATATTCATTTAGTATCTATCAGCATCTCTGGCACAGAGAAGCCCAAAGGTGGGCACTGGTTTTTCAAGGAGGCTTCTAGACGGTCTGTATTTGCGAACAGCTGGTTTAAAGTGTTATGTCACTAGCCAGAGTTCAACTTGGCCCTTGCAAGCAAGAGCCATGGAGACCCATTTAAAAGAAAGTAAAAGGGGTGTGGCTAAGTCACGCATGGAGTGAGATGTGTTTGCTTGGGTCTCCGCTCCATGGCGCTTGACTAAAGCTGCCTACGCCGGTTGCCGGGGCTTCTGCCTGGTGTCTTACTGCTGCTAAAGGATTGGGGGTGCTTCCGGTTGCTCATGGGAGATCCTACCTGTCCTGCCGATCCGGTATCCCGAGCCGACTACCCACCGCAGCTTGGTAGCCGCCATCTTGGGCGAGACTCTACGCACTGTGCAACCCCGCTGGATAGCCTTTCTCGACCCAGGAATCAAAGCGGCTGATGCGGGGGAGGCCCCGCTTGAGGTGGCTTGAGGTGTCCTGGTAGGTGAGATCAACACGGTGCAGCGGGACTGATGAGCTGGTATCCTGAGCTGACCTCACCGAAGCTTGGTAACCCCCATCTTGGAGGAGCCCCTACGCAGCGCGGACCCTGCTGGGCGGTCTCCCTCGATCCGGACTCGCAGCGGCTGGAGTGATGGCGGGGGAGAACCCCGTTCGTGGTGTCCTGTATGGTGGGAGCAGTCCAGTGCGGCGGAACGCCCGGTTGAGCCCTGAAGACCAGTGGGTTCTCACTGGGGCTCCGCCTTGCATCGGAGGTACGAAGCAACCTTGCTGCACTGCATATACCGCGAAAGAGGTGAGCTGGGCCCCCTTGCGCACCCGATCTAGGAAACTCTGCTGAGTCGGGCGCGAGGACCTCCCTGGGCTAAATAGTTATCAGCTTTGGGATCCGATACTTTAGCAGTCCTTCCGGCGCCACTTTGGAGGACAGCATTAAGCAATATTTCCCCAGCTCTGGAGGAAGCATTTCTGGAGCTCTTAACCGAGGGCCCTTGAGCGCCTCCTTAGCCCCGTTGCGAGCTTGTTACTGGGGGCACCTGAACATTAACTTGATAGTGCTGACGGATGAGCCTTGGGGGAAGTGCTGGAGGCCTCAGACTCTTTGTCACCCCGCAGAGTGGAGACGGTATGTGAGAGGGACAGATTGGAACTGACTATTGCACCAGTGGCTGGGGGTGAATACTAAACACAGCAGCTTCCTTGTGGATTTACCTCTTTGTCTCTTGGGAGTTTGCTCTGAGGGGCCAGGATGAGACTAGGCGACCTCTCCTCCTACCACTCTTTGGGCCCTGCTTACGTGTCTTGTCCTGATTTGCGTCCTGAGGTGCTCAGAGGACAATTATAATACTCGGCATCAACAACTAGTGCTCTGTGCCGCGACTAGAGACTCTGGGGCTTACTTGGAGGACTGATAGATTTTTGGTGTCACAACAGCCCCATGCATTATGGGTACTGCTGATTCTTCTATGCAGTGAGTGCCTACCTCCCTAGACAACTTGGACCAAAATCATTACTGGGGGCAAAGGGAGTTTGCTGGCGCCCCTCTGGAGTCCTCCTTTTGTCCTTTGCATTCTGCGCTAGCTCCTTCTGGACACGGAGGTGGTGTGGAAAGTCTGCGGCCACAGCGGCACTTTATAGAAACGCCCTTACTCTGCTCGGTGGATTCCAAGGCAGTCTACATCGTCTGAGGGTACGGAGCAAGGGGGGCTCTCCGTTGAGAGGAGCTGGAGTGAGTGTGGCCGGCTTTGGGGTCCCCCCAGTATCCCCTCTGCTGACTCTCTATCCCTGGAGGCGGCAGATCTGTCGCATTTACCCTGTCCTCTTTGGAAAGACTCTGTTCACATAGTTGCTACATTACTATCCCCCACATTTCAGTCATGCCCCCTAAGGCCAAAGCCAACAAGGACCCGGACGCGGCCTCGTCCAGAGATAATTCGGTAACCTCTCTGTGGTCTAAAACTAGCGCCCATTCGCAAGACGCCCCCACAGCTTTGGCGGCTGCTCCTGACCAAGCGGGACTGGGAGTACCGATTACACAGGATTTCAAGGCTGGCCTTCAAGACATCTGAAGGGAGGTCACAGAGATAGGCGAAAGCATGGACGACCTCGAGCGCACAATAGATGCCAGATCCGAGGATCAAGAGAGCTTGTGGGAAAGAATGGCGGAGCTCGTGGACCAAAACATCAGCCTGCAGCTGAAGCAAGAGGACTTGAAAAATCGCAGTAGGCAAAACAACCTATGTATCAGAGGAGTCCCATTGGGGGCGGAAGGCAAAGACATCATGGCCTATACGGCTGACCTCCTACATGCAATCCGAGAGGGAGAGGAGACGTCGCCCCTATGCTGGACAGAGCTCATTGTGTGCAGGGTCCTCGCAATAGAACAGACTTCATCCCAGACATCCTCACAAGAGTGCACTTCTTTGGGGACAAAGAGGCTATCTTGAGAAAGGCGCAGGGAGCCAAAGACATTTCTTACAATGGTCTGTCGATCCAGATTTTTCAAGATTTGGCTCAAGCCACTCTGAAAAGGCGTAAGGAATTTAAAGTAGTCACAGATAAACTCCGAGATCTTAATATCAAGTATCAATGGGGCCATCCCTTTGCTCTGTTGGTCACCTGGGAAGGAAAGCGGTGAGCTCTTTCATCGCTGATGGAGGCGAAGAAGCTCTTACAACTCCCGATCGAACCAGAAGATGCAGACCTTCCCAACTCCCGGGAACGTCCTGGAGGACCCTTACGCCCAGACTGGTCCACGGTCGGACCACCTAAGCACAGACGACGCCTACAAGAGCGAGATTCTTCTCAGGACAAGCAGGAAATTATTAGACATATCAAGGCCTTGAGTGACTCCTCTTCGCCATCTCGCTCGCCGGCCCACACGGAATAAGGTAACTAGATCTGGCCTCTTCTCTAGGTGTCTCACTGCCGCCTGTGTTGTCGGGACCTTGGTCGTCCCGATTGGTTCTTCCCCCCTAAATGACTCTGATCAGTTGGTATCTGGTCGCAGGACATCATACGCCGGTAATACCAAACTGTCACCAGGATTGCTTGCTGCTGGGAAGGTCCCCTGGGCAATGACACCTCTCGAGCCATCACTGGCGGCATCGGCGGCACCCCGGTGACGGGAGGACTTTACAGCTGATCTTGCACAACTACAGGTGATTGGATGCGGAGACCCACGTGATACCCTGCGCTAGCCGCCCCCCCTTCTTCTACAGGGATCTCTCGGAAAGTGACTTTTCCTGAATGGCCTGTCCTCTGGACTTTGGGCTATTCCTCAGGGACTCTGATATTGTTTGGCTCAGTTGGCCATGTAATTTGGGGTTCTTTGTTTTCCTTCTTTTTCTATTCTTTCTCTCTTCTCTCCCTGTACCTTTGGGAATCCTTGGGAGATACCTAGCAAACATAGAAGTGTTGAGGCGATTCGGGAGTCTACTGTTGCGCTATGGGGTGAGTATAGGGGGCTGCGGCTGAATCTGCCATGTTGGCTTAGATGTAGCTATGGGCAAATTGTTTGTTTAGAATGGACCCGGCTGATCCTGTGAAGTTTCTCTCATTGAATGTAAAGGGACTCAACTCTCCCAATAAAAGGCGTCAAGTTTGGCGGTATTTACTTCAGCATGATCCCGACATCATATTTCTCCAGGAGACCCACCTTCTCTTCTCTGATACTCGTCTCATGACTCACCCCAAGTATCCCCGACAATTCTGGGCTTGTGCCTCTACTAAAACGGGTGGGGTAGCTGTTTTCCTTAAAGCCGGATGGGCTGTCCAAAGTGCTAGGGCTACCAAAGACGAGAGTGGGAGGTTTTTAAAGATCCAAATACCCTGGGGTAGGGGATCCCTGACCCTTGTGAACATTTATGCCCCCAATCAGAATCAGGATACATACTTACGCACCCACCTGCATGACTTCCTTCACTCAGTCACCACACCGATCATTCTTGGGGGATTTTAATTTGGTCTGGAACCCGGAATGGGATCGTACGGAGCCTGCTCTCCACAATACTGGAGCAATGTAGGCCGTTTAAAAAATGCTATCACGGACCTGGGACTAATAGACGCACGGAAATACTTACACCCGGACTCTAAAGACTACTCCTTTTACTCCCACGTACATCGGTCATACTCTTGTATTGATTATTTCTTTCTCTCTTTACCATTATTAAACACGCTCGCCACAGCTGAGATTTCTGATATCTCTTTGTCGGACCATGCGCATCTACTGATATCCCTACAGTCCCCTAGGCCTCATGCGGAGGCCGCCCCTAGGTGGAGGCTCCCGCCTCAGGTTCTACGAGACCCTGTCGACATAGCTGACATCCGTAAGGAGATCGAGGGCTTTTTCTTTGTGAATGACCTCACGGACACTTCTGAGGCCATCAAGTGGGATGCTTTTAAGGCTACCATCCGGGGGGTTATCTCTACTATCTCAATTGCGAGAATCCGTGAATCCCGCCTTGTAGTGAACACACTCACCGCGGACATTAAAACATTAGAACGGCGGGATCACCTCCAGCCATCCCTTCGTAATAAATGTCTCCTTGCGGAGGCACGGAGTCAACTACGTTTATATCGCACTAATAAGGCAGAGAGATTGTTACTTGCCCTTAACCAGAAATTTTATGTGGTTGGAGACAAGGTGGGGACATGTCTTGGGCGGCGTCTTCGGGCTCGGAACACAAGAGCGCATATAGCCAAACTCAAGCACCCGGATGGTACATGGGCTATCTCAGAATCCAATAAGTCTACGGTTCTCTCGGATTTTTATGAGACACTTTACGCGGACGCTCCCGGCCCTCATGAAGCAGTCGGGGCATTTTTGGACTCCTGCCCTTGGGACACTATTAGTGCCCTTCATAAGGGTCTGATGGAGGAACCCATTTTGCAGGAGGAAATAGCCAAAGCTTTGAAACAACTCCCAACGGGGAAAACTCCGGGACCCAATGGCCTACCGGTAGCCTTTTATCAGATCTTTTACCCGCAACTCCAAGAACATTTATTACACCTTTTTAACAGTTTTACGGAGGCTTTAGGCCTTACTCCGACTATGGCGGAGGCTGAGATCGTTCTTGTGCCAAAACCTGGCAAGGATCATTCTCTCCCTCACTCGTACCGCCCTATTGCCCTCTTAAATACAGACGCTAAGATCTACACTAAGATTCTGGCGAACTGGCTAAAGCTCCATCTTCCGGGTCTGATTGACCCTGATCAGGTCGGGTTTATCCATCAACAGCAGGGAGCGGACAACATTCGCCGAATCGCCCATATAGTGGAAAAAGTGCAGATCAGGGATATACCGGCTTGTCTGGTGTCCCTCGACGCGGAGAAAGCCTTCGATCGGGTAGACTGGCGCTTTCTTCGGGAAGTCCTACGGAGGGTGGGTTTGGGTTCACAAATGATCTCTAGATTGATGGCCTCTTACACGCATCCTACCACCCGTATCCGGTTTAATGGACGCCTCACTGCTTCCATCCCGATTCGTTGCGGTACCCGACAGGGATGCCCTCTGTCCCCTCTGTTATTTGCCCTCGTGGTGGAACCTCTTGCTATTGCCATCAGACACAATCCTGAAATCCGGGGTATTCCTTTTGGGGGATACGAACATAAGGTTTCCCTTTTCGCAGACGACCTGCTGCTTTCTCTTACCTCCCCATCCTCCTCTCTTCCAACGTTAGCCACACTTTTACGATCTTTTGAGATAGCGTTGGGATTCCGAATTAATCTTGCTAAATCTCATGCACTCAACCTCACCCTATCGGCCTCGGAGGTTCGGGACCTAGAAGGTTTACTCCCTCTCCAGTGGACAGATAAGTCGATCAGATACCTAGGATTAGATTTGACCCCCTCGCTTTCTTCTTGGACATCGACAAACTGGCCTAGATTTAGGGGGGCGATACGTGACGATTTATGTAGATGGAAGGGTCTCTCTTTGGCATGGCTGGGATGCATTAATTTTATAAAAATGTCGCTTCTTCCGAAGATTTTGTATTTATTCCAATCCCTCCCCACCCCGATACCTCAGGCGGACATTCTTTTGCTTCAGCAGGACTTCACCTCTTTCATATGGGGCCGGTCGCGCCCGCGTTTTTCTAACAAGATCCTGATGCTACCCGGGACCGAGGTGGGCTCGCTTGCCCTAATCTTTTGGCATACTATTGGGCATGTCACCTTCGGTACATTTCAGAGTGGGTGGTCCGTGAGAGTGAGAAACATTGGTTTCATATGGATCGGGCGGTTTCCTGTAGGCCCTTGTGGGACATGGCTTGGCTTTCTCGTGGAACTCGTCCCCATGTGCCCGTAGTGCCTACATCGCGACTCCCACTAAAACTGTTCTTGAGATTTGGGACAAATTGGCGGTATCTCGTGGTCTGACTACTTTCCCCTCCCCTAATACTCCCATTGTGCGTAATCCCATGTTCTCCCCCGCATTGCAACCTCGTGCGTTTGGCGCGTGGTCTGATGGGGAATGCGGGTCATCCAAGGCGATAAATTCCTCTCTTTTGATCAATGCAAATGGTCCTTCCACCTTACAGAGAGTGCTCGGATGCAATACTATCAGTTACGGCATTGGTTGCTTGCTCAGGCCTATGCCCAAGGAGCCACTAGAAAACTCACAGAGTTTGAAACTCTAGTGCGTCAATTTGCTGGGTCGAGGGGACTGATCTCTTGCACTTACACCGTCTTGCAAAACTCACATCAGCCCCTGCCTCACACTTACCAAAAGCAATGGAATACTGACTTAGGGGAAGACATACCTCCAGAATGTTGGGCCCGGTTATGGCAGGATATCCCGAAAATATATCATAGCATACCCCAGCGTGAATCAGCGTACAAGCTCATGTCGCGCTGGTACTTCACCCCGGTTCGACTTCACCAGATGCTACAAAACTTCCCCCCGACTTGCTGGAGATGTCAGGCTGACAGAGGAGACTGTCTACATATTTGGTGGTCCTGTCCGAGCTTTGAAATGTTTTGGAAAGAGATCCTCAGTCATATAAAGGACGTAGTGGGTTTCCCTATTCCCTCCTCCCCGATGGTCGCCATACTAAGCATTAGACCCCCGATAATGACGGGCATGAAAAATGTATGACTGGCGGTTGATACTGCAGATGCTGGGTGCAGCCAGGCAATCCATAGCTTTATTTTGGAAGAAACCCCACCCCCCCCCCTCAATGGCCACTTGGTTTCTACGTTTGTGGCACGTTTTAGCCCTTGAATTGCTCACTGCACGTATCAACCATGCTGATATCAAATTCACGCAGGTTTGGCAGCCCCTAATACGACATCTTTCTAGTATGGAATATTCTCGATTGGTTCCCCCTAGGTTACGTGCCCTGCAGCTGTTCGATGACTCTCTTGAACCTTATGTGAGGGGCCATAGGCAAGACCCTCCTGAACCGACTTCTTCGTAGAAAAGGCCTCACCTCGCCCTTTACACCAGAACCTCTGTCCCCCTCCGACCACAGGCTATATTTAACGCAACCTCCCTTGCTCCCTCGCTTAGTTGAGCGGTTTGACCCCCCTCCTCTTTCGTTCTTTCTTCCTCCTCTCTCTTCTTTTCTATTGTTTAATGTGAGTTATGTGCCCCTAGTGTCGCTCAATTTGATCTACTAGGTTGTTTAGTGCAGGAGCAGGTGAGCGGGCTTTCCTTCCGGTTGCATTATATAAATCACCTAATGCTGTTGGCTGGGGAAAACCTCCATAAGACCTTAGTGATGTCAAATTCCTCCCCTGTGTCTTTCTCGAAGTTTGAGAGAAGTTATGGAATAGAGACAGGATCAGTAGCATATTGTTGCTTCACGCTTTACTTCCTCTCTCTTCCCTGACAGTATGGGCTAGGGTGTGAAGGTACTAACTCCTTTATTTCCGTTTTATTTGAAATGCTCTGACACCCAAATTGAGTGACGATGTTCTTTTTATGCCTTTTTGGTGGGGCTACTTATGCTTCACTTGTGTGTTACATTTTCAATAAACAGATTTGAAACAAAAAAGAAAGTAAAAGAAAATAGTGATGCTGTTTATATTTAGGGACCATCTCCATGTACCCGTAGCAGCACATACCATTCATTGCAGTATGGGCTGTTGATATAAGGGATAACTCTAGGTAAAATCAAAAGACATGGCCCCAGCTTCTGTAAGTGTTCTAGCACAGCAATGCAACAATACCAGCAGAAGCAAGGTGTAGAAGGGGTGGTGATGAATTAAATAGATCTGCATTACGCCTGCACTTGGCTTTGCACACCCTACTGAATGCAGATCACCTCTGCCTAACAGTTGGGGGAATCATTACTTGTAGAAACAGGATTTGTTTGATGTTGATCATTTGCAGTGTTTGCACAGTGCATGCACATTGCTCCACGCACTTTGCTGGATGCAGCTTCCTTTGCTTATCAAGAGTTGGAATAATGTCTGTACCCATTTTTGGCACTCACAGGTTGGAGTCTCTCCAGCTCCTCTGTGGGAAATTCATTGCCGTGATATTCTTTCTGATGGATGACAATAGAGCAGATTAAAGGGGTTTAGGAGCTTGTGGCTCATCATAGAAACCTTCTTCCCAGCTCCTTGTGAAGAGGAGTGGAGGCCTGCTGTCCTATGCAGGGCTATGTTTCTAAGTGTGCACAGGAAGACACATCAATCAGCATGCAGGTGCGGCACACAAGACATGCAGACTTCCGGCTGACCTCATCCTATCATTTCAACTTCAGAACTGCCACCTAACATGTCAAAGAAAGCGTCAAACTGTAAAACCCAGACTGCTCTGATCATCGGTGGGGGCGGAGATGGCGAGGGGCTTAATGCAGTGTCTGATCATCGGTGGGGGTTGAAATGGTGAGGGGTTCACTGCAGCATTATTGTCATCCCCCCTCTCTTTCTAAACAGCATGATAGCTGTCACTAAGAACCTAGGGCAAGGCTGGCCATTGCCACGTGCACACATATTGTTTGCATGCACACATGTTCCCTATAGGCTATTCTTTGACTTTCCTGGGTGTAGACTATATGCACTAAGCTGAAAAGTGCTGTCACTGATGTGCACACCCCAACACAGAGGAAGAGGCAGCAACTCTGTTGTTGCACCTGGTGCTAGCATACGTGTCCCACTGCATAGTGCTCTGGAAAAAGTTGTTATGAGATGCTGTTGCCATGTACTTGCTAGAGTGATAATATTGGTTCTCTTAATCATCTAATAAGCCAGATGGCATCAGCTTCCCTTAAGTAGAGTAATTAAATGAACATTGTAGGATTATGTTGTTTGTAAACACTGAGGGGCATATTTACAAGCCCCCTGTACCGCCGGTGCGTCACTTTTTGTGACGCACCCGCAGCGAATTTTGCTGGCCCATATTTACAAGGACACATAAAGCCGCCCTGCATGGCTTTTTGTGTCCTTGTAAATACGACCCCTTTTCACGTTGTACTTTGCCTGAAAGGGATGTGCCATGTGTGTTCCTGTGTGTGTTCCTATGCAACACCAATGGCTTATGCCGCATTTGCAGATTTACAACCTTTCGTGAACCTGGGAATGTGACAGAATGCTACGCCTCCCCAGGGGAGGCATAGGTAGGTGCAACAAGGAGACATTTTTTATTTTTCCTTGTTTTTTCCTCTTTCTATGCATGCTGCATTCTGCAGCACACATAGAAAGTTAAATCACCTCTCGTGATGGTGCAAGGATGCCTGCATTGGCACATGGTAGCTAATTGTGCACCAGTACAAGGGAAAGCACAGGGATGCAACTTATTATTGTAAATATGTCGCATCCCTGTGCTTTTAAAGTGACTCAGTGCCGCGCAGCCTGATGGCTTGCGGTACCGCGCTGAGTCACTTTCTTGTAGATAAGGCCCTGAATATTCCATATGTGCTATTCAATATACCAGGATACACAGTGATCATCCTTTTGGTGTGTGCTGTGTTGTTGGTTTCAAAGTGTCCCAAAGCAGATGCGTGCTTTTGCAGACCAAAATAACAAAGGCCCAGCGCACTCGGACCATTATGCAAGTCACCGGCCTTAGACTGCCATATATCTCATGGCAGTCCCTGTTACGGAAAATGATCAACTGTCTCCCTGCCCTAAATAGGGTAGAACAACCTCACTATGACTTGGTGGCTCATTGGTTGACGGGCTGCGGGTGACGGACTCCCACCAGCAGAGCGGACTGAGGTTCCGCCTGTAGGAAGTCAACTGTTCCCTCATCTCCAGATGGAGTGGAGAAACCCTGAGTTTGGCAGAGCAGCGCCTTCTGTCATTTTATGACCGAAAAACCGTTTCCACACACTAAATGATCCCCCCTCTAGTTACCTGCAGCTGGGATAGGGCAGAGCAGGCTCCTGTCTTTTGATTGTCGCAGCAAATATGTTTCATAATAGACTGACGCTTGACCAATAAATAATTATGGAAACCATTGCAATCGTCATTCTATGTGTATTCTGAGAAAAGTAAGCGCGAGTGACTGAGCGAAACATACCGTATTGTTTTCCACGATACCTGAGGAAACAGGGTTGTCATGTTCAGTGGTTGCCAGAAACTACATACACCACTGTAGAATACAGGGGGGTGGTAGTGGCACCGTAGAGCTAGCTGGTCTAACGGCTGACTCATCCTGTGGGGGTGTCCAGAGTCTGTCTGCACACCAATACCTCAGTTTAGAGCATCCAAAACGCGCAGGTCTTGGAGGGTCCTAGAAACTACACGACAATAGTAAAATCGATGTAGGCCTCAATCTGCTGTTAGGTGGAGGGAAAATACATACACATTCGGGCTTCGGACAGGAATGGGGAGCGTGACAAGGGTTCAGCTTCACCGCTAGCCAAAACTGCTAGAAGAATCACAGCCCGCAATTTTGATGCTTACGGGCTCTCAAATAAATTGTCTACTTTATGTAAATGATCTAGTACCCCTAGCTCCTGCCGAGAATCGCTGCAGCACATTGGTCATTTCCTGGAAGACTACTATCGAGCAAGGAAGCACCTGCAGGTAAACTTAAAAAGACAATAGTAATGATTTTCAAAAAAGAAAAGTTAAATTCTTCCTTATTGGCTCAGACGTTGTGCGCGCATAAGCCTAAACCTTCCTGAGTCTCAGACTATGTGCTTCTGAAGGTTTTAAGTGGCAATAAAGGGACTGTAGGAAAAAGCACTACATGCCTTCTACAGCATCAACAAATAATTAGGATACTCCAACCCATGAAGAACATCAGTGCTAAATCCGCCTGACAGCGTCGTCTACCCAGTCCTATGGAAAGGGGATGTGTGGGGCCTAACAGCAACAACCAGTAAACAGAGTGGGACAGACCACAAACAAAAACCATGCACTGGCAATCTTTCAAAACAGTAGGCCTGAACATTGAACTCTGCTCCGTTCGCGGAGTTTGCAGAGTTTTCTGGACTCCGCGCTCCGCGGAGCTCGCAAAGTGCAGAAAACTCCGCTTTGCATATTGCAGCAGAGTTTTTTCCCCGCTCGCGCTTGCGAGTGGTAAGTTCGTGAGCACAAGCTGCCGCTCGGGTAGAATTTCTACCCGAGCGGCAGGAAGACCAGCACGAACAGCAGTTCGCACTACACTCCGGCACTTGCGGAACTTCGCAGAGTTTTTTTGTAACTTCGCTGAGTTCTGCGTAGCAAAACTCAGCGAACTACGCCCAGGCTTACAAAACAGCAGTCCTTTGTGGGCACAGAAACTGCCCTCATCATGGGTGCAAACCAGATGGTCCTCAGTATCTGAAGGTGTATTTCTAAATTCTGCTGCCACACCTCTGACTAGACACCAAAATGCCAAGTAGGCAAATCCTACATAGGATGACTGGGATGCTATCACAGAGCATGGACATCCCTCTGGAGTAGCATCCACGCCCCCGCAGATCTGTAACACTGGAAGCCATAAAAAGGAAGCAGAACACCTAGGGGTCTCAGAGCAGGACCACAGGAAGCACTACAGGGTGTACAGGAAAACACACCTGTGAACACACTGCCTCACTTCATTGAACAAACACAAGGAAATGCTAATCAAATGCCATGTGTTAGAAATGCTGGCCAACCCAAGTCAAAGCACAAGCCAGAGAAGGGAGAATTCGACAACAATGGGACTTAGGAGAAGTAAAGACAGGAAGAACCTTCACCACACTGCTGCATCTACAAAAGCACTTGAAACACCTTCAGTGCTTTTCCACATTATGCAAGAAAATGAAGTCTTTGCTAGTAAATCCGAAGAAAAAACCTGTGCATCATCCTGAGAGATTCGTTAGAAACAGTAAAGAGAGAGCTGCAAAACACAGCTATGCCTGTGAACAAATTGGGCATAAAACATTGACTTCAAAATGTTGGACAGACTAATATGTAATGCACTTTACATATGTACCCTGGCAGAAGTTGCCTTAATTGTAATGTAAGTAACTAGCATTCTATTGTGCTGTGTTAATACAGTATGTACAGTTCAGGTCAGTGGGTCTGAATAGATTGTGTGGGTACATTTTTGCATGCTGTACTGTATGTGCTGCTTTATTGGTGTGCCAAGGTGTATGGTGAAATCACACAAACCATGAACTATATAGTGTGTTGCTGCTACCACTGTGCCAGATTAAGTGTTGCTGGTACACCATATTTTGCATCCTTTCTAGTAGAAAAATATTTCGTTCTGTTGTCCATGATTTTTGTCTGTCTTTCTGCTACAGATCACACTGGCTTCTGCCCAGCGTATAAACTCATGTCATGTGATGCAAGACACATCTCTGACTGCAATCGTGACTCTGTCTGCAGGGCTGATGAGAAGTGCTGCAACGTGGGCTGCAGACAGACCTGTGTGAAATCGAAGAAAGGTAAGGCACCATTGTAATGCCACAATGTCTCTTAAACCACATGATGGGCTGTGCCCTATGTTTCACCCCAAGGGGGACAGGTATTTATCAGCCCCGTGGACCAGTTCCACCTTGTTAGGAACCTCCACTCCTGTGAGTGTTCTAGGGAGCCAGTGTGACAGTGCACATTAAGGACTCTTCTAAAGGAGGGGTCTGCATTGCATGTGAACTATACATGTATCTAGAACTAGTGGACACCGTTCGTTCCACACACAGTCTTCATGCACTATAATTACAATCGGACAAGCATGGGGAAGTAAGAGGAGCCATTATAGGAGGAGACTGCTTTGATTGTATCCAGAGGGTCAGTTGATATCCTGTCCTGTGGCCCTAGCTGTCAGTAGTGTATGCTTCGGGATCAGGGTGGACTCCACCATTTGTGACCAAGGAAGATATGAATTTGTAGAGAAAAAAGGAACATTCAAAGGTAGAACAGTACAGAGATAATTTGCAAAGGGATACACTCGCATTAAAAGAGCACAGAAAGATCCATACAGAATGCAGGTAAATTGCTGGGCAAAAAATAGCCTTTCTCATATCTTCTCTTTCACTGCTATGAAGAACATGAGAGATGTGTTCATCAACAAAGTGCACCGATAAGCGGGTGTCTGAGCAAAGAGGGAAGTGATAATAAGGAGTAAATATCTGAAGAATATGAAGAAGAAGGAGTGGAGGATCTATGTGCGAGACATGCACAAACATGTCTCAATGCATACCAAAGACAGTGCTGACAACTGAAGGAAATGACCTTCTACTTAAGGGTACAGATAAAATCATATTGTATCTCCAAATCAATGAGGCATGCTCTGCTCTTTGCATTTCAGAGAAACCTGGTGTTTGCCCCTTTATACCGATGGATGAACTATCAGAAGACATGTGTAATAAATGCAATGAGGACAAAGACTGCCCACAAAATGAAAAATGCTGTGCTGGGGGCAAAGGTCGTGAGTGCCGGAAACCCAACCAGGAAATTGGTAAGTGTTGTATCACTCAAACACCTGTTATTGTTACGGAATAACACTATCCTGCCACCCTTTCCATGCCCAGACATTAGTCTGGGAAGCTATTCATTCTAATGTCTAGGAGGGTGGAATATCTTTGTCATAGATAGAGGAATAGTTGAGCAGACAGACATACATCTACTGGTAACAGGGACTAAAGTTTCACCTCACCAATTAGGACTAACAAGGGAGCTGTTTATATTCCTTTTCAACTGGATGTGATCTTGCAGTTCCTGCTGTTAGATGAGGGGGCCGAAATGATTTCTGAATGGCTGGTCCAGTATGGTTTTATTGTACATGTACAGAAACAGGCATGAGTGTACCCCTTCACCAAAATTAAGACCTTAAGTGGAACACAGACAGCATGCCCAGCATCTGGACCACCATCCCAGTCCAAATCCAGCAGACCAATTAACTTCACCAGTTTCAGAAACAACTGGATTCCCATCTCTTCCATCCTCTCTGTACATTTGTGTATGTCTGTGCTCATGAAGTACTTCCTACTTCCTCTTATCTGTATGTAGCAGGTATCTTGTGCCACCTCTTGACTGACACTTATACCTCCCCACCCTCCTGGTACCCACTTGTATTTAAAAGCATTTTCCTTTTTTGAATTTATATATCCAATACATACACAGATACATAGGTACATAGTGACTGGTAGGGTCTGTTTGGACCCTGTGTCTGTGCTGCACAAGGTGGCGGCTTTCCAACAGAAAATATTAATTTGTCCATGCTGGGCATGTCAGTCCACACTTACTCCTTTCCAAATTACCTGCATCAAATCCAGGTACCAGGCCCATCCATTTACTGCAAGAACAGACAGAACATATCTGCTTGCAAGAGGAGCTGTGCTGTGGTTGCTAGAAGAACCAAACTATTTACAGAAAGACCTTGACAAGGCCCAGTACAATCTGTGTGTAAGATTGCCCAAATAGACCAAGGTCTTGCAGGAGTCATCAGATTCCCACAGCCCAACTGGCAGGCGAGGAAAAGAAAGCATCAGTAGGTTGTAGAGTTGTCGCTTGTCATCAAAGACTTAGTTAGCCTGCTCCTCCTCCAGCCCATTCTGTATTGAACCGATGCTTGGGTCAACTTCTCTCCGGCCCCAGAATGAGCAGAGGCTAATTCTGCCTTCATGATTCCAGTAAAAAGTCCAGTTTTTGAAGATCTGTTTTAACCATCTTAGTAGCTCATAGGGTTTCAGAGATATCAACTTTTTTTAAATTCTTTTTATTGATGACAATACTTATACTTTGCAAACATATTCACACATCTTTATACAGAGCATTCCTTGATCAGGAGTTATACCTTTTCTCACCTAATTCTATCTTCTTCTCTTCATGTACACAGTGCCTATGGTGCTCTGGTCATTCAGTAAATGGGGTTAGATGGCTAGTCGCTTGCGGAGGCTAGCAGATGTTTCCTCTATACTCATTCCATTTCCCCCATATTTGTGACCGTTTCCTAGGACAGCCCCTCGATTCATATCTTGTTCGTTCCATCAACATACACCAATCTAAATCCCTCTTCCATGCTGTGATCGTTGGTGCCTCCTGTGTGCCCCATAGCTTAGCAATGTTACGTTTCGCTACTGTCGTTCCCAACGTCACCCAGGTCTTTTCTTTGCTACCTAGGTCAGTGGGTTCCCAGATATTTAGGAGGCACATTCCCGTCTTGTGTTTTATCTGGGTTCCCAAAACTATCCCCATACATTGAGTCACCGCAGACCAGTATCGCTGAATGTGAACACATTCCCAAATGATGTGTATGAATGTACCCTCCCAACCACACTTCCTACGACATCCAGGGTCTTCTCTATAACCCATTTTTACGAGAGCTGGACACAATAGGTATACTCTGTGCAGAACCTTAAGTTGTACAAGCCTTAGTCTTGAAGAGATCGCTGTTTCCCGGGGGGACGCTAACGCTTCCTGCCAGTCCTCGTCTTCCATACCCACCATGTCAATTTCCCTTTGTTTGCGCAGCAGCAGGAGGGGATCAGTCATGTTGTTGATCAATTTCTGATACGTCAATGAAAAGGCTTTTTTGGGCATGTAATATCCTCTAGCTGGGTGGATTCTACAAGAGATCCCCCCTTTGGAATGACTGCTTCCAGAGCATGTCTTACTTGTAGGTATCTGAAATATTCTGTGTTTGCAAGTTCAAATTCCTTCTGCAGCTGCGCAAAGGGAACCACTTCCCCTTTTTTCCATAGGTCCCCCACCTTTGAGATTCAAATCATGTCCCACCGGTCAAATCCCTTATTGTTTCTCAGTGTGCCGAATCTATCGGCGTCCCACAGGGTCTGTGTGGTCTTTCCAGCCCCTCCCATGCTTTTGGTTGCAGTATGCCATATCCGGACCGCATGATCGGTGGGGCCCGTCAAATGTAATTTTGCTGGATTTGAATATAGTGCTCTGGTATAATTATCATCTGGGAGAAGCCATCGGTCCATATTATATCCAGGGTCGTCGTGGGGTCTATATATGCCTTGATTTATTGCTGCTAGATGTGCTTCCCAGTAGTACCTCCGTATATCCGGCAGTCCTACACCACCGTCGTACCATCCCCTTATTAACTTTTGAGTCGATATATGGGGCGGTCTCCCCTCCCACAGGAGCTCTCTCTGCTCCCTTTCAATGGCCTTGAAATAATCAGTGTGAACCAGATTTGGCGAATTTTGTAATATATATAGAAAACGTGGCAGTGACATCATCTTAAATAATGCGGCTCGGCCCAGTAAGGACAAAGGGAGAGACTTCCAATGTTTGACATCGCTTCTGAGCCGCTGCAGCGGGGGCAGGAGGTTCCGCTCATAATATAATGCAGGGTCTTTGGTGACATATATACCCAGTTACCTGAAACCCGCTTGTGCCTCCTCTATCACAGAGTTTTGGGGTAGGGGGGAAATCTACCTTTTAGCGCGTATATGATTGATTTATTCCAGTTTATGGTATAACCAGAATATTTCACAAAATTAGTGAAGAAGTGAAGCGCTCTATTTATCGAGGCTCTCGGTGAGGCCAAGTACAGCAGTATGTCATCGGCATACAATGAGATGCGATTCTCCTATCCCTCCGACCATCTTAGGCCCATCATGATGGGATCTCTCCATATCCACAATGCCAGCAGCTCCAGCATCAGAGCAAAGAGCAACGGGGATAGGGGACAGCCCTGCCTGGTTCCCCTCTTGAGGGTAAATGTTGGAGATTTTCGGTTGTTAACCACCACTTGTGCAAGTGGCTCAGTATATAAAAGTTGGATCCAGCTTAAAAATTTGGGGCCAAGTCCCATTCTTTTGAGGACTGCATACATATATGGCCACTCGATAGTATCAAATGCCATGGTGGCGTCTAAGGACACCACCACTGCATCTTCTTGCAATGTATCTATTCTGCTCAGAACGCAGTGCAAACATTGGAGGTTAAGTGTGGTATTTCTTGCTGGCATGAAACCTGACTGATTCGGATGCACAAGTTTTGTAATGACTTGGAGCAGGCGGGGGGCCAACAGCTTAGCCAAGATCTTGACATCGACATTAAGCAGTGATATTGGTCTATGAGGAACATTTATTTTTAGGTTTACCATTCTTGTGGATGACCACGATGATGGCTAGTCTTTGGTCGGCGGGAAGCTTCCCCTGCTCTCAACTTTCTAGAAACATCTTGGTGAGGTGGGGTGCTATTTTACTAGGGGCTAGTTTATACAATTCAATGGACATACTATTGGTGCCCATCGCCTTTCCGGCTTGTAGGTCTCCTATGGCCCTCTCAACTTCTGTGATAGTGAGTTTGCTGTCTAGTACCTCAAGATCATCTGGTGATAGGGTTGGTAGTGGCATATCTGATAAGAGGGACCCCGACTCTTCCTCTGTGGAGGCCACGTGGGACTTAAAAAGGTTCACAAACTCGTCAGGGATTTCCTGGGGGTCTCTAATCTGTCTATCTGACTCGTCGTTTATTTCAACAACTAGTCTGTTAGTTTGCTCTCTATGGTCCAGCCTGGCTAATAATTTCCCTGCTTTATCCCCGGCTTCATAGATTCTACAGAGCCTAGCTCTGTGTTGGGCCTGTGCGTCTGTGGCTAGATCTTTGTATTCTTTTATTTCTATTTTTAATAAATGTTCATCTTCTTCCGAGCACTTCCCTCGTGACCTTCCTTCCAACTCTAGGATGTCAGCTTCCAACCTGGTGAGCTGTGTTTTTTTCTCGTTCCGGGTCCCGGCGATCAATGAGACCGCCTGTCCCCTGGCTACTGTTTTAAAGGCTTCCCAGAGCATCAAGGCAGAGTCTACCGAGCCTTCATTTTCATGAAAGTAATGTTCAATTTCTTGTGTCATTTTAGCTTTAATTGCTTGGTTCTTCAGATACCAGGGATTTATTGGAGCAATTCTTCCTGCATGTGATTCTCCTACCCCCATCAGGGCCCATATTTGGGAATGGTCCGAGATACCCCTTGCCAAGTGGTGCACCTCTTTAATCTGCCCCATCTGACCTGCCGGCACGATGATATAGTCAATCCTCGAGAGGGAGTTGTGGGCTCTGGAATGGAAAGTAAACTGCCTCTCAGCAGGGTGGAGAGTGTGCCATGGGTCAGCCAGCCCCATAGCTCCCATGAAACCTTGAATCTGTACTCGTGAGGGTGGCACCTCCCTCTGGGGATAACGATCTAATTGTCCCGATACTATCGAATTGAAGTCTCCTCCCATTTCGAGCCACCCCTCAGGAAGGGTGAGCAGGAGATCTCCCAAGTCCTTGAAGGCCAAGGCTTGAAGGCCCGGCGGGACATATACTGACACCAGTGTGAGTATTTTACCCTCCCAGCTCCCCATGATTGCTACATATCTACCTTGTTTGTCAGTCCAAATCTGATCTACAGTCATCAGGAAATTCTTCCTTATGATTATTCCAACTCCCCTGCACCCAGTGGTGAACGCTGAGTGTGCCACAAGTTTATACCCCCATCTTGTCAAGGCCCCACGTGTATTTCCTATCAAATGCGTCTCTTGCAGAAGGACTATGTCCGGTGTATGTCGTTTTATATACTGGAGTACTATCCCCCTTTTGAGCTTGTCATCCAAACCATTTACATTCCAGGACAACAGTTTGATCTCCTTTTTAATAAACGTACCCATTCCCACCGGTGTCCATGGTCCTCTGCGATCTGTCTGGTCATATTAAGACGGCATGTGTCTCCTCCCATGCGCACAGCCCCTCCAGAGGGGAAGGCATGTGTGTGCCCTTGTGAGGTGATATGAGATTGCTAAGCACCCATTTTTTGCTCTGGATTCATGTCATCTAAACTACTGTTAAAACAAAACAAACTTCCCATGCCCCCCTCCCTGCTTCCCTGCATTCTGGGCTTCAACTGCCCCTATCCCCAACTATGCAGAGCGCCTGTCGCCCCATTGAGAACTAAGTAAGAAGTGGTGGGGGGTGTCTTCTCTACGCCCATGCCCGCCGCTACTGCACCTTAGAGAGCTACATGTTCATGCAATAATTATTGGTCAAAACTGAAAGTCACTTAGCCCATATTTAGAATATTCTGGAGACAGCGCCTTTACTTGCGTCAGTTCAAATTCTTTGACTGTGGCTGTACGATCTTTAAATCTTTGATGCCAGCTCAGGATTGCTATCTTGCTGGGTCTCTGTCATCAGCTGTTTGCCTTTGTGGCTCGTCTGGCCCTCCACGTCGACTGTGGGATTTCTGCCTTCTTGGTTGGGAGCCATTTCCTTTCACGGGTCGCCACCCGTCCAGCCATTCTTGCGCCGACTCCAGGGTGTAAAAAACCAAATTTTTCCCTCTGCCACCACCCGGAGTTTGACGGGGAACAACATTGAATATTTCAGCCCTTTCTCTCTGAGTCTGGCTTTAGCACCTTGGAACGAGCGTCTCAATCTCTTCACATTTACGGTGTAATCGGGGAAGAAAGTCACAACACTATTTTCAATTTTGACAGGTGGAGCTGTGCAGGCAGTTTGTAGGACTACATCTCAATCCCTAAAATGGAAGAGTCTCCCCAACAGTGGTCTTGAGGGGGCACCTGGTCTTGGTCTTCCTCCCGGGACTCCATGTGCCCTTTCCACCGAAAAGAATTTGGAAAGATTTTTGGGCTGGAGATACTTGGTGACTAGATCCTCAACGAAGAGGTCCGGGGTGGGCCCCTCCGCCCATTCTGGTACTCCGATTATTCTAATGTTATTTCAACGTGACCTGCCTTAGGGAAGAGGTGTGGTGCGGTGCAGCGGCCAGGGCGGCTGACTCTGGAACAAGGGGGCTCACGGTTCGATCGCCGGCAGAAGGTTAGCCCAGCACCTTGTGACTCTGGGCAATAGCTCGCTTAATCTTCCTGGCGGCCCCCAGCGCCGGGACACATCTCCGGAGGTAGCTGTGTGTGGTATGCTGGAAGTATAGCCACTCTGGGTTCTGGCAATGCATATTATGCCAGTGTTTCTTTTCTCTCTCATGTATTCCCCTCCCTTGTTATCTAGAATGTTAAGATGTCATGGAATCTTCTGATGTGAGGTCTTTGTGGGCAAGAGGCTTGGTGTCAGTTGATGCTGTGACCGTTGCTGTTGGATGGGATCTTCTTTATGGATTAAACCTGCAGGTTTCACCTATCAGACTTCTGTGTCATTCTTCGAGAATACTACACTGGCGTAGTCGGCAGTTGGCACTTGAAGATCTCAACGCAAGAATTTTCTACTTGTCAATCTACTCTTCAAGGAAGCTCTGGTGAGAAATAACCTTTTTGGCCTCTACTTATGTGTCTGCCAGTAACTTCATATTACAGACACTGACAACGTCTTTAATTCTTACAAGCTCCGAATTAAGTTTTTCGCCAAACTAATCGTGGGAAAATTCTACGTGCTGTTAAACTTTATTTAAAAATGTTCTAACATCCTCACTGCGTATTGTACTCCGACGATATTTTGCTGTCTTCCCTGCCTAGGTTTACTCATATTATTTTAATTCTGGGCTCGTCGGGCCCTTCGGACTCTTATCTCCGGTTACTATTAATTGCTGCGCAGCCGTTTGTGAGAGTGTTCTCAACTGCCGCTTGCCTGTACTTGAACAAGCGCGGCTCGCAGCTTGCTTACTTAAGAGTGTTCCAGTGTGTCCCGCAGCTTGTGTACTCTGCTGCTAGGACTTCAAGCATTCATTTGTCGACAAACTCTTACCGTGGATTATCTTCAGTCCTCTGCTCTTCCATGCTAGTTCCTGCTTTCCTGTAAGGAAGGCGGTTCTTTTTGAAGGCAGTTCCCATTGGCTACCGTCAATCGGGGAGGAGCTTCGCTCTGCAAGGAAAGCTGTTGCCGAGAGCGTGTATTCAATGATTCACTCATTTCTGCATTTTATTGGCGGGTTGAATCAATGATACGCACATTTGAGTTGCGTGTCCTATTACTTGGCATATCTTTTGATGCGTGTTGTTTCAATGATACGCACATTTAATAACTGCGTATTCTGTTGATTCAATGATACGCACATTTCACTCATTTCAGCATTTGATTTGCATGTGTTCAATGATACGCACATATGACAATTGCGTGTCCTCATAATTCAATGATATGCACATTTGATGATTGCGTGTCATATCAATGATACGCACATTTTTGTCTAGATGCAATAATACACTTATTTGAGGATTACAGCTTGACATTTCTTTTGATGTCTGTCAATACTATTAAACCCTCATTTGCAGTGTAATTATATCATTTAAAGCACGTTTTGTGTATTGCTGTGTCTTGCACACTTACTGTGCTCATAATACATTCATTTATTAAGTTGATACATCATTATTAAGTTTACTGGCATTCACACTATTTTGCAAATTGTAATGCTTGTTTCTTTGTATTGAATGTACTGTTAACTGTACTGTTATAATTTCTTAACTTTAAAAAAAAAAAAAAAAGGGGTAAGGAAAATGCAAAATGTCACGGCACCACCGTTTTTCTTGTCTAGTCCTGGGGTTCCACAAATTAAATGGCAAAAGTGGAAAAAGTATTCGAGAGATACGCCAAAGTTTGTGGGGCCTCGCTCAGTGTTTTATAACACCTTTTGGCACGTTTAGATTTATCAGAATGCCTTTTGGCTTAGTTTCAGCCTCCTCTGTTTTTCAGCGAGCCATGGAGAATGTCCTTAGAGATGTAGTGGGTGTTTGCATATATCAGGACGACATCCTTATATTTGGGAATGATGTGAATGAACATGATGCATGTTTAAAAGAAGTGCTTAGAAAATTGTGTGATTGCAATCTTACCATTAAAATGGAAAAGTGCAAATTTAGATCCAGTTCTATTAACTATCTTGGGCATAATATAACTGGAGATGGTGTCAAACCCAAGAGTGATCTGGTTTCTACTATTCAAAACATGAGTTCTCCTTCCAACAAGGATGAATTAATGAAATTTCTTGGCATGGTAGAGTATTATGCTAAGTTTGTGAGGAATTTTGCAGATTTGAGCACAAACATGAGATGTCTTCTACGGAAGGGTGTTCGTTTTGTTTGGTCGGAGCAATGTGAGAAGGAATTTACTAACATCAAGGAAAGTTTGAGTACTGCTCCTTCTCTTCGAAGCTTTGACCCCAGAATCAAATCTATTCTTACTACTGATGCCAGTGAAAGAGGTCTAGGAGCAGTTCTGCAACAACATGGTCCATCTGGAATGCAAACTGTCATGTTCCTTTCACGCAGCCTAAGAGATGCGGAAACCAGCTATTCCGTTGTTGAGAGGGAATCGCTTGCTGTTTTCTGAGCTGTCAGGAAATTAAAGACATTTTTGTGGGGAGTTGATTTTGAAATCCACACAGATCACAAGCCCTTAATTGAGATCTTTAACAATAAAGGTCTTGATTTGATTTCTAGCAGGATTACTAAGTGGGTCATTGACTTGCAGGAGTATAATTTTTCAATGAGGTATATTCCTGGTGTGGATAATGGGGTTGCTGACGTATT
The DNA here is from genome assembly GCA_963921515.1 of Calotriton arnoldi. Classification (NCBI taxonomy): domain Eukaryota; kingdom Metazoa; phylum Chordata; class Amphibia; order Caudata; family Salamandridae; genus Calotriton; species Calotriton arnoldi. Next base: position 57,316 of record CAWUFW010010078.1, on the reverse strand, counting down.
ATCATGCCTCATCTCCTAAAGAAACTCTCTCTGATGATGACATGGATGAGGGTAATGAATGGGTGTGTGTGTTAGAGACTAGCATCATCTCTGAAGAAAGGTGGCGCGAGGAGTTAGCCATTGACCCTACTCTCAAAGAGGTTATGTCTTTTCTACAAAAGGGTTGGCCTAGTATTAAGTCTGGGTCTGATCTTACCAGACCTTTTTGGTATCTGCGTGATGAATTGAGTGTTGAGAGTGGGTTGTTGTTTCGTGGGACAACGCTGGTTTCTCCTAGCAGTCTTAGAAAAGAATTACTTGATCTGGCTCACGTGACCCATTTGGGGATTACAAAAACAAAGGAAAGATTGCGTATGTCTTACTGGTGGCCTGGAATGGACAAGCAGGTTGAGCGTGCAGTGCGTGATTGTCTTCCGTGTACTCTGAATGACAAATCAAAATGTCCTCGGGTTCAACCTATGATTATAAGAAGACGTCCTTCACGTCCCTGGCAAGACATTTCATTGGATATTTTGGGACCTGTTCATAGCAGTGGCCTTCAAGTTTTTCTTGTGGTCATTGTTAATTTGTTTTCCCGTTGGCCAGAAGTTTTCTTTACTTCAATTATTGACTCTGCTCATGTCATTAAATGTTTAGGTGAATTGTTTTCCAGGGAAAGTGTACCTGAATCAATTTTGACTGATAACGGAGTTCAACTGATTTCAAAGGAAATGGAGGATTTCTTATCCTCAAAAGGTATAGTTCATAAAACTTGTGCTCTCTATCATCCTGAGTCTAATGGGATGGTTGAGAGATTTAATAGAGTGCTCAAAGAAATGATTGCATTAGCAAAGTCGTCTTCATTGGATTGGAAAAAAGAAATTCTTAATAAGGTAGAAGAGTACAGAATGACTCCACATAGCACCACTGGGAAAACTTCTTTTTTGTTATTTCGTGGCAGATTACCCAACACTTGTCTTGATCCTTCTTGGGTCAATAAGTACGAGTTATCCAGGGGTAAAAGGTGTGATGGTAATGATGTGCAAAGGAAAGAAGAGTTAAAAGCTACTGACCCGAAAAAATATTTTGATAAAAGGAATGCGGTGAAGAAAGCGGAGGTCAAGGTGGGAGATTGGGTGATGATTAAACATCCTGGTCTGTTTGGCAGTTCTTCTTCTAAGTTCATGAAGGCCATGTTAGTCATTAAAGTTTTTCACAATGCTGTTAAGACTCAAGATCATCGCATATGGAATCTTAATAGTGTTGTCATTTTGAAGGGTAAATTTGATGGGATGTTGTATGCAAGCTCAAGAAATAACACCACTGTTTGTGACCATCCTAATTCTGAAATTGGTAAAGGTCTGAGTAGTATGGAAAGTGTTAGGCGATCCTCCAGGATGGTCAAACGTCCTGCTTATCTCAAAGACTATGCTTAACTTGACTTATTATTTTTTCTTTTCATTGCATAATATTGTACATAGTTATGAAGGAAGGGAGATGTGTGGTATGCTGGAAGTATAGCCACTCTGGGTTCTGGCAATGCATATTATGCCAGTATTTCTTTTCTCTCTCATGTATTCCCCTCCCTTGTTATCTAGAATGTTAAGATGTCATGGAATCTTCTGATGTGAGGTCTTTGTGGGCTAGAGGCTTGGTGTCAGTTGATGCTGTGACCGTTGCTGTTGGATGCGATCTTCTTTATGGATTAAACCTGCTGGTTTCACCTATCAGACTTCTGTGTCATTCTTCGAGAATACTACACTGTGCGCTTTACAGATGCTGGTATTTCATTTCATTTCATAATCGTCTAGTTTACTTTCCATTGCCTTGCTCACTTCCTGTAGTTGTTTGATCTGTTGTTGCATTGCTTTAGAGTCTTGGCTAAGATCAGTTGTGATGGCTTCCATTGTTTTGATCCTGTCATTCATCTTTTGGAGATCTGCCCTGATGAGCGTTACTTCTGTTCTCGAGTGATGTGCGCACTCCGGTAATGGCTTCCATGATGTCTTTTAGTGTAGGTTGTTCTGTCTCTTGCTGCAATCCCACCTTGGCCTCTGTCCCAGGCGGTCCGTCCGAGTTTGAGTTTTTTGACATGGCGTATCGGTCAAGTTTTGTTTGATGAGTATATTTGGTGCCTCTATTTCCAGACATTGTTGGTTGCAACACCCGGAGAAGAGGGGCGGGAGGGGAAAGTCTATTCTTCCTTCGTGGCAGCTCGAACCCCTGGGCTACTGCTAGCTGCCTGCTTGTGGAGCGCAATCACTGCATGCCCCACGCGGCCTTTCGGGGATCACCCAGGGGAAGGAAGGGCCTTTTTTGTCGTGATACTTCAGTGTGTTTCTGCCCTTCCTCATACAATCACACACCTAGGGATGTATCGGGTAGACCCCTCGCCAGACTGCAAGGGGTAAGATCAGTCTGTATGGGGGGCCCCCAGGGCCGTTGCACACCCCCAGGACTCGATCCGCAGTTTTAACAAGGTCGGTTGCCACCCCCGATGATTTCTTACTGGTTCCTCTGTTTCCGCTTGTAGGCCTAAACCTGGGGCAGGTAGTTTAAGTCGGGGTCTTTTCTCAGCCCTTTCCGCCGCGTGCCCCTCCACCGGTCCCTTTGGGCCCCAACGGGTCACTGCGACACTCTCTACACTGAGGGATGTAGAGGTCCTGTGACTAATTCTTCAGAGCCGGGGGGCTATTAGTCAGATTCTCTCTTTTGGTTCTAGGTCGCTCCCCCACTGCGGCCCAATCGCCCAGCTTAAACCCGCCGCTTCCACACAACACCTGCCTGTTCAACAGTCCCGCCCAATCCTTAGTGCTGCTACAGTATTATTTAAAGGATTGTGCATGCATTGGTCATGCAGAGGGACTCAGGGCACTCATCCACCCACCGGGCCTCCACCACAAAAGTTTATGTACGCCATCAGTATTAGGATTCACACCGCTGTTTTGTCCTTTTCATCGCACCCCCTCACCTTGCCCGTGGGGTATTGATATATGTGCTCAGTGTCTCCATTTACCTTGTCCGATACGGTTCACACCCTAGAGAGTCCGACAGCCTTTCTTCTGTGCCCTCGATCACTGTTCTGGGCAGCCCACCCGCGATATCCCTTCTTACTCTACTCAGCCGAGGCGCTCCGCCGTCTGCCCAGATGTCGATTTCCGGCCGTGTCTACCTTCGCAGGGCCCCAAGTTGTTGGTTCTAGTGATTGGACTGCCCCTGGATTGAGGGAGTATTCAGAGTTCCACCGGCAGTCGATTCGATGGACTATTGCAGCTTCCTCGCGGCATCGCCGATTACGCGAGTCCGCGGCATACGACTGGTTTTAGGCCCCAGTGTGGGACTCAGTGTTTCTTTACCTTCGGGGGTGGCAAAACCATTGTCGATTACCTCTCCTGTTGTTTATCATAAAGGGCTACGATCTCCGCTGGTGGATTCGGAGTTATAAGGCGGATTAATTATCGGTGGGCGCTAGAGACGAGCGGAGCTGCTCTAGCACATGTCCATCTTTGCCGACGCATAGACACGCCACCCAAGATATTAACTTTTAAAGTCTCAATGAGATCATGACCTTAGGTCCAGCTACAACTTAGGACTGATGAAGATAGTGACCTCAGTGGGTTTACTTGCTCCCGCTGAGGCACCTGCACATGAAATTCTTGACCACGACTACTTAGGTACAGTTACTACCAGGGTCTTCATAGTTGGTCTTCATAGTTGGTGCTGGCTGATTACCACACCTGCCCGAATTGAGCTAAATAAAATTCAGTAAAATACACTCTCTTGATTTGTATCTTAAAAATCCATCAATGGCCATACCTCTTGCAGCCATAGACTGCAACAGTGGATCTTGAAACTGCCCCTATTACTACATTGGGGTGAGGTCCTTGTTGTTTGGAACTTGGGTTTTGCCCATTGGATATTGTTGTGACTCCATGAGGAAACTTAGCAGTTGAGGCTTCAGCCCAGGAAAGTGTCCAGTGTTGTACACCTCCCCTGGCTGCAAAAAACCTTCAGCAATTCTTAGGGTGGCATGGCCATTTTCAACATCCACAAATTAAAAGATGTAAAATATCAATACTCCAGCTTTCGCCTAACAAATCATTAAATCACTCAATATTAACTCATTATCTTGAATTCATAAAACCCAATTCAGCTGTCACCACAGCATGTTCACTTAAGAGAGAAGTCATCAGTAATGCATTCTTCCAAATAAGACAATTTAAAAATACCCCCACCCCCATAGATTGAAAGTGAACAGCAGCTGGAGCCAACTCCGAATTTCACTAGAGCAATTACTAGCATGCTTTCCTGCAATTTTGTTTTTTGCAAACCTACTAAGTTCTATAATGCGGTCTTCAGACTCAAAGAGAGAGTCCACAATGGCCCCTGTCTCTGTAAACTTGTGATCTCTCCAACTGGAATGGAGTTAAACTCAATATACTCTACCTAAACTATACATTCTTACTGCTGTCCGAACCAGCTGCTGATGTGCTAAAGGTCCCACTACTTCCCCACAAGTACCTCTAGTCCTACAACCTCCACCCGCACACTTCTCAGCTCACTATACATGCTTGCGGAGAATGCCATCACTTTCCCATCAACATACCTGTGCTTTTTGATGGTAATACAGTATACCTAAATTGCATCCTGACTCAGCTCTCTTTGCAAGATAAGAGAGTTCCTGAGTACACATGAGGTTGTTTCTTGGACCCAAACATGCTTTGCTTTTTCCTCATTCTGTAGTTGATTTGTAGCATAATTCCGTTTGAAAGGGATCATATTTGAAAATTCTCTCTTGAGTTATGCAGGTATTTTTAGGTAGGTGTAGAAGTGAGGATTGCTGATAAGTGAAACGCGGTGTGGTGTATAATAGCAAGATGCAGTTTCATCCTATGATTTCTCCAGATATTAAATCACCAATGGTAGTAAAATCCAAAAATGTGCATACATTGATATTCCCTTTACTACTGTGAATTTATATATAAGATGATGCAAGGTAAACATCTCCCCCACTGTCAAAAAGTCACGGATCCCTCTTGAAGCAATGCTAAGATGTTTTCAGTCTCTGTATGCTTTGGTGTTCATCCACTGTGAACCTCCAGTGTCTGTTTCCAACAGTCCTATCAGGTTCTAAGATGATGGACCGGAGGGTTGGCCAACTTTGAAGGAGGTCCACTGATTTAAAAAAGCACTTGAAACAAGGGAGTATTACTTTGGCCAATCAGCTCGCTACAATAAGGTGCACAACATTTGATTCAGGAGCTTTTCCAGTGTTGAGATTTTTAATTGTAACTGATAGAGGGTAGTTCAATGTTAAACGATGATATGTTCAAGGCCCTGTTTATTACCCACCATGTTGGCTATAATGAAAATGGCTGAAAGGGGATTGAATTTATTTGATTGATTTCCATATGAGAGTAAGAAACAAACATATTACTGAGCTCTGAGAATGACTCAGAGATTGGTCGATGGTCTGTAGTTTTCATATCTTGTGCAGTCAAACCTGGTAATTATCCAGCACATGCTAAGATATGTGATTTCCTGCACCATACCTGCATTAGTGGAGCAGTGACAGCAGCTGCTCAAGAGCATAGAAGTTCTGCATCGACTATTGTGCACGGGAATGCAAGGAGCCCAGGCCAGGTAACAACCCCTATGTAATGTGTGCTGTGTGATATTTCCTAATTAGTCTCCTATTGCAGAGGAGCGCTGAAACAAGAACACACCTATGATAACAAATAATTTACTACCCATAGGCAGTGATAACTGAGTAGTGTAACAAAACCTACCAACTGGTTTCTGGACTCAAATTATATTGATGAATTCGCGGAAATTCGGCATTGGGCTTTACAGTGATTTTCACTGGAGCCACACCTTTGATCAAACCAATATCTTTTCCTGTGAAATTCCAAACTTCTGGTTAAACAGTATCTCTCAATACGAGAGGTAAGTCATCTTGCGTCAACAAGGGAAACAGTCTTTCAGAATCTGTGTTCTGATTAGCCAATTTAAAAACAACATCCTCATCATTGTTATGAATTTCAATTCCCTTTGGGGTACAGTAGATTAAACAATTCAGTTTGCATAGGAAATCTCATCACAGTAGATTGACTGGACTTTAATTGCACACAACAAATTTGTGTACATCCTTAAAGGAACCTATTTTTACAGGCACAGGTTTCATTACCAGATTTGACATTTGTTTGTTTACTACTCCTATAACTTGGATTCTTTCTCCCTGAAGGGGTAGGTTTGGAACTTCTACTGTTCTTACAGTAGAACGAGTAGCACCAGTGTCAACAAGAAATGAGATTGGAGTCCAATTTACTTCGCCTTCCACATAAAGACCACTCTGGTTTACCTCTAAGGATGCGCCAAGCATGCATTTCTCCTCTCCCTACAGGTACCATCATTGGGACAGGTCTAAGTTTGCATCATCTATCTGAATCAGAGACTATTGGTGAGACAAATTCTGATTCACACTTTTTTTCGTACTTGCATTAAACCCTTGACTCGGGTTGTAGTTTTGAACCTGTCCATTCATTTGAGGCACCGGGGCTTGATGCACATTTTTAACCTGATTTCTCTGCCTATAACCTTGTTGAGTCTGTATCATACCATTTTTCTGTGATTGTGCATGCCCAACATTCTAAATTTGCCCTCCATTTCCCAGATTAACTAGATTAAATCGACATTCACACTTCCAATGCTCCCAAGGTTCTGCTGATAACCTCCCTGTACATGAGGAATATGATCAATAACTGATACATTCTGGTTCTTCTGAACAGCCTTCATTTGTGCAACCATCAATTTTTCCTTAAGCCTCTTATGCTTCATTTCAATCTCATCCCCACAATATTTTGCATACCAGAGGATTTCATAAACAGGCTTGCTCTGCCAACAAATCAAAAGCTGCTTAATCATGTTGCTGATCTCAGCTCTCAATACATATACACATCGATAAACAAAATGTCCCATTTCTTTCTCAGCCACATTTTCCATTCCACTCTACTGCTTCAATGCCTGCAACAATCTCTTATAGTTGGCATGCACTGTTTCTTTCAATTCTCCAATTGTCTGATCTATTTTCACCCAATCAATTTCCTTAGGTGAATTTTTCCCTTTCAAATAGGTAAGGGCCTGGTTGTATATCTTCATTAGCTCAGCGGATGGTAACCCTCATTTCATCCTACCCATTGGCCTTCCCATTTTTCTAACTCTCCCCATATCCTAAGAACAGCTAACAACTTCTTGATTTGCAATCTCTTTCCTGAAGGTATCATGTTTTCAATATCTTTATCACTTAAATCTACTCTGTAAGGTTTCTGTAATGTTTTTGAATTCTGTACGCCCACTCTGTATTTTTCATGAGTGCTCCAAGGACGTCTGGTAATGTCTTTATAGATGAACAGTAACTCATCATCCTGGTAAGCAACTATTCTGGCTGGGCTTATTCTCCCTAAAATCATTTCCTCCAACTCTGCCTTGAGTCTCGCTACATCAAGGAATCTAATTTAATTCAATCCCGAGGTATTTGCTCCATTATTTCCTGCACCCTTCCCATTCGTAGAAGTGTCAACACCTCTAACCCAATCATCAATCTCTTGAGATGTGGGATCCGGTTGTACTCCTGCAGTATACAGAAACAAATCCCCATGACAATCCTCTTTTGCTGCAATAGGTGTAGAATCTAAAAGAGACACATCAGAATCTGGCCTTCCAATGTTCCCTGTGACACTCTGGGTTACTCGTGGAGTTGCCACCTCATTTTCAGGTATGTAGAAAGGTTGATATTGCCTCAACCTCCCTGTAGATTAATTAAGTTGTGTGGAATGTGCAATTGAACCATCATTCATTCCATTAGAAACATCACCTGGAGTTGGGACTAATGGTGTCTGTTTAGCCAGCCTCAATCTCAAACCAAAAGGACCATTCACCCCAGTAGGGACAGCTAACATCTGTACCTGACATCCTCCACTTCAGATTGATATAAAGGGACTACAGGATCTATGATTACTGGTACAGTTGAACTGTCTGGTTAGTAACATTTGGTATTTTAGTATTATCGCCCATTGGTTTAAAAGGGGTATGTGGAACTGGATCTATAAGTACAGTAGGTGCATTAGGAATCTTTCCCAGAAATAAATTGGTCAAAGTCCGAGGCTGACTCTCATTATAAGGTGGTGGACAATTTAGCAATAATTCATTTAGAAATTATAATCAAATTGCCCAAATTATTTCCAGCCAGGACTAGTGTTTTTTGTCTCCTCAAAGTGTTTTTTCTTTTTTTTTTCTTCCCTCTACCCTATTTTTCTCCAACTAGTTCAGGATACAATCTAGTTCCTTCTGCTAAGTCAGTTTTTCAAGCCTTTTGTTGTAGCCTCCACATATATATTCAGGGTATCCTTGTACCTAACCTGATATTTTTGTTTCTCCTTTTAATGGGCTACATGCTCCCGTTCACTAGTGGTTCAAACTGCATGGGTCTAGGGGGTGGTTTAATCTCATAAAATTGTCTCCTCAAATATTCGAGAATCTTAGCATTAAAGGTTCCATATTCTGGAAAAGGTAGGGGACCATCATTCTCAGTGTATTTTACCTAGTTTTCAAGCCATGTACAAGTGTGATATCCTCTTTCCTGTGACAGATACAGTGCTTGTGTACTCTCAGGTGATATAGGTACTCCTCCTCTTATAGTAAGTAAGTAATTTATTGTGCTTGATTGATTAAAACCATATACATAACATATAAATAACTTGGATTTAAACAAGATAAAAATGTGTTAAAAGTCCTTGTTCAGGGGGGCGTGGCCTGGCGGTCCAACATGGCGGACATGCCCTAGCAAGGTTCCCGTAGCCCCATAGAAATCCGTTGATAAGCCTGCCGCATCAGCTTCCTAATTTGCTTCTCGGACCGCGCACCGCAAATACAACACAGATGTGGTGCTCCTGTGTGCTGCCGGTTGGGGAAGAGTGTCCTGTGGCTGCGTGGAGCAGCGGACTAGACTGGTGATGCGGACTGTCATGTCTCGGCTCAACGCCTTGCATCTAAACCTCGGTGGCCATATCGGGCCGCGGTGCTATCGTTTCAGGCCTGTGCTGCCGCGAGCGGCTGAGGAGACACCTTGGAGGGGCTGCAGCGCGGCTGAGGGCCGCCACGAGGGGGTGCGGCTCTTGGCCCGAGACATACAGCCGGCCAGACTGGAGAAGCGGCCGGTCATTGCCCATCTTGCCGATATCCACATCGGCCTCGGCAGACTTATCGGGCCGCGGTGCAGTCGTCTTGACCCGTGCCGTCAGTCGAGGCGGCGCACTGGCCCCAGTTCTCCGGCCAGGGACCCACCTGGCACACGAGCCCTGGCAGAAGAGATCTGTGGCCTGAGGCGGGTGCGGACGACTGGCTCGGAGATTACCCCGCTTGGCGCCCTACATCTGGGACTCGGCGGCTGTGTCGGGCCGTGATGTGGCCGTTCTGAACTGGATCGCCATGGTGAGTCCCTGACTGCGGCCTTCTCCTACTGCTCCTCTCTCATTGGGCCCGCACTGAGCTCCAGTTTCATCTAGCGGCTCCAATAATTAAGGTGCAGCGCGGCGCTCCGGCCAGCCGGGGGCGCAGGTGTGAAGAGCGGCCAAAGATCTAAGGATTTTCCGCTTCTTGAGGCATCCCGGTTCTTTCCCTGTGGCCTAGGAGCAGAGAGTTTACTGCCACGAGGACTGGCTCCCAATAATCGACATAGTGACGGCTACGGTCGTAAATAGCATGAACTAGTGTGGCCTCTGCAGCATCTTACGGGCCTCCCTTGGGGATACAGGGTGGCGGACTACCACTGGACGGCGCTGGAGTCCGCTTGCCACAGAGACTGGCCGATTGTGGCACACATCTCTCAAACCATCGTGGTTGACCGCAGGGTGCCCCCGGATCATCAGAGATTGAGAAGTGTGGCCCTCCTTTGCTGCGTCTGGACGCGGAGGTGAGTGGAGATACCCACTAGGGGGGTCGGGTGTGCCCACTTGCGGAGGCGGCCGAGCTAGGTCTCGGTGCAGCTTGTGAGTGCACGCCCCCCAACAACACCGTCTTCTGCTGCCTCCCTGATTTAAACCAGTTGGACTCACCAGACCCACTACGGTCCTGCTGTACTGATTTAAAACTGGGCACGCGCCTGCCGGCGCCCCCCCTGAAATCCACACACAAGATGACTATAGATAAGCTGCCCGGTGCCCCCTCAAAGCAAAGTACAATGGACAAATACACCGGTGCTGTAGCTCAGGTGCCTGAACCAGGTGCCCAGACAACACCTATGCCAGATAATGCCGCCATATTAGCAGCTATCACGCAATAAAGGGATATGTTTTAGGCAAAGATCTGCGCAGTTGGCCCAGACGTTATGTTACTTAGACAAGACTTCCGTAATGCCGTGCAACGTATCACAGAATCGGAAACCCGTATTTCAACGGTGGAGGATACCACAATTTCCCTCCAAAAGAAAGTATCCAATCTAGAAACACTCACGGAGGGTCTGGCACATGTGTGGAGGATGCGGAGGGGGTAAAACTATATCATGCTCAAGCGAACTTATTTGAGGGTAACCTACGTATGGCCCTGAGATCCTTAAAGACCAACATGGAGTTTTGGAAGGGACTCCCACTATCCTTAGCGGGGAGAGTGGCCCTCCTGAAGATGGTGGCGTTACCAAGACTATTGTATTTCTTTACTACACTTCCAATATGGATACAACCGAAATGGCACGCTTACCTACACTCTGTAATGACATCCTTTCTGTGGGGCACGGGTCGCCCTAAGAACAATGCAGCGCTCATCGCGGGAGGGCAGCATGGTGGTCACTGAATTTGAGCAATACTACTTGGCGGCTCAATTGCAGTGGGTGGCCATGCCACCCGTCAAACTATAGATGATAGAGTGAACAAAAATAAATAACTAGCAACAGGCCTTCTCTATCTAGGCATACAGGATCTGCAATAACATCCCTGTATCCATCAACCTTGCTCCAACCCTGTCCCAATTTTGGGAAGTTCTAAAGACACTTCTACTAGTGGCAGTACACAAAGAGGCAGTAAATAGTTGCCCTGACACAGACCAGATTTCCATACTCGCCTGACCTACCCATAAAAATACTCAGGGTGCTTCCTCGGGGAGCAGCTTGGGCGGGTATTGAGGACTGGGAGGTGGCAGGGGTGACAAAAATTGGAGACCTGTATGGTGCGGGAGAATTCATGCCATTTGAGTATTTCAGGGAGGGGTTTGACCTGCCTCAGGGACATTTTTTTACTACATGCAGGGGTTGTAGCAGCTATTAGAGCTCATTGGGGATTAGGATCTGATCTGTGGAGCCCCCACGACACGCAACTTGTGGCTACTTGGCCACTGGGGGAGTTAGAATTAAAGCAGTCACATGCCTATAGGGAGCCCTAAATGGGAATACAACACAACCACTGATTAAGCTACGTAATAGTTGGACGGAAGACCTGAAGGTCCCTCTAGACGATAAATCCTGGGAGAATGTATTGACCGGGATCCCCAGATCCTCGAGAAATGCCAGTTTCCGTCTCATTAATTTTTTCATATTGCACAGGGCCGACCTTCTCCCCAGGGCGGATAAATACGTTTTTTCAGAGGGAAGATGCAAAATGCCCGAGATGTGGAGAGGTGGGGGGGAAAGGCTACATATGATGTGGACATGCCCTGAACTGCAGAACTTTTGGACAACAATAACTATCACTATAGGAGGGGTAATAGAGCGTCCAATCCCACAAACCCCTGCTCATTGTCTTTTGGGGCTGTTTCCTCACAATGCTAAGAGTTGGGTTACTAGTCGGACCTATCCCTGGTCCTGGCTGAATGGGAGATCACCCGACATTGGAAATCCCTGAGGGGGTCAAAGAGTCTCACCTGAAAGGCTGAATTAGAGAAATGGGCGGCCTGTGAGGGGAGAGTACTTCTCCGAAACAACAAAAGAGGTATTGGTGCTTTCGAACGAGCTAGAGCTTGGGAGGTCTTGGTCAATAGATTGAAGGAGCCTGAGTTGACATCGGGGGAGACAAACCCAGTGGGAGAGACACCACTGAGAATCCCGGAAACCCGGGCAGGGAGAGAGGAGGAAATAGGACTCACTTGAGTGGATGGGGACACTGCACGCCTGAGGCGATACAAAAGGGGCAGATTGCTAGACGGCGAGGCGCGGGGGATGGCCGTGAGGGCTTGAATCCACTAATTGTATTATGATTCTTCTTGTAAAGGCTGGATGTTGGAGATCTGCAAGGGGGGAGGGAAAGGGGGAGTTGGGTTCCTGAGCCCTTTACTGTTTAACATTTATATGTCCCCCGTTATTGGGATGGCAGAAGACTTGGGTGCTAAAGTCGTTGCTTATGCTGATGACACTCAGCTTCTTTTTACATGGGAAAAAAATGAGACATCCTCTTCCCATGCCAAAACCTGTCTGACAGCAGTGTTTGACTGGCTCACTGCGGCCCAGCTAAAATGTAATGAGGAAAAAACCAAGATCCTCCTTTTCAGCAATTTTCTCCTCAATATTGGCACTCTTTCTGTCCAGATGAGTCCCCCGGACCTATACCATTGGGTCTACCTGTCAAGAACTTAAGGATCTGGTTCGATGGAAAGTTGAGGTTCAGCTCTCAGATCACCAAGTTGACTGGAATGTGCTTTGGCATTCTGAAATCAGTGAAAAGGTTTTTGCCTTTACTCCCTCTATCGGCAAAGGAAACGGTCACACATGGACTAATTGCCTCACGTATAGACTATGCCAGTGCACTGTGCACTGGTATGCCTGACTATCTTTTGGACAACCTTCAGGTAGTTCAAAATGCTGCAGCCAGAACCCTGCTTAACCTCCCTAAGAGAATCAGCATCAGGCAACACCTCCGTAACCTGCAGTGGTTACCAGTGAAAGCACAGGTGAAATTCAAGGGCTTGGTTACGGCACATGCTGCCCTCCATGGGCTAGACCTGGTGTATCTTAGAAAAGGCTCTCAGTTCTATGTGCCAACAAGGCAGCTTGCTCTTCCTTAATGCTGATGTCCTGCATCCCCAGGTTCTGCCTTAAAAGAGTAGGTGGCAGCTCCCTCGCTTATAGGGCAGCAATGGCCTAGAACCAACTTCCTTTTGATTTATGCCGTCTGCAGTAGCCAAATAATTGGTGAACCAATAAACTGGGGGGCGTCAATACTTCAATGACTTTAATCACGCAAAGCAAGAGCCCATAATATTTTTGAGAAGTTTAATAAGGTTCTGCCACTGAGAAAACGATTAAAATGGGGACAAATAATGCATTTTTTAGCACAGGTATGGCGCAACTTTTCATAGAAAATATTACAATTTTTTTGTGTCGTCCCCTGACATAAGGTTATTAACTTTCAGCCAGGAATGTGTATTTGGCCTCTGAAGGTCAGATATATCACGATAACCTCCAACCATAAAGAATATATCTTCTAAACCTCTCCTTAATATTCTATTGTTTAGGTTTGCAAGGGATTCTGGGTAACAGAACCTGGTGAGAGCCTGTCAAGTCACCCCATCCTGGATACCCCTGGGTGTCAGTTTTTACAAATGTATTGGTTTGCTAGGTTTTCTTAGGTGCCGGCAGAGCTAGGGTTCAAAAACTACAGCTAGGCAATTTGCAAAAAAGGGTCATTTTTCACTGTGAAAATGTGGGGTGTCTACGTTGCGTTTTGCGCCGTTTCCTGTTGCGGGCACTAGGCCTACCCACACAAGTGAGGTACCATTTTTCTTGGAAGGCTTTGGGGAACGCGGGGTGGGTGGAATTTTGTGGATCCACGCAGATTCCGGAACTATCTACCACAGAAATGTGAGGAAAATGTGTTTTTTTTGACAATGTTTTAGGTTTGCAAGGGATTCTGGGTAACAGAACCTGGTGAGAGCCAGTCAACTCACCCCATCCTGGATTCCCCTGGGTGTCTAGTTTTCAAAAATGTATAGGTTTGCTAGGTTTCCCTTGGTGCCAGGAGAGCTAGGGTTCAAAAACTACAGCTAGGCACTTTGCAAAAAAGGGTCATTTTTCACTGTGAAAATGTGGTGTGTCCACGTTGCGTTTTGCGCCGTTTCCTGTCGCGGGCACTAGGCCTACCCACACAAGTGAGGTACTGTTTTTCTCGGAAGACTTTGGGGAACTCGGGATGGGTGGAATTTTGTGGATCGACGCAGATTCCGGAACTTTCCACCACAGAAATGTGAGGAAAGTGTGGGTTTTTTTGACAATTGTTTAGGTTTGCAAGGGATTCTGGGTAACAGAACCTGGTGAGAGCCAGTCAAGTCACCCCATCCTGGATTCCCCTGGGTGTCTAGTTTTCACAAATGTATAGGTTTGCTAGGTTTTCTTAGGTACCGGCAGAGCTAGGGTTCAAAAACTACAGCTAGGCACTTTGCAAAAAAAGGGTCATTTTTCACTGTGAAAATGTGGCGTGTCCACATTGCATTTTGGGCCGTTTTCTGTCGCGGTCACTAGGCCTACCCACACAAGTGAGGTACCGTTTTTCTCAGAAAACTTTGGGGAACGCGGGGTGGGTAGAATTTTGTGGATCCACGCAGATTCCAGAACTATCTACCACAGAAATGTGAGGAAAATGTGTTTTTTTGGCCAATTTTTTAGGTTTGCAAGGGATTCTGGGTAACAGAACCTGGTGAGAGCCAGTCAAGTCACCCCATCCTGGCTTCCCCTGGGTGTATAGTTTTAAAAAATGTATAGGTTTGCTAGGTTTCCCTAGGTGCCGGCAGAGCTAGGGTTCAAAAACTACAGCTAGGCACTTTGCAAAAAAAGGGTCATTTTTCAGTGTGAAAATGTGGTGTGTCCACGTTGCGTTTTGCACCGTTTCCTGTCGCGGGCACTAGGCCTACCCACACAAGTGAGGTACTATTTTTCTCAGAAGACTTTGGGGAACGCGGGATGGGTGGAATTTTGTGGATCGACGCAGATTCCAGAACTTTCCACCACCGAAATGTGAGGAAAATGTGGGGTTTTTTGATAATTTTTTAGGTTTGCAAGGGATTATGGGTAACAGAACCTGGTGAGAGCCAGTCAAGTCACCCCATCCTGGATTTCCCTGGGTGTCTAGTTTTCAAAAATGTACAGCTTTGCTAGGTTTCCCTAGGTGCCGGCAGAGCTAGGGTTCAAAAACTACAGCTAGGCACTTTGCAAAAAAAGGGTCATTTTTCACTGTGAAAATGTGGCGTGTCCACATTGCGTTTTGGGCCGTTTCCTGTCGCGGGCACTAGGCCTACCCACACAAGTGAGGTACCATTTTCCTCTGAAGACTTTTGGAAACGCGGGGTGGGTGGAATTTTGTGGATCCATGCAGATTCCAGAACTTTCCACCACAGAAATTTGAGGAAAATTTGTTTTTTTTGACAATTTGTTAGGTTTACAAGGGATTCTGGGTAACAGAACCTGGTGAGAGCCAGTCAAGTCACCCCATCCTGGATTCCCCTGGGTGTATAGTTTTCAAAAATGTATAGGTTTGCTAGGTTTTCTTAGGTGCCAGCAGAGCTAGGGTTAAAAAACTACAGGTAGGCACTTTGCAAAAAAAGGGTCATTTTTCACTGTGAAAATGTTGTGTGTCCACGTTGCGTTTTGCACCGTTTCCTGTCGCGGGCACTAGGCCTACCCACACAAGTGAGGTACCATTTTTCTCGGAAGACTTTGGGAAACGCAGAGTGTGTGGAATTTTGTGGATCCACGCAGATTCCAGAACTTTCCACCACAGAAATGTGAGGAAAATGTGTATTTTTGACAATTGTTTAGGTTTGCAAGGGATTCTGGGTAACAGAACCTGGTGAGAGCCAGTCAAGTCACCCCATCCTGGATTCCCCTGGGTGTCTAGTTTTCAAAAATGTATAGGTTTGCTAGGTTTCCTTAGGTGCCGGCAGAGCTAGGGTTAAAAAACTACAGCTAGGCACTTTGCAAAAAAAGGGTCATTTTTCATTGTGAAAATGTGGTGTGTCCACGTTGCGTTTTGAGCCGTTTCCTGTCGTCGGCATTTGGCCTACCCACACAAGTGAGGTACCATTTGTATCGGGAGACTTAGGGTAATACAAAAGTGTAGAGCAACTGTACTTACCTATTGACTTTCGATGCGTTTCTGCCTTCCAAATGAAAGACAATTTGTAAAAAAAGAAGTCATTTTGAAAAATGACCTATAATTCTCATGCTAGTATGGGTACTCCCAATTTCGGAAATGTGCAAATATCTACTGTTTCTAAACTCTATATTTTGTTCCCATTTCAGAAATACATAGGTGTCTTTCATACTGATTTTTCCATGTATACATTTTCCCAGAATAATTGCTATATACCCGGCACATAATAAAAAACCATTGCAAGACGCTGCTCAGTTATTGGCTCTGGGTTCGTCGGGTTCTTGGTGAACCTACAAGTCCTATATATCCCCACAACCAGAAAGGTCCAGCGGATGTAACGGTATATTGCTGTCATAATTAAAAGAAGTTACAGGTGAAAACGTTGACACAAATGGCTGTTTTTTTCAACTAATTTTAAATTTTTCCTATATTCAACAGTTAGTTTCTATAAAGAAACCTTGAAGGATCTACACAAATGACCCCTTGCTGAATTTAGAATTTTGTCTACTTTTCTAAAATGTATAGCTTTCCAGGATCCATTATTGCTTTCATACCCATTTCTACCATTAACTGGAAAGAGGTTGAAAGCACAAAAAATAGTAAAAATAGGCTATGTCCCAGAAAAATGCCAAAACTGTGTAAGAAATTTTGGTTTTCTGACAAAAGTCTGCTTGTCCCTGAAAGCTGGGAAAATGGTAAATTCAGCACCACAACCCCTTTTTTGATACCATTTTCAGGAAAAAACCAGACGCTTTCATCTGTAGCCCTTTTTTCACATTTTTCCCCCAAAAAACTAAAGTTACCTGTATTTTGGCTAATTTCTGAGTCTCCTCCAGGGGAATCCACAAACCCTGGGTACCTTTGGAATCCCGATGATATTGGAAAAAAAGGATGCAAATTTGGTAAGGATACCTTATGTGGTCAAAACGTTACAGGGGCCTAAGCGCGAACTACCCCAAATAGCCAAAAAAAGGCTTAGCACAGGGGGGGAAAAGGCCTAGCAGCGAAGGGGTTAAAGGTGGCAAAGGCCTGTTCAGCTGACCTCAGTCCCCTCATAGAGGTCGGAATCAAGGAGTAACTTTTGGGTTCCTCTTGATTAACCCTGGGCGTAGTTCGCGTAGTAGCGCTACGCGTAGCTACGCGAAGTGCACTTCGCGAGCTACGCGTAGCACTACGCGAACTGCGTAGTGCGGTAGGAAATGCTGTTCGCAATGATTACACAGTGCCGGATGCTTGTCCGCACTGTGCAAACATTGCAAACGGCATCTTGCACAGTGCAAGCGGTCGTTTTCTGCCGCTTGAGTAGATTTGTACTCGAGCTGCAGTTTTCTCAAAGCGGACTGGTAGTTTCTCATCGCGAGCGGTTGCGAGCATACGCGACCACTCGCAATGAGAATCTCGCCGGGAGGTTTATTTTCCATGCTCGCGATCGGCAACTTGATGTTGCTGATCGCGAACGAGGAAAAAGTCTCGCCGGGATGTCATTTTGCTCGCTCGCGGTCGCCAACTTGACGTTGAGGACCGCGAGCAAGCAATAAATGCCCGCTACGCTACACGTTTTTGCACTGTGCTACGAGCAATTCGCGTAGCGCGTAGTTGCGCAAACTACGCGAGCATAGCGTAGTTTTCCGCCCAGGCCTACTCTTGATACAGTCAGATATATCACGAAAACCTCCAACAATAAAGAATATATCTTCAAAACCTCTCCTTAATATTCTATCATTACATAACACGAAACATCAGGAGTAGCTCTCTGAATCCTGAAATCCTGGAGTCATGTTTTACAGCTCTCTACAGAATATTTTATTGTTTTCAGTTTATGCTGCTGGTTCTTCCTCAGCCATCCTTTTCTCTCCCATATTTAAATCTATTCACACCTGTCTTCCTGTATCTCATGCTCACCCCCATCATGGTGTGTAATATTTCCACTTCCTGATTGTAAATTTCATGTTCTGTTCTTATGCAGAAAAAGATGTGTAAGCAACTGATTAACTCCATACTTTTACCAAAGTATCCTGTTCCAGATAAAGGATTCAGATAGATTTCAAAGATGGGAAATGTTATTTACACCTGTCTGTCTTTTCTTAGAAGTGAAATCTGGAGACTGTCCCAGGCCGATTTCATTCTGCGATCTCCCACCCCCATATAATCACAAGTGTAGCAAAGACAGTGACTGCCCAGGAGAGAAGAAGTGCTGCTTCGAGATTTGCAATCAGGAATGCAAGGATTCTGTGCCAGGTAAAAACCACTCAAACAAAAGTAAACAGAAAATCTACTATGTATAAGGCGTGAGAATACCTCTGTTACAGGATGCTCCTCCCTTGGAGAATTTGCATGCGAAATTGCCCTCATCATAGAAATATAGTACTATTTTCTCTTACCACCTACCTCTACAACAAGTTGTTTGTGTTTCGAAAGCCACTATTTGTTGTCCAGGTCCGTTAAGAGACGAGAATATTCTTACGATACCTTCCGAGGCATGTAGTCATTCATTATAATCTGGACAAGGAATGGACAAGCCCCTTTGTGCAAAGAGAAAAAACAGGACTAGATGAACTGCTCAAGTCTCAACTAGTCTCAGTGAAATAAAAAGATAATGAAAGTCAGCTGTGAAGTACTGTGATCTCTAAAAAGGCTCAATATGGCAGAGAAACAACATGGTGCCAATAATGTACCATTTGGAAGAGTTTCTTCCCACATATAATAAATTATTAATAATTAAACCACCATCTTCAGATGATAATGACTGACACTGATTTCAAAACAGAGAAAATGAATGATTAAGGATAACATGAGCAAGTACTGGCTGTATCTTGTGAATTTTGCAAAATCCCAATAATTAAAAACAAGCACTTGCCTCGTCCAAGTTGCTGCCCCCCTGCATTTACCTAGACTTACCACTATTTGTCATAGACAGGTTTTGAGAACAGTGACTTAGAAAGTAAGATTTAAGATAAATAGTTTTTATTCTTGATAAATGGAAAACCAGAAGAAATTCTGCAGCATTCCTTATTAATCAAGCTTTGGTTCTTACAATAATAAAATGCGCGACCATTACAAGACATTAGCCAAATTCTTTTCACAAAAATATATTGTAGACATATCTCTTCTGTGCAGCTAGGTGTACTGGTCTTCTTATCCTAGGAAGGAGAATTTAGTTAATGGAATGACAGCAATCTTTGTGATTAGGGATTTTTGTTCCACATACTAGTTATAAAACAGTCCATATTTAACATGTTTGAAATCACAAATGGCACCCGGGTGTATGTATCTGCATATGCAGACTCAAAGTAATCCAGCTGCACGAATTTTATTATATCATTGGTGACTGGTGAACCAATAAACTGCGGGCGTAAATACTTCAATGACTTTTATCACGCAAAGTAAGAGAGCCCAAAATCATTTTGGTGTGTTGAATGAGGTTCTGCCATTGAGAAAGTGATTAAAATGGGGACCAATAATACATTTTTCAGCACAGGTTGGGCACAAATTTTCATAGAAAATATCACAATTATTTTGTGTCGTTGTCCTCTGACTTAAGAATAATAACTTCCAGCCAGGAATGTATATTTGGCCTCTAAATGGGGGATATGTGACAAACTAGTTCTGAACTATTTTTCTCTCAGGCAAAAACTGGTACACATTTAAAAAAAAATTCTACTCAAATTATCACAAATCTGCATTCACCTTTGAAATGGATTTTTCGAAGCAAGTGAAAAATAACTTTAAATCATTTTTCTGCTGTTTTCCTAGTGGAGATTTAAAACAAAAAATGATTTTCAGGTAGGGCTTCTCATGGAAGATCTAGAATTAACTACAGAGTGAAAATCTTTAACTAGGTTACCATTATAAGAGAGTCGTATGCGCTCACTGGCATGTCCTCAATTAAAGCAAACACCATGACGGAACTTCTTGTTGTGTTCACCAATATTGTCAAACTTAGACCCTGAAATAATTGCCCAACAGATCACCACTGTTCCAAATGCCAAATGTAACTTGTGCCCCACATTGAAACTGCTTTCTGTGCTCACCTTTTTTGCCATACTAAAGGGGGAATTATCATAAACACAATGCCTGCTATGTCCCTCAGTATTGCTGTACTAATTCAGGGCAGAAGGCCTTCTATGTACATAGTTAGTGCCAGATGTAACGTTTTCCACTGTCTGTAAAGTACCTTCCTCATGTTCAAGATTTCCAGGACAGCCTGTAATGTAAGAGAGACAAGAAATGACAGAGAAACACAATCAAACCTAGACTCTACAGTCACTCATAAACAACTCCCCCTAAACACTGCTCATTAGCAGAACATTACCCGGGTTATCATTTGTTATTATGGTTTGGTTCAAGAAAAGACGCAAAGTAACAAATTCTCATTTTTTCAGTATTACCAAAGCCAGGAATGTGCCCCAGAGACAACAAGAAGTGCATCAAACCAGAAGCCCCACAGTGCAAGAATGATGATGACTGCATACGGGATTGGAAGTGCTGCTACTTCAACTGCAGATTAAAGTGCAAGGCTCCAGAGACAGGTATCAGTGCCAGGAGTGTGTGACAACTGATGTTGACATGAAATCTTTGCTTGTGTTTCTGAATTTAGGCTGAGCCTGGCCTGTAGATAGGAGGCAGGGCACTGTACATACCTGAAATGTACTAGATGAATATTATAAAACTTGCATTTGAAAGCTAACAACAGCTTTCTAAGCTAATGACAGGTATCTGTCACATTCCGAGTACTGCCCTCTTTCCTAACTTGAGTGTGGAACATTCTTCCATCTTCCCTTGATGCACTGTGAAGCACATAAATCTGAAAATCGTTACCCGAGAGCTGTCTTCTTATGTACTCATTGTTTATTACACACAAAGTTGTACTAGAAAGAGTGCTTAAGAATAGGTTCTGTATTTACTTGGACAAAATTTAGTCTAAACATATTTGCACATGTGCATTTCTGTTTATGTGCACAAGTGAGTTGCAATGTGTCTGCCGAGATTGTGGCTGAGCTGGGAGAGAGATCAGGGTATTTTGAAGGGCATTGTGCATTCACAAACTGGTGCTCTCCTCAAGCTACATCACAGAATGTGTAACGAGTATGACATTGGGTGCTTCTTGAAAACAACTGTCTTGTTATCTCTTGACCCATATATCATAGCACCTCAGCTGCAAGATGCTTGCTCAAAAATGTATATTTCAATCCTTTTGTCTGACTCCTCCTCTGAGGTGATCTTCCTTAACCTACGTAGGTGGACGGTCATGAGCTTTACTGCTGAACCTTGAGTAGGACATCAGTGCATACCTAAATATTTGGTATTTGCATAATATGAAATACATGACAGAATAAGAATTGTGTGCCTTGCCTGCCTATCCCACAATGTGTAGGTTACATATGTGATTATGGTACTGAACATGGAGAAGTGATTACAAGAATCTGAAGAAATTGCACAAAATGAGCAGAAATTGTAAACCTCTGATTTGTCCTGTGAGATTTGTGAAGGGAGTGTTTAGTTAGAATTGGAATGCGCATAGTTGTATTTTTCCTTGAATGTTGAAAGTGCATTTTTAGAAAAGTATGTCCTGGCCAGTCCTGTGTTAACCTTGGCTGTATTGGGTGTAGAGGGAATACCATTTCTTAACATTTAAAGGTGACAAAGGCCTGTTCAGCTGACCTCAGTCCCTCATAGAGGTCAGGATCCAGGAGTAACTTTTGGGTTCCTCTTTATACAGTAAGATATATCACAAAAACCTCCAACCATAAAGAATATATCTTCAAAAACTCTCCCTAATATTCTATCATTACATAACACGAAACATCAGTAGTACCTGTCTGAATCCTGAAATCCTGGAGTAATGTTTTACAGCTCTCTACAGAATATTTTATTGTTTTCAGTCTATGCTGTTGGTTCTTCCTCAGCCATCCATTTCTCTCCCATATTCAAATCTATTCACACCTGTCTTCCTGTATCTCATGCTCACCCCCATCATGGTGTGTAATATTTCCACTTCCTGATTGTAAATTTCATGTTCTGTTCTAATGCAGACAAAAGATGTGTAAGCAACTGATTAACTCCATACTTTTACCAAAGTATCCTGTTCCAGATAAAGGATTCAGATAGAAGTCAAAGATGGGAAATGTTCTTTACACCTGTCTGTCTTTTCTTAGAAGTGAAATCTGGAGACTGTCCCAGGCCGATTTCATTCTGCGATCTCCCACCCCCGTATAATCACAAGTGTAGCAAAGACAGTGACTGCCCAGGAGAGAAGAAGTGCTGCTTCAAGATTTGCAATCAGGAATGCAAGGATCCTGTGCCAGGTAAAAACCACTCAAACAAAAGTAAACAGAAAATCTTCTAATATGTATAAGGCGTGAGAATATCTCTGTTACAGGATTCTCCTCCCTTGGAGAATTTGCATGCGAAATTGCCCTCATCATAGAAATATAGTACTATTTTCTCTTACCACCTACCTCTACAACAAGTTGTTTATGTTTCGAAAGCCACTATTTGTTGTCCAGGTCGTTAAGAGACGAGAATATTCTTACGATACCTTCCGAGGCATGTAGTCATTCATTATAATCTGGACAAAGAATGGACAAGCCCCTTTGTGCAAAGAGAAAAAACGGGACTAGATGAACTGCTCAAGTCTCAACTAGTCTCAGTGAAATAAAAAGATAATGAAAGTCAGCTGTGAAGTACTGTGATCTCTAAAAAGGCTCAATATGGCAGAGAAACGACATGGTGCCAATAATGTACCATTTGGAAGAGTTTCTTCCCACATATAATAAATTATTAATAATTAAACCACCATCTTCAGATGATAATGACTGACACTGATTCCAAAACAGAGAAAATGAATGATTAAGGATAACAGGAGCAAGTACTGGCTGTATCTTGTGAATTTTGCAAAATCCCAATAATTAAAAACAAGCACTTGCCTCATCCAAGTTGCTGCCCCCCTGCATTTACCTAGACTTACCACTATTTGTCATAGACAGGTTTTGAGAACAGTGACTTAGAAAGTAAGATTTAAGATAAATAGTTTTTATTCTTGATAAATGGAAAACCAGAAGAAATTCTGCAGCATTCCTTATTAATCAAGCTTTGGTTCTTACAATAATAAAATGCGCGACCATTACAAGACATTAGCCAAATTCTTTTCACAAAAATATATTGTAGACATAGCTCTTCTGTGCAGCTAGGTGTACTGGTCTTCTTATCCTAGGAAGGAGAATTTAGTTAATGGAATGACAGCAATCTTTGTGATTAGTGATTTTTGTTGCACATACTAGTTACAAAACAGTCCATATTTAACATGTTTGAAATCACAAATGGCACCCGGGTGTATGTATCTGCATATAGAGACTCAAAGTAATCCAGCTGCATGAATTTTATTATATCATTGGTGACTGGTGAACCAATAAACTGCGGGCGTAAATACTTCAATGACTTTTATCACGCAAAGTAAGAGAGCCCAAAATCATTTTGGTGTGTTGAATGAGGTTCTGCCATTGAGAAAGTGATTAAAATGGGGACCAATAATAAATTTTTCAGCACAGGTTGTTGGGCACAAATTTTAATAGAAAATATCACAATTATTTTGTGTCGTTGTCCCCTGACTTAAGAATAATAACTTCCAGCCAGGAATGTATATTTGGCCTCTAAATGGGGGATGTGTGACAAACTAGTTCTGAACTATTTTTCTCTCAGGCAAAAACTGGTACACATTTAAAAAAAAATTCAACTCAAATTATCACAAATCTGCATTCACCTTTGAAATAGATTTTTCGAAGCAAGTGAAAAATAACTTTAAATCATTTTTCTGCTGTTTTCCTAGTGGAGATTTAAAACAAAAAATGATTTTCAGGTAGGGCTTCTCATGGAAAATCTAGAATTAACTACAGAGTGAAAATCTTTAACTAGGTTACCATTATAAGAGAGTCGTATGCGCTCACTGGCATGTCCTCAATTAAAGCAAACACCATGACGGAACTTCTTGTTGTGTTCACCAATATTGTCAAACTTAGACCCTGAAATAATTGCCAAACAGATCACCACTGTTCCAAATGCCAAATTTAACTTGTGCCCCACATTGAAACTGCTTTCTGTGCTCACCTTTTTTGCCATACTAAAGGGGGAATTATCATAAACACAATGCCTGCTATGTCCCTCAGTATTGCTGTACTAATTCAAGGCAGAAGGCCTTCTATGTACATAGTTAGTGCCAGATGTAACGTTTTCCACTGTGTGTAAAGTACCTTCCTCATGTTCAAGATTTCCAGGACAGCCTGTAATGTAAGAGAGACAAGAAATTACAGAGAAACACAATCAAACCTAGACTCTACAGTCACTCATAAACAACTCCCCCTAAACACTGCTCATTAGCAGAACATTACCCGGGTTATCATTTGTTATTATGGTTTGGATCAAGAAAAGACGCAAAGTAACAAATTCTCATTTTTTCAGTGTTACCAAAGCCAGGAATGTGCCCCAAAGACAACAAGAAGTGCATCAAACCAGAAGCCCCACAGTGCAAGAATGATGATGACTGCATACGGGATTGGAAGTGCTGCTACTTCAACTGCAGATTAAAGTGCAAGGCTCCAGAGACAGGTATCAGTGTCAGGAGTGTGTGACAACTGATGTTGACATGAAATCTTAGCTTGTGTTTCTGAATTTAGGCTTAGCCTGGCCTGTAGATAGAGGGCAGGGCACTGTACATACCTGAAATGTACTAGATGAATATTATAAAACCTGCATTTGAAAGCTAACAACAGCTTTCTAAGCTAATGACAGGTATCTGTC
Source organism: Calotriton arnoldi (assembly GCA_963921515.1). Taxonomy (NCBI): domain Eukaryota; kingdom Metazoa; phylum Chordata; class Amphibia; order Caudata; family Salamandridae; genus Calotriton; species Calotriton arnoldi. The sequence continues at coordinate 32,420 of CAWUFW010010078.1, read as the reverse complement.
ACATTCTGAGTACTGCCCTCTTTCATAACTTAAGTGTGGAACATTCTTCCATCTTCCCTTGATGCACTGTGAAGCACATAAATCTGAAAATCGTTACCCGAGAGCCGTCTTCTTATGTACTCATTGTTTATTACACACAAAGTTGTACTAGAAAGAGTGCTTAAGAATAGGTTCTATATTTACTTGGACAAAATTTAGTCTAAACATATTTGCACATGTGCATTTCTGTTTATGTGCACAAGTGAGTTGCAATGTGTCTGCCGAGATTGTGGCTGAGCTGGGAGAGAGATCAGGGTATATTGAAGGGCATTGTACATTCACAAACTGGTGCTCTCCTCAAGCTACATCACAGAATGTGTAACGAGTATGACATTGGGTGCTTCTTGAAAACAACTGTCTTGTTATCTCTTGACCCATATATCATAGCACCTCAGCTGCAAGATGCTTACTGAAAAATGTATATTTCAATCCTTTTGTCTGACTCCTCCTCTGAGGTGATCTTCCTTAACCTACGTAGGTGGACGGTCATGAGCTTTACTGCTGAACCTTGAGTAGGACATCAGTGCATACCTAAATATTTGGTATTTGCATAATATGAAATACATGACAGAATAAGAATTGTGTGCCTTGCCTGCCTATCCCACAATGTGTAGGTTACATATGTGATTATGGTACTGAACATGGAGAAGTGATTACAAGAATCTGAAGAAATTGCACAAAATGAGCAGAAAATGTAAACCTCTGATTTGTCCTGTGAGATTTGTGAAGGGAGTGTTTAGTTAGAATTGGAATGCGCATAGTTGTATTTTTCCTTGTATGTTGAAAGTAGCATTTTTAGAAAAGTATGTCCTGGCCAGTCCTGTATTAACCTTGGCTGTATTGGGTGTAGAGGGAATACCATTTCCTAACATTTAAAGGTGGCAAAGGCCTGTTCAGCTGACCTCAGTCCCTCATAGAGGTCAGGATCCAGGAGTAACTTTTGGGTTCCTCTTTATACAGTCAGATATATCACAAAAACCTCCAACCATAAAGAATATATCTTCTAAAACTCTCCTTAATATTCTATCATTACATAACACGAAACATCAGTAGTACCTGCTGAATCCTGAAATCCTGGAGTAATGTTTTACAGCTCTCTACAGAATATTTTATTGTTTTCAGTCTATGCTGTTGGTTCTTCCTCAGCCATCCATTTCTCTCCCATATTCAAATCTATTCACACCTGTCTTCCTGTATCTCATGCTCACCCCCATCATGGTGTGTAATATTTCCACTTCCTGATTGTAAATTTCATGTTCTGTTCTAATGCAGAAAAAGATGTGTAAGCAACTGATTAACTCCATACTTTTACCAAAGTATCCTGTTCCAGATAAAGGATTCAGATAGAAGTCAAAGATGGGAAATGTTATTTACACCTGTCTGTCTTTTCTTAGAAGTGAAATCTGGAGACTGTCCCAGGCCGATTTCATCCTGCGATCTCCCACCCCCGTATAATCACAAGTGTAGCAAAGACAGTGACTGCCCAGGAGAGAAGAAGTGCTGCTTCAAGATTTGCAATCAGGAATGCAAGGATCCTGTGCCAGGTAAAAACCACTCAAACAAAAGTAAACAGAAAATCTAATATGTATAAGGCGTGAGAATACCTCTGTTACAGGATTCTCCTCCCTTGGAGAATTTGCATGCGAAATTGCCCTCATCATAGAAATATAGTACTATTTTCTCTTACCACCTACCTCTACAACAAGTTGTTTGTGTTTCGAAAGCCACTATTTGTTGTCCAGGTCCGTTAAGAGACGAGAATATTCTTACGATACCTTCCGAGGCATGTAGTCATTCATTATAATCTGGACAAGGAATGGACAAGCCCCTTTGTGCAAAGAGAAAAAACGGGACTAGATGAACTGCTCAAGTCTCAACTAGTCCTCAGTGAAATAAAAAGATAATGAAAGTCAGATGTGAAGTACTGTGATCTCTAAAAAGGCTCAATATGGCAGAGAAACGACATGGTGCCAATAATGTACCATTTGGAAGAGTTTCTTCCCACATATAATAAATTATTAATAATTAAACCACCATCTTCAGATGATAATGACTGACACTGATTTCAAAACAGAGAAAATGAATGATTAAGGATAACATGAGCAAGTACTGGCTGTATCTTGTGAATTTTGCAAAATCCCAATAATTAAAAACAAGCACTTGCCTCATCCAAGTTGCTGCCCCCTGCATTTACCTAGACTTACCACTATTTGTCATAGACAGGTTTTGAGAACAGTGACTTAGAAAGTAAGATTTAAGATAAATAGTTTTTATTCTTGATAAATGGAAAACCAGAAGAAATTCTGCAGCATTCCTTATTAATCAAGCTTTGGTTCTTACAATAATAAAATGCGCGACCATTACAAGACATTAGCCAAATTCTTTTCACAAAAATATATTGTAGACATATCTCTTCTGTGCAGCTAGGTGTACTGGTCTTCTTATCCTAGGAAGGAGAATTTAGTTAATGGAATGACAGCAATCTTTGTGATTAGTGATTTTTGTTGCACATACTAGTTACAAAACAGTCCATATTTAACATGTTTGAAATCACAAATGGCACCCGGGTGTATGTATCTGCATATGCAGACTCAAAGTAATCCAGCTGCATGAATTTTATTATATCATTGGTGACTTGTGAACCAATAAACTGCGGGCGTAAATACTTCAATGACTTTTATCACGCAAAGTAAGAGAGCCCAAAATCATTTTGGTGTGTTGAATGAGGTTCTGCCATTGAGAAAGTGATTAAAATGGGGACCAATAATACATTTTTCAGCACAGGTTGGGCACAAATTTTCATAGAAAATATCACAATTATTTTGTGTCGTTGTCCCCTGACTTAAGAATAATAACTTCCAGCCAGGAATGTATATTTGGCCTCTAAATGGGGGATGTGTGACAAACTAGTTCTGAACTATTTTTCTCTCAGGCAAAAACTGGTACACATTTAAAAAAAAATTCAACTCAAATTATCACAAATCTGCATTCACCTTTGAAATAGATTTTTCGAAGCAAGTGAAAAATAACTTTAAATCATTTTTCTGCTGTTTTCCTAGTGGAGATTTAAAACAAAAAATGATTTTCAGGTAGGGCTTCTCATGGAAAATCTAGAATTAACTACAGAGTGTAAATCTTTAACTAGGTTACCATTATAAGAGAGTCGTATGCGCTCACTGGCATGTCCTCAATTAAAGCAAACACCATGACGGAACTTCTTGTTGTTTTCACCAATATTGTCAAACTTAGACCCTGAAATAATTGCCAAACAGATCACCACTGTTCCAAATGCCAAATTTAACTTGTGCCCCACATTGAAACTGCTTTCTGTGCTCACCTTTTTTGCCATACTAAAGGGGGAATTATCATAAACACAATGCCTGCTATGTCCCTCAGTATTGCTGTACTAATTCAAGGCAGAAGGCCTTCTATGTACATAGTTAGTGCCAGATGTAACGTTTTCCACTGTGTGTAAAGTACCTTCCTCATGTTCAAGATTTCCAGGACAGCCTGTAATGTAAGAGAGACAAGAAATTACAGAGAAACACAATCAAACCTAGACTCTACAGTCACTCATAAACAACTCCCCCTAAACACTGCTCATTAGCAGAACATTACCCGGGTTATCATTTGTTATTATGGTTTGGATCAAGAAAAGACGCAAAGTAACAAATTCTCATTTTTTCAGTGTTACCAAAGCCAGGAATGTGCCCCAAAGACAACAAGAAGTGCATCAAACCAGAAGCCCCACAGTGCAAGAATGATGATGACTGCATACGGGATTGGAAGTGCTGCTACTTCAACTGCAGATTAAAGTGCAAGGCTCCAGAGACAGGTATCAGTGTCAGGAGTGTGTGACAACTGATGTTGACATGAAATCTTAGCTTGTGTTTCTGAATTTAGGCTTAGCCTGGCCTGTAGATAGAGGGCAGGGCACTGTACATACCTGAAATGTACTAGATGAATATTATAAAACCTGCATTTGAAAGCTAACAACAGCTTTCTAAGCTAATGACAGGTATCTGTCACATTCTGAGTACTGCCCTCTTTCATAACTTAAGTGTGGAACATTCTTCCATCTTCCCTTGATGCACTGTGAAGCACATAAATCTGAAAATCGTTACCCGAGAGCCGTCTTCTTATGTACTCATTGTTTATTACACACAAAGTTGTACTAGAAAGAGTGCTTAAGAATAGGTTCTATATTTACTTGGACAAAATTTAGTCTAAACATATTTGCACATGTGCATTTCTGTTTATGTGCACAAGTGAGTTGCAATGTGTCTGCCGAGATTGTGGCTGAGCTGGGAGAGAGATCAGGGTATATTGAAGGGCATTGTACATTCACAAACTGGTGCTCTCCTCAAGCTACATCACAGAATGTGTAACGAGTATGACATTGGGTGCTTCTTGAAAACAACTGTCTTGTTATCTCTTGACCCATATATCATAGCACCTCAGCTGCAAGATGCTTACTGAAAAATTTATATTTCAATCCTTTTGTCTGACTCCTCCTCTGAGGTGATCTTCCTTAACCTACGTAGGTGGACGGTCATGAGCTTTACTGCTGAACCTTGAGTAGGACATCAGTGCATACCTAAATATTTGGTATTTGCATAATATGAAATACATGACAGAATAAGAATTGTGTGCCTTGCCTGCCTATCCCACAATGTGTAGGTTACATATGTGATTATGGTACTGAACATGGAGAAGTGATTACAAGAATCTGAAGAAATTGCACAAAATGAGCAGAAAATGTAAACCTCTGATTTGTCCTGTGAGATTTGTGAAGGGAGTGTTTAGTTAGAATTGGAATGCGCATAGTTGTATTTTTCCTTGTATGTTGAAAGTGCATTTTTAGAAAAGTATGTCCTGGCCAGTCCTGTGTTAACCTTGGCTGTATTGGGTGTAGAGGGAATACCATTTCCTAACATTTAAAGGTGGCAAAGGCCTGTTCAGCTGACCTCAGTCCCTCATAGAGGTCAGGATCCAGGAGTAACTTTTGGGTTCCTCTTTATACAGTCAGATATATCACAAAAACCTCCAACCATAAAGAATATATCTTCAAAAACTCTCCTTAATATTCTATCATTACATAACACGAAACATCAGTAGTACCTGCTGAATCCTGAAATCCTGGAGTAATGTTTTACAGCTCTCTACAGAATATTTTATTGTTTTCAGTCTATGCTGTTGGTTCTTCCTCAGCCATCCATTTCTCTCCCATATTCAAATCTATTCACACCTGTCTTCCTGTATCTCATGCTCACCCCCATCATGGTGTGTAATATTTCCACTTCCTGATTGTAAATTTCATGTTCTGTTCTAATGCAGAAAAAGATGTGTAAGCAACTGATTAACTCCATACTTTTACCAAAGTATCCTGTTCCAGATAAAGGATTCAGATAGAAGTCAAAGATGGGAAATGTTATTTACACCTGTCTGTCTTTTCTTAGAAGTGAAATCTGGAGACTGTCCCAGGCCGATTTCATTCTGCGATCTCCCACCCCCGTATAATCACAAGTGTAGCAAAGACAGTGACTGCCCAGGAGAGAAGAAGTGCTGCTTCAAGATTTGCAATCAGGAATGCAAGGATCCTGTGCCAGGTAAAAACCACTCAAACAAAAGTAAACAGAAAATCTAATATGTATAAGGCGTGAGAATACCTCTGTTACAGGATTCTCCTCCCTTGGAGAATTTGCATGCGAAATTGCCCTCATCATAGAAATATAGTACTATTTTCTCTTACCACCTACCTCTACAACAAGTTGTTTGTGTTTCGAAAGCCACTATTTGTTGTCCAGGTCCGTTAAGAGACGAGAATATTCTTACGATACCTTCCGAGGCATGTAGTCATTCATTATAATCTGGACAAGGAATGGACAAGCCCCTTTGTGCAAAGAGAAAAAACGGGACTAGATGAACTGCTCAAGTCTCAACTAGTCCTCAGTGAAATAAAAAGATAATGAAAGTCAGATGTGAAGTACTGTGATCTCTAAAAAGGCTCAATATGGCAGAGAAACGACATGGTGCCAATAATGTACCATTTGGAAGAGTTTCTTCCCACATATAATAAATTATTAATAATTAAACCACCATCTTCAGATGATAATGACTGACACTGATTTCAAAACAGAGAAAATGAATGATTAAGGATAACATGAGCAAGTACTGGCTGTATCTTGTGAATTTTGCAAAATCCCAATAATTAAAAACAAGCACTTGCCTCATCCAAGTTGCTGCCCCCCTGCATTTACCTAGACTTACCACTATTTGTCATAGACAGGTTTTGAGAACAGTGACTTAGAAAGTAAGATTTAAGATAAATAGTTTTTATTCTTGATAAATGGAAAACCAGAAGAAATTCTGCAGCATTCCTTATTAATCAAGCTTTGGTTCTTACAATAATAAAATGCGCGACCATTACAAGACATTAGCCAAATTCTTTTCACAAAAATATATTGTAGACATATCTCTTCTGTGCAGCTAGGTGTACTGGTCTTCTTATCCTAGGAAGGAGAATTTAGTTAATGGAATGACAGCAATCTTTGTGATTAGTGATTTTTGTTGCACATACTAGTTACAAAACAGTCCATATTTAACATGTTTGAAATCACAAATGGCACCCGGGTGTATGTATCTGCATATGCAGACTCAAAGTAATCCAGCTGCATGAATTTTATTATATCATTGGTGACTTGTGAACCAATAAACTGCGGGCGTAAATACTTCAATGACTTTTATCACGCAAAGTAAGAGAGCCCAAAATCATTTTGGTGTGTTGAATGAGGTTCTGCCATTGAGAAAGTGATTAAAATGGGGACCAATAATACATTTTTCAGCACAGGTTGGGCACAAATTTTCATAGAAAATATCACAATTATTTTGTGTCGTTGTCCCCTGACTTAAGAATAATAACTTCCAGCCAGGAATGTATATTTGGCCTCTAAATGGGGGATGTGTGACAAACTAGTTCTGAACTATTTTTCTCTCAGGCAAAAACTGGTACACATTTAAAAAAAAATTCAACTCAAATTATCACAAATCTGCATTCACCTTTGAAATAGATTTTTCGAAGCAAGTGAAAAATAACTTTAAATCATTTTTCTGCTGTTTTCCTAGTGGAGATTTAAAACAAAAAATGATTTTCAGGTAGGGCTTCTCATGGAAAATCTAGAATTAACTACAGAGTGTAAATCTTTAACTAGGTTACCATTATAAGAGAGTCGTATGCGCTCACTGGCATGTCCTCAATTAAAGCAAACACCATGACGGAACTTCTTGTTGTTTTCACCAATATTGTCAAACTTAGACCCTGAAATAATTGCCAAACAGATCACCACTGTTCCAAATGCCAAATGTAACTTGTGCCCCACATTGAAACTGCTTTCTGTGCTCACCTTTTTTGCCATACTAAAGGGGGAATTATCATAAACACAATGCCTGCTATGTCCCTCAGTATTGCTGTACTAATTCAAGGCAGAAGGCCTTCTATGTACATAGTTAGTGCCAGATGTAACATTTTCCACTGTCTGTAAAGTACCTTCCTCATGTTCAAGATTTCCAGGACAGCCTGTAATGTAAGAGAGACAAGAAATTACAGAGAAACACAATCAAACCTAGACTCTACAGTCACTCATAAACAACTCCCCCTAAACACTGCTCATTAGCAGAACATTACCCGGGTTATCATTTGTTATTATGGTTTGGATCAAGAAAAGACGCAAAGTAACAAATTCTCATTTTTTCAGTGTTACCAAAGCCAGGAATGTGCCCCAAAGACAACAAGAAGTGCATCAAACCAGAAGCCCCACAGTGCAAGAATGATGATGACTGCATACGGGATTGGAAGTGCTGCTACTTCAACTGCAGATTAAAGTGCAAGGCTCCAGAGACAGGTATCAGTGTCAGGAGTGTGTGACAACTGATGTTGACATGAAATCTTAGCTTGTGTTTCTGAATTTAGGCTGAGCCTGGCCTGTAGATAGAGGGCAGGGCACTGTACATACCTGAAATGTACTAGATGAATATTATAAAACCTGCATTTGAAAGCTAACAACAGCTTTCTAAGCTAATGACAGGTATCTGTCACATTCTGAGTACTGCCCTCTTTCATAACTTGAGTGTGGAACATTCTTCCATCTTCCCTTGATGCACTGTGAAGCACATAAATCTGAAAATCGTTACCCGAGAGCCGTCTTCTTATGTACTCATTGTTTATTACACACAAAGTTGTACTAGAAAGAGTGCTTAAGAATAGGTTCTATATTTACTTGGACAAAATTTAGTCTAAACATATTTGCACATGTGCATTTCTGTTTATGTGCACAAGTGAGTTGCAATGTGTCTGCCGAGATTGTGGCTGAGCTGGGAGAGAGATCAGGGTATATTGAAGGGCATTGTACATTCACAAACTGGTGCTCTCCTCAAGCTACATCACAGAATGTGTAACGAGTATGACATTGGGTGCTTCTTGAAAACAACTGTCTTGTTATCTCTTGACCCATATATCATAGCACCTCAGCTGCAAGATGCTTACTGAAAAATTTATATTTCAATCCTTTTGTCTGACTCCTCCTCTGAGGTGATCTTCCTTAACCTACGTAGGTGGACGGTCATGAGCTTTACTGCTGAACCTTGAGTAGGACATCAGTGCATACCTAAATATTTGGTATTTGCATAATATGAAATACATGACAGAATAAGAATTGTGTGCCTTGCCTGCCTATCCCACAATGTGTAGGTTACATATGTGATTATGGTACTGAACATGGAGAAGTGATTACAAGAATCTGAAGAAATTGCACAAAATGAGCAGAAAATGTAAACCTCTGATTTGTCCTGTGAGATTTGTGAAGGGAGTGTTTAGTTAGAATTGGAATGCGCATAGTTGTATTTTTCCTTGTATGTTGAAAGTGCATTTTTAGAAAAGTATGTCCTGGCCAGTCCTGTGTTAACCTTGGCTGTATTGGGTGTAGAGGGAATACCATTTCCTAACATTTAAAGGTGGCAAAGGCCTGTTCAGCTGACCTCAGTCCCTCATAGAGGTCAGGATCCAGGAGTAACTTTTGGGTTCCTCTTTATACAGTCAGATATATCACAAAAACCTCCAACCATAAAGAATATATCTTCAAAAACTCTCCTTAATATTCTATCATTACATAACACGAAACATCAGTAGTACCTGTCTGAATCCTGAAATCCTGGAGTAATGTTTTACAGCTCTCTACAGAATATTTTATTGTTTTCAGTCTATGCTGTTGGTTCTTCCTCAGCCATCCATTTCTCTCCCATATTCAAATCTATTCACACCTGTCTTCCTGTATCTCATGCTCACCCCCATCATGGTGTGTAATATTTCCACTTCCTGATTGTAAATTTCATGTTCTGTTCTAATGCAGAAAAAGATGTGTAAGCAACTGATTAACTCCATACTTTTACCAAAGTATCCTGTTCCAGATAAAGGATTCAGATAGAAGTCAAAGATGGGAAATGTTATTTACACCTGTCTGTCTTTTCTTAGAAGTGAAATCTGGAGACTGTCCCAGGCCGATTTCATTCTGCGATCTCCCACCCCCGTATAATCACAAGTGTAGCAAAGACAGTGACTGCCCAGGAGAGAAGAAGTGCTGCTTCAAGATTTGCAATCAGGAATGCAAGGATCCTGTGCCAGGTAAAAACCACTCAAACAAAAGTAAACAGAAAATCTAATATGTATAAGGCGTGAGAATACCTCTGTTACAGGATTCTCCTCCCTTGGAGAATTTGCATGCGAAATTGCCCTCATCATAGAAATATAGTACTATTTTCTCTTACCACCTACCTCTACAACAAGTTGTTTGTGTTTCGAAAGCCACTATTTGTTGTCCAGGTCCGTTAAGAGACGAGAATATTCTTACGATACCTTCCGAGGCATGTAGTCATTCATTATAATCTGGACAAGGAATGGACAAGCCCCTTTGTGCAAAGAGAAAAAACGGGACTAGATGAACTGCTCAAGTCTCAACTAGTCCTCAGTGAAATAAAAAGATAATGAAAGTCAGATGTGAAGTACTGTGATCTCTAAAAAGGCTCAATATGGCAGAGAAACGACATGGTGCCAATAATGTACCATTTGGAAGAGTTTCTTCCCACATATAATAAATTATTAATAATTAAACCACCATCTTCAGATGATAATGACTGACACTGATTTCAAAACAGAGAAAATGAATGATTAAGGATAACATGAGCAAGTACTGGCTGTATCTTGTGAATTTTGCAAAATCCCAATAATTAAAAACAAGCACTTGCCTCATCCAAGTTGCTGCCCCCCTGCATTTACCTAGACTTACCACTATTTGTCATAGACAGGTTTTGAGAACAGTGACTTAGAAAGTAAGATTTAAGATAAATAGTTTTTATTCTTGATAAATGGAAAACCAGAAGAAATTCTGCAGCATTCCTTATTAATCAAGCTTTGGTTCTTACAATAATAAAATGCGCGACCATTACAAGACATTAGCCAAATTCTTTTCACAAAAATATATTGTAGACATATCTCTTCTGTGCAGCTAGGTGTACTGGTCTTCTTATCCTAGGAAGGAGAATTTAGTTAATGGAATGACAGCAATCTTTGTGATTAGTGATTTTTGTTGCACATACTAGTTACAAAACAGTCCATATTTAACATGTTTGAAATCACAAATGGCACCCGGGTGTATGTATCTGCATATGCAGACTCAAAGTAATCCAGCTGCATGAATTTTATTATATCATTGGTGACTTGTGAACCAATAAACTGCGGGCGTAAATACTTCAATGACTTTTATCACGCAAAGTAAGAGAGCCCAAAATCATTTTGGTGTGTTGAATGAGGTTCTGCCATTGAGAAAGTGATTAAAATGGGGACCAATAATACATTTTTCAGCACAGGTTGGGCACAAATTTTCATAGAAAATATCACAATTATTTTGTGTCGTTGTCCCCTGACTTAAGAATAATAACTTCCAGCCAGGAATGTATATTTGGCCTCTAAATGGGGGATGTGTGACAAACTAGTTCTGAACTATTTTTCTCTCAGGCAAAAACTGGTACACATTTAAAAAAAAATTCAACTCAAATTATCACAAATCTGCATTCACCTTTGAAATAGATTTTTCGAAGCAAGTGAAAAATAACTTTAAATCATTTTTCTGCTGTTTTCCTAGTGGAGATTTAAAACAAAAAATGATTTTCAGGTAGGGCTTCTCATGGAAAATCTAGAATTAACTACAGAGTGTAAATCTTTAACTAGGTTACCATTATAAGAGAGTCGTATGCGCTCACTGGCATGTCCTCAATTAAAGCAAACACCATGACGGAACTTCTTGTTGTTTTCACCAATATTGTCAAACTTAGACCCTGAAATAATTGCCAAACAGATCACCACTGTTCCAAATGCCAAATTTAACTTGTGCCCCACATTGAAACTGCTTTCTGTGCTCACCTTTTTTGCCATACTAAAGGGGGAATTATCATAAACACAATGCCTGCTATGTCCCTCAGTATTGCTGTACTAATTCAAGGCAGAAGGCCTTCTATGTACATAGTTAGTGCCAGATGTAACATTTTCCACTGTGTGTAAAGTACCTTCCTCATGTTCAAGATTTCCAGGACAGCCTGTAATGTAAGAGAGACAAGAAATTACAGAGAAACACAATCAAACCTAGACTCTACAGTCACTCATAAACAACTCCCCCTAAACACTGCTCATTAGCAGAACATTACCCGGGTTATCATTTGTTATTATGGTTTGGATCAAGAAAAGACGCAAAGTAACAAATTCTCATTTTTTCAGTGTTACCAAAGCCAGGAATGTGCCCCAAAGACAACAAGAAGTGCATCAAACCAGAAGCCCCACAGTGCAAGAATGATGATGACTGCATACGGGATTGGAAGTGCTGCTACTTCAACTGCAGATTAAAGTGCAAGGCTCCAGAGACAGGTATCAGTGTCAGGAGTGTGTGACAACTGATGTTGACATGAAATCTTAGCTTGTGTTTCTGAATTTAGGCTTAGCCTGGCCTGTAGATAGAGGGCAGGGCACTGTACATACCTGAAATGTACTAGATGAATATTATAAAACCTGCATTTGAAAGCTAACAACAGCTTTCTAAGCTAATGACAGGTATCTGTCACATTCTGAGTACTGCCCTCTTTCATAACTTGAGTGTGGAACATTCTTCCATCTTCCCTTGATGCACTGTGAAGCACATAAATCTGAAAATCGTTACCCGAGAGCCGTCTTCTTATGTACTCATTGTTTATTACACACAAAGTTGTACTAGAAAGAGTGCTTAAGAATAGGTTCTATATTTACTTGGACAAAATTTAGTCTAAACATATTTGCACATGTGCATTTCTGTTTATGTGCACAAGTGAGTTGCAATGTGTCTGCCGAGATTGTGGCTGAGCTGGGAGAGAGATCAGGGTATATTGAAGGGCATTGTACATTCACAAACTGGTGCTCTCCTCAAGCTACATCACAGAATGTGTAACGAGTATGACATTGGGTGCTTCTTGAAAACAACTGTCTTGTTATCTCTTGACCCATATATCATAGCACCTCAGCTGCAAGATGCTTACTGAAAAATTTATATTTCAATCCTTTTGTCTGACTCCTCCTCTGAGGTGATCTTCCTTAACCTACGTAGGTGGACGGTCATGAGCTTTACTGCTGAACCTTGAGTAGGACATCAGTGCATACCTAAATATTTGGTATTTGCATAATATGAAATACATGACAGAATAAGAATTGTGTGCCTTGCCTGCCTATCCCACAATGTGTAGGTTACATATGTGATTATGGTACTGAACATGGAGAAGTGATTACAAGAATCTGAAGAAATTGCACAAAATGAGCAGAAAATGTAAACCTCTGATTTGTCCTGTGAGATTTGTGAAGGGAGTGTTTAGTTAGAATTGGAATGCGCATAGTTGTATTTTTCCTTGTATGTTGAAAGTGCATTTTTAGAAAAGTATGTCCTGGCCAGTCCTGTGTTAACCTTGGCTGTATTGGGTGTAGAGGGAATACCATTTCCTAACATTTAAAGGTGGCAAAGGCCTGTTCAGCTGACCTCAGTCCCTCATAGAGGTCAGGATCCAGGAGTAACTTTTGGGTTCCTCTTTATACAGTCAGATATATCACAAAAACCTCCAACCATAAAGAATATATCTTCAAAAACTCTCCTTAATATTCTATCATTACATAACACGAAACATCAGTAGTACCTGCTGAATCCTGAAATCCTGGAGTAATGTTTTACAGCTCTCTACAGAATATTTTATTGTTTTCAGTCTATGCTGTTGGTTCTTCCTCAGCCATCCATTTCTCTCCCATATTCAAATCTATTCACACCTGTCTTCCTGTATCTCATGCTCACCCCCATCATGGTGTGTAATATTTCCACTTCCTGATTGTAAATTTCATGTTCTGTTCTAATGCAGAAAAAGATGTGTAAGCAACTGATTAACTCCATACTTTTACCAAAGTATCCTGTTCCAGATAAAGGATTCAGATAGAAGTCAAAGATGGGAAATGTTATTTACACCTGTCTGTCTTTTCTTAGAAGTGAAATCTGGAGACTGTCCCAGGCCGATTTCATTCTGCGATCTCCCACCCCCGTATAATCACAAGTGTAGCAAAGACAGTGACTGCCCAGGAGAGAAGAAGTGCTGCTTCAAGATTTGCAATCAGGAATGCAAGGATCCTGTGCCAGGTAAAAACCACTCAAACAAAAGTAAACAGAAAATCTAATATGTATAAGGCGTGAGAATACCTCTGTTACAGGATTCTCCTCCCTTGGAGAATTTGCATGCGAAATTGCCCTCATCATAGAAATATAGTACTATTTTCTCTTACCACCTACCTCTACAACAAGTTGTTTGTGTTTCGAAAGCCACTATTTGTTGTCCAGGTCCGTTAAGAGACGAGAATATTCTTACGATACCTTCCGAGGCATGTAGTCATTCATTATAATCTGGACAAGGAATGGACAAGCCCCTTTGTGCAAAGAGAAAAAACGGGACTAGATGAACTGCTCAAGTCTCAACTAGTCCTCAGTGAAATAAAAAGATAATGAAAGTCAGATGTGAAGTACTGTGATCTCTAAAAAGGCTCAATATGGCAGAGAAACGACATGGTGCCAATAATGTACCATTTGGAAGAGTTTCTTCCCACATATAATAAATTATTAATAATTAAACCACCATCTTCAGATGATAATGACTGACACTGATTTCAAAACAGAGAAAATGAATGATTAAGGATAACATGAGCAAGTACTGGCTGTATCTTGTGAATTTTGCAAAATCCCAATAATTAAAAACAAGCACTTGCCTCATCCAAGTTGCTGCCCCCCTGCATTTACCTAGACTTACCACTATTTGTCATAGACAGGTTTTGAGAACAGTGACTTAGAAAGTAAGATTTAAGATAAATAGTTTTTATTCTTGATAAATGGAAAACCAGAAGAAATTCTGCAGCATTCCTTATTAATCAAGCTTTGGTTCTTACAATAATAAAATGCGCGACCATTACAAGACATTAGCCAAATTCTTTTCACAAAAATATATTGTAGACATATCTCTTCTGTGCAGCTAGGTGTACTGGTCTTCTTATCCTAGGAAGGAGAATTTAGTTAATGGAATGACAGCAATCTTTGTGATTAGTGATTTTTGTTGCACATACTAGTTACAAAACAGTCCATATTTAACATGTTTGAAATCACAAATGGCACCCGGGTGTATGTATCTGCATATGCAGACTCAAAGTAATCCAGCTGCATGAATTTTATTATATCATTGGTGACTTGTGAACCAATAAACTGCGGGCGTAAATACTTCAATGACTTTTATCACGCAAAGTAAGAGAGCCCAAAATCATTTTGGTGTGTTGAATGAGGTTCTGCCATTGAGAAAGTGATTAAAATGGGGACCAATAATACATTTTTCAGCACAGGTTGGGCACAAATTTTCATAGAAAATATCACAATTATTTTGTGTCGTTGTCCCCTGACTTAAGAATAATAACTTCCAGCCAGGAATGTATATTTGGCCTCTAAATGGGGGATGTGTGACAAACTAGTTCTGAACTATTTTTCTCTCAGGCAAAAACTGGTACACATTTAAAAAAAAATTCAACTCAAATTATCACAAATCTGCATTCACCTTTGAAATAGATTTTTCGAAGCAAGTGAAAAATAACTTTAAATCATTTTTCTGCTGTTTTCCTAGTGGAGATTTAAAACAAAAAATGATTTTCAGGTAGGGCTTCTCATGGAAAATCTAGAATTAACTACAGAGTGTAAATCTTTAACTAGGTTACCATTATAAGAGAGTCGTATGCGCTCACTGGCATGTCCTCAATTAAAGCAAACACCATGACGGAACTTCTTGTTGTTTTCACCAATATTGTCAAACTTAGACCCTGAAATAATTGCCAAACAGATCACCACTGTTCCAAATGCCAAATGTAACTTGTGCCCCACATTGAAACTGCTTTCTGTGCTCACCTTTTTTGCCATACTAAAGGGGGAATTATCATAAACACAATGCCTGCTATGTCCCTCAGTATTGCTGTACTAATTCAAGGCAGAAGGCCTTCTATGTACATAGTTAGTGCCAGATGTAACGTTTTCCACTGTCTGTAAAGTACCTTCCTCATGTTCAAGATTTCCAGGACAGCCTGTAATGTAAGAGAGACAAGAAATTACAGAGAAACACAATCAAACCTAGACTCTACAGTCACTCATAAACAACTCCCCCTAAACACTGCTCATTAGCAGAACATTACCCGGGTTATCATTTGTTATTATGGTTTGGATCAAGAAAAGACGCAAAGTAACAAATTCTCATTTTTTCAGTGTTACCAAAGCCAGGAATGTGCCCCAAAGACAACAAGAAGTGCATCAAACCAGAAGCCCCACAGTGCAAGAATGATGATGACTGCATACGGGATTGGAAGTGCTGCTACTTCAACTGCAGATTAAAGTGCAAGGCTCCAGAGACAGGTATCAGTGTCAGGAGTGTGTGACAACTGATGTTGACATGAAATCTTAGCTTGTGTTTCTGAATTTAGGCTTAGCCTGGCCTGTAGATAGAGGGCAGGGCACTGTACATACCTGAAATGTACTAGATGAATATTATAAAACCTGCATTTGAAAGCTAACAACAGCTTTCTAAGCTAATGACAGGTATCTGTCACATTCCGAGTACTGCCCTCTTTCATAACTTGAGTGTGGAACATTCTTCCATCTTCCCTTGATGCACTGTGAAGCACATAAATCTGAAAATCGTTACCCGAGAGCCGTCTTCTTATGTACTCATTGTTTATTACACACAAAGTTGTACTAGAAAGAGTGCTTAAGAATAGGTTCTATATTTACTTGGACAAAATTTAGTCTAAACATATTTGCACATGTGCATTTCTGTTTATGTGCACAAGTGAGTTGCAATGTGTCTGCCGAGATTGTGGCTGAGCTGGGAGAGAGATCAGGGTATATTGAAGGGCATTGTACATTCACAAACTGGTGCTCTCCTCAAGCTACATCACAGAATGTGTAACGAGTATGACATTGGGTGCTTCTTGAAAACAACTGTCTTGTTATCTCTTGACCCATATATCATAGCACCTCAGCTGCAAGATGCTTACTGAAAAATTTATATTTCAATCCTTTTGTCTGACTCCTCCTCTGAGGTGATCTTCCTTAACCTACGTAGGTGGACGGTCATGAGCTTTACTGCTGAACCTTGAGTAGGACATCAGTGCATACCTAAATATTTGGTATTTGCATAATATGAAATACATGACAGAATAAGAATTGTGTGCCTTGCCTGCCTATCCCACAATGTGTAGGTTACATATGTGATTATGGTACTGAACATGGAGAAGTGATTACAAGAATCTGAAGAAATTGCACAAAATGAGCAGAAAATGTAAACCTCTGATTTGTCCTGTGAGATTTGTGAAGGGAGTGTTTAGTTAGAATTGGAATGCGCATAGTTGTATTTTTCCTTGTATGTTGAAAGTGCATTTTTAGAAAAGTATGTCCTGGCCAGTCCTGTGTTAACCTTGGCTGTATTGGGTGTAGAGGGAATACCATTTCCTAACATTTAAAGGTGGCAAAGGCCTGTTCAGCTGACCTCAGTCCCTCATAGAGGTCAGGATCCAGGAGTAACTTTTGGGTTCCTCTTTATACAGTCAGATATATCACAAAAACCTCCAACCATAAAGAATATATCTTCAAAAACTCTCCTTAATATTCTATCATTACATAACACGAAACATCAGTAGTACCTGTCTGAATCCTGAAATCCTGGAGTAATGTTTTACAGCTCTCTACAGAATATTTTATTGTTTTCAGTCTATGCTGTTGGTTCTTCCTCAGCCATCCATTTCTCTCCCATATTCAAATCTATTCACACCTGTCTTCCTGTATCTCATGCTCACCCCCATCATGGTGTGTAATATTTCCACTTCCTGATTGTAAATTTCATGTTCTGTTCTAATGCAGAAAAAGATGTGTAAGCAACTGATTAACTCCATACTTTTACCAAAGTATCCTGTTCCAGATAAAGGATTCAGATAGAAGTCAAAGATGGGAAATGTTATTTACACCTGTCTGTCTTTTCTTAGAAGTGAAATCTGGAGACTGTCCCAGGCCGATTTCATTCTGCGATCTCCCACCCCCGTATAATCACAAGTGTAGCAAAGACAGTGACTGCCCAGGAGAGAAGAAGTGCTGCTTCAAGATTTGCAATCAGGAATGCAAGGATCCTGTGCCAGGTAAAAACCACTCAAACAAAAGTAAACAGAAAATCTAATATGTATAAGGCGTGAGAATACCTCTGTTACAGGATTCTCCTCCCTTGGAGAATTTGCATGCGAAATTGCCCTCATCATAGAAATATAGTACTATTTTCTCTTACCACCTACCTCTACAACAAGTTGTTTGTGTTTCGAAAGCCACTATTTGTTGTCCAGGTCCGTTAAGAGACGAGAATATTCTTACGATACCTTCCGAGGCATGTAGTCATTCATTATAATCTGGACAAGGAATGGACAAGCCCCTTTGTGCAAAGAGAAAAAACGGGACTAGATGAACTGCTCAAGTCTCAACTAGTCCTCAGTGAAATAAAAAGATAATGAAAGTCAGATGTGAAGTACTGTGATCTCTAAAAAGGCTCAATATGGCAGAGAAACGACATGGTGCCAATAATGTACCATTTGGAAGAGTTTCTTCCCACATATAATAAATTATTAATAATTAAACCACCATCTTCAGATGATAATGACTGACACTGATTTCAAAACAGAGAAAATGAATGATTAAGGATAACATGAGCAAGTACTGGCTGTATCTTGTGAATTTTGCAAAATCCCAATAATTAAAAACAAGCACTTGCCTCATCCAAGTTGCTGCCCCCCTGCATTTACCTAGACTTACCACTATTTGTCATAGACAGGTTTTGAGAACAGTGACTTAGAAAGTAAGATTTAAGATAAATAGTTTTTATTCTTGATAAATGGAAAACCAGAAGAAATTCTGCAGCATTCCTTATTAATCAAGCTTTGGTTCTTACAATAATAAAATGCGCGACCATTACAAGACATTAGCCAAATTCTTTTCACAAAAATATATTGTAGACATATCTCTTCTGTGCAGCTAGGTGTACTGGTCTTCTTATCCTAGGAAGGAGAATTTAGTTAATGGAATGACAGCAATCTTTGTGATTAGTGATTTTTGTTGCACATACTAGTTACAAAACAGTCCATATTTAACATGTTTGAAATCACAAATGGCACCCGGGTGTATGTATCTGCATATGCAGACTCAAAGTAATCCAGCTGCATGAATTTTATTATATCATTGGTGACTTGTGAACCAATAAACTGCGGGCGTAAATACTTCAATGACTTTTATCACGCAAAGTAAGAGAGCCCAAAATCATTTTGGTGTGTTGAATGAGGTTCTGCCATTGAGAAAGTGATTAAAATGGGGACCAATAATACATTTTTCAGCACAGGTTGGGCACAAATTTTCATAGAAAATATCACAATTATTTTGTGTCGTTGTCCCCTGACTTAAGAATAATAACTTCCAGCCAGGAATGTATATTTGGCCTCTAAATGGGGGATGTGTGACAAACTAGTTCTGAACTATTTTTCTCTCAGGCAAAAACTGGTACACATTTAAAAAAAAATTCAACTCAAATTATCACAAATCTGCATTCACCTTTGAAATAGATTTTTCGAAGCAAGTGAAAAATAACTTTAAATCATTTTTCTGCTGTTTTCCTAGTGGAGATTTAAAACAAAAAATGATTTTCAGGTAGGGCTTCTCATGGAAAATCTAGAATTAACTACAGAGTGTAAATCTTTAACTAGGTTACCATTATAAGAGAGTCGTATGCGCTCACTGGCATGTCCTCAATTAAAGCAAACACCATGACGGAACTTCTTGTTGTTTTCACCAATATTGTCAAACTTAGACCCTGAAATAATTGCCAAACAGATCACCACTGTTCCAAATGCCAAATTTAACTTGTGCCCCACATTGAAACTGCTTTCTGTGCTCACCTTTTTTGCCATACTAAAGGGGAATTATCATAAACACAATGCCTGCTATGTCCCTCAGTATTGCTGTACTAATTCAAGGCAGAAGGCCTTCTATGTACATAGTTAGTGCCAGATGTAACATTTTCCACTGTGTGTAAAGTACCTTCCTCATGTTCAAGATTTCCAGGACAGCCTGTAATGTAAGAGAGACAAGAAATTACAGAGAAACACAATCAAACCTAGACTCTACAGTCACTCATAAACAACTCCCCCTAAACACTGCTCATTAGCAGAACATTACCCGGGTTATCATTTGTTATTATGGTTTGGATCAAGAAAAGACGCAAAGTAACAAATTCTCATTTTTTCAGTGTTACCAAAGCCAGGAATGTGCCCCAAAGACAACAAGAAGTGCATCAAACCAGAAGCCCCACAGTGCAAGAATGATGATGACTGCATACGGGATTGGAAGTGCTGCTACTTCAACTGCAGATTAAAGTGCAAGGCTCCAGAGACAGGTATCAGTGTCAGGAGTGTGTGACAACTGATGTTGACATGAAATCTTAGCTTGTGTTTCTGAATTTAGGCTTAGCCTGGCCTGTAGATAGAGGGCAGGGCACTGTACATACCTGAAATGTACTAGATGAATATTATAAAACCTGCATTTGAAAGCTAACAACAGCTTTCTAAGCTAATGACAGGTATCTGTCACATTCTGAGTACTGCCCTCTTTCATAACTTAAGTGTGGAACATTCTTCCATCTTCCCTTGATGCACTGTGAAGCACATAAATCTGAAAATCGTTACCCGAGAGCCGTCTTCTTATGTACTCATTGTTTATTACACACAAAGTTGTACTAGAAAGAGTGCTTAAGAATAGGTTCTATATTTACTTGGACAAAATTTAGTCTAAACATATTTGCACATGTGCATTTCTGTTTATGTGCACAAGTGAGTTGCAATGTGTCTGCCGAGATTGTGGCTGAGCTGGGAGAGAGATCAGGGTATATTGAAGGGCATTGTACATTCACAAACTGGTGCTCTCCTCAAGCTACATCACAGAATGTGTAACGAGTATGACATTGGGTGCTTCTTGAAAACAACTGTCTTGTTATCTCTTGACCCATATATCATAGCACCTCAGCTGCAAGATGCTTACTGAAAAATTTATATTTCAATCCTTTTGTCTGACTCCTCCTCTGAGGTGATCTTCCTTAACCTACGTAGGTGGACGGTCATGAGCTTTACTGCTGAACCTTGAGTAGGACATCAGTGCATACCTAAATATTTGGTATTTGCATAATATGAAATACATGACAGAATAAGAATTGTGTGCCTTGCCTGCCTATCCCACAATGTGTAGGTTACATATGTGATTATGGTACTGAACATGGAGAAGTGATTACAAGAATCTGAAGAAATTGCACAAAATGAGCAGAAAATGTAAACCTCTGATTTGTCCTGTGAGATTTGTGAAGGGAGTGTTTAGTTAGAATTGGAATGCGCATAGTTGTATTTTTCCTTGTATGTTGAAAGTGCATTTTTAGAAAAGTATGTCCTGGCCAGTCCTGTGTTAACCTTGGCTGTATTGGGTGTAGAGGGAATACCATTTCCTAACATTTAAAGGTGGCAAAGGCCTGTTCAGCTGACCTCAGTCCCTCATAGAGGTCAGGATCCAGGAGTAACTTTTGGGTTCCTCTTTATACAGTCAGATATATCACAAAAACCTCCAACCATAAAGAATATATCTTCAAAAACTCTCCTTAATATTCTATCATTACATAACACGAAACATCAGTAGTACCTGTCTGAATCCTGAAATCCTGGAGTAATGTTTTACAGCTCTCTACAGAATATTTTATTGTTTTCAGTCTATGCTGTTGGTTCTTCCTCAGCCATCCATTTCTCTCCCATATTCAAATCTATTCACACCTGTCTTCCTGTATCTCATGCTCACCCCCATCATGGTGTGTAATATTTCCACTTCCTGATTGTAAATTTCATGTTCTGTTCTAATGCAGAAAAAGATGTGTAAGCAACTGATTAACTCCATACTTTTACCAAAGTATCCTGTTCCAGATAAAGGATTCAGATAGAAGTCAAAGATGGGAAATGTTATTTACACCTGTCTGTCTTTTCTTAGAAGTGAAATCTGGAGACTGTCCCAGGCCGATTTCATTCTGCGATCTCCCACCCCCGTATAATCACAAGTGTAGCAAAGACAGTGACTGCCCAGGAGAGAAGAAGTGCTGCTTCAAGATTTGCAATCAGGAATGCAAGGATCCTGTGCCAGGTAAAAACCACTCAAACAAAAGTAAACAGAAAATCCTAATATGTATAAGGCGTGAGAATACCTCTGTTACAGGATTCTCCTCCCTTGGAGAATTTGCATGCGAAATTGCCCTCATCATAGAAATATAGTACTATTTTCTCTTACCACCTACCTCTACAACAAGTTGTTTGTGTTTCGAAAGCCACTATTTGTTGTCCAGGTCCGTTAAGAGACGAGAATATTCTTACGATACCTTCCGAGGCATGTAGTCATTCATTATAATCTGGACAAGGAATGGACAAGCCCCTTTGTGCAAAGAGAAAAAACGGGACTAGATGAACTGCTCAAGTCTCAACTAGTCCTCAGTGAAATAAAAAGATAATGAAAGTCAGATGTGAAGTACTGTGATCTCTAAAAAGGCTCAATATGGCAGAGAAACGACATGGTGCCAATAATGTACCATTTGGAAGAGTTTCTTCCCACATATAATAAATTATTAATAATTAAACCACCATCTTCAGATGATAATGACTGACACTGATTTCAAAACAGAGAAAATGAATGATTAAGGATAACATGAGCAAGTACTGGCTGTATCTTGTGAATTTTGCAAAATCCCAATAATTAAAAACAAGCACTTGCCTCATCCAAGTTGCTGCCCCCCTGCATTTACCTAGACTTACCACTATTTGTCATAGACAGGTTTTGAGAACAGTGACTTAGAAAGTAAGATTTAAGATAAATAGTTTTTATTCTTGATAAATGGAAAACCAGAAGAAATTCTGCAGCATTCCTTATTAATCAAGCTTTGGTTCTTACAATAATAAAATGCGCGACCATTACAAGACATTAGCCAAATTCTTTTCACAAAAATATATTGTAGACATATCTCTTCTGTGCAGCTAGGTGTACTGGTCTTCTTATCCTAGGAAGGAGAATTTAGTTAATGGAATGACAGCAATCTTTGTGATTAGTGATTTTTGTTGCACATACTAGTTACAAAACAGTCCATATTTAACATGTTTGAAATCACAAATGGCACCCGGGTGTATGTATCTGCATATGCAGACTCAAAGTAATCCAGCTGCATGAATTTTATTATATCATTGGTGACTTGTGAACCAATAAACTGCGGGCGTAAATACTTCAATGACTTTTATCACGCAAAGTAAGAGAGCCCAAAATCATTTTGGTGTGTTGAATGAGGTTCTGCCATTGAGAAAGTGATTAAAATGGGGACCAATAATACATTTTTCAGCACAGGTTGGGCACAAATTTTCATAGAAAATATCACAATTATTTTGTGTCGTTGTCCCCTGACTTAAGAATAATAACTTCCAGCCAGGAATGTATATTTGGCCTCTAAATGGGGGATGTGTGACAAACTAGTTCTGAACTATTTTTCTCTCAGGCAAAAACTGGTACACATTTAAAAAAAAATTCAACTCAAATTATCACAAATCTGCATTCACCTTTGAAATAGATTTTTCGAAGCAAGTGAAAAATAACTTTAAATCATTTTTCTGCTGTTTTCCTAGTGGAGATTTAAAACAAAAAATGATTTTCAGGTAGGGCTTCTCATGGAAAATCTAGAATTAACTACAGAGTGTAAATCTTTAACTAGGTTACCATTATAAGAGAGTCGTATGCGCTCACTGGCATGTCCTCAATTAAAGCAAACACCATGACGGAACTTCTTGTTGTTTTCACCAATATTGTCAAACTTAGACCCTGAAATAATTGCCAAACAGATCACCACTGTTCCAAATGCCAAATGTAACTTGTGCCCCACATTGAAACTGCTTTCTGTGCTCACCTTTTTTGCCATACTAAAGGGGAATTATCATAAACACAATGCCTGCTATGTCCCTCAGTATTGCTGTACTAATTCAGGGCAGAAGGCCTTCTATGTACATAGTTAGTGCCAGATGTAACATTTTCCACTGTCTGTAAAGTACCTTCCTCATGTTCAAGATTTCCAGGACAGCCTGTAATGTAAGAGAGACAAGAAATGACAGAGAAACACAATCAAACCTAGACTCTACAGTCACTCATAAACAACTCCCCCTAAACACTGCTCATTAGAAGAACATTACCCGGGTTATCATTTGTTATTATGGTTTGGTTCAAGAAAAGACGCAAAGTAACAAATTCTCATTCTTTCAGTTTTACCAAAGCCAGGAATGTGCCCCAAAGACAACAAGAAGTGCATCAAACCAGAAGCCCCACAGTGCAAGAATGATGATGACTGCATACGGGATTGGAAGTGCTGCTACTTCAACTGCAGATTAAAGTGCAAGGCTCCAGAGACAGGTATCAGTGTCAGGAGTGTGTGACAACTGATGTTGACATGAAATCTTTGCTTGTGTTTCTGAATTTAGGCTGAGCCTGGCCTGTAGATAGAGGGCAGGGCACTGTACATACCTGAAATGTACTAGATGAATATTATAAAACCTGCATTTGAAAGCTAACAACAGCTTTCTAAGCTAATGACAGGTATCTGTCACATTCCGAGTACTGCCCTCTTTCCTAACTTGAGTGTGGAACATTCTTCCATCTTCCCTTGATGCACTGTGAAGCACATAAATCTGAAAATCGTTACCCGAGAGCCGTCTTCTTATGTACTCATTGTTTATTACACACAAAGTTGTACTAGAAAGAGTGCTTAAGAATAGGTTCTATATTTACTTGGACAAAATTTAGTCTAAACATATTTGCACATGTGCATTTCTGTTTATGTGCACAAGTGAGTTGCAATGTGTCTGCCGATATTGTGGCTGAGCTGGGAGAGAGATCAGCGTATATTGAAGGGCATTGTGCATTCACAAACTGGTGCTCTCCTCAAGCTACATCACAGAATGTGTAACGAGTATGACATTGGGTGCTTCTTGAAAACAACTGTCTTGTTATCTCTTGACCCATATATCATAGCACCTCAGCTGCAAGATGCTTACTGAAAAATGTATATTTCAAATCTTTTGTCTGACTCCTCCTCTGAGGTGATCTTCCTTAACCTACGTAGGTGGACGGTCATGAGCTTTACTGCTGAACCTTGAGTAGGACATCAGTGAATACGTAAATATTTGGTATTTGCATAATATGAAATACATGACAGAATAAGAATTGTGTGCCTTGCCTGCCTATCCCACAATGTGTAGGTTACATATGTGATTATGGTACTGAACATGGAGAAGTGATTACAAGAATCTGAAGAAATTGCACAAAATGAGCAGAAAATGTAAACCTCTGATTTGTCCTGTGAGATTTGTGAAGGGAGTGTTTAGTTAGAATTGGAATGCGCATAGTTGTATTTTTCCTTGTATGTTGAAAGTGCATTTTTAGAAAAGTATGTCCTGGCCAGTCCTGTGTTAACCTTGGCTGTATTGGGTGTAGAGGGAATACCATTTCCTAACATTTAAAGGTGGCAAAGGCCTGTTCAGCTGACCTCAGTCCCTCATAGAGGTCAGGATCCAGGAGTAACTTTTGGGTTCCTCTTTATACAGTCAGATATATCACAAAAACCTCCAACCATAAAGAATATATCTTCAAAAACTCTCCTTAATATTCTATCATTACATAACACGAAACATCAGTAGTACCTGCTGAATCCTGAAATCCTGGAGTAATGTTTTACAGCTCTCTACAGAATATTTTATTGTTTTCAGTCTATGCTGTTGGTTCTTCCTCAGCCATCCATTTCTCTCCCATATTCAAATCTATTCACACCTGTCTTCCTGTATCTCATGCTCACCCCCATCATGGTGTGTAATATTTCCACTTCCTGATTGTAAATTTCATGTTCTGTTCTAATGCAGAAAAAGATGTGTAAGCAACTGATTAACTCCATACTTTTACCAAAGTATCCTGTTCCAGATAAAGGATTCAGATAGAAGTCAAAGATGGGAAATGTTATTTACACCTGTCTGTCTTTTCTTAGAAGTGAAATCTGGAGACTGTCCCAGGCCGATTTCATTCTGCGATCTCCCACCCCCGTATAATCACAAGTGTAGCAAAGACAGTGACTGCCCAGGAGAGAAGAAGTGCTGCTTCAAGATTTGCAATCAGGAATGCAAGGATCCTGTGCCAGGTAAAAACCACTCAAACAAAAGTAAACAGAAAATCTAATATGTATAAGGCGTGAGAATACCTCTGTTACAGGATTCTCCTCCCTTGGAGAATTTGCATGCGAAATTGCCCTCATCATAGAAATATAGTACTATTTTCTCTTACCACCTACCTCTACAACAAGTTGTTTGTGTTTCGAAAGCCACTATTTGTTGTCCAGGTCCGTTAAGAGACGAGAATATTCTTACGATACCTTCCGAGGCATGTAGTCATTCATTATAATCTGGACAAGGAATGGACAAGCCCCTTTGTGCAAAGAGAAAAAACGGGACTAGATGAACTGCTCAAGTCTCAACTAGTCCTCAGTGAAATAAAAGATAATGAAAGTCAGATGTGAAGTACTGTGATCTCTAAAAAGGCTCAATATGGCAGAGAAACGACATGGTGCCAATAATGTACCATTTGGAAGAGTTTCTTCCCACATATAATAAATTATTAATAATTAAACCACCATCTTCAGATGATAATGACTGACACTGATTTCAAAACAGAGAAAATGAATGATTAAGGATAACATGAGCAAGTACTGGCTGTATCTTGTGAATTTTGCAAAATCCCAATAATTAAAAACAAGCACTTGCCTCATCCAAGTTGCTGCCCCCCTGCATTTACCTAGACTTACCACTATTTGTCATAGACAGGTTTTGAGAACAGTGACTTAGAAAGTAAGATTTAAGATAAATAGTTTTTATTCTTGATAAATGGAAAACCAGAAGAAATTCTGCAGCATTCCTTATTAATCAAGCTTTGGTTCTTACAATAATAAAATGCTTGCGACCATTACAAGACATTAGCCAAATTCTTTTCACAAAAATATATTGTAGACATATCTCTTCTGTGCAGCTAGGTGTACTGGTCTTCTTATCCTAGGAAGGAGAATGTAGTTAATGGAATGACAGCAATCTTTGTCATTAGTGATTTTTGTTGCACATACTAGTTACAAAACAGTCCATATTTAACATGTTTGAAATCACAAATGGCACCCGGGTGTATGTATCTGCATATGCAGACTCAAAGTAATCCAGCTGCATGAATTTTATTATATCATTGGTGACTTGTGAACCAATAAACTGCGGGCGTAAATACTTCAATTACTTTTATCACGCAAAGTAAGAGAGCCCAAAATCATTTTGGTGTGTTGAATGAGGTTCTGCCATTGAGAAAGTGATTAAAATGGGGACCAATAATACATTTTTCAGCACAGGTTGGGCACAAATTTTCATAGAAAATATCACAATTATTTTGTGTCGTTGTCCCCTGACTTAAGAATAATAACTTCCAGCCAGGAATGTATATTTGGCCTCTAAATGGGGGATGTGTGACAAACTAGTTCTGAACTATTTTTCTCTCAGGCAAAAACTGGTACACATTTAAAAAAAAATTCAACTCAAATTATCACAAATCTGCATTCACCTTTGAAATAGATTTTTTGAAGCAAGTGAAAAATAACTTTAAATCATTTTTCTGCTGTTTTCCTAGTGGAGATTTAAAACAAAAAATGATTTTCAGGTAGGGCTTCTCATGGAAAATCTAGAATTAACTACAGAGTGTAAATCTTTAACTAGGTTACCATTATAAGAGAGTCGTATGCGCTCACTGGCATGTCCTCAATTAAAGCAAACACCATGACGGAACTTCTTGTTGTTTTCACCAATATTGTCAAACTTAGACCCTGAAATAATTGCCAAACAGATCACCACTGTTCCAAATGCCAAAATTTAACTTGTGCCCCACATTGAAACTGCTTTCTGTGCTCACCTTTTTTGCCATACTAAAGGGGGAATTATCATAAACACAATGCCTGCTATGTCCCTCAGTATTGCTGTACTAATTCAAGGCAGAAGGCCTTCTATGTACATAGTTAGTGCCAGATGTAACGTTTTCCACTGTGTGTAAAGTACCTTCCTCATGTTCAAGATTTCCAGGACAGCCTGTAATGTAAGAGAGACAAGAAATTACAGAGAAACACAATCAAACCTAGACTCTACAGTCACTCATAAACAACTCCCCCTAAACACTGCTCATTAGCAGAACATTACCCGGGTTATCATTTGTTATTATGGTTTGGATCAAGAAAAACGCAAAGTAACAAATTCTCATTTTTTCAGTGTTACCAAAGCCAGGAATGTGCCCCAAAGACAACAAGAAGTGCATCAAACCAGAAGCCCCACATTGCAAGAATGATGATGACTGCATACGGGATTGGAAGTGCTGCTACTTCAACTGCAGATTAAAGTGCAAGGCTCCAGAGACAGGTATCAGTGTCAGGAGTGTGTGACAACTGATGTTGACATGAAATCTTAGCTTGTGTTTCTGAATTTAGGCTTAGCCTGGCCTGTAGATAGAGGGCAGGGCACTGTACATACCTGAAATGTACTAGATGAATATTATAAAACCTGCATTTGAAAGCTAACAACAGCTTTCTAAGCTAATGACAGGTATCTGTCACATTCTGAGTACTGCCCTCTTTCATAACTTAAGTGTGGAACATTCTTCCATCTTCCCTTGATGCACTGTGAAGCACATAAATCTGAAAATCGTTACCCGAGAGCCGTCTTCTTATGTACTCATTGTTTATTACACACAAAGAGGTCGATTCCGATTCGGGCCGGAAAAAGCACCGACCGACTCGGAGCCGGAAAAATTACCGACCGACACGTACCAGTGGCGCCCGACACGCCAAGTACGATGCAAGCCGCGATAAATCCGACCGACACGTCAGGAAACCAAGCCGACCGACCGAGCCGCTCGGAAAATAGCAATCCGGCCGGAAAAACACGCGAATCCAACCGACCGACACGCACCCGGAACAAATCCGACCGAATCGTACCCGCCAACTCCAACCCGCAAAGTACGATGCAAGGCGCGAAAAACACGACCGAGTCGGACGGAGGACAAGCCGTACGACCGACACGCATACAAAACCGAGCCGAAGCAACACAATACACCGCGACCGACGCGTACGCAGCATACAAAACTGCACAAACACAGCGTGAACGAAACGGAAAACACCGTACGAGACCAATGCAGGGTCCGACTCGGTCACAAGAACGTTTTCCAACATACACAAACAGCACAAAGGAAAAATCAGCCAAAAAAAGGCCAAACAAGCAATTACCAAGCCAATAAATACTGGGGGGGGGTGGGGACAGAGAACAAAGACACACCCACAACTCCCACCTATATAAAGGACACAAATCACTACCATGAGCCTTTGCAAATGCCATTCCACTGCCAGCACCCAAGAGAAAGCAACCACACACCCACAGCTCATCCCTCACACAAGCCACACACCAGCAGCACACCAACAAATACCTACCTCACATACACCCAGCACAACACACACCCCACACACCCTCACCTGCACACCAACACACACATCACCCACCATCACCACCCATCACCATGCCCCCCAAGAAGAATCCCAAGTTCCTAGATAGTGGGTTGGAAGTCATGGTAGACGAGATCCTCAGGGTGGAGCCACAGCTGTTTGGCACTCTGGTCCAACAGACCCCCATGTCGCAGAAAACCAAGATGTGGGAGAGGATCATCAACAGGGTGAACGCCCAATCACCATGTCGGCGCACAAAGACGGACATCCAGAACAGGTGGTATGACGTGCGCAGGAGGGTACGGGACCTGCTGAAGATAGACTACATCAACAGCCAACACACCGGCAGTGGCCCTCCTGCCAAGCCAATATACCTCAGGCCCTGGGAGGAGAAGGTGCGGGCCATCCTTCCGCCAGTGAGCGTATATGGACTAGAGAACATCCCAGAGCCTGGTGAGTACACAACAAATGTACACAATAAACTGCCACAAAACACACACATCACTGTCAAGGGAGAGTCCAAACCATGCACTCATAGCAATTACACAGCAACTAGAACAGAATCATCCCAAAATGTGTATGTCAGTCAGATAAACACAACACATGCCATCAGAAAAAGTCACATCCAACTGTGCCAACACATGTACAAACACAACCACAACTACAGCTAGGCAGTGGCACAAATAGAACTAACACACACATCCACACATGTAGCCACCACAACAACACCAACACACAGTGAAGACCACTCAAAGGAAGGAATTCTGTGTATGCTGGCCAAGTCAGTGTAGCCAATAGCATCATGGGAGTCGCAGTCACACCTGTGCCCCCCCACAACTGTCCCCATCAACACCACCATGAACCATGCGCACATCACAGGGAGTGGAGAAGGACTCACAAGATGGCTGACACTGGCTACTGCTGTGAGGAGCACAAGGCCCTGCTGGCAACTGTGCACCAACAAACAGCAGGACACCACTGACTGACATCCTGAGAGACAACTTCCACTCCCTGCAATGCAAGCACAGTCCATGGTGGGATATCTGGCTGGCTGGGTGGGAAGGGGACTTGCAGCACTGACCATAGTCACCAGCACCTCCCCTCACACCCCCACAACACAAACTCCACAGTACCCACCTGGTAGAATGCAATGCCCTCCATCCTAACACAAGATCCCACAAAGCACCACCACCCTGGGTTATGTTGTGTGAAGCACAGGGACACTCTTGGGACTCTTAGCCAAACAACTGCCAGGACAACACTCCCAGCCATCCTGTCAGCACAGCCAGCCCACCCCACAGGGAAGCAGAGTCAAAAGGAAGGAAGCATGGGCATGCTGGGAAGGGGGTGGAGGCAATAGCATGATGGGAGTCGTAGTCACAGACATTGCTCAGCCTCACAACTGGCCCATCAGCACCACCCTGAACCATGCTCACACCACAGGGAGTGGAGAAGGACTCACAAGATGGCTGACACTGGCTACTGCTGTGGGGAGCACAAGGCCCTGCTGCCAACTGTGCACCAACAAACAGCAGGACACCACTGACTGACATCCTGAGAGACAGCTTCCACTCCCTGCAATGCAAGCACAGTCCATGGTGGGATATCTGGCTGGCTGGGTGGGAAGGGGGACTTGCAGCACTGACCATAGTCACCAGCACCTCCCCTCACACCCCCCCCCCCAACACAAACTCCACAGTACCCACCTGGTAGAATGCAATGCCCTCCATCCTAACACAAGATCCCACAAAGCACCACCACCCTGGGTTATGTTGTGTGAAGCACAGGGACACTCTTGGGACTCTTAGCCAAACAACTGCCAGGACAACACTCCCAGCCATCCTGTCAGCACATCCGGCCCACCCCACAGGGAAGCAGAGTCAAAAGGAAGGAAGCATGGGCATGCTGGGAAGGGGGGTGGAGGCAATAGCATGATGGGAGTCGTAGTCACAGACATTGCTCAGCCTCACAACTGGCCCATCAACACCACCCTGAACCATGCTCACATCACAGGGAGTGGAGAAGGACTCACAAGATGGCTGACACTGGCTACTGCTGTGGGGAGCACAAGGCCCTGCTGCCAACTGTGCACCAACAAACAGCAGGACACCACTGACTGACATCCTGAGAGACAACTTACCTCCCTGCAATGCAAGCACGTTCCATGGTGGGATATCTGGCTGGCTGGGTGGGAAGGGGGACTTGCAGCACTGACCATAGTCACCAGCACCTCCCCCCCCACCCCCCCCCCAACACAAACTCCACAGTACCCACCTGGTAGAATGCAATGCCCTCCATCCTAACACAAGATCCCACAAAGCACCACCACCCTGGGTTATGTTGTGTGAAGCACAGGGACACTCTTGGGACTCTTAGCCAAACAACTGCCAGGACAACACTCCCAGCCATCCTGTCAGCACAGCCAGCCCACCCCACAGGGAAGCAGAGTCAAAAGGAAGGAAGCATGGGCATGCTGGGAAGGGGGGTGGAGGCAATAGCATGATGGGAGTCGTAGTCACAGACATTGCTCAGCCTCACAACTGGCCCATCAACACCACCCTGAACCATGCTCACATCACAGGGAGTGGAGAAGGACTCACAAGATGGCTGACACTGGCTACTGCTGTGGGGAGCACAAGGCCCTGCTGCCAACTGTGCACCAACAAACAGCAGGACACCACTGACTGACATCCTGAGAGACAACTTCCACTCCCTGCAATGCAAGCACGTTCCATGGTGGGATAACTGACTGGGTGGGTGGGTGGGTGGGAAGGAGGTCTGGCTGTCAACCAAACACAATCAATGCAGACCATGTTCACACCCCAGAGAATACATAGAAATGCCCAAATAATGCAGGACAATGTGCCACACCAATATCAACCCCTGACTGTGACGACTTAGGACAATACAATGTACAGGCCCGCACCCCGAGGCACAGTCACAACTGTCAGGTGTGTCAACCACTGATGCCTGCAGAAACATGACATACATTGTTTGTGTCTCCCAAAAACAGGTGATGATAGGGACACAGCAGCAGACGCTGAGAGTCCCAGTCCCAGAGCTCAAGAGGA